>CM060983.1:177848512-178481466 GCA_030765065.1 Deroplatys truncata | reverse complement strand
GCAATATCTCGAAAATGGTTCCCTCAACAACAAAAATGTATATGACATAAATTGTGTATTTTAACACGCTCTACATTTCTTGTGTAGTAAAATTTTGTCTATCTCTTATGGTTTACCAGCTATGCAAAAGTCGTACACAATGAAGAATACTTTTGGAGACATTCCCAGAAAACTCGAGATATATATTTCATTTGTCATGAAAATATCTTAAACATATGATATTTTAATCAAAATCGTTAAAGCCATTTTTGAGAAAATAAAAATTTTCGAAAAATGTTCCATGTAAAGGGTAATCTGTGGTGGGGTATTTTCTTGAAAACCTTCGTGTCGCATCTTCGGAAGATACTGAACCTAAATACCAGGTTTGGTGTTTATCCGACTGTTCGTTTCTGAATTATGTTGTTCAATGACACACACACACACACACGGACATGTTTCTAAAAATGCTTTTTTTGGATTCAGGGGGTCTCAAAACATATATTTCCGGTGAAATCTCGGTATCGAATTTTTGGGTGGAATACAATACTTCCCATACTTACTATACGTAGTAGAAAAAGTATAAAGAGCAGCGATAGTCAAATGTTTTAGAACTGGACGGTATATGTTGGCCTTAAAACTCTATACTGTTTCCATGATTTTGCGAGAAACAACCGAATGTTGAAAAGACTTTAAAGAATGACCAAGTAATGAACAATTCGAACCACTAATAACCGATATCTCGAAAATGGCTTATGCCACAAAAGTTATTTGAAATAAACTGCGTGCTTTAAAGAGATCTACATGTCTTGTGCAGTAAGTTTTCGTCTATCGGTTAACGTTTACTAGTTATAGATGATATAAAATTCCTTCCGAAGAGGACTTCAGTGGCTATTCCTAGAAAATACAAGATATACATCATATTTGTCATGTAAATCTCTTTAATATATCGTATTTTAATCAAAATCGTTAGAACCTTTTTAGAAAAAAATGCTCCATTTAAACGGTAGTTTGGGATGGGGGGGATTTTGTTGAAAATTTCTGTGATGCATCTTTAGAAGGTACTGAAACTAAATACCAGGTTTGGTGTTTTTTTGTTTTGTTTCTTTTTCGTTTCCAAGTTATGCTATTCACAGACACACACACGCACGCACACACACACACAGAACTTTTCTAAAAATGCTTTTTTTATTATTCAAGGACCTCAAAACACGTATTTCCGGTGAAATGCAATACCTTCTCTACCTACTATGTACGTGGTAGAGAAAGTAATAAAAGAAATAGCTTCGTCGGATTTGGTAGTTCCACACCATCGTTAATAGAGTTGGAGAATTTATAACGTTGGAAAGGTAGAACCAGACATAAAATTCAATCTTCAGCTAGAGTTTCGTACCATCATGCTGCCGTAAAAACTCAGTTGATAACAACTGCACGAAAAGCCGAAGATTTGTGGTTGAAATCTCGACTGTCGCATTGACTTTTCAGTCTGATTCTACCTTTCTACCTTAGCCTGTCATGTGTGGAAGAACAATTGATTTTTAGCTATTAACGTTCGCTAAAGACGTTAATCAATTATGTTTAACAAGCTTCTTTGCTGTGTTCCCCACACTCAAACAGCGTTGAACATACAAATTCCAGAAGACAGAGTGTTATAGCATGTGTTGTGGTAGCTGGATAGAATATAGCAACATGAAATGCTGCAAGACAGAGAATTTAGTTTATGAATCTTTCTGGCGTCGAGCAAGATGCCTCAGGCGGAGCAGCTGTGGCTCGCATTCGGGAGATGGCGGGTTTAAACCCCGGGTACCAGCCAATTTGACCGCCTTCAATCCCTCCCCTTGCAGTTCGCCTTAGTTGCCACGTAAAAGTTCCATCCACGAGCAAAATAAACATATTTAAATCGATAGTACAGAAAAACGACTAAATACATCTATCAAGTTGTCCAAGTAAATACTACAGGAAGGTGATTACTGGTGTAGGAATTTCTAAGCATTAAAGCCAGGATAATTGGAAGTAAAGTTGAACTTTTTTGGCCTTTACATAGTGACGTCGCAGGTTACAAACCCATCTGTCGTACATTCCATTGACGTTTGCAGACAGCATTTGATAATGGTTTTAGTGTATATTGGAGCCAACTAGTTAAGAATTCCTGTGTCTGGCCCTCTGACCGATATCACATTGATATGTGCATGTCCCCACAGAAGAGCATAATCACAATGTGTCCCACCTTCAGATTAATTCAATAGTAACAAACTACAGTGTGATCCATATAAACCTGAACTACTTTAATGACCATAATTTCCCTCTGAAAGCTCGTAGGAATGTGAAATTTGTTTTAATGTTCTAAGCGGCTCTGAGAGAATCATTACCACTGCCATTTGTTGAATATATTGTTGATTTCGATGGCAATTACGAGCATTGTTGACAGTCTTTAGTCGTAACAGAAACATGCACTACTCACTTCGAGAGCGTGTTTTTATTGTGAAAGCGTATTGGAAGACAAATTCATTTATAACAACACAATGGGAATTTCGAAGAGAATTCAATGTGGGCGATGTTCCAACAAAGGCAATGATTTCATAGCTAGTAGACAACTAGCTGAAGACAACTGGTGTACTCGTCAGTGAGAGTGGAAAACATATACCATCACTGAGTGCAGAGTCTGTTGATAATGTTCGAAGACGCCCAGTGAACTCTCCAAAGAAATCGTTGCGTGGATTGAGCCAGGAGACAGGCACATGTCAAAGAGCTGCGAAGAAATCGGGATTGCGACCATACAGAGTACATATGGTGCAGCAATTGAAAGAAGCAGCTCATGAAAAACCAATGCATTATTGTCGATGGTTTCAGGGTTTTCTTATTCCACGTCTAGACATCTCCATAACGCGGTTTAGAGATGAGGCATGGTTTCATCTGTCAGGCTACATCAACACACAAAACAGCAGAAACTGGGCTGCTGTAAACCCGTATATCATCCAGAAACACCACTGCATGATGAAAAGGTTGCAGTATGGTGCGCGGTGTCAGCTTCCAGGATTGTTAGTCCCGTTTAGACACTGCAGTTTAATACGGGCATCTTCAATACATTTGTGGAGCAGCTGGATGACGTCAAATTGACAGAAGGTTATTTCCAGCAAGATGGAGCAACGTATCATACATCTAACTCCCCCGTGCAACTTGTAACCAGTTTTTTTGATAATCGAATAAACTCAAAAGGTCTGTGGGTCCCCAGATCATCTGGCCTAACCTCGCTGGGCTTTTTCTTATGGGGGTATCCTTAAAATAGAGTGTATGGGAATAGACCTCGGACAACTGCTAAACTCCGTGAATCCATTAGTAACAAATAAGCAATATTGGCGAGGACACTCTTCGTAAAATGTCACAAAATATGGTGAAACGAGTACAGATATGTGTGAATGCTGGTGGAGGACACTTCCAACATTTGCTCTGAGGAACAATGAACAATGAATCTTCCAAAGTTGCACATGTGTCCTATTATTAGTTCAGGTTTATATGGATCACACTGTAGATGGCAAGGAAAGGCCATCTAGCAGCAGATTACTCAAGCTGATGGTACAGGAAGGCTACTACGCAACTAAGGCAATCTGTGTGGTACGCAATTGTGCATATCAAACCTACAGCATTGTCGCGATATGATCTAATCTACTGAAGCGGCGTTAAGCAAGTAAAAACCTATCATTCTGTCGCTGCATTTAAGATTTCAGTAATTCCACATCAAGAAGAAGTTTCTGTAAATACTTACTAGTACCAGAAACTCCTCGTATTCTACTTTAGGAATGCTGTGTTTGTTTACCTAAGCTCAAACTGCCAATGCTTACGGAAACCAAAAGGCCAAAAACAATGTGGTAACATATGAATGGTAGAAAAATTAATAAACATTAAAAAAGATGAATTTCTGTTACTCAGCTTCCAAAGCTTTTCATCAACAAAGCTTAAGTAAGCCTTCCGGAATACACTGTTAAATATATGTTATTTTGTAAGTATTTTATTAAATATTCCTTTACCAGCAACCGGTAAAAGTAGATAGATAGATAAGGTATCTTTATTGGTTTCAAATTATTGAAGTTATTACACAAGTATTTAGTGCATGGGTCATTGACCGTACATGCATATTTAAGATACAATAGGGTGACAAAATAAACAACAGATAAAGAAAACACAACAAAAGGAACAAGAAAAAGGGAAATAGAAATAAATTACCTTTGTCTAACTGAACAAATTTGACCTAGCTTCGCGCACTTTAGCCAGAAAATTGCCCATGTTTTGCCAGTTCCTCTGGTCAGCCAGTAGATCCCAACATGCCAATCTCTTTCTTAAGGGACTTAAGAATTTTTCTTTGAGTTTAATCGTTCGCTGATTCTCCCACTGTGCACATTCCGCCAAAATATGTACCCAGTCCTCATCCAATTCACAGAATGGGCAGATTCTCCTGCCAGAATCGTCGGTCATTTTCTGTGCTCTCCAGCCCCCCAGTCTAAACCATGCCATTCCTGATCTTTCCTTTCTTCCTAAATTAAGTATATATGCCTCTTTACCCCAGTTCAATTTTATTTCATTTTCGAAAGAGGGTAAAGCGTTATATAAAAGGAACCATTGTCACAACGTGACAGCCATGAACGCTAGTGAAAAATTCAGGGAAATTATGCTGCCCAAGCAATCATCAATGAAGTACTTTTGTTATTCATTCCGAATAATTTAAAATAACTATATGGATTCGACAATAACAATTTACTGGACTGAAAAATCAGAAACAAGGCAGCCCTCATATACCCACTCACGGTAATCTACAGCTTCCATCTGACATCAGCCTTAGTTCTTTCAGATTTAGTAAACACTGTCGTAAATACAGCGTATCCGTAAAGATAATGTCGGATATCAAACCCCAGAATGTACAAAAAGATAACTAAATAACATATACTGCATTGAAGAGTATTTCAAAAAGTTACCAAGGTTTATCTCACAGTGAGGTGAATCATGGCATCAAGGAGTGGATGATGCACATGTCGTTTGTTCGTCGAGAATACCATGCCAAAATCAGTACGTACTTGAAAAACAGAAGCTGCTCAACATGTTGTATGCAACGTTCTCATTAATGCATTGCTTAGATGTGTGCAGTGCAACAAACACTCACTATTATAAAGAAACTTCATGCATTTGTCTGCTATTTAACATATATTTGAAATGTTTTGAACCCACTAAAGAATAATGAAATTGTTAGGTAAATTTCACAACCTAACCAGAGATTTTAAACCTCAGAACCCACCAAATAATATGTTAACACATAGACCAACTGTTACAGTTACTCAAAAATAGAAAGGAAACTATACAATACAAGCAGTGATAACTCTAGAATAGTGATTAGCGATCGCCAATCTCCTGCATTTTGGGCAATACAAACCTGCAATAACTAAGGGCGATGCTTGTAGAGTAGAATCTGAAAAATCTACGCCTATAATTTGGTTGTGCTGCTGGCCTGTTCCCCTCACTTTAAGACCTTTGCTGACCCTGTTCCAGATTGGTAAAAACACTTTAGGGACAAAACTATAATCATTCCTAAAAGTGAAAGCATATACCTGCAATTCTCTCACTATAAACCCAGCGTTTATCCATGATGAAACATACAGTAAACACACTTAACTAAGCTTCAGTGCAAGCCCAACTCCTTCCAATAACAAATCAGAAGTTTGTGTGTGCGTGAACGTGCCTCGTGGGTATTTAATATGAACTTTCTCTTTTGTAAATCTTTAGCATGTGAACATTTGAATTTATCTGATTAAGGATTCATTTTATACAATGTTTTATTGAAACAAATCAACATATTATTTACTTGCATATTACAAAAGACCTTGAAAATATAAGAATCCATTTGTGTAGAAATTGGCTGTGAGAGAGCGACAACACATACATTGTGTGGAATATAGAAACGAATGCAAATTTAAACAGATTTCTACGGATTCAAAATGACAGTACTGTTTTAAATATAAAGATTTCCTTAATATATAAACGCTTTTATTTTGAACTTCGCCGCAGAGAAAATTTCGTAACAGTTAATCCAATTTCCGCAATTTCCACAAATATAAAAATGGTATAGACCAATTAGCTAGGTACAATTCTGATTAAAACACCTATTTTATTTTTGAGCAATATATTCCAACATACCGTTAAATTACTAGAAGAGCATTAATAAATACTTTAAAAGGTACAGGCAGCATTAATTTCTTTACCTACTTCAAGCCGTCAGAGTGTTTCTCAAAACATGGGGAAAATGTACCAAGCAGAGAAATGTTTTCTCATCCGACTGTACACGACCACACACGTTGCTCAAATAAGATGCGCATCGTACTGAAAATAACTTATTAGTATTTTCTGGAAGACTCGTAAAACATCCTAACTTATAATTTAAATAGGAGTGCCTTTAAGTTTCTTTGTCCCTTTATTAAGTCTAGAAGTTAAAATAGGGCAGTAGAAGGAAGGTGGGTGATTGATTGGCCGCCAAGGAAGTTTGGGTCTTGCTTTTATTAGAGGGAGGAGAACTTCTAAGTATCTAGTACCCTAGGCAAGGTCCTTCCTCTGCAGGTAAAGCAAAGATGCCCCTTTCTAAAAGGTTATACAAATCTTAATAAGGCGTAATAAAACTATAAAGGATATGGGACATTATGACAGACTGTGCACTGTTTAAATGTTTCAGTTATATAAAAATTGTGCAGGGAGATTTTTTGTAATGGTCTGTTGCAATTTTAGGTCGGAAAGCGACTTTTATAAGTGGAGGAAAGCTTTAAAAACGAGTGAAGCGAGTTCATTTCCAGATATGCTAAAGTCCTCTATAAAGCTGTATTCTAGAATATTTTTACTTTCTCTGCCACTTATCTTAGGTAGTAAAGGAAACCTTGTATTCCGTTAAAAAATTCGATATCGTGATTTCAACGGAAATACATGATTTGAGGTCCCTTAAATAAAAAAATTGGAAAAAGCGCAGCCGCCAGCATTTTCCCGGATGCGGTACGAATAGTTTCATATAAATTGTACTGATCCAAACCCCCTTTTACATGAGAAAGTTTTGTTTTCTCAAAAAATAGCTTCAATGCATTGTATTAAAATGTTTAAGATATTTGCATGACTATGAAAGGAGATATATTATACATGTATAGAGGAATTGTACATAGGAAAGGGGAACCATACATATAAGAATTGTACAGTGATACTTTAATTCACTAACATGTTAAAATATTCAACATCTAACATTTGTACAGAGCTGATTGTAAGACGCGGGCGACCGTACCTGTCACCGAGCGGTACCACGCTACATAATGGCGCCTAAGCGCACGGATCTGAAGCCACACATTCTCATACATGTCAGGGTAACGCGGCCTGAGGGCCAATAGGAAACGTCGTTACATTTTCAAACGCGGAGGTGAGCGTCACTAGGCTCCCGTATATAAGGGCAGACAAAGCCTCAGAGCCCGCTCTTATTCTGATTCTAAATCATCGAGAAGTCACGTCAACACGAGGTGCTGCAGGTGCGTGTGAATATAGCTAGGCTCCCGACTAACTTAAAGTGGTGGGATTATAATAATACTGGGAAAAAGCTAGCCGCCCATAACTATTCAAAGTGTGAAATAAACTTCATTGATTAAGGGAAACTCGCAGTGTATTTTTAACTTGCCTCATCTACTAGAACCTGAGATTCAATAATTAAATATAGCTAGGAATGGAATACTCAACAACCGACGAGCACCAATAGGCGAGGAAGAACACTGCAACAGGCAACAACGACTCAAGGATTATCGATTTCCATCAACAAAAGTCGCCCAACGACCGTTTCCCGCTACAACTAAAAAACCCTATATCTTGAATTTTATGCGAATAGCCTGTGATGTCCTCTCCATTCTAAATCAATTTTGTATAACTGGTAAACCACGAAATAGACAAAACGTATATAAAAATGTGGATCTCGTTAAAACACAATTTTATTTATTTGAATTATTCAAATCCCTTCTCATATATTTTCTAAATGCTGAGCCACTATTCATTTCTTTATCGCAATGCCATGTAAAGAGTATGGAATTTCAAAGCCAGCATATTTCGACCTGCTTTTTAAATGTTTGACCAACGGTTCAACTTCCTGTATTTCACTTGTAACAACAATGATATTTCCAATGAAACCATTTCCGCAAACGTTTATTTCAATTAACATGAAATAGATACAAAAATAAGATTTTGTGAGAATGATGTGTAGAAGAGATACAAAAACAAACCATAGAGGTTAGAGCAGGTTATTTGATCACACACACGCAAATATATTTATTTTTTTAACTTAGGAAACTGTGTAAATGAGAAGAGTTGAGAAAAGAAAGAAAAAAAAAAAAAATACCGTGACCAACATAAAGTGATAAAACGATGAATTGGAAGCGAGTAAAACCATTCCGAAGGTCATGACAGCTTTTACAGAAGGAGCCATTACTAACAACACAGGCCATATCAAATGACGAGAATATATTAAAAGGAATGCGTGTGTACATTGTAAAGCTAAGACAACGTACGATTGTATAGAAACTACGTTGTTTCCTTGTGCATCAAACTCAAAAACTTATAAAATAAAAACGATAACGCTCAAAGCCACAGCAGGAGGCGAGACATCTAGCGGCAAGTACTAGCGTAAGCCTTACTAGTCACCTACTCATATGTTTTCCAAAACTTGGAGAACACATCACAAAAGAAACATTTCAGGGAAGTACAAAACCTCTTGCTTTGGAAATAATGCAACCTACTCCCTAAAAAGTTGTCTTTATAACCTACAGTGTCATGTTTCGTTATTCGAAATTTGTTTTCTCAAAAATGACTAACGCTTTTGATTAAACTACAATCTATATAAAACATTTATGTAACCAATAAAGTATTCAATAGCCTTGTGAAGTCGTCTTCATTCGGAAGGAATATTGTATCTTTGTGTAAATAATAGACATGGTAAAGTTATTAATTATTTAAGTCCTATCGCTATTCAGTTGTTTCTCGTGATGTCATGGAAAGAGTATGGAATTTTAAGGCCAGTATATAGGGACCCGCTTTTAAATTTCTGTCCATTCGGTTTTCTCTATCTTCCCGTTGTAGATACAACCAACAAAGTATTTCTGCAAAGGTTTATCTCGATTAACATAAAGTAAATAATAAAAATAAGCAGTTTGTAGAAGCTATATACAATAAATGATACTGGGTAGAGAAAGTAATGTGAATGTAACACATAACAACCCCCCCCCCTTGATGGTCACCCAGCGTTAGGCAGTACTGGAATATCTAGGTGTTGGTACTTCAATTATTACTCGGAGAAGTATGTTCCACGAGAACTAACGTGGGGTCTGGGGTTCAAACCGCGCCAGCACCGTCCTTCCTAACTGAGGCTATTTTTCCAGGTTTTCCTCAGTCTTCATTACTAGCAAATGCCGAGGAGCTACCCTAAAATTAGGCCTGGAACGTTTCCTCCTCTCAAATTTCCTTCCTCCTCCTCCTCCTCCTCCTCCTCCTCCTCCAGTTACAGTGGGCGCTTAACACTATTACTGCGTAGGACTAACTGTCGAGGGGGGCTTAGCAACCTCGACCTACAAGATTTTTTGTGCCTGAAGACCCTGACGGTGAGGTGAGGAGAGACAAGAGAACGACCGGATCAGGAAGCACGACAGGGCGGAGGTCAGGGTCCCTACTTTTTACAGATTGAAACTCCCCGGCAGCTGGTGCAGCCGGTTCCCATCGCCCCCTCCCCTGTGGGGCTCAGGACTCAGAGACCGCCGCGGCTTTACACAGAGCATCGTTTTTCCCTGCTATGCAACGCCGAGACCTCCCGCCGACACTTACAACTCTGAAATAAACCAAACAGATGAAAGGTGAAGTGAAATGAGAATGTAGGTGAAATGGAGGAAGAGGAAATTCGGGGATGTAGTGAACCTTATCAGCAATATCCTAGCGGTCCGGGGAAACCCCGAAAACACCCATGGGTCAGGAACGTCAGTCGCAGGAATCATTCCCACGGACTCCCAAATGCGGGTCATCCCGCTCGGTTACTACTCCGCAAGAACTGAAGCTCTCAGAAGCCCACTTTATCACAAGCACTACTGCGACTGAACGACTAACTTCTGAAGGAACCAGAAGACTACGTTTGGTGCAGCGGTGTTTTAATAAAACTACAATATGAATTTACTCAAATGACCAGCTTTATTACATTCTTCCATTATTAATTGTTCAACAGAACCATTCTTCTCAGCCTTTCAAAAAGATGAACAAACAAGAGGATTTGGATAAATTTAAAAAGGGTGGGACGAGGGATGTGCTGAAGTCTGCAGTATGTAGGTAGTTTTGTTTCGATAGGGAACAGGGATTTTCCCTTGTTCGAAAAAGTGCAGACGAGGGTAGAGTCGCCCTACGATATGCGATTTAACTAACTCCCCGTATCTTCCCCACACTCCCTTCAAATCATCAGTAATCTCCCTAGTGGGGGAAGGGATCTTAGGCTATTCAATGTAACCCATTCCCTCGCTAAATACACAATGATGTAAACATTGTCGTCAAAGGCAGAGGTACTGGCAGTCAGTCACTCACTAGATCGATTATTTTGATTTCCTACGGGGATACCTAACGTGCGCGTATAGGGAACCGGGAAACATCCCGCTGATGACCCGGGTTTGAATGCCTACAAGCATGCGATATTTTACTATTCGGTTGCCAGGTAGCACCTATTGCATGGCATTCCCCGTATTTAAGTCTGCGATGGCTTGCCCTTATCAATCTCATACGGAACATCCAAAACCATTTATTTATAGATAAATAATTATTAGGTTTAATATTTTCTTCCCAAATTCCATACGTTTGTAGCACACGCTAGCTAAACCTGCACGTTGCTTACAATGCAATTCGGATCTGTTTGCTATTTATTAAAAATCTGACGTGTTAAATTCACATCACTCCACAAACTATTCCTACAAAGGATTATTTTTTATCCACTTCTAGTTATTCCAGATAAACTTTGCAGAAACAGTTTTATTACATATTTCATTGTAGGTACACTGAGATGTTTAAAAGCGGCTAGATGTATTCTGGCTTTGAAATTATATCATGACAGCGAGAAACAGCTGAATGGCTATAGCACTTTAGAATAGCAAAGTTTTGAAAGATTCAAACCAACAACAAAGGATAGCTTGGAAATGGCTGGTGCCAGAAAAAATGATATTTGAAATAAATTGTGTGTTTTGAAGAGATCTACATTCTCTGTATAGAAGTTCTTGTATCTCCTATGGTTTACCAGCTATACAAAAGTATGCAGTATTGCTTACGAATACTTGAGTTCACAGGCTATGCCCAAAAAATTCAAGATATGCATTTTACGAGTATTTGTCTTAATTCTTAAATATTTAAAACAAAATAGACCATTTTTGAGATAATAAAAATATATCCAACATTTTTCTATGTAAACCGTTGTTTGGGGAGGAGGATTTTCTTGAAAATCTTCGTGTCACAACTTTGGAAGATACTGAACTTAAATACAATTTTGGTAGGTATTTGACTTTCGGTTTTCGAGTTATGCTGTTCACACACACACACACACACACACACACACACACACATACACTTAGACCAGACATTTTTCTTAAAATGCTTTTTTTATTATTTGGTGGGCCTCAAACATGCATTTTCAGGGAAATCTCGATAGCGAATTTTTTAGTGAATACAATACTCTTACTTCCTCTCGGTACGTGGTACAAAAGTTAAAAAAACAATATTCTATGCAAAGGGAGATTTTCTTGAAAATGTTTGTGCTACATCTTTGGAAGGTACTGAACCTAAATACCAAATTTGGCGTTTATCTGACTTTTCGTTTTTTGAGTTATGCTGTTCACAGACACACACAAGCACACAGAGGCAGACACACACGGACCTTTTTCTAAAACTGCTTAATTTGGATTCCGGGGGCCTCGGTGTGTCTGTGAACTTAAAATCGTGTATACAATTGACATGTATAATGATGGCAACTGCCTCATTTTGTCCCTCGCTTCTTCTAAGCCAGTCACTTAGTTAACACATTACATCAAAGACTATCTAAATCTGTGAGTAGCGGGTGCTCAGTAGTATTTCTTATGTCATGTTTTACTTTCTCTACTACGTACTTTTAGTTAAGGTTACGAAGTATTGCATTTCACTGGAAATATTTACCAGGTGGCCCACATAAGCCGTCCTTAGTTGAAGTTAGTATATATGAGATAGCGCGGATGCCAAAATATTTGCCTAAGCAGAACTGCAAAGGGGACTCCATACCAACAGAGAGGAAACTGCTAAATGAAAGACCAATGGTTGAAAACGAACACTTTAACTCGTATTACTGGTCCCAGAGCTCATTCGATAGAGAAACTGCCTGCTGTATGAGGTGTTTCGGGTTCGGTTCCCGGCTGGGCTACAGAAAGTTGTCTTTAAACAAAAACATTTCACAGTATGCCCAGAGTCTGGTGTTTGAATAACAGAATACGTGCGCGCGCGCGCGTGTGTGTGTTTGTAGGGAGTGTTATCGGTTATTTAATAAGCAATTCGTTCATTAGCAAGAATTCAGGATTGCCACTTGACGCAAACCTGTGCACGCGCGTTAATGATTTAGTTCCATGACAGTTAATCTACAATCAGTATAACTATATGGCAACAATTGGTGCCGCAAAGTTAACAAGATTAAACAAAATTCTATTTTCATTATGTTTATGTACCCTTAAAGGTGTGTTAGAATTAAATTATTCTCTATTAGTACATTATTCACAATGAGCATGTGCAAAAACATGCCTGCCTTGGTGGATGAATTGATTTAAGGGCCTCACAGCCCCACGTTCTACCTGGAATGGTCCATCACTTCTTAATATTATTTCTGTAGTCAAAAAACAGTGCGCAAAGACAGATACCGCATTTTGGTGCATTTCTGCACATATCGTAACTGTATCTGTGTGTCTGAATGGCCTGGCTCGAACTGCATATAGGCGACCACACGACGCTTATCAGTATGAAACGACCACTACCTCAGTGACCTTTCGCTTTGTAGCTGCACTGCCCCTTTGAACAGCAGTGATGCGGCATCTTCTTTTGCACCTATATATGCGGGAAACATAAAACTGCAAAGGATGGTTTGTTTGGGCCACCTGGTACATGTTTTGAGCCCCCTGAACCCAAAAAAGCTTTTTAGAAAAAAAAAGTCCATGCGTTTGCCTTGAACAGCATGCCTTGAATTTTCTGAAATAGTTTGTGTATTTCTGTTCATTAGGAATGAATTTTGTTTAAGGGATAAACCATAAGAGATGAAAACGTACTACACAAAAATTTAGAGCTCTTTAAAGCACACCATTTATTTAAATCACTTTTTCGGTGGCATCAGCCATTTCCGAGGTATCCATTATTATTGGTTTCAATTGTTAAACACTTTTTCTTAGATTGCTGTCGCTATTCAGCTGTTTTTCGCAGTCGTGGTAAGAAAATGGAATTTCAAGGCTAGCATATTGCGACTAGCTTTTAAACATTTGACTGCAGACTCTGTTTCCTCCATCCTCTTGTACCTCAATGAAACGTGTAATGAAACCATTAACATATAGTAGCTACAAAAATAACCGTTTGTAAGATTAGCCTGTGGAGGTTACATAAAATTAAACGAAGGCAGGTAGAGAAAGTCATAGGATTGTAACTAATCAGATTTTTAAAAATTTTGTTTACACAACATATTTCTGCAACATTCTTTTATGATTTGATCACAGAAGAAACTGTTTGCTTTTGTAGCTACACTATTAAATTACTCCAAAGCGTTCCCCATGCTCTCAATGAAGTCTGCGATAAGTGGGCAATATTACAGAAAATGTTTCTCCATAGAAGGAACTGTAATTTTCAGACAAATTACGACAGCGTACTAAATATACGTTTCAATGAAACTTGAGATGTGAGCTATTTTACGCGTGTTTGCAATGCCTTATCCTCAATTAAACTACACAAAATCGCCCATGAGCTTTAATTTGATGTAATTTGCTCTTTACTGGCGCCATCTGTCTTACCTTGCTTATTGATTAAGATGTAAAGGGTTCTTGTGTTCCCCAATTTAGAAATGAAAGATTATGATGGATTTCGACGTCACAACACCGTAATTCACGTAACCTTCGATACATGAACGAAACTAATTTGAAGATAATATAGTGGTTCAATACGCTATTATCTTCTTTTTCTCTCTCTCTCTCTCTCTCTTGTCTGACTTGGAACCAGAAGCTTCAACTCTTGCCAGTACATATATTAACCAAAGATGAGCGACGGAGCAACGTTGCATACTCTGATATTGCACACGTTAAAATAAGAGATTCAGAAATAAAACTGTCTAAATTGCTAAAGTTATTACGCATATACGAATGTAAATTTACAAAAGTGCAAAAATATTAAATTCTTTAATATCATGGCTATCAAATATTTGTAATGTTGTTCTAAAAACGTAATGAAACGAAAAACAAAGAGAAAAGCATGGAAGCTGCAGAAATCACATTGTTGAGATCAATGGCAGCAAAATAAAATAATTGGGCTATATGCCATTACATACTTGGTGCAACCAGCTACCCCAATAGACTCATTCGGCGTTCTTTGTTCCTTCTGTAGGTATAGGTTACTCAAGGGAGGGGGACAGCTCGCGCGACCTAAAAACATCTATTGTTGCTACCACTCCCCAGGAGGAAGGGATGAGGTGAAGGGACCAAAGGAAGCTACAGGTCGTGGGCAGAAGGTCACAGAGACGCACGGAAGTCCCTAACTTTTCCAAGCTCGCAGATCCATCGTTGCTGGAGCCGCCGAGAGAGGGCGATGAACCGCCCATTAGTCAAGTGCCCTCTGGTGTCCACGGGAATACTCTTTTCTTTGAACATGCATCCGCGCCATCTGTCCGGCACCGCCATACATGTTCATGGAAACGAACCCTATACATTCGGTTTTCACGATAGCAAATCCTTTTATAGTGCAGAGCTGTATGCCATATACCGAGCCATTTTGTATGTACGCCGTCTAAAACTGGGAGACTTCTCATTTTGAGTGATTCCCTTAGTGCACTTCAGAGCCTTCGCGTGCTGTACAACTACCACCCCATTGTTCGGCGAATTCAGGATGACTTCCAGGTTTTAGGTTTTATACGCCTCTGGCGTTAATGCGGAGTGTGCTTGGATACCTGGTCATGTTGGCTTGCCGGGGAATGAACTTGCGGATTTGGCAGCTAAGGCAGCAACCACAGAACCCGGTGTTACAATACCTCGGGTAAAGTCGGAAGACTTGTGTGGAGAGCGGTGCTGTCGTGATGGCGCGAGGAGTGGTTAGCTCTGCGTGGAAATAAACTTAAGAGTAGTGAACGTTCCGATAAACCGTTTAACTTCCTCTCGTGAATCTCGTCGTGAGGAGGTGATTTTGGCACGGTTGCGTATTGGCCACTGCAATTGTACATACGGTTATCTTTTTAAGGATGATCCTGCTCCTACTTGTCCGCTTTGTAGCGAAGCTCTGTCGGTCCGTCACGTGTTGTTAGTGTGTATAGCTCTAGCACATCTTCCGGGACACCCTGTAGCTGCCGGCCAATCTTGCGGAGGTCTTAGCGGACGATAAGCAAGTGGTTGATAGGATTTTTAATTTTGTGTCAAAGGTAAATTTCCAAATGCGGATTTAGCCATGTTAATAGCAGGCGTTTCATACTTCTCTGTTTAGTTTTGTATATTTATCTTTATTTATGACTTCTGCTCTTATGATTTTTATATTCACGTTTATCTCTGGCCTTTGCCATGATATTTTGTACTGATCTTTATCTCTGGCTTTTGTCATGATCCGTTTTACAAGGACGCTAATGACCTAGCAGTTGGGCGCCCTTAAACAACAACAAAAAACCGCCATACACCACGAAACCTAAAAGCGCGCCTGAAAGATGAGAAGGAAACGGAATGAAAGAAATCATGGCATAGAAGAAACCACCACAGCATTCGCCTGCCGACCCTGGGGAAACTAAGAAAAACCCATGGGTTATAGTGGGCGGTCGCTGGGATCAAATCCGGGACCTCTCAAAGGCGAGTCGCGCACGTTACTACAACGCCACCTCACTCGGTTTGTTCCTTCTATTCTGAAGGCTTTCCCGTGAGAGCACGATTTGAGACCGCTCCTTATATGAGCTGTTCGGAGACAATTTTGAATGCTGACTTATAATATATCTACCACAAGATGAGCCAAAAGTTTCAGAACATTCTATTTTTTGGGGAAATTGGAAGGAAAACGAAATTTTTGAGTTGATGAAGGGGTCAAAAGTAAACTTTTAGTGAAATGTCAGGAACATGGGCGCCATCTTGAAAATAATAGGGTGTCCTGGGGCTTTTTGTCTCAGCGGATGTCATGTGGCAGCAGCAATTATTGTCAGGAGCAAAATCGGTATCACCATTGCGTCAGTGCTCGCTGTCAAGATGCAGTGCCTAATTTCACACATTGTTTGCATTAGCTTATTGACTTCGAGTGCCTTTAATATGCACTATTTTCTTTGAATACAATAATATTTATCTGAGATTCTGTCTACAAGATTTTTCATAAGCTGAAAGCCAAAACCCCTTCTCCAGTAAAATTATCGGTAAGCGACTCAAAACACCTCTCAACAGCTTGTATTGCGTGAATGTCGACATGGTTTCTATGGAATTTCAGTGAATGCAGGGTGGGACAAACACCCCATGCATCGTGCAATACAGGAGCTGGCAGGCTTATCGGCAAAGGTAAGGGAGACAGGTGCTCTGTACAGAATGTTTCAGGACCTGTGCTACAAACACTGAGGAACGATAGGGAGGGGACATTTTGTCAAGCAACATTTTGTCCTCCGACGAATCGTTACGGAGTTATTCACCTCCGCTTGAAGCCTATCCGGTTGAATAGGTTTGAGAGGTACAGCCAATATACTTTGACTCTGTTTACAACCGCTGAATCAAGTGACATCACCTCTTTCTTGTCCCTTAGGTTAGGTTTGGTAGTCTGATACGCACAACCCAATTTGACTAAGACGGGTTGGCAAAACGAAAGGTCCCAGCAGATGATAACCAACGATTTCAGCCCAGATGTTTATGGAATACTTTTGTTGGTAATGTCTAACGGACACTGCATGAGGGTTCTCAACATCCCAGATGTGGCTGTTCTTGCTGGTGAAGTATCCGTCTCGAGTGAAGCAGGCCTCATCGGTAAAAATAAGACGTGCGCGGTAAATGTAGGATGTGCTATACTTCATTGCAGAAACCACTGCGCAAACTGAACACGAGGTGCAATGTCGTTCGACCCCAGTCCCTGTACTTTCTGGAGGTGGTATGCGAGGAGCTGTTGTTCACAAGCATTGAGTTAAATTGAGTTAAACCTACGGTATACGCTTAAAACAGGGGTGAATAAATCCGTAACGATGCATCAGAGGATGGTGGTTGCTTGTCAAAACATGTTCCACTGTGCAACATCGATCGTTTCTCAAAGTTTGTCGCAGAGATCCTGAAACATTCTGTACAAACACCAATACTTTCTTCTGCATATGACGAAATCTAAAATCGTACGCTATCCAAATCAGAACCAAAATAAGACTCAAAGCCATAGACACATAATATTCAGAGAAAAGACTATACATCCGCCAGGAAATAGATGTGTGTAAAGATGAACCTTATGAAGAATGATGGCCACAGAGAAGACAAGTGCTCCGACTAATGTAATGATACAACTTCGTACGTCCGATATAATGGTCATGAGCACTAAACATTTTTAATGTTGACATTCACAGAACCCTAAAAAATCATCAAGTCCCAGAACTAGCAGTGTGGAACTGTCACGTAAACGACGAATAAATATAACTAATATTCCTGAAGGAGAAACAGTCAGTCTCCTTCTAATCCTAAAAGTATGTCTGGATGTGCAACACTTCCTCTATCTTTGTAATAATACTAAAATAGGGAGCTCTGAATGTCACAAGATGATTCACTCCAAGGTCTGAAGGAAACCTCGAATACATTAAATCTCAAACACGCAGCTAGACCCAGCTAAGATTTGAACCTTCGCTCCGTGAAAGGCACCTCACGTTACTACCATAATTTAGTAAACAGTTTTAGTTACAAGCTTAACAAAACAACAGCATAACTATACAGTTTCAAGTGAGAAAAGTACAGATTGTTCCAATTCAGTGTATGCTGTGTATGCTATTCAATTGTCTATGCTCAATATGAGCCGTAAGCTTAAATCCCATAATCTATTTTAATTTTGATTTCGCAAACCTGTTTATTGAGAATTTTTGTTATGGTTTGTAAATTAAATAACATACGCAGTATGTGGAACATGATTTTTTTATACCGTGGAATTTTCATCAAAAACTTTTCACGCATAAAAAATTTCACTTTAGCCACAAGTTGTGTAAATAACTATTTACAAGATAGTGCTTCTTTATTCACTTCCAGCTCATGTTATCATCCGTGGGAAGTTGAAATACCTGCACTCCGTGCGTTTTGCATTTTTACCGAAGACTTTGGTAAAATGCATTTAATCTTCTAGTATCGATATGTATACTTATTGTTGCAGACATGCAATATAAATATATTTGGTGGTTGAGTTTTACCATTTAAATCCTACCGTCTTTACATCCCTTTAATTGCTAACATTTACTTATGATTTAATTCATGCAGCATTTGAATATAACTCTTTCGGAGCAAGCAGACATCTCATCTTCAGTTGTTGACTGGCTTGGTCAGCACTACCAGAAGTAACTAATCCACCGCCAGTTCGTAGAGGCTAGCGCGGTCGACTTCATACTGCTTTTGAACAGCTTACAGTGATTAATTTTACTTTTGCGTGAGCATTTCTATTATTCACTACAAACGAAAATACAGTATGCAATACACATGCGTTAAGTCCTTTGCAAAACTTCTTCCTCGTTCTGCAAAGATGCTCTTTATTGCACTTATATCGCAATATATATCTATAAACCTCTTCGCTGCTAACGAGGTATGCATCCGTCGGAGCGCTGTCTTAATTCTTGGTTATCATCCGCGATTAAGTTTGAGTCCTTCTTCCCTCGTTAAACAGAAAAATATACCAGAGCTATAAAACGTTCTGTAAAGAGCTATTGGGGTTACCAAGATCAGCACCAGGGAAGTGGCGTTAGTGGAAATAAGAAACAAGAAGAAAGGGAGGATACTGGAAAAGATATTGAAATTTTGGTTTAGTTGCCTGAAAAAAGATGAAGGGGAAATTTAAAGATATGTATGGAACAACAAAAGAGTACGAAAAATAAAAACAGTTGGTGGACAGGGGTGGAAAAAATTATGGAGAAGATAGGAATGGGAGATATTTGGAGAGCAGGAGAAAGAAATAGCAACGGCTTCTGGATAACAGTAAGAAACAGAGTGGAGGACATAAAAGACAAGAGATTTGGGGAAGCTTAGAGAATACGAAATCACTAGGGTTCTATAGGTTAGTAACAAGGAAATGGGGAAGAGGAGGGTATGTGGATTATTGTAAAAGAGCTGAAAAAAAGCGTTTGCATGGATGAGAACAGGATCAATGTACCTGAGAGGTCTAAGAGGCAGAAAAAGCGGAATTTGTGAACTATGCGGAGGCTGTGAAAGCACAGAGCATTGTATGACGAATGCAAAGAATTAGCAGAAAGGAGACAAAAAGTATGGGAGGAAATGGGAAAAAGTGGATGGAAAAATAGTAGTAATTAAAATGTTAACAAGAAAAGAAGAAAAAAATAAGAATATGGGGGAGTTCTTAAAGAAAGTAAAGGAGAGATGGATTAGAAAAGTAAGAGAGATACAGGTAGAAGGGCAAACGGAGGAGAGAGAGGATGGATCATAGGCGATTAAGGCTCGCAAGGGCTGCTCAGCTGAGCCATAAGGCCAGGGTGCCAGGCAAATTGAGCAGTATAGGTAGAACATAGCTGGCAAGAACATTTGTACATAGCTTAAGTTAGTTTACAAGTGAAATATTGTAAAAAAATCTGTGTTACACTCACATGACTTTCTCTACTCTTGTACAAACTATTTTTACAAACGCTTATTCTCCAACTACTTCATGTTAATCGAGATAAACATTTACAGACTATCTTATTGCTAATTTTCTCGTAGATGTAAGGGGAGTATATATTTACAAGGGCAATATAGAAATACAGTAGCCTTTAAGTACATACATATCTCTTAATAGCTGGTTGCTAGGTGGAGCACCATTCCCTTTGCCACAGATAAATACTCTTTGCATATCCAAGACAAAAAAATGAATAACGAATTCCCATTTGAGAAAATAAGTATTGAAACATTTAAGGGAATAACAAGCATTATCTGGAAAATGGTTCACTCAAAAAAAAATGTGTATGACATAAATTGTGTATTTTAGCGCGATGTACATTTTTTGTGTAGTAAAATTTTGTCTATCTCTTATGGTTTACCAGTTATGCAAAAGTCGTTCACAATGAAAATACTTTTGGAGACATTTCCAGAAAAGTCAAGATATACATTTTGTCATGAAAATATCTTAAACATATGATATTTTAATCAAAATCGTTAGAGCCATTTTTGAGAAAATTAAAATTTTCGAAAAATCTTCCATGTAAAGGGTAATATGCGGTGGGGGGAATCTTCTTGAAAACCTTCGTGTCACATCTCTGGAAGATGCTGAACCTAAATACCAAGTTTGGCGATTATCTGACTGTTCGTTTCTGAGTTATGCTGTTCACAGACAGACAGACACACAGACACACACACACACACACGGACATGTTTCCAAAAATGCTTTTTTTTTGATTCAGGGTGTCTCAAAACATGTATTTCCGGTGAAATCTCGGTATCGAATTTTTGGGTGGAATACAATACTTCCCCTACTTACTATACGTAGTATAGAAAGTAAAAAAAGGATTGTGTATAAAAGATGTACAAATAAAGTTTATTCATTCATTCTTCTCTCGTGAGGGCATCTGTCTAGTCTGGGATACACGTGCTGTCTCACTTCTGAATTATCTGTCTTATGGCCCCAGTTTTTGGCTTTTATTTTGTAAGATAGATTTTGGATTTCGGTAATTACAGCGGCCATGCTTGTATGCATTTTTATACAGCCATTTGCTGAATGTTGAAATAATCATGCTGACTTTCTGCAACCTGAGAGAGTAGGTATGAATCTATCAACTTTCGGCAGAATTAGCAAACTTAGAGGCAAGTAAATGCAGTCTGAAATCACACGGAAAGCATTCATGTCGCTGGATGCGCGAAATATGCAGCAGCGAAGGGGTTAATATAAATGTAAGACAATTTAGCCCACTCTTTGTTCATGCAGAGGCAAGGAAAGGGCAAGAAAGAGACAGAGAACTGCTGCCAAGCATAACTCATAACTCGCTATTATCCCAACACAATGTGAAGGCCTGCCCCTACTGCGGAGATGCATTTTATATGTATTATAAATGACAGCTACGGCCAAGCCAACATATAAACCACTAAATCATCAACTCCATTCAAACTTTAATATCGAGATCAATATAATATCCATAGTTTTATATTATGTACGGACCATTTCCCGGCAACGGAAGAGCGATGCGAAAGGGAGAGAGAGAGAGATAGAGTAACTTGCAAGATTTATACACATTCAGATACACACAAAAAGAGCCGAGGAAGGGTATTTTTCCATTATGCGAACTGACCATACTAAGACACGTTCGCAAAGCCCGAGTAAACGGCTGTAATAACAAAAATTGTTTATGAGAGGCTGTATAATATCAAATAATGCATTATTGATGATCAGTCCCCGTATTTATGCCTTTAACGCAGCTGACTCATGAAAATGTATTAGCCGTGTGCAAAATCTTGCTCTAAGGTTAAACCCATTCTTCTTTATTCACATCAACATGGCTTCCCAAACTCATCAATTACATCCTTCAACAACGTGCTTTAAATAAAGAATATTCATTCCTTCACATTAACAAGTTTACGCCATTCACTCGCCCTAAAACATACACAGCAACATAAATCGCTTTTAACTGATATGTAATGCAAGTTTTGAGAAAACAGGCCATGGGCGTGGTTCAAACTTCCAGTTTCTATCTTCGTGTCTGCACGTGTATAGGTGTTTATTTACTTTTCTTTTTCTTTTTATCAACTTGGAATATCGAGTGAAATTTAAAAAGCCTGAAAGAGATGTCAAGTTCTGCACATACTCTGCTCATTCCTTGCCTGTAAAACAGTCAGGATAATTGTCCAGTTTTTCATTTATGTATCAACATTTTTAGGTGGAAGGGGGGCAATTCGAAGTTATTAAAACAAAAACAAAAAAATAGCACGAGTTTTACATACGACTAATTGGTTAACTCTTGAAAAAAATTCTGATGTGTTACACTCACATGACTTTCTCTACTCGTGTACAAACTATTTTTACAAATGCCTATTCTCCATATGCTTCATGTTAATCGAGATGTTAATCTTATTGCTAATTTTCTTGTAGATGCAAGGGGAATTAGCAGGCTCTAAGCGACAGTCAAATATTTTAAGAGCTGGTTGCTATGCGCAGTATTCCATTCTCTTTGCATTACCAGGACAAGAAAAATGAATAACGAATTTGAGAAAAAGTACAAGAATTGGAAAATTTAAGGGAATAACAAGCAATATCTCGAAAATGGTTCATTCAACAACAAACATGTATATGACATAAATTGTGTATTTTAACGCGATCTACATTTTTTGTGTAGTAAACTTTTGTCTATCTCTTATGGTTTACCAGTTATGCAAAAGTCGTTCACAATGAAGAATACTTTTGGAGACATTCCCAGAAAATTCGAGATATACATTTCATTTGTCATAAAAATGTCTTAAACATATGATATTTTAATCAAAATCGTTGAGCCATTTTTGAGAAAATTAAAATTTTCGAAAAATGTTCCATGTAAAAGTGTAGTCTGGGGTGGGGGGGATTTTCTTGAAAACCTTTGTGTCGCATCTCTGGAAGTTACTGAACCTAAATACCAAGTTTGGTGTTTATCCGACTGTTCGTTTGAGTTATGCTGTTCACAGACACACACACGGACATGTTTCCAAAAATGCTTTTTTTTTGGATTCAGGGGGTCTCAAAACATGTATTTCCGGTGAAATATCGGTATCGAAGTTTTGGGTGGAATACAATACTTCCCCTACTTACTATACGTAGTAGAGAAAGTAATAACCTAAAATTTAATGGTAATTTTCGATTTTGGATGAAGAATTGATATTTAGCGAGTATGATGCGCACCCTTAAGCCAGAAATCGAATTTCTAAAAACTTTTGTTTGGTGTGTGTTTCTTTTTGGGGCTTTGTCATATAAGGATGCCAAAACAGATTGTTATTAAACCGTGTGTATTACATATCTTAGGTTATGCACTTAAATAATAGGCTATATTCTGGCGTTTTAATTACCTTACCTTTTGTTGTTGAGTGAACCATTTTCGAGATATTGTTTGTGATTCCCATAAATCTTCCAATACTTATACTTTTTCTCAAATTCGTTATTCATTTTGGTAATGTAAAGAGAATGGAATACTCCACATAGCAACCAGCTCTTAAAATATTTGATATAGCTTAAAGCCTACCATATTCCCGTTGCATCTACAAGAAAATTAGCAATAAGATTAACATCTCGACTAACATGAAGCATATGGAGAATAAGCGTTTGTAAAAATAGTTTGTACAAGAGTAGAGAACGTCATGTGAGTGTAACAGATCAGATTTTTACTTTCTCTACTACGTATAGTAAGTAGGGGAAGTATTGTATTTTATATTGTATTACATATAGTACAAGGAAATGGCAATCCTCAGCAAAAGCATATCACTAGGAAAGGGGACGGGGCAAAAGTTCACCCAGAGAATGTAGAGAAACTGGTGTTTATATTCAAATAATGTGGTCTGAGGTCCTTGTAAAAGAGGCAAACTTTTTAATAAAGGAAGGGAGCGTTGAAGGAAAAGTTAACTTTGTCCGACCTCACCCCCTGCGGTGTAATCCCTTCTCCCGCTACACCCCCTGCTCGAGTAATCTCCACCGCGACTCAGCATCCTCTGCAGCAACGGCGAGAAGAAACAATGTGGAAATTACCGAATTAAACCTTAATCTACATGCTAATGAAGTGGTGTTACAAAGTAATTAATTTTTTGTTAGCAATTATGAGAAAAATGGTATTTTAATGAATTTTAATGCAAAGACTGCCACACAACGTGCAAATGAAGGGACCAATTAAGAGAAATGCTTTTTTTATGAGGTTAGGACGTTAAGATAAGGTTCAAAGGAAGTAGAAGGTTAAAACTCAGGATTTGTAAAGAAAACTTATTTTCATACGCACGATCACTGGTTTCGTAACGCCCCGTCCCTTCTCCACTGTCCCTCTTAATCTTTTAGCTTCAAAAAGGGAGTGAAAATAACCCGAGAAAAAAGTCTTAAGGCGTTCTATATCTCTCTACAGCGCCAATGAAGATCAAAGCAGGGCTATTAAGAAACAACAGCGTAATATCCGTTGTCACAACACTAACCATATTTTGCTCAAACAACAGCATTTATTAAAAAAAAAAGAGCTAACTCTCTTTATTTTTTACACATTTGTTAAATCAAACGAAACTATAAATGCTGCTTATCTTTGGAGTAAAAAATGGTCACAAAATTACCTTTGTTGGTTCGAAACAAACGAATGATGCTTATACATATCAAGAAAATTGATCATGTTTCCTCCAAAAGTGAAGTAACCGTTAAAAACACGTTGTTCCCGAATTGCCGTCCACTTTGTTCGAATAGGCAATCCAAATGACATCATCAGGATGGTAAAATGTCCCTTATCTTTTATCATTACATTACGTACGACTGCTTGCTTTTGCTTCAGTTATTTTATTTAAAAACGTTCTGACTTGCTAATACCGAGATTTCACCGGAAATATATGTTTTGAGATCCCCTGAATCCAAAAAAAAGAATTTTTGGAAACGTGTCCGTGTGTGTGTCTGTCTGTGAACAGCATAACTCAAAAACGAACAGTCGGATAAACACCAAACTTGGTATTTAGATTCAGTATCTTCCAGAGATGCGACACGAAGGTTTTAAAGCAAATCCCCCCACCCCAGATTACCCTTTACATGGAACATTTTTCGAAAATTTTAATTTTCTCAAAAATGGCTCTAACGATTTTGATTAAAATATCATATGTTTAAGATATTTTCATGACAAATAAAATGTATAGCTTGAATTTTCTGGGAATGTCTCCAAAAGACTTCTTCATTGTGAACGACTTTTGCATAACTGGTAAGCCATAAGAGATAGACAAAATTTTACTACACAAAAAATGTAGATCGCGTTAAAATACACAATTTATGTCATTTACATTTTTTTTTGTTTAGTGAACCATTTTCGAGATAGTTTGTTATTCAGTTAAATTTTTCAATACTTATTTTCTCAAATGGGAATTCGTTATTCATTTTTACTTTCTCTACTACGTTTAGTAAGTAGGGGAAGTATTGTATTCCACCCAAAATTTCGATACCGAGATTTCACCGAAAATACATGTTTTGAGACCCCCTGAATCCAAAAAAAGCATTTTTGGAAACATGTCCGTGTGTGTATCTGTTTGTGTGTGTGTGTGTGTGTGTGTGTGTGTGTGTGTGTGTGTGTGTCTGTGTCTGTGAACAGCATAACTTAGAAACGAACAGTCGGATAAACACCAAACTTGGTATTTGGGTTCAGTATCTTCCAGGGATGCGACACGAAGGTTTTCAAGAAAATCCCCCCACCCCAGAGTACCCTTTACATGGACGATTTTTCGAAAATTTTAATTTTCTCAAAAATGGCTCTAACGATTTTGATTAAAATATCATATGTTTAAGATATTTTTATGAAAAATAAAATGTATATCTTGAATTTCCTGTGAATGTCTCCAAAAGTATTCTTTATTGTGAACGACTTTTGCATAACTGGTAAACCATAAGAGATAGACAAAATTTTACTATACAAAAAATGTAGATCGCGTTAAAATACACAATTTATGTCACATACATTTTTTTTGTTGAGTGAACCATTTTCGAGATATTACTTGTTATTCCCTTAAATTTTTCAATAATTATTTTCTCAAATGGGAATTCGTTATTCATTTTTTTGTCTTGGATATGCAAAGAGTATTAATCTTTGGCAAAGAGAATGGCGCTCTATATAGCAACCAGCTATTAAGAGATGCGTAAATTCTTAAAGGCTACTGTAATTCTATATTGCCCTTGCAAATACAAAAAAGGGGAACATAGTACGCCTTAAGCGATAGTCAAATACTTTTAGAACTGGTCGCTATCTGTAAAATGTAATTTTCTTTGCATGTCAAGAACATAAAAAAAAGAACAACGAAAGTGTAATTATTGGAAAATTCAAAGAAATAACAAGGAATATCTCGAAAATGGTTACTTTACAAAAACAATGTTTATGACATATATTGTGTATTTTAACGAGATCTACATTTTTATGTAGTAAACGTTTGTCTATCGCTTGCGGTTTACCAGTTATGCAAAAGTCTTCAGAATGAGGAGGACTTTTGGGGACATCCCCAGAAAATTCAAGATATACATTTTATTTTGTTTTGATATGCAACCAGCTATTAAGAGATATGTATGTGCTTAAAGGCTATTGTATTTCCAAATTGCCATTGTAAATATATATTCCCTTACATCTACAAGAAAATAGCAATAAGATAGACTCTGCAAATGTTTATCTTGATTAACATGAAGTAGATGGAGAATAAGCGTTTCTATAAATAGTTTGTACAAGAGTAGAGAAAGTCATGTGAGTGTAACACATCAGATTTTTTTAACGTCCTTTAACCGGGTAGGTAATATCGGACGATGAATGAATGAAATGATGCTCAATTGAGCCCGGGGTCAATATTGCTTAAAGTTACTCGATATTCGTCTTTCAGTATAAGGGAAAACCACGGAGAAAACATCCTAGTAACTCACCTTAACCGAGATACGAACTCAGGACCTCTTTAAATGTGAGGCAGACACACTAACCCCACACCACAGAGGTAGAGCCGCTGCGGTTAGTGTACGAATGGTTAAGGGTGTCGGGTTTCCAAAGAAGAGGTACCGAGTTAGAATCCGGCTTCCGTATATCAGTTTTATATCTGTTATACGTGCTATACAGTGCTACAACTCTTAACCGATTAAAATGTGTACCACCCCTGAAACCCCTCTTAATATATATAAAACCAACATTACCGGCGCGCTATGCACAACTAGGAGTTATGACTTTAGGAAGTGGTGGGATTCGGATGTTGTGCATAGTGGTATTTTGGCAATGTCCTTCTCTTCCACTCCACACAATACTTAACTGAATGGATTATATTTCAGGTTCTTCGTTAAATAATTGCCCCTCACTTCAATATTTTGTGCGAGGCCGGCTATGAAATGGATATTAGGAAATTTCCTCATTAGTGTCGACAACATCATGATTTAATTCTTATGATTTCCAATCTGTCATTATTTATAAATATTAATTTTTCGTTTCCGAGTTTTCTTTCCTCTTTTGTACGGTTTAACATTAAAACATCAGGTCTACAGATACAATAAATGAGGTGACAGTTTTAATAGTGCTTAACGCCCGTTTTTAACACATGTGACACGACAAGCGGTGAAAACTGGTGATACGCGAAATATAATGATATAAGTGGAAAAGGAAATCTTCCAGACCTAGGAATGGATTGATTTGTGAAGAGGAAGGGATTCGGCACCAATCCAGGAATGAGGATTTGTGCAGACGTTCCACGAAGGACGCCCGGGAGAGAGGGATGACGTGAAAGGAGACACAAGGCGGAACCAGGAGCGAATGCACAGCAATGACAAGGTCCCTACAGTTTCCAGATTAAGACGCCCCAGATTCCGCCTTACATAGGGTCCAAAGTCACCCAAGGGGCGGTCCTTATACCCCAACAACCAGCCGAAGGCCGAGGTATGGAGAAACTTCACAAGGAGCCACGCTGCACCGAAGCACCATCGCCGCCACTTCTAACCCTGAAGCAGACCAAACAGGGTGAAGGATGAATGAAATTATTAATTGATCGAAAGGATTGACAGGAAATTCGGGGGATGCAAGAAACCGGTACAATTGCCTGACGATCCAGTAGACGTTACCGCCTGAACCATCCCGCTCGGTTTTCAGGCCTAGCTTAGGGTACCTTCCTAAAGGTATTTTAAAGGGCCGCAAAGGTTGCATAATCATTAGTCATTTTCATTGGTCAGTTATGACGACTGAGGAGAACCTGGAGAATAACTCAATAAGGGAGGACGGTCCTAGCGGGATTTGAACTGCGGATATCCCATTCACGACTTCATGCGATAACGACCTCGGCCATTCATGTCGGTCGCATCACGAGCGTCCCTTAGGGGTAATGAAACCTGCGATATTTCCCTAGTTGCTTTTGAGCGGTTTCTGACAAAGTCAATCTGGACTAGAAAAAGACAAAAAAAATATCTGATGTTTTACACTCACATGACTTTTTCTACTCTTGTACAAACTATTTTTACAAACGCATATTCTCCATATGCTTCATGTTAATCGAGATATCGAGATGTTAATCTTATTGGTAATTTTCTTGTAGATGCAAGGGGAATATGGTAGATTTTAAGCGATAGTCAAATATTTTAACGCTGGTTGCTATGTGGCGCATTTCATTCTCTTTGCATGTTCCAGGATATAAAAAAAATGAATAACGAATTTGAGAAAAAGTATAAGTATTGGAAAAATTAAGAGAATAACAAGCAATATCTCGAAAACGGTGCACTCAACACAAAAAATGTATATGACATAAATTGTGTATTTTAACGCGATCTACATTTTGTGTGTAGTAAAATTTTGTCTCTCTTATGGTTTACCAGTTATGAAAAAGTCGTTCACAATGCAGGAATACTTTTGGAGACATTCCCAGAAAATTTGAGATATACATATAATTTCTCATGACAATATCTTAAACATATGATATTTTAATCAAAATCGTTAGAGCCATTTTTGAGAATATTAAAATTTTCGAAAAATGTTCTATGTAAAGGGTAGTAAGGGGTGGGGGGATTTTCTTGAAAACCTTCGTGTCGCATCTCTGGAAGATACTGAACCTAAATACCAAGTTTGGTGTTTATCCGACTGTTCGTTTCTGAGTTATGCTGTTCTCACACACACACACACACACACACACACACACACACACAGACACACACACGCGCGGACATGTTTCCAGAAATGCTTTTTTTGGATTCAGGGGGTCTCAAAACATATATTTCCGGTGAAATACAATACTTCCCCTACTCTTACTATACGTAGTAGAGAAAGTAAAAAAAAAAAAAAAAAAAAGCTACGAAACCATCTCGTAGCACGTTAAGCTTCAGATTTTGTCAAGCATGTCAGTTTGTTGAACATTTGAGTTGAAAGGAAAAAAAGCTAGCTCGTGCAGTTACTGCGGTAGTGAAACGCCCAATCCATATTACCGCAGAAGCCTGAGCGTTTGGGCTCATCGGTATCTTTGACCTTAGTCACGTTTCGGCAGTAGCTCAACACATTCTGGCGTAACTGTAAATGCCTCAGTAAAACACAGAATGGATCATCGTTTTAGCAAGAAATCATAACCTTACACTGTAATGACCGGCGGTACTACCGATATAAAAATTATGATGCAAGGAATGATCGTTCGGGCAGTGAAGAGGTACTATTTTGATAATGACTCTGAAAGGAAGTCCGGGTCATAATTTCAGCCATTAGTCGCCCGAACCAGGTACTGCGTCATATTACTGTTGCAAGGGGATGGACGCAGAAAACCTACAGGAAATGTCGTAAACCTATTCCGGTGACCCTTGATGGCGCATGAAAACCTCGTTATCCAAAATCCTTCTGTACTATCTCTTGTGAAGTTACGGAAAAGGTGGGAATTATGTTGTCCAACACTCGGGTTTTACAGAAAGGAGACAGGATGTAGAATACAAATAGTGGTTAATGGCTTCTTCTTTTCTAATGAATGAGAGCAAGGAGCAGATTGTGCCAGACACTGTATGCGCCAAAAACGTGGTGGATTTTCTCAAAGCTGAAACGGCAGTTTTATGTAGCATCACCACGCAACACCTGAGAGATGTACACTGTGATTAAGTATTACAGGGACCCCACACAGTCCTATTAACTAAGGATCCTAACGTCAATCTCTTATCCTGCTCGTAATCAAATTATGACTAAGCATTTTAAGCCCATTCTCTCAATGTCTCGGATGAATGAAATAACAACCTTGTAATAACTAAGGAGCAAAAAAGAGTACTGCGAATGCTATAACACTTTATGTGATAAGTATGAACAAGAAACATACCACAAGCACATAAGGAGAGCGAATAATGCAAGCTTCAGAATGAAATAACATTAAATTTAATCAATGTTTTCGTTCTCAAACTCCCTGTTATATTTAATTTTTTTCCAGATTGTCAACTAGTGATTGGGTTTATAATATAGAGGACTAGACAAAGCTATAATGTACAAACAGCGCCAAAGAAAATCTTCGGCGGATTTTGTATTGTTTTCTGGGGTCTTTTGAGGCGTGTCCTTCACCTTACCTATCGCAGAGCGTGCTGGCTTGATAACACAACAATAAGGGGGAAAAGGGGAGGTTGATGCCTTTGATGTTTCTGGTGTTATTGAAACCAAACCATGTTTATTGTCTCAGAACCAGTCATGCCGTATACTAGCGAAATTACTCGTGGAGGGTATGTGGGAGGCTGGTCGCACTGTTACAGCAATTACAACGGCAGTGCATAAAAGTGTTTTTATAGTAAATTACTAGTTTAAAAATATTCCATAAAAATAAGAATGAAAGCGGGCATTCCCCGTAAAACATCCGAGATGATGATATTCGTTTACTAAATCCAAATTACTCTTTTGTTATACTTGATTGATCAGGCTTAGAAACCTGAGATAAATGTGTATATGTATGTGGTTTACCGAATATGACATACATATTATGGCAATAAAATTGGGTTATATTTTTGTCTATAATCCCGTTGTATTCCTATGATCATCAATATGTTAGTAAAGGTATATTAACCAATTATAGTTTGAATTAGAGGGATAACATGCTGTTTTATTTATTATTTAGTTATTTTTGCTTCTATGCAGCAACAGGCATTGATATCACGTGGGAATACAGTTCTGTTTATTTTTTGTTATACAGTGCTGCCTTGTTATGTATTTAATAAATACCATTCAAGCTTTAATTTGAAAATCTCCTCACACTACACATTCTACATTTCGTTAACCTGGGCGCTCATCAAGTTTTGACTTTAGCTTTTAACTCTTTCAAAGGCATGTCCTGCACTAAGGTATTGTCTACCAATCATATAAGAGGTCTGTATGACAAACTGAATGCACGCACTCTACCTCTCTCTCCTTTAGCCAATACGATCGAAACGTAAACATATATTTCATTTCTATACCATTTTGTAATCTTTGTTGTGGTTATTGGTGTAACTATTTAGCAGAAGGACTGTCGCACCCTTGCACCGCGGCCTAGAGCAACCAATGAAATTACCATGACTTCGCAAGGCCATGTACAACGATAAATAATGTGACATGTGCGAGGTGCAGTGAGCGCTCTTTGTACAAGTTGGCCCCGTAGCTCAGTCAGAAGAGCACCACCTGCTGTGCGAGGGGTCCCGGGTTCTATTCCCAGCTGTGGGGTGGGAATTTTTCTCTAGCTAAGATTACCTCCCCAGAGCTTGGGAGTATGAATGAGAACGTGAGTGATCTATTGTACAAAACCCAAAGAAATCAAGATTTCCAACAAGTGCATACGAGTTAACAAAATGGCCGATAGAGCAATATGACAACTGCAGTTAAAGGCGGAATATATATGGATATATAATTACAACACTGAACTGCTTCCAATAAACAGAAGGGAAACACAAACGTCTTCATAGCAAGCGCTGTTTTGTTTTATTCCGGGACAAAGCTGCAGTCGCATACAGAATTAAATATTATGCTTCAAAGGATAACAACTGCACATCACAGCCATCACCGACGATAAATATCGAGAAAATAAATAAAAAAAAATGTTAGCAAATGTACATTATACAGGCAGTTGTTCAAGTTAAAATATTTTCTAGTTTTGCCACCAATGGTATATTACAACACTTTTTGTGGCATATACACATTTATTCTGTTGACAGCATATGTTTAATTTTGGTAACTAATAAAATAATATAAAACTTCTTAATTATGAAGATAGGGCAGTGAATAAAACAATCCTAGAACATATCGAGTGTAAAATAAGGATAGAAAGCAACAATTGAGCATTTCTCTAGCTTTCTGCGGAATAAGAAGTATTTTACCATGATTTTACCTACATGAAACAGAAACTAAATTGTATAATACACCATCGGTTCCATGTCATTATATTCAAACGAAAAATCTATCCAAAATAGGAAATAGCCGGAAGAAACAAGATTTTTACGATCTGCCTCTGGATGTGGCTTAGGGGCGGGTATTTGTTTGTTTTGTTAACAATTGCGTGTGCTTGTGAACAAGTTCTTTTCTTCCCTTCTTCGTCTGTTTTGTTTGTGTGATTTTTGTTGTTAGTTTATCTGTTGTCTTTTCCTTTTCTTTTCATTTCTTGTAAATATCATTGAAGTTCGGTGTGATGAATATAGTCTGAAAAATATGAACTACAGTGCATTATTTAAGCACGTACGGGATATCTGACCAGTGCGATGTACAAGTTTGAACATGTAAAATGTTGATGCAGTATTTTTAACACTTAAATGATTTCAGTCTAATTATATAATATATAAATTCAATAACAGCCCGCCTTAAAGCAATATGGATATGTAACAATACATAAAAAGTGTATATTACAGTCATTGTATATGTTTATATTATTGTATACATGTAATAATGTTATCTGAATGTATAACGTAATTTAATAATTTAGGAACTGTGAGAATAATAGGTTAAAAGTTGCTAACAATGAGGTAACCTTGAGGCAATAATGAATTTGAAAGTTTAACAATACTACTTGTAATTCTTGGAAGCAATAATGTAAATTTTGCGAGTTTATAAAATAACCAATCAGAGACTTGAAATACAGAAATTTATAAATTTAGGCGGTAGAAATCAAGTCAGTTTCTTGTAGACAGCACTCATAACTGGACGCGTTGTTTGTAGACAGTGTTCCTAACCGGACGCGAGATGCGTCTTCGAGAAATTTAATACGTATTCAGTGGGAGACCAAAAATAGTTTACGTGTTAAAAAGTGCAAGTAATTAATAAAAAATCTCACAGCTCTCTATATCAGTGAAGTGTTATTTAAATCGTGTCAAGCATCAATAAAAGGAGGGAAGTAAAATTATAATCTGTGTAAACCTACATTCTTCAGTCGCACCACCTCCCTGCTAAGACATTCATGTCTCTAAAAATATAAATACTGAAGCAGCCGAGGCAAACATAAATATAATATTTAAAGAAACAGTTAAATTACAAAGTTAATATTTTTGGGGGGCAAAGGTCACCGGAAAGTACATTTGGAGCAAAGGCTACCGGAAACTTTTTACCATACGTGCGGTGGCAACTACTTCAAGTTCGGCTCTCCAACAGTTGAACTACAATACAGCAATACAAAACTTCTTCAAATTGGCTCCCAAAACGTGGGGCTAATAATAAAAAACGTAAAAATAACTTCTTCAATGTTTAAGACCAATAAATACACCACTCTACTCTACTGCTGAGTTATACAAGCAGTGAGGAAGTAAGGGACGAACCCAGAATACCGAGCACTACAGAAACGATCACACAAAACATGAAACGCAACTTTTCCTGACATCTTTATTTATTTATTATTATATTATTATTACATAATCATCTCTGTTTCGGACCCATCATCCGTACAAGGTTTTTCTGATCGTAGCTTCTCAAGTGACTCAAGGCACTGGTTTGTAAGTCCTTACACAGAGAAGGGTAGTTGGAGAAGAAAGAAGGTATTTTCAAAACTGTCAAAAGAATATAACGATTAGAAACAGTATATAGAGAAAGGATAGTGAGAAACTGTTTGCTGGTAATTGAATTTTAACAGTTTGCTTCATTAAACTGAAAATAAACCATTACTTTTATGCTACTGACCTACGAAGTTATTCCTGTCTTAGCGTTTCAGTACTAGTAAGATTAAAAAAAGGAATCCAGCAAGGGTGGATCGATTTTATTTATTTTGTTAAGCGAATTCGCTTTTGAGTGTAATACTTTTAGTAGAGGAGACAGTTGAGTGTCATGTAGCATGCAGAGGGAAGTTCCTAGGACAAAATTTTAAACTGGATCTAATCAAAACTTTGTTAATGGCATGACGCTTTCCACGTATACGCAGAGAAAGCGAGTGAGTGGTGCTAAAAGCAGTTACGTTTTTGCTGGACAAGAAATAGACAACAGAACTTTTGAAAATTTAATACTTTAAAATTTCTTATATCTGGTGGAAGCTTGCAGGGACGTGATTGAGGAAAAAATAAAGTAGTGTGAGGAAAATTGCGAATGAACTTGATTTATTGCACTATAGACTCTAATAGCCTTCATGTACTCTGCAAAACATTGGAAAGACATTTTTGAAATGTGATATGATATCCAAAAGAATGACATTTTATTTTGCGATTACTTTCATAAACCAAACATTTTAGTCGTATTCAGAAGGAAATAAGGCTAAAACCCTCATTTCCAACAAGCTTTGTTGGATTTCTTGCGTTTTCACTGCACATTCGATGATTAAGGGGTTTCCATACAATTTCCATGAATGTCAATGAAAAAGAAAAGGACAGAATGGTAGTAAGAAAAGTAGTAAAGTAGTAACCTCTAAGATAGACACAGTCAACCGATACAAAGCATATTGGACAACCCATCTGTCTGGCATGGCTACACACACAGCTGAATGTTGTCAACCATGCTTGATCATTCCTTTTGTACAAGCATGCTGGATGACAAATCTGCGCAAGTATTTTTATTGTACAAGTGGCTTGAAGATTGACTAAATTTTCATCTGCATGCTTGCGCAAGCAAGCTGAACATGTGCACGGACAAGCTTGTGCAAGTCGCGAGGTAGTACATACACGCTTGTTTAGTTTGCAACATGACTGCCGAAATGCGAAAGAGAAAATTGAATTAATCGAAGGATTCATTTAAAGTTTCCGCGAATTTATTTCCTTTGTATCAATTTAACACACAAATTTCTTTTTTGCTTTTCATTAGCCAGTATTAACGCCACACGTTTCTTTCTTCTTGTTTCATTTTTAAAACCAGGACAGGGACAGCCAGCGCAAGCACATTGTCATCTGAGCTCGACATGTTTCACGCACAAACTGGTGCTGTTCGAGCATACTTATGCGGTGTGGTGACAAATCAAATTTAATTGTGCATGCATATGGATCATGCATGCTTGACGTATGCATGTCAAGCATGCAATCGCGTGTGTAGCCGCCTTAAAAGAATTTTACTTCCCCCTAAACACATTCCAACAAACACCTAAGATATATCGATATGATTATAAAAGTAAAATAAAAACAATATGCGCAAATAAAAATAAATTAATCTTCAAATTAACTTGATGGATAAGTTTCGAGTAATACATACTCTCTGTGATATTCCCGGTCATCATGAGAACACTAAGTTGCAATTAATCTGCAAAGGGCAGTGGATAACCCTTAAGACTGTAGCATCGCTTTTTTTCACCTCAAAATCATAACACACAGGCCGTGTGTTGGAAAAGGTTGGAAAGGTAGAATCAGACGACTGAAAAAAATTCCATACCATAGCTGGGATTTGAACCATGCATCTCTCAGTCTCCGTCCGGTTGCTCTAACCACTGAGCTACCGGACGGAGACCGGGAGATCCATGCTTCAAATCCCGGCTATGTCATTGAATTTTTCAGTCGTCTGATTCTACCTTTCCAATTTAATTTATATTGATAAATTTTCAGATCTTCGTTTCAAAAGCACAGAAGTTTATGGCTACAGTATATTGTACAGTCACATGTTAAGCAGTTGATGTTGCACGTCCAGCCATACTGAAGAGGCAAAGAAGTTATTGTATTAATCAACACAGTTGATCGCATAAACGTCGGATTTGAATTTGCAATATGTGTCTTTATGCTTCTCATCTTCAAATTATTATAATTTATAAATGGCCTATATATGTGTTATAAATATAAATTAATTTCCACGGAAAATTGCTTATTTTGAATGCTCCTAAATAAAGCAGAGCAATTCAGCGCGTAACTGTCTATGTCCATGTTATCTTTCTGTTGGTGCGATGCTTGCTTCTGAAATCACCAAGGTCTATCAACTGAGAACAATACAAAGTAGCAAGATCGTGAAATCTTGCGCATTATTACTAAAAATCCACTAACTTTAGAAAAAATGCCTATATAGTTTTTTGTTGGTAGTGTGATTCTAACGCAGGATCTGGAAAAAATGTTAATCCCTAACCAAGTTCTTTAGCATTAAATTGCCCTATTCTTTGCGATTTGTGAGCAGTCTCATTTTGAATAAGACACCTCAGAGTATGAATAATCCTGTACCCTTACTTAAAATATTTCAATATTAAATTAAAATTTTAACCCTTTGATATGACATTTCTGTGGAATTGCTCTATAATTTGCGGAAATTTATTGACATACAAACTTCTAAATATGCACGAAAAATGCTCTTAAAATTACTGTAATAATAAAAATGCATGCAGTAAAATCTAGTAGGTGTTAAACACAGGACTACGAAATGCTTTGGAAAAAACATCATAGAATTAAAAAAAAATGCTAAAATAATTTTATTGCACACTATCTCGAAAATAAAACAATTAAAAAAAGCTGATGTGTTACACTCACATGACTTTCCCTACTCTTGTACAAACTATTTTTACAAACGCTTATTCTCCATATGCTTCATGTTAATCGAGATAACGAGATGTCAATCTTATTGCTAATTTTCTTGTAGATACAAGGGGAATATGGTAGGTTATAAGCGATAGTCAAATCTTTTAAGAGCTGGTTGCTATGTGGAGTATTCCATTCTCTTTGCATGTCCAGGACATAAAAAAAATCTGATGTGTTACACTCACATGACTTTCTCTACTCTTGTACAATCTAATTTTACAAACGCTTATTCTCCATATGGTTCATGTTAATCGAGATATCGAGATGTCAATCTTATTGGTAATTTTCTTGTAGATGCAAGGGAAATATGGTAGCTTTTAAGCGATAGTCAAATATTTTAACGCTGGTTGCTATGTGGCGCATTCCATTCTCTTTGCATGTCCAGGACATAAAAAAATGAATAACGAATGTGAGAAAAAGTATAAGTATTGTAAAATTTAAGGAAATAACAAGCAATATCTCGAAAACGGTTCACTCAACAAAAGAAATGTATATGACATAAGTTGTGTATTTTAACGCGATCTACATTTTTTGTGTAGTAAAATTTTGTCTATCTCTTATGGTTTACCAGTTATGCAAAAGTCGTTCACAATGAAGAATACTTTTGGAGACATTCCCAGAAAATTCGAGATATACATTTCATTTCTCATGACATTATCTTAAACATATGATATTTTCATCAAAATCGTTAGAGCCATTTTTGAGAAAATTAAAATTTTCGAAAAATGTTCCATGTAAAGGGTAGTCTGGGGTGGGGGGATTTTCTTGAAAACCTTCGTGTCGCATCTCTGGAAGATACTGAACCTAAATACCAAGTTTGGTGCTTATCCGACTGTTCGTTTTTGAGTTATGCTGTTCACAGACACACACACACACACACAGACACACACACACACAGACACACACACAGACACACACACGGACATGTTTCCAAAAATGCTTTTTTTGGATTCAGGAGGTCTCAAAACATGTATTTCCGGTGAAATCTCGGTATCGAATTTTTGGGTGGAATGCAATACTTCCCCTACTTACTATACGTAGTAGAGAAAGTAAAAATGAATAACGAATTTGAGAAAAGTATTTAGTATTGGAAAATTTAAGGGAATAACAAGCAATATCTCGAAAACGGTTCACTCAACAACAAAAATGCATATGACATAAATTGTGTATTTTAACGCGACCTACATCTTTTGTGTAGTAAAGTTTTGTGTATCTCTTATGGTTTACCAGTTATGCAAAAGTCGTTCACAAAGAAGAATACTTTTGGAGACATTCCCAGAAAATTCGAGATATATATTTCATTTGTAATGACAATAACTTAAGCATATGATATTTTAATCAAAATCGTTAGAGCCATTTTTGAGAAAATTAAAATTTTCGAAAAGTGTTCCATGTAAAGGGTAGTCTAGGGTGGGGGGATTTTCTTGAAAACCTTCGTGTCGCATCTCTGGAAGATACTGAACCTAAATACCAAGTTTGGTGTTTATCCGACTGTTCGTTTCTGAGTTATGCTGTTCACAGACACAGGCACACACACACACACACACACACACACGGACGTTTCCAAAAATGCTTATTTTGGATTCAGGGGGTCTCAAAACATGTATTTCCGGTGAAATCTCGGTATCGAATTTTTGGGTGGAATACAATACTTCCCCTACTTACTGTACGTAGTAGAGAAAGTAAAAATGAAACTTTACTCTTCAGTAGTTATTTTGCATAAAATGTTCAACACAAATACAAGGAAAAATCTAATATTGGTATATTACAGATTACAAGAAGAAAATACTTCACAAGATAAAAATAGAAATTGTAGAACAATAGCTGTCATAATGCACAGCATTTCAGAGCTTTAGTCTTTTAAGAAAAGAAATTTCTCTCAGCGTTCAGATGTTTATCTTATCGTGTAACCATAGACAACTTACTAGGTAACGAAGAGTGCATTTGTTTACGCCTTTAACAGAGATTCTACTTCGAGATTTAAACCGACGAATGTAACTTATTCACATCATCTGCAAGAGTTTATGCTAAAATGTAAGCCATGGATGCTGCATAAAATCTGTTTTTCCTTATATATTTTGTGTTAGGTATGGTGTTCTTAAACAAAAACTCTACAACTAATTTTAGTTTAGAGTGAGCTAAAAGTTATTCATAATTTGTACATTAGGTAGCCATATTTATAACGGTGAGTCTAAAGGGACCATGAGTGAAAGTTGAAGAATAACGCAAGAGTATTTTCCGTTACCTACTTAGTTATCAGATTTCTTGAGATCAAGACCTCTACTCCGGCAGTCGTTGATGTCAGTGTGAGTGCTTAATACCAAGTAACTAAAATGACAAAGAAGAAGAACGTAATCAGCAGATCTGCAGCCTCAACTCGTTGAATGAAATCTCAGGCATTAAATTACATGAATGTTTTAAAACTTAACTACGTATAGAGAGGAGAGAGAGAGAGAGAGAGAGAGAGAGAGAGACAGAAGAAAGGAAAACGCTATCTTATATCAATCTAGGTTAACGCTGTGAAGATTCAACATTTCTTATGTTAGGATACTTAAAAATTTAAATCTTATTTGATGAAAATACTGAACTTTAGAAATATTGCTTCTATTTGTAGTTTAAAAGATTACATAAAAAACGTTTCTTATTCGAAACTGTAGTTTCTTGATCATTTCATGCAGTGCTTCTTCACACAGAGTTAAAACTGAAAGTTTTAAAAGGCACGCCCGGAAACTCTTTGGAGTAATATTTAAAGAAATTGAGAAAAAGCTGCCCTTTTATGAAAAGATACGATTAATTTTGTCTTCAGAGAGGGAAGCTTTCTTTCTCTTTCATAGATCGTGTCTATACAGACAGTATCACTCTTGTCAAACATTTTTAACTCAGACTAAATAACTACAAACTTGAAGAAAACGGAAAAGACCTCTTGAGGGGCAAAATTTAGGCACACAAGCGATATGAGTTGCTAGCGTGGCTAAATAAAATTAACTTTAATCCTTTTCATCATGACAAGCTGCAGATTTGCAAAGCCTTACAACTGATCCTCCATTGTTCAGTTCTTCTAACATTTCTTCTATGAATTGAACAAACACTCGCAGCGGAATACAGAATTAGTTAATACTAGTGATGGGGACGATACCACTATTTCTCGATACTCGATACCGATACCGATTTTTGAGCACCGATATTGATACTCACTTTATAAAAGAACTGTAAAGGTGATTAACTTCTTCACTGAATTATGTTCTGATTAGAAGTTTTTCTGTGTATAAACGCATGCAACCACTTTTGTATTGTATGCCAATTCCGAAATTGTTCCTGTTTGACATTCTCCAGTTGGCAGCAATTTTTTATCTTAATAATAATAATAATAATAATAATAATAATAATAATAATAATAATAATTAGGGCTAGGATATTTATGACCTAAAAATCACCATAATATGCACAAAAGAATATGCTGTTATGACCAAACATTTACCAAAATATGCACAATAACATAATAAATATGACCTAACAATATTAAAATGAGGTAAAATTTCTACTGTAAAATAAATTAGTAAGTCAATTTTGATAATGAACTATTTATTTGAGAATAAAATGCACATGAGAAGCAAGCTAAACTATGCAACTTGACGTTCCAGTATGATTTCTATTAACATTATAGGAACCTATGTGCTTTTTACATCCTCATTCTACTTCATATAAGCTCTGAGTTGCAATACACAATGAAGACCTTGTGCAAATTTTCAAATGAAAAAGATTTCCTATTGTCAGCCAACAAAGCATTGTACTTCGAATAGCTCCTTTCTACTTCAGCTGACACAAGAGGAGCATATTTAAAATGAGCCATATCATTTGAATCTAAATCTGAATGATTAAGAGAGAACTTTTCACCCAACAAAATCATTGAAATGGAACACAGTGTATGATACCCTTCGTTTTTTTCTAACACCTTTTCCATTTTCTTTGACACTTCTTTTCCCACCTTACCACAAACAACCTCTAATTTATTCACAACTTTTTTCACTTGTTCTATCTGCTTCACCAGTGGCACTTCTGATCCCTCCAAAGCAGTTATGACAGCTGGAATAAATCCAAAATTTGATTTTATGTATGAAAGTTTGCCTGAAATTTCACCATTAGACATTAATTCTTGAGCTAGTCCAATTGAAGTAGCTTCACTGCTATCGAATGAATCAATGATGCTTTTCACAGCGTTGAAGTTCTGGCAGTAATAGTTGCAGGCATCAACCCAGGACCCCCATCTTGTCAAAATGGGAGATGGTGGCAAGGGAATGTCTGGAGCTAACAACTTAAATGCTACAACACGTGAAGGGGCTTTCAAAAATATATTTTTGACACATCCAATAAATTTGTCAACGTCACTGAATTTACTACGAATCTCCTCTGCAACTCGGTGCAAGGCGTGAGCTAAACAAGTCACATGCACCATTTTACTGTACAATGCTTTTAGAGAATCGGCAGCTTTCACCATATAAGGTGCAGCATCCGTTACGAAGAGAAGTACATTGTCATGCTTAACACCTTCGGGCCATATGGCACCCATAGATCTGTCGAACTTAGAAATGGTGGAAAAATTTACTTTTTCTAAATGTTCACAGTTTATTAGAAACTTTTCGCCTGGACCATCTTCTTTCAAAGTTCCCACAATGACATTTGCAATATATCTTCCCAATGAGTCTGTAGTTTCATCAATTGATACCCAATTTTTTTTATTTACGAGCTGTTGTCTGATTTGTTGTATTGTTTTTTCGTAGCTTCGGCTGACAAAGTTCTTTCTTAATGTGGAAGAATCAGGAAGAGGTTTGCCTGTGTATTTTTCTAAGAATTCACGAAATTTTGGATGGTTTAGTTTACTTAAGGGAATATCAGCACAAAGGAAAGCTGTACAAAGTTCTTCGCAGAATGGTGAATAAGACTGGAGCATTTGCTGTAGTGTTTTATCATTTTCAATCCGTTGTACTCCACGTTTGTGTTTATCTGTTGCCACATGCTGCTGAACATTAAATGACTTCTCCGCAGTTACTCGACGTCGCACAGTTTACAATAGAGTATTTTACCATCACTTGAAAATACTTTCTCACCATATTGAGACACAAACCTTTTTAGTTTTACTTGAACATTTTGCTTCACTTTAGACATTTTTTCTGAACTGTACTGCACACGCTTACGACTTCAATAAGACTGAATAGCACAATGAGTGAATTAGACATTTGTCTGCAGTCCAGATACCAGAATGACTTAATCAGATACCTGTTCATAGAGTAACAATAGCTTACACAAACTCACTGATGCGTAAGGGTGAAGTCCATATTGTGAATTCAAAGGAAACAGTGAAGGAATGTAGATACTTGCCATTTTTCAGGAAACAAAATGAGGTGCACTTCTGGGAAATGTAACAGGGAATAAATAAATTGCACGAGAAAGTTCTTTTCTTCTTGAAAGAGTGAAAATATGACGAATATGACCATTTACTTACTAAAATATGCTCTATCAGAGAGAAATGGCCATATATGCAAAAATATGACTTAACAAATTAGGTTAATTCATTTCGCTGTTTCATAAGAAGCATTTATATGTATTTAAGGAGCATGTCAGTCCTACCAAAAAATATATGCCCTATCATAAAAATCCTAGCCCTAATAATAATAATAATAATAATAATAATAATAATAATAATAATTTCTTGGCTTCCCTTTTTATGTAACTTTTCTGCTGAAAACTTACTTTTAAACGATTTTCTATCCATATTTAGAAATTAGTCGTACAGTATACCTGTAAGCTATGCTCGTGACCCGAGTTTGACTTATACAAACACAAGCTAACAGATGGAAGGGGAAAACAAATATTTCCATGCGCTGTATTATCTCACCTCTTATGTTCTCATTTGTTTCTGCTGAATTCACAGATTTTGGCCACTGGAGCAGGTAAATGTAATGGCTGAAACTGAGTCACCAAGCAAGGCTATACAAAAAAGTGCGTCAGCTAAATCCAATTTCATTCACTACTCAGTTAACGCTGCATGTTACATGAGTACCTCTAGTCCTTCACCCATTGCTTTACATGTTTTCATGTAGACACAAGAGTCTATGGAATGTTGCATTGATTCACCCGCAGGAAACACAGTCCAGGTCTATCAAGGACTATAGTCCAGCAACTCTTAAGGAACATGTACAAGGCAATAACACGAATTCTCGACTTCTTTCATTCCTTCTGGCATAAAGTTAAACCAACAAATTTCTATAATGCAAAACTTAAACATTTTTATAAAGTATTGAGGTTTATTTCAATGTATTACACATACTTCGAGACCCCGAATAGATATCGAGGTATCGACGGTATTGACGTTCTATCCCTAGTTAACACTAGGAAGATGCACACACCAATTACATGCTTTATTCCCTGTCTTTTTTACTATAAGTATTTTTACTCCTCAATTTTTCTTGGAAGTCCAACGTTTTTATAGCCCAGCAGAGTATATGAAGCACTGAGTTTAATAATTTATTTCTGTTGTCCCAGTCTCTGTTTGCTTAAGCTGTCAGAAGGTGCAAACTTTTGTTCTGGAATTTTGTTGGAATTGCCAATTACACAGTTTACCTTTAGCAGTCCTTATTAGCTGATTGTATCTAACTTTCATTGATATAATGTTCTGTATATGAAGATTTGAATCTGGAGAGCTGTTCCATCATTTTATTATTCAATTATATTGTTGCTCTGACGTGATTTGCCTCTAAACGCATAATCAGTGAAAATTACATCACCACCAAATAGGAAGGTTGTATACAACCATTCCATAATCATTAGTTGCAATATTTTGCCATCCAAAGTTTTGCTAATGTGAGTGTTAAGTATGGTAGGTGAAAAATAACACTCCTATTTAAAATCCTTATTCTCTTAAGACTTTAATCTTATATTATGATATCTTTGCTGTAATTTTAGTTATGAGTAGGTATGAATAGGAACGAACGAGATTTGTAGATGGACCACTGCCGCTACTGAGTTTCGAGGAGGGATGAGATGAAGGAGCACAGAAGCTGGCCGGACCTAGTGTCGGCATTCACAACGTAGGTGCTCCTAACGTTTTCAGATATAGCATTCCTACGCCAGCCCCATCCCTCAATGTCCCGCGCGGGCTCTATTCCAGACGCCTTTCCTTACAACGCGTTCACCGGCATATGTTGCACATCACCATCCACCGCGCCCGACCCTGTACCCTGAAATATGAAGATGCGATAGAAATGAGAGGGCGTGAGAGACGGAAAAATTCGTGGTGTATGATAATCCATCCCAGCATTTCCTTTAAGAACAGAGGGGAGGGGGGACGCAAAATCCTTAACACTGATGGTCAGTCCCCAAAAGGTTTGAACTCGAGTCTCAGGCGCAATCGCCTGATACTCCTTGCTCTATAGTTACTCTAGCCAAAGAGAGACATTCCTCTCTTGAAGAATATTTCTACTTTCTCTGAACACGTGCGTGCATAGTAGGTAGAGAAGATATTGCATTCCACCCCAAAATTCGATATCGAAATTTTACCAAAAATACATATTTTGTGGACCCTTGAATAAAAAGCAAAAAACGCATTTTTAGAAGCACGTCCGTGAGTGCGTGTGCGTGTGTGTGTGTGTGTGTGAACAGAATAACTCAAAAACGAAAAGTCGAATAAATACCAAACTTGGTATTTAAGTTCAGTATCTTCGAAGGATGCAATACTAAGGTTTTCAAGAAAACCTCCCCAACCCAAACTACCCTTTACATGGAGGATGTTTAGAAATATTTTATTTTCTCAAAAATGCATCTATTTTTTTATTAAAATACTATCTATTAAAGATATTTACATGACAAATAAAACGTACATCTTGAATTTTCTGGGAATAGCCTGTGAAGCTATTCATGTATTTCGGAAGAAACTTTGTATAGTGTTGTACAACTGGTAAAAATTGAGCGAGAGACGAAAACATACTGCACAAAATCTGTATATCTCTTTAAAACACACAATTTATTTCAAATAACCCTTTTTGTGGCATAAGCCATTTCCGAGATATTCGCTATTAATGGCTGTATTGTTCAATACTTTTTTTCTTTTCAAGTCCTGTCGACATTCAGTTGTTTTTCATGACTGCATGAAAACAGTAGAATTTTAAGGCGTTCAGAGTTCAGTTCATAAACGTTTGACTATCGCTGTTCCCTTTGAATCTATAACAAAACGTGTAATTTAGCCATTTCTGCAAAGGTCTATCTCGATTAAAATGAAATAGAGAAATAAATTTTGGTAAGAATAATTTCTATACCCACTAATAAACGATCGAAGGCAGAGAAAGTCATGTGAATGTAACACATCACATTTTTTTCATGGCAGGTGCATTTCTATTATCTGGCCGAATGCTTTAGCATAATCTATTTTATGCTGTTTATAATCAGAAGCGTACTTGCTTGCACGAAAGCCTGTTGTTCCCCTTAAAAGTAAGGTTTCGTTTATTATTACTATTATTATTATTCTTATATTATTATTATTAAACACAAACACACAAACTGCACCAAGCAAGACGATCACGAAGTGGGCGTGAAGATTGTGAAAGGCTAAGTAGTTGGTTAGCTACCGGTACTGGAAGCTCGTACATGATAAAAAGGATGTAGACGACAGCGTGTGAAACTTCCACGCGACAAACGGAATAAACTTCGCAGTCGTCTTTCTTTTGCCTTCCGTCCGCGTTTTGGAAGGCGAAAACAAAAGGCGACACTTTCTCACCCCTTTGAGAGTTTCTTGCGCTAAGTGAAACATCCACTTACTTCCGTGCACGTAACAGAGCTCTTAGAGACCCGCAGAACAAAAGGCACATAAAAACGTTTTGTGTTTATAATAATGTGACATCGGTATTATTATGCCCCTCCCACCATGATGGACGATTTCATTTGGAGTCACGCGAAGTATGACACGCGATGGCTCGACATGACACACTGACAATGGTTTGCCAGTGCAGCAAAATCCGTGCGGAATGAACAACGCCTGTCGCAGCTTGAGCTCTTCACAGCCGCATTTTGCATTTAAATCTGAAACGAAAGAGTGTAACAAGTTCAAATATTCCACTCCTGTCAGCTCATTGGAGCGGCGTCGATCAAACTTTGAGCTGCAGGTTCACGATATAGTACACGGCCACTAGAAAAATCAGGTTAAAGATCGCAATAAATTTTCTTCGAGATAACATAATTTTATAGCAAGGATATTTGAGGCAGTATTTTTAACACTTAAATGATTTCATTCCAATTATATAATATAATAAAATAACAGCCCGCCTTAAAGCAATATATGTATAATATAATATATAAAATGTATGTAACAGTCATCATGGAAACATAGAAAATAGAATAAACCTCATTTTTATGCCAAACAACTTTTTATTAAAAATATGTATTATGCTTATATTATTGTGTACATGTATAATGATGTTATGTGAATGTATTAAGTAATTTAACAATGTAGGAGCTGTGACAATAGAAGCCGAAAGTTGCTAACAATGAGGTAACCTTGAGGTAATAATGAATTTGAAAGTTTAATAATGCTACTTGTAATACTTGGAAACAATAATGTAATTTTTGAGACAGTTTATAAAATACCCAATCATCAACCAGAAAAAAACTTAAGTTAAATAAAAGTATTCTATGGGATAAGGAATAGCCGATAAGAGACTTGAAATGCAGAAATTTATAAATTTACGCGGTAGAAATCAGTTCAGGTGCTTGTAGACAGTGTTCCTAACCGGACGCGAGAAGTTAATACGTATTCAGTGTGAGACAAAAATAGTTGTGTTAAAAAGTGCAAGTAATTAATAAATAATCTCACAGCTCTCTATATCAGTGAAGTGCTATTTAAATCGTTTAAAGAATTAATAAATGGAGTGAAGTACAAATTTTAATCTGTGTAAGCCTACATTCTTAGCCGCACTACTCTCTGCAAAGAAATCCATGTCTAACAATAATACTGACGCAGCCGAGGCAAATATAAATATAATATGTAAAGAAACAGTCAAATTACAAAGTTAATATTTTTAAACATTGGGGCGAAGGCCACCGTGTACCATACGTAGTTACATCAATATCGGCTCCCCAACAGTCGAAATACAATACACCTCCTAAAAAATTAAACTACTACAAATTTTTGGATGGAATGGACTTCCTAATGGTAGTGAAAGTAGAAACTCTAAAGCAAAAATTAATTAATTTTAAAGGCCTGAATTATAGAAAAGAAAAGGAGATTTCTTTAGAATAGAAGGACGCTTTCAAGGACATTTACAACATGTGTTTAACATCGACACAAATAAGAAACACACTAAAAATGGTCATAAAATTCGTTGACACTATAGAGAGGCCTAGCCAAAACAACAGATTTAATATACTTCAGAAAATAAACAGAATTTACTGCGCATCCTTTCAGTTAAGTGGTTAAATAAACTTAACGCTACATTTTCAACGCTATTTTGTGTTTTAGAACATTTACGTTTATTAATACATGATTTATACCCATTACGAGTCAAATGATTGTGAACATTGGAGCTCTCAATGTATCTACCAAGACTGACATAACACCCTAGTGAATAAAAACTGGTGGCAAAGTTAAAATACAGAGTTTCATAAAGAAAAGTTTACAATAGTTTGCAATGAGATAAAGGTAGGGCACGACATACATTTTAACGACCTTTTTTTTTTTTGTAAAGTAGGAGTATTTTTATAGCCTTTTTACAGCATTATTTATTTCATAAAATAATAGTCATATCAATATAAAATTTCGCCCGTGTTGAAGAGGTTGTTGCGGATGAAGTTCATGAAATTGGAGGAGATAAGCCACATTCCTGTAAAACTGCCATTAATGAAATTTTTACATATCAAAATAAGTGAACCCATACCGCCTCCGAAACAGATAAGGAAGCCTCCAGTGCTACCTCCAGTGGAAGAATTTCCAGTGCCGTACAGAGATCCTCAGTTATTTTTTAGCAGACCAACTGTCAAATAAAAGCAAGACTGGACCATTAAAACATCAAGCAAACTCCACATAGTTAGGAAAGGCTCCACAAAACCCTGCACATTGCAGACTCTAAAAAGAAAAGATCAACTGATTGCATCACGTTTACGAATAGGCCATTCACGTCTAACCCATTCCTTCTTACTCGCCAAAGAAAATGCTTCTCACTGCGAGACCTGCAATTGCCGTATCACCACCGAACACCTCATCGCTAAATGCAGAAGTTATACCATGGAGAGAAGAAGACATAACATCACTGAAGATATATTTTTAGCTTTAAACAACTCTACTGATTTCAAAAACATTATTTTTTTCTTGAAAGACATCAAACTCTATAACAAGACCTAAATATTGTTGTGAGGCCAAAAGATTTTGCAGCTAAAATATTAAATTTAGTTACCCCAACATAAACATTGGGGGACATAGCAGCAGAGGCAAACGGGAGATATCAGGAACTTGCTGCATAAAGCTAAGGCAGGCGTGGGATATTTATAAAATAGCACATAAATTCACATTTAACTCTGGTTTAATAAAAAGTTACCTTGGTGCCGCTACATTATTTCCAAAAGGTTGCAGACTAACATTGGAGGGAGATGCTCCACACTCACACGGACCACGCATTAGTACACACTCTGAAGATATGCACTAGACTCACGCTATCAGACAAAGAGGCTCGTCCCTCAACTTGCCTTCACACCCCCCCCTGACTAGGAGGTGGAGGGAAATGCCGCGTCGTTAGAGAATTCAAAGTCACAAACGAAATAATTAGTTCAACAATGTCATTCTACACAGCAATAAGGTGTACGACGCGACAATGCACACACATACGCTACAACATAACGTATTAAATAAAAATTTATAATAGGTAATAGGTTATACTGTTCTAGCTGTGTTCAAGACTTAATAATGTAAAATATGTTTGTAACAATATGTATTACAACTATTGTATTATTTAATCAATGTAAAGTATACAACGCATTATTATTATTATTATTATTATTATTATTATTATTGTACTCGGTGTATGGATATAAGTCGTGATATGACCTAGTAGTCAAAGCGAATATAAATAAAGAAAAAATAACAATATACCGCCTCTGTTGAGCACTGATGGTTTGAGAACATAGCCTGTTGAGAACGTGACGTAAACAAATGATGTTGCTGTTGGGTGTTCTACCTTCTAAGTCGTGAATTTTTTCCTTCTTGTCGAGCGCTAAACCTTCTAAAAACTGCCTTCCTCTTCTGCTGATATTAAATTCTTCAGATACTATTCCGTTCATAGTCATAGTAACGATATAGAATGAGACGACAATATTGCTTTTCCACCACGTTACCTCCGGATGTGTAGGAAGCTCATATATGCGTTCATCTACCTTCTCTTTGAAATTCTTCCAATAATTTTATTTGCTGTTTTGCTTCCTTTTTACACAGTATCCTTAATTTACTTTTAAAATAAACACACCAAGAGAAACAATATCTTCTTTTATAATAAACATACAAAGATGCTTCCGTACAGTTTAATATCAAATTGAATCAGGTAGCAATCTTTAGATGGCAGGTTTTCCGGGTTTCCTGCTGCGCCTGTTGGTCCCGGTAGTTTAGGAGTCGTACCACCTGGTGTGATAATTTAAACCGTAGAACACCAGCTTCCTGTTTCCCCGTCTCTACTGTGACTCGGCACATTCTTCCCGGTGCCGCAAATTTACTTGATGATACTTCGAAACTTGTGTTTTGTTTTCAGTCAACATTTAATTATTATCCTCACTGTTACATCAAGAGATACATCTTCCAAAGTAAAGGCCTTGTACTGCCACTTCTTTCAGGTTTACACAGTCTCTCCATTCTTTCTTCAGTTTTATGACACGTAGGATCTTTACAGTAACCAGTATTGGTACTACAAAGTTATTTTACTACCCTTTTCACAATCAGTAAGAAGTAAAAATTTTTACGGGCGTAAAAATCCTTAGCATGGCTTCCTTCGGAAGTGAAGTAAATCTGGTGGTCCCGTATCGTAGATTTACGGCACGTAAAATAACCTCAAGCCTGATAAAGAGGCCTCCGAGCAAAATTACCGTTCTTTCACGCCCAATAGTTTATACAAGAGTAGAGAAAGTCATGTGAGTGTAACACATCAGATTTTTTTCTTATAACAAAGCATATTAGAATTATCATTTAAATTATTTAATAATCTTAGAAATGCACTGCAAGCATTTTTGCTTTCGCTACTACGTACTTACAGTAAGTAGGAGTATTGAGCTTCACCCAAAAATTTGATACTGAGCTTTCAATAAAAGTAGATGTTTTGAGCTCCCTGAACCTCCACAAAAAACATTTTAAGAAAAATATCCACACTTGTGTGTGTGTGTGTACTTAAATTAAGCATCTTCTAAAGACCTTCTTGAAGACCTTCAAGAATATCCCTTCACTCCAAATACCCTTTACATGGAAAAGTTTTCGAAAGTTTTTATATTCATAAAATGGCTTTAACGATTTTTATTAAAATGTCATATGCTTAAGATATTTTTATAATAAATAAAATGTATGTCTTGATGTCGAGAATAGCCTCTGAAGACCTTTTCATTCTGAATGACTTCTACATAAATGGTATACCTAAGAGCTAGACAAAATCACACTACACAAAAAGATGTAGTTCTCGTTTTGTGGCATTAACCATTTTCGAGGTATTCTTTGTTATTGGTTTGAATTTTCAAATAATTATAGTTTTCTCAAGAGGAAAATCGCTGTCATTTTGTTTTGTTTGTTTGGTCGTAATCTTCAAGGAGAAGGGAGTACCAAAACTATCGCAAAGCGATCCGCTCTTAAAAGATTTGACTTAAGACTACTGCATTTCACTAATTCCCTTGTGACTACAACGAAATATACAATAAAAATATTTCTGTAAATTTTTATCTGGATTAATATGAAGTAGATAGAATAATAGGCTTTTATAATAATTGTTTGTTGAAGAATGGGTAGAAAAGAGCTGTGAATGTAACATACGATTTTTCATAAATTGCACAACTGGATGCTTTTCTTACTACTAGGTACGCATTAAATTTGGTTTCAAATCGTCATCAAAATCTATTTGACATTTTTCATTTGACTTTTAAGCCCAGGACCACGTTTCTTTGAATGCTACCTGCTACGTTACGAACGAGTAAAATCAGGTTTCGTATACGCTTTTACACTTTTATTTGGGTTCTAATTTCACTTTAAGGTCTGAAAGTGCATTTGCGAAACAAATTATATTCAAGGAAATATTATCTGCATGATAGTGTAAGTAAACACACAAAGTAATATCAAACAAATAAATATAGTGACGAATTTTCCACGAAAACCAGTTACATCCCTGCTAACGAGAATACTAAGTGAGAAACGTATAGCAATAAATGAAGCTCCTACGAATGTTTTTGGACATAATAAAGCGAAGGATGATATTTGGAGAATACACATACATAATGCGATAGTGAAGCTGATAAAATATAACAAACTGAGAATACCATCAGATCATGGTGTTTGAGTGTTTAGATCTTGTTAATCGATATAAACATTTGCACACTTATTGCTAATTTTCTTGCAGATGTAAGGGGGATATATATTTACAAGGGCAATATACAAATACAGTAGCCTTTAAGCATATACATATCTCCTAATAGCTGGTTGCTAGGTGCAGCACCATTCCCTTTGCCACAGATTAATGCTATTTGCATATCCAAGACAAAAAAATGAATAACGAATTCCCATTTGAGAAAATAAGTATTGAAAAATTTAAGGGAATAACAAGCAATATCTCTAAAATGGTTCACTGAACCAAATAAAATGTATATGGCATAAATTGTGTATTTTAACGCGATCTACGTTTTCTGTGTAGTAAAATTTTGTCTATCTCTTATGGTTTACCAGTTATGCAAAAGTCTTTCACAATGAAGAATACTTTTGGAGACATTCCCAGAAAATTTCAGATATACATTTTATTTGTCATGAAAATATCTTAAACATATGATATTTTAATCAAAATCGTTAGCCATTTTTGAGAAAATTAAAATTTTCGAAAAATGTTCAATTAAAGGGTAATATGGGGTGGGGGGAGTTTCTTGAAAACCTTTGTGTCGCATCTCTGGAAGATACTGAACCTAAATACCAAGTTTGGTGTGTATCCAACTGTTCGTTTCTGAGTTATGCTGTTCACAGACAGACACAGACACACACACACACACACACACACACACACACACACACGGACATGTTTCCACAAATGCTTTTCTTGGATTCAGGGGACCTCAAAACATATACTTCCGGTGAAATCTCGGTATCGAATTTTTGGGTGGAATACAATACTTCCCCTACTTACTCTACGTAGTAGAGAAAGTAAAAAATACATATGTGGAAAAAGATTAGAGCTAAAGCAATAAACGGACGGAAAATACACCATAATTGATCGAAAATAATTAAAGGCAATAAAGACAACAAAAGAGTCATTGAGAAGGGCGGAACATTCAGTTTTGCAGTTGTAGCGCCTTGAAAGAGAAACATGATGAAATTCGAGGGCGGCTTGATAAGTCCATAACTTTGACGAGAGATAGCGTTCTAATTACAGGTTTCTTGTTTGCACCCAAGTCTCACATCTATTCTCGGTATAACAGCAGAAATTCGTCATTTGTTTCTTAGAACATTGTTGAGAGAGTCTAAAATAAGCAGATGTGTATTGCATCGTAGAAAATGGAGAAAAGTGAATTTCATGTTCTGATAAAGCACTAATTTTTGCGTGGTAAGACGGTGAAGGAAACGGAAGAAAAGCTGAACAAGTATTATGGGGACTCTGCTCCATCACATGGCATGGTTCACAGGTGGTTCACGGAATTTCGATGTTGCCGTTCGAGCACAAGAGATGCCGTGTGCACAGGACGAACGGTTGTCACAACAGAAGAAATGGTGAACAAAGTTCACGATATTGTGCTGGAAGACCGCCTAGTGAAAATGCGTGAGATAGCGAAGTCCCTAAATATCTCGAATGAACGGGTGTATAACATTCTGCAGGAGTTTTTGGGTATGAGAAAGCTGTCGGCAACATGGGTGCCGCGACTGCTCACAGTTAAGAACAAACGGAATCGTATGACCATTTCACAGGGATGTTCGAACATGTTCCAGCGCAAACCAAATGAGCTATTGCGGGTTATATCACGGTTGATGAAACTTGGATCCATTACTATCAACCTGAAACCAAACAACAATAAAAGCAGTGGATTTCCTTCGGCGAACCTGCTCCAAAGGTAGCGAAAACCATTCCGTTGGAAGCAAAAATCATGGCAGCTGTCTTTTGGGATTCACAAGGAATGATGGACGTCCACTACCTGGAAAAGGGTAAAACGATCACAGGTTCATATTATGTCGCAAATCTGGATCATTTTCACAAGGGATTGTTAAATAAACGACCCCATTTGGTGAAGAAAAAGGTTGTTCTTTCACCAGGATAATGCACCCGTACACAAGTCAGCCATTCTATCGCAAAATTTGTGGAAGTGGGCTACGAACTGCTACCTCAAATACCATATTCTCCAGATTTGACTCCGAACGACCTCTTCCTCTTCGCAAACCTGAAAAATTGACTCGCTGGGAAGAAATACTCGCCCAATGAACACATCTTGGCAGAAACAACCTCATATTTTGCAGACTTCGAAATCATATTTTTTGGAAGGGTTAAAAAGTTTGAGATACGTTGGACAACTTGTATATCGAATTGAAAGGAGACTATGTTAATAAATAAAATTTATTTAATGGAAAAAATTGTTATTTTCTTTAAAAAGTCATTGACTTATCTCTCCGCCGTACTGCATACAAACTAAACTGTTAAGGTGGATATTCTGTTGTCTGGAGATCACGACTTCCTTTTTCCTGATCTTAAGTACGTGTATATCTACGAGTTGTTAGCGTCTTACATACCTATGTGTAACGTAGAACCCTTTCTCCAGCATCTGTGCTCAAGGAGGACCTAAACTGAGGACTGCAGTAAGAGAAAAAATAATTTTCCGGGCGCCTCGAGTTGCACCACAGTTTATAGCCAGTATTGTACCGATTTAGGCAAGAATATGCTTTACTATACATTACAAAGCTTAGACTAAGAGTGATTAAACTAAAGAAATGACAATGATTTACTCACTTGGTCCCCCATGTTGTATCCGTTGTGTTGAAACGAATGTGGGACAGAAAGCGACAGGTCCAAGTTCTCGTTTCTCTGCAAAACAGAAAAGAGCAACATAAAACATTGCGTTACACTCATGGTCAATTATTTATCCTAATGTCATGCACGCAGAGGATTTCAAAGTCACGCAATGTGGCGTTCCATACTTACATTTCACTTGAACAACCTTTATCTAAAACTGGTGTAATATTTACCTTCAAAAATATCATTTCTACATAAAAATTTAATACTATTTGCTGAGGCTACATTAAACAAAAACGTGCATACTTCTGAATTGGTGGACGAAATACAGGCTAGTGACACTTTTGTGCAATTACTTGAGACTGTAATTATTGACGGGAATATATAAATAATTAAATATAGGAATAATAGTGACATTGAGAAATAATTGCCATAAATAATTTCCGTATATTAAATCAATGTATAATGTAATACGCTTGAAAGATTTGTCCGGAAAGAAGAAGGTAATTAGAAAGCCATGTTAACGAAAATCATTAGCGACAGTCAAATGCAGAAAGCATTAGCGTTAAAAATTCCTGGAAGACAGTTAAGTTGTAATACAAAGTGTGTGAACAGGAACATAGGCCAATGCTGAAAAAGAGAAGTGAAAGGTATTTCTGAGATTTTAGCCAAGCACCCTAGGAACAAGGTAAGAGAATAGCATAAAGAAAGTTTAAGCATTGGCCGGGCGTGAAATAATATTGGTGGGGAGTAATAAATTAGGGGGAGCTAAAGTTAATAAATGTTCGTGCAAATTAATACAAAGAGTTACTCTGGTACTGTCACCGGTACTTACTGCTCGTGTGATATTTTAAGCACTTAGTGACGCGCTTGTGCGAGTAAGATTTCGCGGCTATTGCGAGGTATCTTCCCGAGCAAAATTTTAGCGACTCATGGCAAGTTACGCTGCTAGTTCCCTTTATTGCGGAAACAGTTATTTCAGACCGTAAATTGATACTGCAGAATAAATCAATTGTTATAGTTTCGTGTGCTACAATTCATAATCAGTTTCATTCTTTATCTTCAAACGGTGGACAACTCGCTTCCACAGCTCAAGTATTAGATCACATTAAATTTCTCAATTTAAACTGGTGTCGTTTCACAATATATTCACGCATAATTCATAGCTCTACCATTGGAGCAGCTGGCACACGAGACACAACGAGCTACGAGATAACATCAGAAGCAGGTAAAGTAAACAGCACCAAAACTGCCAACCATTGGTTTCCTGTATCATACTGGAAAATATTGATGACACGACATAATAAACTTGCATAAATTGTTTAATCTTAATTGCGGTTATGAGCTAAAAGACATGGCATGATCATCACATACTTGTTAAATTGGCTTTAAAATTACAAATTGTATGGAGGCGTATTCTATTTATTCTATTCTGAGATATATATATATATATATATATATATATATATATATAAAGAGAGAGAACAATACTTGCCCTATGTACAACCAATAAATAATACAACGAAAACCCGTGTCCGCGTTTCGAAACAATAACGCAAAGTAAACAAGTAAGGAGTGCGGGCCAACTAAAAACTCTGTCATTTGAGAACAGGTCTTTCTGGCTCCCGGCACATAGAAAGCTATTTCCTGAGAAGCATAGTGAGAAAATACGAACGAAAAGACAAAATTTACTCACGTGATAAAGGAAGGGCTAGCGGGGCAAGGGAAATACATGGCGCGTTTTATACATACATGATTGTAAAACCAACCTAACTGCTTTCTCTCCGCAACCCTTACATACGATTCTTCAGATTAGGCCCTATGCACACAGGCTCTGTTATAACGTATGCAATTGAGAGGCAGACCTCGTCGTATAAGTTGTAATACAATGGATTGTGTATAGCTTCTAAACGAGGAGTTTACATTATTTTCACGATAAATCATGTTTGTATTTTCTGAAATTTTCATATCCTTTGATGACATAAATGAGTTTCAAAGTTATTTTAAAGAATGAACATTTGTGATTACATAGTTTCTCTTGCAGAAAACTTCCACTGTTATCTTTATAACAGTGAACATTACAAAGTTGGGCACAATGCAACAGTGTTTCAAGAACATGACAGCGAGATAAACAGACTATCATCAACAAACCTTCGACCGTCGATGCCAGTGATCCATAGTTTGTAAGTTATAAAGCTAGAAGGGCCAGAGTAATGTCCCATTAATTTGTCCTCTTATAACGTTACATAATATAACCTAACGACACCACTATCAGAAATGGTAAGTGTGCTATTAATGTTCAAACCACATAACACCTGAAGTTGAAGCAGTAGTGACTGCTGCCTAAGATAGCTAAAAGAGATAGTAGGGGGGGATGCAAGAGTTCTTTTAAAGTGTAAAGTGGACGCTTTTTTTATCCTCTCTTTTTGCGATAATATACATCACGAACAGTCCGCAAGAGAGGGCGTTTTTTCGAGTCCACGGTAACAATCGATAGCAACACTTTGAAGAGCGCGTGCGAGAGATGAAGGGGTGAGGAAGCGGGGATAGGGGAGGGAGACAGTAAAGGCTGACAGATGAAGGCGATAGTGCTCGCAGCTAAATTATCACCTATAATAATCTAATAAATGGCTCAATCAACGCCTCAGTATGAGCCAATGGGACGAGGCGGCGTTATCGAGAAAGCAATGAATCCTCGTCAAATGAGCGGCCATTAAAATCTTCATGGCCAACACAGCATATGCATTACCGTCGTTAAAATATAAACTAAGTTATTACGCCCTGGAACGAAATAAACCGTACCCACACAAACATTCACAAGCAGTAGGGCCTTTTGATAACTTGACAGAAAATAGTATTAACATTTTACTTTGAATCCAAGAGACATTTTGCCACGTTAACAGAGGCATGAATGGCATGGCAACAGCTTCTGTGGGTGGATGAAATGCCCTGATAATACAACACACAAAAAAGTATTACGGCTAGTATCGTTCGAAAATGGAGTTTAAAGTCGACTAAAAACTTTATTGCAACGTAGATAGCGAACGAGAAGTGTGTCATGTTGTATCTAGTCCAATTTTATTACGAATGTTGCGAGCAGAGAATGGCAATACCACTTAAATTTTATTTTTGTTTTCCAAAAACAGCCAACGTTCTTAGTCTGTCAGTCATGTTAAAGCAAATACAGAAACTGTTTTAACTAACTTTGCAGCACACACGCTACTGTGTCATATAAGTTTACTGTAGTCATCATTAATACTAAAACATATTCAGAATGTCGACGGAATATGTACTCTGCCATCAGCCAAGCAACAGTCCTAGAGTGGGCTAACTGGTAATTAAATAACCGGAATATACACACAAAGACGCCGGTCAGTGAACGTGCTCAGAAAACTTCGTCAAAGAAAAACAAATCTTAAATATAGTCCAGATTCTAGGAGCAGCCGGCATATTCTACCAAATTAAACATGTCGCCAGCCACCGAAACTATACCTAAGTCAGGTAACATGAACCGCGCTGATATTGCTTTACATGGACGCAATAAAAATATAGTACAGCCTGGACAGTGGAAGTTAAATGTTCTACCTGAACTTTCAAGTTCATTTGATAAAAATCTGATGTGTTACTTTCACATTACTCTCTACGCTCTATCGTTTAAAAATGAGTATGCAAACTATTCTTACGAAAGTTTATTTTTCAATCTACTTAATTTTAATCCAGTTAAACCTTTGCAGAATTAGCTACATTATACATTACGTTAGGATACAAAGAGAACAGCGATAGTCATATGTTTAAGAACTGGACACTATATGCCAGCCTTAAACTTCCATACTGTTTCCATGCAGTCGCGAGAAAGAACTGAAATTCGATAGGTCTTAAAAAGAATAACAACGGCATTGAACAAATCGAACCATTAATAATGAATATCTTGGAAATTGATGATGCTACAAAAACGTTATTTGAAATAGATATTCATTTTCTGTGGTACGTTTTCGTCTATCGCTTAACGTTTACCGGAAGCTTCAAAATTCCTTCCGGATAAAGAGGACTTCAGGCGTTATTCCCAGAAAATTCAAAATATACATCTTATTTTCTTATTTAAATATCTTTAATATACAGTATGTTAATCAAAATGTTATAGCCACTTTTAGAAAATCAACATTTAGAAAAAAGTTCCATGTAAAGACTAGTTTGGTGTGTGGGGGGGATTTTCTTGAAAACCTTGGTGTAGCATCTTTGGAAGGTACTGAACTTAAAAAGTAAGTTTGATTTAGTAGACGTTTCGTTTTTGAGTTATGCTGTCCACAGACAAACACACACACACACACACACAGACACACACACATGCAGACACACACACAGACAAACACACACACACAGACAAACACACACACGCACACACAGACAAACACACACACACACAGACAAACACACACACAGACAAACACACACACAGACAGACACACACACACAAATACACACACAAACACACACACAGACAGACAGACAGACACACACAGACACACACACAAACACACAAACGCACACACAGACAAACACACACACAAACACACAGACAAACACACACACAGACACACACACAGACACACACAAACACACACAGACACACACACGCACACGCAGACACAGACAAACACACACACAGACAAACACACACGCAGACAAACACACACACACAGACACACACACGCACACGCAGACAAACACACACACAGACACACACAGACACACACACGCAGACAAACACACACACACAGACACACACACAGACAAACACACACACAGACACACACACGCACACGCACACACAGACAAACACACACACAGACACACACACACAGAAACACACACACAGACACACACACACGCACACACAGACACACACACACACGCACACACACACGCACACACAGACACACACACACGCACACACAGACACACACACACACAGACACACACACACACGCACACACAGACAAACACACACACAGACACACACGCACACGCACACACACACACGCACACACAGACAAACACACACACAGACACACACACACAGACACACACACGCACACACAGACACACACACACGCACACACAGACAAACACACACACAGACACACACACGCACACGCACACACAGACAAACACACACAGACACACACACAAACACACACACAGACACACACACGCACACGCACACACAGACAAACACACACACAGACAAACACACACGCAGACAAACACACACACAGACACACACACAGACAAACACACACAGACAGACACACACACAGACACACACACAGACAAACACACAAACAGACACACACACACAGAGAGAGACCTTCCTCTAGAATTTTTTTTACTCAAAGGGCCTCAAAACGTGTATTTCCGATGAAATCTCGGTATCTAATTTTTTGTTGGAATGCAATACTACCACAGTAGTAGAAAAAGTAAAAAAACGCAAAGAGTGGTACAACAGCTCAAAAACTTTCACTTCACTTTGAAGCAAAATTAAACGCGTTACGCTGACACCAATGAACCAATGAAATCCCTTGAAACATCATGCTTCTGCAAAAACAAGAGAGATTTCTGTTCCGTAGGTTGAGTAGTTAACACTATCAGTTGGATATAACATACATCCCCAATTTTAGTAGCTGCAAATTCCAATTTAGCTGCTATTAAATATTTATATTGGTCTAAATAACACATACCTCTATTGCTCTACTGTTTCTCTACTAAGTAGAGGGAGTATTTGCATTTCATCCAAAAATTCCATAACGAGATTTCATCAGAAATACATGTTTTGAGACTTCCTGAACCCCCCCCCCCCAAACGCCCTATTTTTGAAACGCACGCTATGAAATATTTTAAAAACTATTAACACCACGAATAATATAGCATATATGCAATTTTTATTGAATAAGTTTTTGTCTATCTCCTATGATTTACCAGTTATACAACATTCATTCATTCAGAATGAAGAAGACTTCACACGTTATTCACAGAAACCGACGATCTATACTTCAATAGTCGTGCAAATATAGTATTTTAACCAAAATTGCCTTAAACAGTGTCAGACTTAAATGTGGCATTTTTTTCCTTCGATTTATTGTTTTTCAGTATGTTGTTTACACATACATAGATGGAACTTCTTGTCGTCCTCCGTGGTGTAGTGGTTACCATGTTAGGCTCTAGTTTCCGAGATCGTGGATTCAAACCTGACGGAGGGCGATGGGTTTTTTGGGCGTAAAAATCCTTAGCATGGCTTCCTTCGGAAGGGAAGTAAAGCCATTGGTCCCGTGTCGTAGATTTATGGCACGTAAAAGAACTTCAAACCTTACAAAGAGGCCTCTGAGCAATATTACCGGTCTTTCACGCCTAATATAGAATGGGACGCTGAGAACCATAGCAGTTAAAGAGCGTCCATAAATAAACTCATTTAATTTTATTTTCGGAACTTCTAATTTTTTGAGAGGAGGGGTTCAATATGGATAAAACTTCTGCTGAAATCCTAACATAGAATTTTTTAAAGAAATGCAATAAAAAAAGCCGGAGAGGTACAGTGGAAAGAATAACATTGCTTCTATGCAAAACATTTAAGAGTTTAGTAAATTTCACGTACTTAATTGCTCCGAACCGAGTGTATGAATAAAGTATGGAATATTATGCAGAACAATCAGGAAAAGCTGTGTTTGGGAACCATTAAAAAAATCTGAGTGTTACACTCACATGACTTTCTCTACTCTTGTACAAACTATTTTTACAAACGCTTATTCTCCATATGCTTCATGTTAATCGAAATGTTAATCTTATTGCTAATTTTCTTGTAGGTGCAAGGGGAATATGGTAGGCTTTAAGCGATAGACAAATCTTTTAACAGCTGGTTGCTATGTGGCGCATTCCATTCTCTTTGCATGTCCAGGACATAAAAAAAATGAATAATGAATTCCCATTTGAGAAAAAGTGTTGGAAAATTTAAGGGAATAACAAGCAATATCTCGAAAATGGTTCACTCAACAACAAAAATGTATATGGCATAAATTGTGTATTTTAACGCGATCTACATTTTTTGTGTAGTAAAATTTTGTCTATCTCTTGTAGTTTACCAGTTATGCAAAAGTCGTTCACAATGAAGAATACTTTTGGGGACATTCCCAGAAAATTCGAGATATTTCATTTGTCATGAAAATATCTTAAACACATGATATTTTAATCAAAATCGTTAGAGCCATTTTTGAGAAAATTAAAATTTTCGAAAAATGTTCCATGTGAAGGGTAATCTAGGGTGGGGGGATTTTCTTGAAAACCTTCGTGTCGCATCTCTGGAAGATATTGAACCTAACTACCAAGTTTGGTGTTTATCCGACTGTTCGTTTCTGAGTTATGCTGCTCACAGACACACACGGACATGTTTCCAAAAATGCTTTTTTTTATTTAGGGGGTCTCAAAACATGTATTTCCGGTGAAATCTCGGTATCGAATTTTTGGGTGGAATACAATACTTCCCCTACTTACTATACGTAGTAGAGAAAGTAAAATCTTATGGAGTTCACTTAAATGTATTAAAAATAGCTGCGAAAAATGCTTGAATATATAAACGAGAAATTTCCTCTAGAGAGTTTGCTAGTCTTATTTGCAATAAGCACACTTGCGAAAATTGCAAAAGGTTTTTGAGTTTCAAATAAACACTCAGCTTTCTTAAAAAGAAAACAGGTTAAAAGACATTATTTGATACACACTAATAACCAAGCTTTAATCGGAAATAGCTTCGTGAAAATCAGAAGAAGGACAGACAGCATTAAAGCCAGGCTTTATTTACCAGCTAGACTCTGTTTAAAATAAATAATTAAATAAAAAGGAAGTGCTAACAGTATGACATTCTCACTGCTCCCATGCTAATTGCCTGGGCAGACAAAGAGATTTTAATTGACTGAAATGTTCGGACACAGAGTCAAATGAAATCTTCACAAACAAGCACTAACGCAATTGTTCATTAACATAACATGGTAACACAGCACAGGCGGCATTCTAATTCTTCTCGACGAAACCGTCGTTTAACGTGTTACGGCTCTAACTTAACAAGAAAACAACAATAGTGTGTTACATTCACATTACTTTCTCTACAATCTATCCTTTATTATAATATGTATCACAAATATTCTTACGAAAGTTTATTATTTTCTCTACCACGTGCGTAGTATACAACACAATTTAACAGAAACACGATGCGTTAAACCTTTGTTGTGCAGCATTTTTTAAAACATCTGATGTGTTACACGCACATGACTTTTTCTACTCTGGTACAAACTATTCTCCATATGCTTCATGTTAATAGGGATGTTAATCTGATTGCTAATTTTCTTGTAAATGCAAGGGGAATTGCTAGGCTTTAAGCGATAGTCAAATATTTTAAGAGCTGGTTGCTATGTGGAGATTCCATTCTCTTTGCTTTACTAGGACAAAAAAAAATGAATAACTAATTCCCATTTAAGAAAATAAGTATTGAAAAATTTAAGGGAATAACAAGCAATATCTCTAAAATGGTTCACTCAACAAAAAAAATGTATACGACATAAATTGTGTATTTTAACGCGATCTACATTTTTTGTGTTGTAAAAGTTTGTCTACCTCTTATGGTTTACCAGTTATGCAAGTTCACAATGAAGAATACTTTTGGAGATATTCCCAGAAAATTCGAGATATACATTTCATTTGTCATGAAAATATCTTAAACATATGATATTTTAACCAAAATCGTTAGAGCCATTTTTGAGAAAATTAAAATGTTCTAAAAATTTTCCATGTAAAGGGTACTCTGGGTTGGGGGGATTTTCTTGAAAACCTTCGTGTCGTATCTCTGGAAGATACTGAACCTAAATACCAAGTTTGGTGTTTATCCGACTGTTCGTTTCTGAGTTATGCTGTTCACACACACACACACACACACACACACACACACACACACACACACACGCACACGCACACACAGACGTATCAAATTTTTGGATGGAATGCAATACCTTCTCTACTACTATATGGCACTGTCAAGTCTTGCCAGGTCTGGGCAAACCTTGTCCAATATTATCAACTATTTTTCAACATGTGACAATTTTTCTTATATTCTTCAATTGAAAAAGAAGTTTGATCATGTAAAAGCGGTTTTAGGTTATCAACCAATCAAGGCAATGTCGGATTGTAACCATACACTCGCAGTTACCTCCTTAACGGTTCATTTATGAATGCATGTTTACTATGATGTTTTTATTTCCACTATCGTGTGTATTTCACTTTTTCAGTTTGTGCCGTCACTGCGGATGCCGTATTATATAATTTGACTACATCCATCACTTTAAATAATACATTCTTTGTTATATTTCCTACAGAGTATATCTGGTGCTCCTAAAGCCCTGAAACACGCCTTTTTTTAATCAATAAGATTGTTCCGAAGTTTTTGTTCTTACGTTAATGCTTCATATTCTCGAAAACGCTGTGTTTTGCATTTTTCAGCTTAAACAGGCCCAATTACAAAGATGTCACTGACGCATGTTCATAGCTCAACTAAATTGATCGCTTCCAAACTCCCAACGGCTTTCCTTGCCGTATACTTCCCATGACGCAGTATTTCTTTAACCTCCGAGTTCTTTTACCTGAAAACCAATCAAGAGGATGCTTTCATCACTATAGGATACGGTTTTTTTTATTACCTTCAAAGCTTCCTTAAAAACAAGCGAAACGCATTATATCAATTCCCAAGTTCTTTGGGACAACTTCTTGATTGAACTGTTGGAGTCAATTTTAAAAAATAAGTATGTTGACACTTCTCATTTTTTCACATATTTCTATTGGACCCAGAGTTCCGAAGGCTGTGTCTAGGCTCTTGGTGGAACACCTGCTTTAGGGTGCTCTTTCATTCTTGACCCATCCGCGTGCCAGATGATACCCTGCTTGTTATCATATAAATGATCTGCCTTCCGCCCATTTCGTTAAGGAACCTACTATGAACGGCTCGTAAAAATATGTATGTGGGAGTCACTACTTCGACAACTATGTAAAAATATCCAATTTTCTGTTTCTTCGAACCTCTCATAATTGCTGGCCCTTTGTTGCAGCATAATCTATGCAGTAGATCTCAAACCACAATACGTATACCATTGGTGATGTGACAATAATAATGAAGGGTACATGTGCAGAAGGATCATTGCATTTTTCTGAAAAGTGAATTAATTGGGATATTCAATCAACATAAATAATGTATACATCTTAAAAATGGACTGATTTTGCTGATGCTGGATCATTATAATACAGAGTGGTCGTTTTCGGGCCCGGTCACGGATCACGTGTATGAGTGATTGGAGGTGTTTGATGACAGGATAATTTCTAAAGGGTTATGCCTTCCCCTTCGCCAAAACTTACTGTGTGTGACTTCTAATTGTGGGGAACCCTAAGAAATAAAGTTTACAGGAGCAATTCGCACACCATAGACGAACGTAAAGACAATATCAGGGCAGAAATAAGGGAAAATCAGCCAGCACAACTGATAACAAGATTAGTACTCGTTATAGTGCATGTTACTATTACTCATGAGTAAGCAACGCGGAGCACGCAGACACGCGATCCGCGAGTAACCATTTTCACATTCCTAATGAAATGGGTAAAAAATCGAGGTATTTCATATGGACAGCCTGCTAAAATTGTATTATTTTTGGGATAAATTCAGAAGTTACTCTTACTAATGCATTATTTCCACCATAAAACGAATGCACCTGAAATGGAACGCTAAGCTTCATCTGCGAACTTGGTATGCGTTTTACATTCAAGCTCACTGTAAAACATAACCGTTGAATTCCGAGTCCTTGAATTGTCAATGATGATATCACTGGGTGTTTAGATTACAGAACAAGTTCGCGAGTGTGTTGTCTGATTAAACTCAAAATCTCGAGTGAAGTTACGACTATTTCATGAATACAATCTACACAAACAAACCATTGTTATTATAATAGTAAATTATGGTATAAGAGATCATATTTTAATATTGGGTGAAAAATGTAACGCCCGAGGCTTGCCGAGAGTGATAATTTTCAGGAAATTTTAAATTTGTTTTAATCTCGTGTGGCATACAATACCCGCTACTAAAACGTAAATCAAAGTAATTATTTTAATTAAATATGTAGATTAACCGTTGCTGGATAGAAACATGGGGCACCAATGCTGGTTGTCTTGGAGATAATAGATATAAATCAACAGAAATTGATGCAAGATATATAACTGTAAATTGTAATGTGTACGGAAAAGGAAGAAATATTTATTCTTGAAGACATTTTCATGAATGCTCGGAGGGCAGTAAAATCATTGGTCCTTAAAAAGTCTGTTAAGTATGACGAAGTGTAATTTCAGAAATGAAATTAAAACGTTTTAATTCACTACTATAATTAAAACCAGTGTTTACATTGCTAGGAACGAAGAAACAAAAGACAGTTTATTTTGAGTAGTGGATAAAAGTCATTTAAAAGCAAATCGCAATGTCGTGGCACATTGGCCCGTCAGTACCAACTACCAAATAAAAAATAAAATGCAAGCTGTTTAAAAGAGCAACATTTATTTTTAAAACCAATCAAAAGCATACCACCTGACCAAATCTTATAGCTGCTGTTTTGTTTTTAATCTCCATAATCCAAAACAAATCACATATTCACCCCATAATGTTAGGTTTAAACATGGAGGAGGCATAATCATGGGGTAACTTGTCAAATTATTTGTTGTAATATTTACCCCACAACCAAACTGCGATTGATTCATAAACAAGGCGTTCTTAAAGGCTATTCTTCCATGTCGAGCCTACGCCACATGAGTGAAAAAGTCACGATTACTTCACTAAGGTCCTTAAATGTGTCAAAGTTAAAGTTATTTACTGCTCTCACCAGAGTGAATATCCTTTTCTAGACGTCAGCTAGCTGTTCCCCCACAATGACAAAGGATTATAATGAAGATCAATTCCTGTAGACTTTAACACAGAGAAAGGAGCAATCAGAGGATGCTGCACAAGAACGAGTTTTACACACCCCTCAGCGAAATCAATATTCTGAGGAGAGACTTGTTTTGCTTGTTTGTACAACACACTTTAAAGTTTGACAAACTCGAAAGCAAAATTTACAAAGACCAGACTGGAATAGAGGCTGTCAACCGCGCAGACGCCTTAAATTTGGGTACACTAAATAATCTAGATTAAGGTATTCTAACACAAGGAACTTGAAGGCCATGTAGCAGGACCGCGGTAGGCTTAGCCTATACCTACTGAGGAGAAAACTGCTGATACTTTCAGAGGATTATTTGTATCTCAACACCATCACAGAACCCCTGTACTGCGTCAACCATAGCGTAGAGACTGCATGCTTGTTTTGTTCTATCTGAATGTTGGCGATTTATTAAATAACCTTACGGGAACCGGTCCTCCGTTTTAGAATTGGGAGGAAAAAAGTGAGTTTTGGTGTTTTGTTCATTCACAGATGAATTCCTGGCTTCAAGTAACATTTAAGCACATAATATTTTATTTTCAAGCTCTTAAGCCCCTTGTACACGATCAATTTTTTATCAAATTCAATACTTTACAATACCTTTTAAGAGTTGTCACAACTTCACAACTTTTCTTGTCAAATTGCTTCCAATACTTTTAAACGCTTTGAAAGTCTTGAAAACAAATAAGGACATGCTCTAAACGATCAAAGATTTGACAATCTGCAACATGGCGGAAAGCGAAAAGTAAACAAAAATGGCTACCCGGTCAAGGTATGTCGTATGCGAACTGATTAGGTTATACATATCTAGGACTCTATGGATTACCACAAGATGAAGCAGATGAAGGCATATGAAGAAATAATTGCCAGGCACATTTCCGAACTAAGTATACATTAATGCAATGTTATATAGTGTGGTTAACCTATCAGTTGGTGTTATTTCCATTGTATTCCATAATCGTAATGTGATTTCATTGGATATAATACGTGAAAGTGCTACATAATATTGGTATAGAACAGTATTTCATTGCAAACTGTTATACCGTGACGCAAATAGCAAATTGCTTAGTGCATGATAAATTATTTATAATGTGTCCCGAAGGGTTTCAGTTTGAAAAAAGACAACCTGTAAATACCCATTTATGACATTGTCAAGTCTTGTCCAATCTTGTCACATATTGAAAAATCTGATGTGTTACACTCGCATGACTTTCTCTACTCTTGTACAAACTATTTTTACAAACGCTTATTCTCCATATGCTTCATGTTAATCGAGATAAACATTTGCAGACTCTATCTTATTGCTAATTTTCTTATAGATGTAAGGGGAATATATATTTACAAGGGCAATATAGAAATACAGTAGCCTTTAAGCATAGACATATCTCTTAATAGCTGGTGGCTATGTGCAGCACCATTCTCTTTGCCACAGATTAATACTCTTTGTATATCCAAGACAAAAAAAATTAATAACGAATTCCCATTTGAGAAAATAAGTATTGAAAAATTTAAGGGAATAACTAGCAATATCTCGAAAATGGTTCACTCAACAACAAAAATGTATATGACATAAATTGTGTATTTTAACGCGATCTACATTTTTTGTGTAGTAAAATTTTGTCTATCTCTTATGGTTTACCAGTTATGCGAAAGTCGTTCACAATGAAGAATACTTTTGGAGACATTCCCAGAAAATTCAAGATATACATATTATTTGTCATGAAAATATCTTAAACATACGATATTTTAATCAAAATAGTTAGAGCCATTTTTGAGAAAATAAAAATTTTCGAAAAGTGTTCCATGTAAAGGGTAATCTGGGGTGGGGGGATTTTCTTGAAAACCTTCGTGTCGCATCTCTGGAAGATACTGAACCTAAATACCAAGTTTGGTGTTTATCCGAGTGTTCGTTTCTGAGTTATGCTGTTCACAGACACACAGACACACACACGGACATGTTTCCAAAAATGCGTTTTTTGGATTCAGGGGGTCTCAAAACATGTATTTCCGGTGAAATCTCGGTATCGAATTTTTGGGTGGAATACAATACTTCCCCTACTTACTATACGTAGTAGAGAAAGTAAAAAGTTTGATCGTGTACAAGGGGCTTTAGAGACACAAACAGGTTCAGAGTGTAGCGTATGGGGCTCTCATTCGGGATGTATCGGGTTCAAATTCACTATCGTTTTTCCCTGCTGTCTAAGCAAATACTGGGTTGGATTCTGGGTTTTTCTTTCGATCATTCCCTCTCATCTTTCAGATTGAATGGCCAAGGACGGTGAGCAATAGCCGTGGTTAAGACACGGAACGTCTGCGGTTCAAATCCCGCCAGGACCGTCCTCTCTGACTGAGGGTTTTTCCAGACTTTTCTCAGTCTTTATAACTTGCAAACGCTGGACAGCAGTAGTGGTTTTTCAGGTGATGTTTTCCCTGTTTTCTAACGTCAGACACATTTTGGTTATCATTTTTTTTCGTGGCAATTTAACGACTATCTTGCTTTTGTCGATCCCTATGCGTTTTTCTGTGTTGCCGACAGTATGCTATTCACGCTTCTAATGGTTGATGGTTGACTTTCTGTTCGCTAATGCGCTGTCTGAAGTGAACGAAATCACAATTTTAATAAAGGTTATAATATGTTTGACGTTGAACTGCTTTGCTAAATTACTTCCAACTCTTCATGATTGCTATGGCAACAGTGAGGTAGACTACTGAGATTCTAATTTTAGAAACTCTGGCACATACTTGTAGCAATTGAGATGAAGAGTAGCTAGAGGTTGCTTATTAACTCGTCAATTGCCTTAGGAGCATTCCATGTGAAATCGAATGGCAAAATAAAACTAGCATTTTTTGTCTCCATTGTAATTTTTCCTATTAACAATAGGTGCTAAGGAAAGCATTATTATCAAATATTAGCATCTAAAGCCCAACGGTTGTCACGTTATTGAACGATAAATGCATCGTATTAATTCATTTTATCGCATTTTAAGAACACATAGCCCCGGAACCCTTTATTTCAGAATATTGTACCAAATCTCAGTTTTGTAGATAAAACTCGGCATTCCATTACAACATAGACTAATTAGTTTTATAATATTCCAAAAATATTACTTATTTTAAGCGTCTTCGGAATTTTATAAAACTAAAATATTAGATTGAGAATAATCCATAGTGTCATTAAGAGTAGCCAGTGTTGGTAAAGTGTTAATGTTAGTGTGTTCGTAGTTATAATCCAAAAAGTGAATAAAGCAGCGATTTACGTAGTTGATGCACGATGATCACATAGTGCTCTGTGAATCTGTGAGGAAATACTCAGAACCGCATACTGCTTAGTAAGCGTTCTCATTGTTTAACCATGCACAGCAGCTTGCTTGACCTTCAGTTCAAAACAAACGTGCGAAGTGACCTTGAACGCGTATTTTACTACTCCCGCGCATAAAGTAATTTACTTCTTTAATTATTTTAGACAAATTCTTATCAGTCACCATTACAATAAAATATGTATTTGATTGTGTTTAAATTACGGAATCTTACCATATATAATACAATTATTTTTCTTCATCCGTTACCATCTTCACTTGAAAAAATACAAAATTTTTTCACTTAAATAAAAATAACATATTTGCTTAGTAGACAAAGTTTACGGAATCAAAATAAAGCTCGATTTAAACAATTAGATTTAAAGGTTTCAGAGTTATAACAGCTTGAAGTTGGGAATTTTAGGAAAATACGACAAATTTGAACAATTTTAATTACAAAAATATGATGCTTGAATTTTAAGAGTTTGCATAAAGCATTGTATGGGGCTTACCTTCAGATACAAAAAGTTTCGTTTCGTTTAAAAAAATGTACAGTCGATTTTCCTTCTATTTCGGACGATTTGAAATGGAATGTCGCCCTAGCGGGCAGAATTGGCAGAACTTAAGCAATTAGGCGTATGCTGTATGTTTGATTTCTAAAAATGTTATAATATAACAAGCGCTGAGAATTTCAAATTTGGCATCAGTTTGATTTGAAAGTTATTTAGAAGTAGCTTTACTTGTGCTGTGAAAGTAAAATATGTATCCTTTTAGGGACAAAGTGTCAATAACACCATTTAAACAGTTCCCTGACAGATGATTATATTGTCCAGGCCTATTTTATTATGAAATAATAGGCAATATTCTAATGGGAATGGATTTCAGATTCAAAGATTGCTAGAAATTACAATTTTTAACTCTTACAGACTCATCAAAATTCGAAAGCTTCAACAAAGTATTTTCTAGTAGATTTAAACAATGTTATCCACACATTTTCAACAATAAGTTTCGATTACGAAATGAACTATCACTTTTCTATACCGGTAACTGTTTTAGAAGCAAGAATTCAGAACAGATTTTACGAGATCTTCACGTAAACAGCGAAGTTTTTGAAGAAAGATATAAATAATCTAGTTTGGTGTCGACTATGCCATCAACAAGTGCATTTGTGGAGCGCAGTTCTTCTTGTCTAAAAAGACTGAAAACATTTTCGCGCAGTATAACGTAACAGTGTCGACTTTCTACATTGGCTAGCAGGAGTTGTCTAAACTCATCGAGAGGCGGCCTTTTTAGGAGGACATTATTGATAAATATACCAGCCTCAAGGGCAGGAGGATGGATTTAATTTACAAGAAATAGGGGAGTTAAGTATCTTTATTAAAGTATTTTAAATCGTAGTAGTATTTAATATTTCTTTATAGAAGAAATGTAGTAGTAGTAGTAGTAGTAGTAGTAGTAGTAGTAGTAGTAGTAGTAGTAGTAGTAGTAGTAGTAGTAGTAGTAGTAGTAGTAAATAATATTATTCATTTTTGTTGAGCAATTCTACCATCACTCTACTTCTTTTTTTAACACCGCCCGCCACTGCGGGCAGTTACCGTAAACCTAAGCCTGGAACATTTTCTCCCGTATTTTCCTTTCCGAATTATCATTTAATTTCATTCATCATCAGTGTCCACCGGCTGTGGTGCCGTGCAGTAAAAACGAGCGTTAAAAATGAGAACGGTTTCTACCTGGCGTCGATATCTCCAACCTGTACGTGCCCTTGTGGATAGTAGTATTCAAGTTACGCTCTGCTAAAGATGCGCTGGAGAGGTTAAAGACACCGCTGTGCTATGCCTGCCACCACCAGATCTGTCCGCCCTTCAAAACTCCTTCACTTCTCCCGAGGTTAGTTAGGCCCAAGTCCAGGTCTAGGCCTACTGATCCAAGGTCTGGATTGGCTACAGTGCTGAAATTCTCTTCAATGTTCACCCTAATACCCATGCTCTTATACACATAATTCAATTTTAACAGCACCGTAATACTTTAATCATTAAATCCTAGTTAAATACAACGAGAATTAGAACAAAGGCCTAAAGATGTCGTTGTGTGATCTTAGAAGTTAAGCGTATAAAAACCATAAGAACACCAATCCTATTTTGAACAAAACATAACAGTTACCCCATACAGTCCGAATAACGTGCAATGTTTTGCAAATTAAAAGCATATTCCTTTGATATATGAAACAGTATTTCCGAGACAAAGAATAACGTATGCATGGCAAACAGAAATATGTCAATACTTTTTTCTGATGGTACATGGTCCTGAACTCAGCTTTAAAACTCTACCCTCGAGGAAAGATGACAATTGCTTATCGTGCTTGTTTAGAATAAAAATAACTTTCCACTCGCTGAAGCTCCCAGTCTCGGTCCGTAGAAGAGGGAAGAAACGAAAATACATGAGAAAGGAACGGGAGTAGGGAAAAAAGGGTCCATGGAATAGAAACAGCAAAGCACTTTCCAGAATTACAAACAACACTGTGTTTGTACCACTCAGCAGCTGACTGCATCTTAGTCAGGGAAGGAAAGCAAAATCAGAAAAGTGCGTTAAGGTTTATTATTCATTCCCAAACAAGTGGGTGAGGATTGACACCAAGTCCCTAGGGACACCAACTCCCGCCCCTGTTGCCCGTCAGAAAGAAAAACCTAACCAGGAACTCTGCCACGAAACAAAAGCCTGGAGTACGTTAACTTCGCTTCGTTAAACTGGCGTTTCTAGTTTGTCTTGTTGCAATTCGACTGGGTTTACTTTGGTGGGATCTACATTTGCACTCAATCTCATTTCGACAATCCCTTATACCAAGTCATTTCAGTGGATTGTAGATTAAAGGAAGAGTAAACCGGAAAACAACAGGAACCTCGCCTGGAGCTGGAACAGCCCAACTAATTTGTGTTGCTTAGTGCCCTGCATCGATTCGCATCTAGTTTAACACTCGATACAGCCAATTTTGTTAAATATTTCCAATGTTCACCTAACTTTTCGAATTTTGCTGTTTCAGCTTGAATGACGAATTTTGCTACCAATCTGTACATGAAGTTACTTTACAACGCCAATAAATATTGCGCTGTTTATTTATTTAAGAATCTGTGAATAACACAAAAATTCTTAACCTAAATATAAAAATCTGATGTTTAACATTCACCTGACCTTCTCTACCCTCTACCGCTTATTAGTGGTTATATAAACTATTCTTACTAAATCCTATTTTTCTATCTGTTTCATTTTAATCCAAATAAACCTTTGCAGAAATAGCTACATTACACATTTCGTTATAAATACAAGAACAGCGATAGTCAAATGTTTAGGAACTGGACGCTATATGCTGCCTTAAAATTACATAGTTTCCGTGTAATCGCGAGAAACAACTGAATGTTGAAAGAACTTTAATAACGGATATCTCAGAAATGGCTGATGCCACATAAAAAGTTATTTGAAATAAACTGTGTGTTTTAAACAAATCAACATTTTTTTTAAGTAAGTCTTCGTCTATAGCTTAATATTTATTAGTTATACGAGATTATACAAAATCCCTTCCGAATGAAGAGGGCTTCAAAGGCTACTACCAGAAAATTCAAGATATACATTTTATTTTTCATATAAATACCAAAAAATGTTCCATGTAAAGAGTAGTTTGCGTGGGGAGATTTTCTTGAAAATCTTCATGTTACAATATTTAGAAGATACTGAACCTAAATACCAACTATGGTGTGCGCGCGTGACCTTTTTCTAAAAATATTTTTTTTGGTTTCCGATGAAATCTCGGTATCGAATTTTTGGGTAGAATGCAATATCTTCTCTACCTACATGCACGTGATAGGGAAAGTAAGAATTAAAACAGTTTCATAAAGAAGAACATGAACTGATTATAATATAGTTTAAGTATGAAAATAGGGGCAGTAAATAGGATCAGATTTAAGAATCACTGATACCGTATAAACGATATCGAAGAATGGCAACTAAATGCTTTATAATGCAGATTACAATGTCAATCTGTAATAACTTATAAATTTTGTAGAAGCTTTGCCATTTAACAAAAAATTCCGAAGTGGTACCACGTGATCCGAAAAAAAAGAAGGGTCGCTTTAATTTAATTTGGGTTGTATTTGTTTTAAAAATATGGTGCTGTAAGCTCATATATGTTTTTCTTTTCTTTGATTACTTCCATAGGCTGGCATTGGATATTTCTAATTTGGAGATGCAGACCACCATCTGTCTTTATATAGCGGCGAATATGAAACGACTGAGTACCTATTGTTGTAACCAAGCGGGATGGCTCTGGCGGCAACGTCTGTGGCTCGCATTCGGAGGTCCCGGGTTCGCTCCCCGGCGACCGCCAACTCTAGCACATGGGTTTTTCGGCGAATGCTACCACTTCTCTCCTTCCTCTCATTTCCTGTACTCATCTTCCTTGTCATCTGTTTCAGAGTTGTGGGACCAGGCGGCGGTGTTCGGCGGGTTGCGGCTGGACGGTGATTTGCGCACTGTAGAGTTTTCTTCGCTGCGGGTACTGCTCATCTAGGTCTCTCCTCTGAGTGGATTCCACCCCGAGGACGCTGGTTGCTTGTGGGCAGGACCGGGCGTCGTCGGATGCTTCTATCTGGAAACGTTAGGGAACCCGTCCCCGTCGTCATCCGGATCCGGACGCCCTTCGGGCTACTCCCCTCATCCTTCCCTCCCAGGGGTCACATTGGAAACTAAAAGGGCCGTTGCGGTGCTGTACTCCAGTTTCGGGGTGTCTCCGTGTTCGTACTTTACCTATTGTCGTAGGTATAGTACATTTTAAGATTCAGAATGGTATTAAGCTTAAGGTGCAAAAAGCAGCCAAACGAACCTGACCTGTTCTACCCTTGGGTTTACTCCACGGTATAGCAAAACCAACACAGTTGGCCAGGTCGTTATGGCACGCACTCGTAAACGAAACGGGAGGCGAGTAGTAGGCTAAAATCCGAACAAGACCGTCCTCCTTTTCAGGTTTTCCTCCGTCATTAATTCACTTCATGTATCACCAGTGTCCACATCCTGTGGTGCCTATGTCTAATAAAAACGGGCGTTAAACACTATAGTAATAAAAATAAGAAAGAAATAGCATATTTTAACTGACTGAAGTTAAGGTATATAATGTGCTCTAATTGTACCAGAGCACAGCCCTGTTAGGTTGAAAACAGGTTGTTAGTAACACACTCCATAAAACTGGAATGTCGAATGGCTAAATCACATGAAGCAGTCCCGTGTGGTTCAATAAACATAATACCATATTCCTACCAATCAAAAAACCTATTTTGTTCTCAACTAAACAAAGTAAACACAGTTACAGAAACGGCAGGGGTTCGTTACGCTTGACTGCCTTTGATGCAATGTCAAATCTAATTTTAAAATGTGCTAAGCAAAGGGCAAAAGAAACAACACAATGCAACTCGAGTGCTGTCAAATGCAAGTTCAGTTACACCTGAGTTTGGCAAAAGCCTATCGAATCGGTGAAGCTAGCTCACAAAGCCATTTAATAAACGGAAACTTGATTCTGCTGTTACTTTATTTATATAGTCTTCGTATAACCTCTAAATTGTACATAATACTCGTAAATCACATTCTTTCATATATATATATATATATATATATATATATTTATATTTAGTCTTTTATGGTTGTTATATTTTGCCCCTGGTCTTAAGCCCTTCAGTACAAACTTCACAAGTTTACCTTCATGCACCAATAAAACACAAAGGAGTACGTCTACAAACAATTAAACAATAATAATAATAATAATAATAATAATAATAATAATAACCATGTGTAACGCAGATTCACTTCTCTGCATCAAACTAACACAAAAACTACATTTTTTAAATCTTTAAGTAGACGATACTGGAAAACCCACAATGCGACGAAAAAATTAAAAGGCTAAATTTTAATAAAGGAGGACTGAAAATTTCCTCTTTTTTGAAAATTTTAATATAATGTGAGAAGATGGTTTGTTACGTTATTTGCACCACGTTTTGGGCGTCAATTTGAAGTAGTATTTTTGCTTCACGCATGGAAAGCCAATTTGAGAAGTAGGTGTTGTATTGAAGGAGTTGTATTATATTTCAACTGTTGGGGAACCGAACTTGAAATTCATTGCAACCACACGTATGGTACCCGGTAGCCTTCGTCCCAAATTTTAAAATACTAACTTTGTAATTGGACTGTTTCTTTAAATATTATATACTTATGTTTGCCTCGGCTGCGTCAGTATTATTGTTAGAGACATGGATGTCTTGGCAGGGTTGTGGTTCGACTAAGAATGTAGGCTTACACAGATTATAATTTTACTTCACTCCTTTTATTACGCTTGACACGATTTAAATAACACTTCACTGATATAGAGAGCTGTGAGATTCTTTTTATTAATTAATTACACTTTTTAACACGTAAACTGTTTTCGTCTCACACGAATACGTATTAAATCTCTCGAGGACGCATTTCGCATCCGTTACAAATACTGTCTGCAGCAACTGAACCGATTTCAACCACCTAAACTTGTAAATTTCTGTATTTCAAGTCTCTGATTGGCTATTTTATGAACTGTCAAAAAAATTACATTATTGCTTCCAAGAATCACAAGTAGTATTGTTAAACTCTCAAACTTATTATTGCCTCAAGGTTACCACATTAACTCATTGTTAGCAACTTTTAACCTATTATTCTAACAGCTCCCACATTATTAAATTACGTAATACATTCATATAACATTATTGAACACGTATACAATAATATAAGCATATGCAATGACTGTTACATATATTTAACAAATTATTACATACACATATTGTTTTAAGGCGGGCTGTTATTGAATTTACATATATAATAAGACTGAAATCATTTAAGTATTAAAAATACTGCCTCAAATGTACACTTAGGTTTGTTTTAATACAGCCATATGAAAATAAGACATGGTGTGACAAGCGTTACAAGATTTAGATTAAAATGTTGTATGATAAATGGAAATTGGAAAGATCTAGAGTTTGATATATACAAGCTAGCATTAATTTTACGCGTGTGTCTACCAAATACTGACAATACCATGCTAGTATTCTGTCCCGACTAAAAGATTTTGCGAGTACATATTATTTTAATAGTAGATAATGATACACGGGATAAAACCATTTTTAACACGTGTGGCACATACTATTTTTATACAGTGCTCGAATTTGTAAAATATCAATAGTATTATATTGATTCCTGAAACAAACAGAGAATCACGTTTAGAACGCGTTTCTTGAAACAAGAAAAATGACGTTAAAAAGCGACATGTCAGATGCTTTGAAGTTTTGTTGATTGCCTAGCAGTCATTTTCAGTGGTTATTTTCACAATGTTTTGCCTTTATCAGGCAATGGAGCGATTAAATGTTATATTGCTTTCTGGATTTCTTGGATAAGCACTTCTAATATTATTTTTTCTGCTGCTTTTGCACTTTCACATCCATTTCAGTTTCTTCTGAATGCTTAATTTCCGCCATTTAATATTTATGTAGGTTAGATAAATGAGCAACGTTTTAGGTCAAAGAAAGCTGCCAATATAACTTATAGATTAACGCTACGTATGACGATTTGTAATGTGAACAGATAATGCGAGCGCCATGAGAAATTAATCATGTAAAAAGACATAATGAAAAGTAAAATCTAATCAAACCAAGTCGAGTTATTAAACATGTGCAAACATAAAGGGCAATTTTAGGCTATGCTGTCTAAAACAATCTTGTGTGTTACATGTGTTACTTTCCCTATCCACTGTGTTTATTTTTGTATAGTTTCTACAAATTATTCTTGCAAAACCTTATTTTTCTATCTGCTTCATGTTGGTTGAGATAAACGTTTGCAGAAATAGTTTCATTGGACGTAAAAGGGAGATCCGGGAGATAGAAGTGGCAGTCAAATGCTTAAAAGCGAGTCATCATATGTTGACCTTGAAATTCTATGCTCTTTGCATGACATCGCCAGAAAAAGAGAATGGCACAGCACTTCCAAAAGTGACAAAGTACTGAAAATTTTAAGTTAATTAAAACGGATGCTGCTACAAAAATGTTATTTGGAATAAATCGAATGTTTTAAAGAAATTTGCATTATTTTTGTGGCAAGCTTTTGTCTATCTCTTACGGTTTATGGGTTGTACGCAGTATTTTATATCCCAACACTGTGAATGCCAGAGTGATTGTAGTGTAAATTAGCATTATTGTATGACAATGATTTCAGATGTTTGTTAATTATAAGCATTGTTAGGAAATAAGTTTACACGACCTCACTGAAACTGACAATAGGAGCAGATAACAATGAGCTTGAGGGTGAGTTGTTTATTAATTAGAAGGGACAAGCAAATGACGTCAGAGTGGCGCGCTTTTCTTTAGAAATGGAGGAAATATCTTCCCTAGAGCATATGTGTTCGTAATTTTGATTGAATATAAAAATAGACGCTAATGTTGGCGCACTTTATTAACCAATAGCAGCTCTGTTATAATGTTTAGGCATATCGGGGTGAGGGAGTATAAATTCCGAGCCAAAGACAGGTAACGCGCAGTTCAACAGAATCATTCGCGGGTTACACGTCGCGCAGTTCTACAGAATCTCTCGCGTCGTAAAGCTAGTTACAAAATGTGAAATACTCGAATTAATAATGTGCGGCAAATAAGTGATTATAGTTACATTCGAAAATATAACAGTTTCATTCGGGCGTGTATCAAGAGTAATTATGTGAAATTAATTAATTGTGACGGCAATAAAAGTGTAAAAACAAATTCTTTTATCAGTGTTATCTTTTAGTAACAACTCCTTTCCGTTTACACACCCTGTTCAAGAGATTTGCTCGACTGAGTAATAATAGCTAGCCGGAGGACAAAGAACCCAAAATTCAAAAATAGTAAAACAATAACAGGCGCTCAGCAAATAAGATAACACGAACGATACCGCGACAACATGTGTTACTTTCCCTATCCACTGTCGTTTATTTTTGTATAGTTTCTACAAATTATTCCAAAACCTTATTTTTCTATCTGCTTCATGTTAATTGGGATATTTGCAGAAACAGTTTCATTGGACGCAAAAGCGAGATCCAGAAGACAGAAGTGGCAGTCAAATGCTTAAAACCGAGCCATGATATGTTGACCTTGAAATTACATACTCTTTGCATGACATCGCCAGAAAAAGAGAATGGGACAGCACTTCGAAAAGTGACAAAGTACTGAAAATTTTAAGCCAATAAAAACGGATGCTGCTACAAAAATTTTATTTGGTATAAATCGAATGTTTTAAAGAAATTTGCATTTTTTGTGGCAAGCTTTTGTCTATCTCTTACGGTTTATCGGTTGTACAAAATTATAAAAAAAATTCTTAAAAATGAACAAGATTTCACAAACTATTCCCAGGAAATCCAAGATACACATTTTATTTGTCATGTAAATATCTTCAATATATAGTATTTTAATTAAAATTGTTAGAGCCAAATTTGAGAAAATCAAAAGTGGGACAATCTTTTCTATAAAGAGTAGTTTGGAGTGGGGCGACTTTCTTGAAGATCTTTATATCACATGTTTCGAAGATACTGAACTCAAATACCAAACTTGGTATTCATCCGACATTTCGTTTTTGAGTCATGCTCTTCACAGGCACAGGCGCGCGCGTACATACCGATCTGTTTCTAAACGTTCCGTGTTTTTTGATTCAGAGCGCCTAAAAATATGATGTAATTCAGACAGCAAATTTTTGGGCGGAATCTCTACCCATTAGACGTGTGGTAGAAAACGTAAAAAGATACTAAATTAATGCTACATGGCCTGTAACGTGTAATAACTACCTACATTAATATTTCTGCTTCACTAACCTTATTAGCAATTGTTTTCTGTTTCACTAATGGAAAACAATTAAAATCTATGATTTGTGCATTTAACAATAAAGAAGTTATATTGAAGCACAGACGTTGCACAGGACAGCAAAACAAATTCTTTCGAGAATAACGAAGAACGCTGTAAATGTATAAAAAAAACTGCTTCAAAGAAGTTTTATTCCAAGCCTTTCTTGTTCAAATTTCGTATAGTTTCTGGAGTATTCCCCTCGCCTGCCAGCTGATTTCAACAATGCCCTCATCCGGCCGCTCAATAGGAAACATTTCCAAGGTGTTCAAATGGAAGCTGGAATGAGGGAAGGTAAGCGAGCGGCTCACATTACGTATGCTAATATTTTCCCCACAAACTTTATCGCGCTCGTTCAACATAACCTCAAAAAAGCACCCATTCCGCACATTTTTCCGAAAAAATAACAGTATCATACACAAGGGACACCCATACTACCTAGATTTATACTTCTGTACTATACAAGCAATTTCCAACAAAAAAGCTGAAAAAAATCCATTTCACGTTCAATAGATTTTTTCCCCCTCTTTCCCCCAATTCATTATTTTTGTGTGTCCACACCGCCCCTTCGCCCTCCAACCTCTCCTCCACACAGAGTACAGCGTTAAAAAAATTCAATAGATTTCATAATCTTCCATCGCTTCGATTTCTATTCAATATATATTTTTTGAGGGGGTGGTACATTATTAATTGCCGTGCGTTCCGAATTGTTTGCTGGTCGCTGTGACAATAGACGGGAGACAAAGGAACATGGGGGTTATGGAGGTGGGGGTGCTGCCCCCTCCTCCTGTTCTGTGAGAACACACAGTACAGGCTGTATGTTGTTTACTTTTAATCTGCCCCTGTCCGTGTGTGTGTGTGAGTGTATGTGTGTATCGCATAGGAGAATTGTCGGGGTAACACACACACACACACACACACACACACACACGAACGACAGAGAATGAGAAAGGGAGAAAAAAAAAGGTTAATTAAAAAACCCAAATAAATCACTCTGTTGGTATACACAAAGGCTAACGAGAGCGGCTGCAGCGAAGCCTGAGTATAAAAAAAATAATATAGCTGTAGCCATAAGTTTACATAATATCGTTTCTCGTTAAAAAAGAATTGAAGAACCGACTGAGAGCAAAAACGATACACAAGTTGCAAGAGATTTCAACACAGACGCCAAACCTTTTTTGTGCGTCCAGAAATCTTATGCGTCTAATTGGAGATTCCACAAAATACAGGGACCAGGGACAGTAGTGCAGATCTTAACAGATTTAATACAAATGACTATAAGTTTATAACACTTTTATTTATAATGCTCTGCAAATTGTTTAATTTCTTTGTTAACAGCGACTTTACATATAAATGAAACACACAAAAATAAAAGACATCGCGGAATTTTCAGGCTATAATAAAATCATTTATTTTAAAAATCCGTTTCTTTAAAAATGCGACCGACCTTACCATAGCTTATATCTAAGATGAACAGTCTGTTTGACCAAAAGTTTGTCAGTGACGTAGTGCCAGAATTATAGGAAGTGGTTCATCTGAAAGCTATGGAATGCACTTTGCACATTTCTTATATTTACGCTTGTAAAAGTTTTTATTATCTAAATACTCTAACAACTATGCTCTTAAAAATCAAATTTCAAACTTATTTTACAGTTGAACGAAGGTATTTATACCGATAAAACGCTTCTTTACGCGCCAGCTCTCTTTAAAAATATGTCATGATATGTTTCCTATCTGCATCTCTCCGTTTATAGTTTTTTTTCCAGTTAGTTATATCTTGCCCTGTAAGAGTTAACACTATGAACTCTCTAGATACGGGTAAGGTAAGTACTTTTTATCACAGTTACCACGGAGAAAATAAAATCCACTTGGCTAATGTTTGAACAACAATAGTAGTTTGGTAAACTGCACTTTTCGGCGACTTGTTATTGTAGTTTAGTATTTCCCCAAAACTAAATCGTCAATTTCGCATAATTATCTACTCTCGCTGTATCAGATATATCTTATGACGTAGTAATACCGAGGTCCTGACAGTGTAGAGGAAACCAGCGGCGAATACATGTGTCTTGGTGCTTCTACAAGAAAATATACTGCTTTTGTTCCTAGAGCATGTTTCTTATTCTGCTATACGGTAGTGTCAAAAATATTGATACGTTTGCAAACAATAAAGATAGATGCGTGATTAATGGCTCATTTAATTCACACGTAGTTTTAAGTTTACTCGTTACGACGATAACAAAGCGGTGGCCCTCAATTTCTCAACAACTGCTTCAACATCTTTCATAATCTGACTGATGTCATTTTATATTCGAAATTTTACACCGAATAGTATCATCAGTACATTCAGTGCAAAGAAATAACACTATGTGTGTGGAAATAACAAATAAGCTACCCATATCCTTTGCAATTCCCCCACAAAATGAGACTGTTGTCCACTTTCTGTGGAGCAAAGGCATGCAATGCCCAATGCTATGCGCCCGTACGTCAACAAACCTTTAGTATTTTTACTTTCTCTACTACGTATAGTAAGTAGGGGAAGTACTGTATTCCACCCAAAAATTCGATACCGAGATTTCACCGGAAATACATGTTTTGAGACCCCCTGAATGAAAAAGAAGCATTTTTGGAAACATGTCCATGTGTGTGTCTGAACAGCATAGCTCAGCAACGAACAGTCGGATAAACACCAAACTTGGTATTTAGGTTCAGTATCTTCCAGAGATGCGACACGAAGGTTTTCAAGAAAATCCCCCCACCACAGATTACCCTTTACATGGAACATTTTTCGAAAATTTTAATTTTCTCAAAAATGGCTCTAACGATTTTGATTAAAATATCATATGTTTAAGATATTTTTATGACAAATGGCATGTATATCTTGAATTTTCTGGGAATGTCTCCAAAAGTATTCTTAATTGTGAACGACTTTTGCATAACTGGTAAACCATAAGAGATAGACAAAATTTTACTACACAAATAATATAGATCGCGTTAAAATACACAATTTATGTCATATACATTTTTTTAGTTGAGTGAACCATTTTCAAGATATTGCTTGTTATTCCCTTAAATTTTCCAATACTTATACTTTTTCTCAAATTCGTTATTCATTTTTTTTGTCCTGGTAATGCAAAGAGAATTGGATACTCCACATAGCAATCAGCTCTTAAAATATTTGACTATCGCTTAAAGTCTACCAATTCTCCTTGCATCTACAAGAAAATTAGCAATAAGACTAACATCTCGATTAACATGAAGCATATGGAGAATAAGCGTTTGTAAAAATAGATTGTACAAGAGTAGAGAACGTCATGTGAGTGTACTAAGAACCAAATTACAATCGAGACATCTACTCCTTCCAGGTAATATGAAAGAAATTCTGTAACCTTTCTATATAGTTAAATATTGATGAAATGTAGGAAAGGCAATCCACTTATGGATATTTGTACCAACAAAGTTAACACACTCAGGATACAGTGCTTGTTCAGCTTGCTGTATGCCAAGTTAAAACTTTCGAAGCTCTTACCTGCTGCTGGAACAAATTTCCACATTATTGTTACGCTATCTTGTGGCAGAAACAAGGACGTAATTGAACAGATGACATTGTGACTATGACACTCCATCCTTGCGCTGTATTAGGATTAAGATTACGCTACGGAGGGGACACCTAGCACCTCGACCCAAACAGGGATCTTTTGTGCATACATCCGCGGGAGGAACGGATGAGATGAAGGAGCGCAAGTGACGTATGGGCTGCAGGACCGGCCGGAGCAGGCGACAGAGACGCGCAGAGGTACCTAATAGTTACAAACTTGACCACCCAGCCTGAGAGCGCTCAAGGCAGCCCTACCAAATTACTGGAGAGTCACACAGGCCCCTCCAGCGGAGACCGGGGAAAGCTCGACCCAGTAGCACAGACTCGAGCGGTATCTATTCTGATGTGTCCGAGAAGAAATCCCAACACGCAAGCCATCTGCGCCATCTGTTCGCAGTCGTCAGACACAACCGCAGAGCCAAACTTTAACGTGAAAGAGGAAGATGAAATGAGAGGGAAGAAAAATTCGGGGGAGTCAATGAGCCTTCCAGTATCGCCTAGTGATCCAGGGAAATCCCCGAGAATGACCTCCTGAATGTGGGACATAGACGTAACCGCCTGAGCCATCCTGCTCTAAATAACATAGGTAGCAAATGTTTTGAGGACTTCTTTATACTGATATATTTGTACACACTGTAAGTGGATCATGCTCTTTCTGACTTCCATAGATTCAACAGTGGCATAGCCGAATAAGGAGCATTTGCCTAGGGTGACACCAGTCACAAAAAACCCTTATATATCGGGTTTGAGCTGCTTTCTCTTAAATCACTGTGTCGACCGCACTGACTAAAAATAGAAATATTTTAGCTAACTAAAGCAATGCTAGACAATTTTCCTGTTGCAGATTGTTACTGAATTTGGGACAATGTTAATAGTACTATATCATCATTATTACTATATCATCATATACTATAATGCAGTAAAATCTGATGCATACTGATGTCCGTTGTATAGCAACAAATACCTACTTCTGCCATTTTTGGCGAAGGTAGGAAGTCCCAGTGACCAAAATAATAATTTGTGCACCAAAATAACTTCAGCATGGAAATCCATGAAGGGTAAATTTCGAAGTACAGCTATCTAAAGAAAAACAAGCAGGTAGAAAAATCCTGATCGTTATGTCTATTAGATACTGTTTCCTAGATGATACATCATTCCAAAGCAATCTTTTCAATTACTCAGATTATATTGTTGTAGAACTCGATCACTGCTAGCAAGTGTCATTGAATGTTTTCTTTGAGCAAAATCGCTCCATCCAAGTGTTACTAACATGTCTATCTAACAAATTTCACAAGGAATGATCCGGATATTCTTAAGGAGCAGTGTGTCAGCTTAATAGTCATTATTTCAAAAATGTTCGTGGCGAGTGTTTTAAAAATCATGCCACATGTAACTTTACTACAAAGAAATTAGATGTAAGCTAAATAAATAATACCCCCGTAGTGGTAGTTCAATATATTGAGTGGAACTTATCAGAGGCTATTTCATGATTAAGTAAAAGGTATCGCATTTTATAATTTACAAATGTATTTAAGTTATGCTGCTTAAGAAACAAATCGCTATCAGAATGAGATCACATCGTTTTGAATCAATGAGACACGATTTCTAAATTACAAGGAAATATTTCAGCTTAAATATAGAGGTAAAACCTTAGATTTCTGGAAGAATAATATTTAATTTAAAACAAAAACTACATAAATGTGTAATTAATAAAAGAATGTCTCCGCAAACAAAGACAAGTGAACTAACGTTTACATCCAACTTTAACATCTGAGGTAATTTATACACCTCTATCAAGCTTGGCAAGGCCCTCCATAAGGAGAGCAATGACCACTCCCGAAAGTGTGGCAGCAGGATCATCACCATACCTGATTGGTTGCCTGAGAACAGATCTATAATTTTTTTTTCTTGCAGTTTTTACGGTCCTTTATTTAAAAGCGTTGTTGCTAGGAAAGTTTTAGATCAAAATTTATTTAAGGTAATACCGATGGCTTGGACTAAAATTGCTGTTTCACGCTGTCATTCATACCTCTAGACTAAAGAAGATAGGGGAAAATCCTGGCTAAGAAAAATTCCCACTCTGTAACCAGAATCGAGCGAGGCACCCCTGAGTTCGGAGGCTAGCATGCCATAGCACAGTGGTGGTAAAATATTGTGGCGTATTAATAATTTGGGGGGGTTACATTGTCATTACCAGACACATTGTTGTTTACGTCATTCCTGGCTGGTAGTTTTGCTAGTCACGAGTGGTGGGGATAGCGTCAGAAGCGGATCGCGTGTGCAAGCTGGCTTTTGAATCGGTGGACATCTCCCTTCACCTTTCATATTTAATAATGTAGGAACGCCAAACGGTTGGGAAATAAATCTAGGAATATGTAAGTAGATTTGTGTTATGGATTTTGTACGGTGAAAAACTCACGCCTTCCTTTTAACCTGCACACCATGTTTCGGTCCTCCGCAGCCAAGTGAGTACGTGCTGGATAGCACTCAAAATTAATTTAATTTTTCATATAAAGTACTGATCGCTACAAAAGGAAGTTTTTGTGTGTTCAACAACGAAGAGATAGTGTCATTCAATATTTGTTCTTTCTTGTATTGGGGGGCGGATTATCAGCTAATCAAGTTAATATTCATTATAAAGTACGCACATTACGATTGACGCATATGAAATGCGTGCAAAGTGTGAAGTTCGAATGGAAGGGTATTAATCTGGTATCCTAAAAGCTTCTGGATCTGGACTTTTCAACAACTAACACCAAAGAGTTCTGATGTGCTTGAAGAGAACAGCGGACACAAGTGCTTTTCTTGTTATCCTAAGGGGTTTCCTGGATCCTATCCGTTTTCTGCATATCCATTACAACTGCGTTCTCATTTACGAAGAGAGCAAGAAAACTCAAGCCCACTTTTACAGTTACTATGTCGGACTTCAGAGGGAAATTAAACAAGGCTATGACAACGTGGAAGGTAAACCTTTGTGCTTGTTATTTGTGCTTCCAACGTGAGACCAAGCAGTCCAATCGGAAGCGAATGGAACGGAGCTCCCTCTTCGGACCGAAATCTGTTGATTTTTCCTTCTGGTGTGTTTTTCAATGTATTCCGCTTCATCCTGTAGAAGTGCGGGATAATCTTTACCTTTTACAAAGCCTTTTTTTTTGTACAAAACTATCTACTCCACATTACGTAACTCCTCGTCCTATGGGGTGAGACGACGAGAAATTCAATCGGTCTCCTTTTCCATCGTCAGAATGGTGGCCGTTTTAGCGAGCAAAAATTCTCCCGACGACAAGCGGCGGATGGTGCCTATTTAATTAATGGTGGCGTGAGTGGCTAGAGGGGGAGGGGCCGACACAAGAGTGGAAATCAATGCTTTTGATGGATAAATGACTGTTTGCATCTCATCAAACGTAACAGTTCGTTGGACATTCTTTTATATCAGGGAAAAGAGGGTACAAAAAAACCCAACTCTCCAGATTTGTTCTGTTGTCAATCTGAGCCTCGTGTTAGTTACCCGTCCCGGATCAAAGGCACAACAAACTTGGAAACGAGAGCGGTGTACTTCTCTGTACAATGACGACAGAGAACCAACAGTAAACATTTGCGACCCGACAATAGGATTTCCTTATGAGCCTTCACTACAAATATTTGCTTTTCTTTTTCATGGCGACAAACAAAAGAAGAAAACGAAAAGTTCCCGTTTGCTGACCAACTTTCAGGTTTGCTAGACAGCTCTTAACTCCATCTAGTAAACGTTTAAAAATACCTGCGTCTAGAAGAGAAAACGGAAAGAATTCTCATGGCCTGAAAGTTCTGTGCTTCACAAGTAAATTAATAATGCAGAGGGTTTCGCAAAAGTAAAGATATGCGGGAAGTAATGACAATGCCATGTTTTTATTTATACTCAAATATCGTATATCTGTGCTGTTTATTTACCTCAGCTACCAACTTCTTCTAGGAAATCTATTTCAGTCTGAGATTATATTAATTCATTTAAAACTAACAGCAAATAGCCGAAAAAACTGATGATACAGCAATAATTGACAACATATACTCCTACTGCATTAAAATTTAAATACACATTGAATCCGTAAGTCTTCACATTTTACATTATCCGTAGCTCAGTTAGTAGAGCAATTACCTGCTGTGCGAGAGGTTCCGGGTTCGATTCCGAGCTGAGGGATGGGAATTTTTCTCTAGCCAAGATTAATCTCTATCCTTTCCAGAGTCTGAAAGTTTGAATGAGAGTGTGTATGATCTAATGATTAAAAAAAAACAACAAAAACAAACAAACAAAACAAAAGTGCAAGAAACCCAACGACAAGAGTTACAGGAGTTAACACCATTGCCAACAGACAACAAGTTCCAAAGGAAAGACCGCGAGGAGACGAATGTAGGCAGGAACTAAAAAAATTTCTGATGTGTTACATTCACATGACTTTCTCTACTCTTGTACAAACTATTTTTACAAATTTTCTTGTAGATGAAAGGGGAATTGGTAGGCTTTAAGCTATAGTCAAATATTTTCTTGTTCTTTTTTGCATTTCACACAAAAATTCGATATGAAGATTTCACTGGAAATACATGTTTTGAGGTGCCCTGAATCCAAATAAAGCATTTTTGGGAACATGTCCGTGTGTGTGTGTGTCTGTCTATGAACTGCATAACTCAAAAACGAAAAGTCGGATAAATGCCAAACGTGGTACTTGAGTTTAGTATCTTCCAAGGATGCGACACGAAGATTTTCAAGAAAATCACCCCACCCCAAAACTACCCTTAACATGGAACATTTTGCTTTTCTCAAAAATGGCTCTAACGATTTTAATTAAAATATAATATGATTAAGATATTTTTGTGGCAAATGAAATATATATTTTGAATTTTCTTGGTATCTCCAAACGTCGTCTTCATTCTGAATGATTTTCGCATAACTGGTAAACCCTAAGAGATAAGACAAAATTTTACTACACAAAACATGTAGATCCCGTTAAAATACACAATTTATGTAGGTAATATACTTTTTTCTGTGAAGTAAACCATTTCCGAGAAATTCCTTGTTATTTGTTTGAATTTTCCAATACTTACACTTTTTCTCAAATGGGAATTCGTTATTCGTTTTTTTTTTTGTCCTGTACATGCAAAGAGAATGGAATGCTCCACATAGCAACCAGCTCTTAAAAGATTTGACTATCGCTTAAAGCCTACCAATTCCCCTTGTATCTACAAGAAAATTAGCAATAAGATTAACATCTCGATTAACATGAAGCATGTGGAGAATAAGCGTTTGTAAAAATTGTTTGTAGAAGAATAGAGAATACAACACATCAGATTTTGTTTCCTTCTTTGCATAATCAGTTATTATGAATTATCGTACAGATTTAAAACACCTATCAAATCAGAGGGAAAATCGAAGTATTCATCTGCACATGCACCTAAACATTGCAAATCACTTCCCTGATTACCTTAAAGAATAAGCTCATAAAATTTAGTTTTTATCGCCTTCTTGAGACGATAAGTGTCATCAAAGTGACCACGAGAAGAAAATGAAGAACAGTTGGTATTTTCAAACCAATTTTTCTTCAGCTTAAAGCATTCAGTAGGCGCGTATTTTTACTTTCTTAGCTACGTACACAGTAGATAGAGAAAGATTGCATTCCACCCAAAAATTCGATACCGAGATTTCATGAAAATACATGTTTTGAGACCCCTTGCACCTTCCCCAAAAAGCATCTTAAGAAAAAGGTCCGCGTGTGTGTGTCTGTGAACACCATAACTCAAAAACGAAAAGTCGGTTAAATACCAAACTTGGCATTTAGATTCAGTACCTTCCAAAGATGCAATACGAAGAATTTCAACAAAATCCCTCCAGCACAATCTACCCTTTACATGGAACTTTTTTCTATTTTTTTTTATTTTCTAACAATTTTGATTAAAGCACCATATGTTAAAACGTACTTCACAAAAATGTAGAGCTCTTTAAAACACACAATGTATTTCAAATAACATTCTTGTGACATCAGCCATGTCCCATATATCCGTTGTTAATGATTCAAATTGCCAATATTTCGGCGTTCTTTTAAGGTTCTGTCGACATTCAGTTGTTTCTCGCAATGTCATGGAAACAGTATGGAATTTTAACGGCAGCATATAACGTCCAGCTCTTATACATTTGACCATCGCTGTTCTCTTTGTATCCTACCAAAATGTGTAATGTAGCTGTTCCTGCAGAGATTTATCTTGATTAAAATGAAGTAGATAGGAAAATAAACTTTCGGAAGAACAATTTGTATACCCGGTAATAAGCGATAGAGGTAGAGAAAGTAATATGAACGTGAACACATCCGATTTTTTCCTTCTTTCTCTCTTCTGACTTGAGCGGGATTAATTTTCGCTGCTTAGGTTACTCCGGGCACTATATATTCGTGAAATATTTACAGAACCCTGAAAATAGCAACACTTCCGTCAAATAATATCCAGCTTAGCCCGTGTATGCAGAAACACTTCTAAATCACTTCAAACCCTAAAAGTCTGTAAATCCGGTTTCTTGTTTTAAGCTGCATGTATTCTATTTTGGTGTTCATCCATTGGTTTGATCTTGCTGAACGCCAAGAAGCCGTTCCTGCAGAAGCAGCAGACCAAGTATGCTAGTGCTCCTTTCTGTTTACCGAGTTATACGATGGCGATTTTTATGAATGGCTTCTTGTGATGCAGAGAAGTTTAATATCAAGGAAATTTCTTTTGTTGGGGAGCAAGTCTGCGCCCTCTCCAGCGCAGAAAGAAAAGACAGGGGTGAAGTGGGAGTAAGAATGGTATTCTATTCTTTATGGAGTGGAAGGGTTGGAGGAGGGTGACCTTTCCTCAGAAATGTCTGTCGATCCTATAACAATCTCATCTGTTCACTGACATTTCACGGTATTATTCCACGAAGCACATGTGCTACAGTTAAAATGTGGACTGCGAGGACGACGTCCGGCAAAGCTTTCTAGTCCTACTTTTCTGTGAGGAGAAGGTCTCGGACTCAACTTACTACCATATCTTGTGTTTGGTGCCCCCCAGGGGCCATTCTCGCCATCTGGTTTAAAGTATTATTCCATGCTTATCAAGATGATCCCACAAGTATTTGGGACTATTCGAAATTAAAGCAATTAATTCTTCTTCCACAGAAGCCGTGTGACGAACAGGGTTGGAAAGGTAGAATCAGACGACTGAAAAACTCGATGCCATAGCCGGGATTTGAACCACGCAATCGGACGGAGACCGGGAGATCCGTCATTCAAATCCCGACTATGGCATTGAATTTTTCAGTCGTCTGATTCTACCTTTCCAACCCTGTTCGGCACACGGCTTCTGCGAAAGAACAATTAAAGTACATACAGCATTGTAAGTCGCCATTGGGGTGTATCATCTCAATACAATTTGAGATCTACTTATAGTTTACCGGGAAAAATGCGAATCAGTTGGGGAATTTAATGTCCTACCGGCATGTTGCCATGGTAGCTCAGTGGTTAGAGCCACCGGACGGAGACCTGGAGATCCGTGGTGCAAATCTCGGCTATGGCATTGAATTTTTCAGTCGTCTGATTCTACCTATAAGTTAGTTTAAAAGTGCAGTAAATTATTTTTCTTACAATGACATTCCGTGTTTCATATGGGACAATCACATGTTTCCACGACGTTCATTATTCAACACCCAGAGTTTTGCTATCAACAAACTTAAATATTGGATTAAACAGCAATATAGAATTTTAACAACCCTAGAAAATGAATTTACTTCTTGGATTATCTTTAAGAAAATAAAAAATCTGATATGTAACAATCACACGTCTTTGTCTATTTGTTAATAGCCAAACTTACTTAACAGTTCTATCAATGATTGATGCAAAACTTTATGCACTTTTTCTTGTTAACCATGATATGCATTTTTATTTGAGGGACTGGGTAGAGTAACGGCTTAACTGCAAAAGTTATAGTGAGGTAGAATTGAAAGTTTGCCATTACCGTATTTGGTCCATCCATTGGAATGAAACCTCTTATTTGTATTTAAGTGTCAGCACTGGTTCCTTTGAATACCACAGAACTTAATCGTTTACGTTTATATCTTATACAAAAAATGTGATGTGTTACACTCACATGGCTTTCTCTACTCTTGTACAAACTATTTTTACAAACGCTTATTCTCCATCTACTTAATGTTAATCGAAATAAACATTTGCAGACTCTTATTGCTAATTTTCTTGTAGGTGTAAGGGGAATATGGTAGACTTTAACCGATAGTCAAGTCTTTTAAGAGCTGGTTGCTATGTGGAACATTGCATTCTCTTTGCATGTCCAGGAAATAAAAAAAATAAAGCATTTTTGGAAACATGTCCGTGTGTATGTCTTGTGTGTGTGTCTGTCTGTGAACAGCATAACTCATAAACGAAAAGTCGTATAAACACCAAACTTGGTATTTAGGTTCAATATATTCCAGAGATGCGACATTAAAGTTTTCAAGAAAATCCCCCCACCCCAAACCACCCATTACATGCAACATTTTTCGAAAATTTTTATTTTCTCAAAAACGACTCTAATGATTTTGATTAAAGTATCATATGTTTAAGACATTTTTATGGCAAATAAAGTGTATATTTTCTGGGATGTCCCCAAAAGTCCTCTTCATTCTGAACGACTTTTGCATAACTGGTAAACCGCAAGAGATAGACAAAATTTTACTACATAAAAATGTAGATCTCGTTCAAACACACAATATATGTCAAACATTTTTTTTTGTAAAGTGAACCATTGTTGAAATATTCCTTGTTATTTATTTGAATTTTCCAATATTTACACTTTTTCTCAACTGAGAATTCGTTGTTCTTTTTTATGTTCTTGACATGCAAACAGAATTACATTTTACACATAGCGAACAGTTCTAAAACTATTTGACTATCGCTTAAGCGTACTATGTTGCCCTTGTTTTGTATTTGCAAGGGCAATATAGAAATACAGTAGCATAGACATATCTCTTAATAGCTGGTTGCTATGTGCAGCACCATTCTCTGTGCCACAGATTAATACTCTTTGCATATCAAAGACAAAAAAATCTGATGTTTTACACTCACATGACTTTCTCTACTCTTGTACAAACTATTTTTACAAACGCTTATTCTCCATCTACTTCATGTTAATCGAGATAAACATTTGCAGACTCTATCTTATTGCTAATTTCCTTGTAGATGTAAGGGGAATATATATTTACAAGGGCAATATAGAAATACAGTAGCCTTTAAGCACATACATATCTCTTAATAGCTGGTTGCTATGTGCAGCACCATTCTCTTTGCCACAGATTAATACTCTTTGCATATTAGACTACTGGTTGAGTGTAAAACAAGAAATGCATACGAAGATGCACAGTGTTAACAGAAGAAACATTAGACGAAATTGGCGAAAAGCTTGAACGTTCGATATTTCCAGCATTTGCTATGAGACAACAGCAAATTTTGTTATATTTTATGTAAATGTTTTTTTTATAGGAATACAGATTTAAGAAGCGAAGACAGAGTGTTGGTACAGTCGGCTGTAGCATGTCTTGCTACCCAGACACAAAACCTCGTGCCTGCGGTTAGGTTTATATTGAAGATCCTGTATACTCGTATGCATGTAAGTGATGTGCCATTTCACGGGCAGCCTTGACCATTTAAAAAGTCACCTTTTTTCGAGCATAGATGTTCAGGCATTTTCCGCATTTATTCCGTTAACACACGAGAGATAAATAAAGGCAATGCCTTGAATTTTAAGAAAATAAAACGTTTGTTTGCTTCTTCTACTAATAATTTTGAGGCATTAAATGAAAGCTTACAAATAAAAAGAAAAAATACGACGAAAGGAAGATAGGTCATCGAGGAACATCTGAACTTACTCCGTGTTTTATCAATGTGAGGCGGCAGCTGCTCCAAGGATTCAATTCCTCGAAGTGTGAATGGAGAGATGTGCTCGGAGTTTTCCTTTGTACAAACTCTTTTGTTCCTGTTTGATGCTGACCAGCGTAAGAATTTCGTTCTGTGAAGCTCAGCTCACTTTGATTACTTTTATACGACTCTAGGACTTGCAGAATGTGTACAAGAAACAGGTATTTACCTATGAGTCTAGATAAAAAATCTGAGATGTTGCACTCATGTGGCTTTCTCTATGAACTATTCTACAAACCATTCTTACAAAGGTTATTCGTCTATCCACTTCTTGTTAATCCAGATAAACGTTTGCAGAAATGCTCTAATTGCACATTTCGTTGTAGGTAAAGGCTGAATACAGAAGCCTTAAGCGATAATCAACTATTTAAAAAGCGGGTGGTTATGTCATGGCTTTAAAATTATATTTTTTGCTTGACAAGGAGAAAAAATACAAATACTAGGGACTTAGTACTTCAAAAGAATATGAAGTATTTGAGCATTCAAACCAATAAAAAACAATACCTCGGAAATGAATAAATGCCACAAAACGTTATTTGACATGAATTGTGTGTTTTAACGAGATCTACATCTTTTGTATGGTGAGTTTCGTCGATCTTAGAGTTTCAAGTTATACAAAATTTATTCAGTGAAGAGGAATTCTCAAGCTAAGTGCAGGAAATTCAAGATACCTCCATTTATTATTAAGAGTCAATTCAATGCCACAGACGGGATTTGAACACGTTTCTCCCGCTCTCCGTGCGGTTGCTCTAACCATTGGAGCTACTGTGACAACATGCCGGTGGGACATTGAATTCCCCAATTGACTCAAGTTGTTTTATCAGTAAAGGGAACAACAGACAACTTTTTCAACTGTCAATTTTTCAGTTGACTCTATATTAAAAACTTGCCAAGACCAGGCTAAGGTCTCTAAAAGGTATAATTAATATTAATTATATATATGTATACATACACACACACACACACAGAGCCAAAAAACTACGAACCGGTTGCGTGGCGTTTTTCCTGTCCGCGTCCTTGGCGCTCGTTGCCGTCTGCCACCATCATAAAAAGACGCGGATGAAACCATACAACATTTGTACTTTCTCTACTACGTGTAGTAAATAGGGGAAGTACTGTATTCCACCCAAAATTTCGATACCGAGATTTCACCGGAAATACATGTTTTGAGACCCCCTGAATCCAAAAAAAGCATTTTTGGAAACATGTCCTTGTGTGTGTCTGTGAACAGCATATCTCAGTCGGATAAACACCAAACTTGGTATTTAGGTTCATATCTTCCCGAGATGCGACACGAAGGTTTTCCAGAAAAGCCCCCCACCCCAGATTACCCTTTACATGGAACATTTTTCGAACATTTTTATTTTCTCAAAAATGGCTCTAACGATTTTGATTAAAATATATGTTTAAGATATTTTCATGACAAATAAAATGTATATCTTGAATTTTCTGGGAATGTCTCCAAAAGTATTCTTCATTGTGAACGACTTTTGCATAACTAGTAAACCATAAGAGACAGACAAAATTTTACTACACAAAAAATGTACATCGCGTTAAAATACACAATTTATGTCATATACATTTTTGTGTTGTTGATCGAACCATTTTCGAGATATTGCTTGTTATTCCCTTAAATTTTTCAATATTTATTTTCTCAAATGGGAATTGAGATTTTTTTGTCTTGGATATGCAAAGAGTATTAATCTGTGGCAAAGGGAATGGTGCTGCACCTAGCAACCAGCTATTAAGATATATATGTCGATGCTTAAAGGCTATTGTATTTCTATATTGCCCTTGCAAATACAAAACAAGGGGAACATAGTACGCCTTAAGCGATAGTCAAATATTTTTAGAACTGGTCGCTATGTGTAAAATGTAATTCTCTTTGCATGTCAAAAGATCGTTTTTAAAGCTACCTTTAAAGAATTTAATTACCAACTTTATGAAAGGAGATGGTGAAACCGGCCACCGTGGTTATCCATACATTTTGGCACCTCTTTAGGAAACAATCCATCACTCGCCGTAGTTCACGTTGAAAAATGCTGGCAATTTCCTGGCGGATATTTTGTTTTAAGTCTTCCAGGGTGTGTGGGTTTGTCTTGTACACTTTGTTTTTAGTTACACCAGAGATAGAAATCGCAGGGGGTTAGGTCGGGAGACCGAGGGGGCCACAAATCTCTACTAATAATTCTGTCCTCAAACACACTTTCGTAAAGCCTTTAAAAGTAGTTTTAAAAATGTTGTATGGTTCGTACTCTTTTGGCTCTCCCTGTGTATAATAAAAACCAATACCTCCATTTCATTTGTCATGCCAATATGTTAAACACATTGCATTTTAATAAAAATCATTGAAATAATGAACAGTATTCCATGTAAAGGTTTTATTGGGATGGGGGAGGTTTCTTGAAAATCTTCGTTTGCATCTTGGAATATGCTGAATTTAAATACTAAGTTTGGCATCTATCCGACGTTTTGTTTTTGAGTTACGACGTTCACAAACACACACACTCGCAGACCTTTTTCTAATTTGGGGGTGGGGATGAAAACATGTATTTCCGGTGAAATTTTGATATCGAAATTTTGGTTAGAATACAATACTCCCTCTTAGCCAATAACCTCTGTATTATGATTGCATCATGTAATATGAGGTAGCTATAAGACCTAAAATAAGTTAATAAAAAAGTAAAAAGAATAAAATACAAAAATGGTTCAAGAGTCAGGGTAAGAAAAAGGTCTGAGGAAAGAGATGCGTCTAGACAATGACTCGTACCGGAAGGTTTTCTAAATGTGAACACCGGCCATCATATTTATAACTCACCAGCATCCTTGATGAAGCAGCCTGAGGACATGTAATACGGCGCAGCAATCTGTACTTGGACTTGCCGCCACTTCACTGGAATTTGATGGATGGTCACAACAATTGCCGCGGTTAATGGACAAACCGTCACAGGGCCCATTAGGAGGCCATTCTGTCTTCATGTTCGAATCACGAGAACGAGGGCGAGCCTGAGGCTCTGGGAGGGGGAGAATATTCCTCTTAATGTAACAATAATGCTGCACAAGGTTACACTCACAACACAATATTCGATCGACAACTAATTTAACTACCATGGCTTGAGTTACGTATAAACTTGGTTCCGCTTTGAGCGATAATGTCAGGGACATCTACTTTCAGGTAAAGTCAACTTAATGTCACACAGAATGTATCCAATCCACTGTGCAACAAACAAAGGAAAGGTAACAAGCGTAACAAAGTGCTGAAGAGCATCCACTCTTTCTTATATTGGATGAGATTTATTACTTTCTCTATTACGTTCATAGTAGGTACAGAAGGTATTGCATTCCACCCAAAAATTCGAACCACACTTCACCGGAAATACATGTTTTGAGGCCCCTGAATTCCAATAAAGCATTTTTGGAAACATGTCCGTGCACGTGTGTGTCCGTGAACAACATAACTCAAAAATGAAAAGTCGTATAAACACCAAACTTGATATTTGGGTTCAATATGTTCCAAAGATACGACACGAAGATTTCCAAGAAAATCCTCCCATCCCAAACACCCTTTGATGAAAATAATTTTCGAAATCTTTTATTTTGTAAAAAATGGCTCTAACGATTTTGATTAAAATACCTTATATGAAAGATATTTGCATGACAAATAAAACGCACATCTTGAATTTTCTGGGGATAGCCTGTGAAGTCCTCTTAATTCAAAAGGAATTTTGTATAATCTTGTATAACTGGTGAACGTTAAGCGACAGACGAAAACGTTCTACACTGAAATGTAGATCTCTTTAAAACACATAATTTATTTAAAATAACTTTTTTTGTGGCATAAGCCGTTTCTGAGTTATCCGTTATTAAAGGTTCGAATTGTTCATTTCTTGGTCGTTCTATTAAAGTCAACAGCATATAGCGTCCAGTTCTTAGACATATGACTATCGCTGTTTGTATCGTAACGAAATGTGAAGTGTAGCTATTTCTGTGGATTAAAATGAAGTAAATAGAAAAAAAATCTGATGTGTTACACTCACATGACTTTCTCTACTCTTGTACAAACTATTTTTACAAACGCTTATTCTCCATCTACTTCATGTTAATCGAGATAAACATTTGCAGACTCTATCTTATTGCTAATTTTCTTGTAGATGTAAGGGGATAATATATTTAAAGGGCAATTTGGAAATACAGTAGCCTTTAAGCACATACATATCTCTTAATAGCTGGTTGCTAGGTGCAGCACCACTCCCTTTGCCACAGATTAATACTCTTTGCATATCAAAGACAAAAAAATCTGATGTGTTACACTCACATGACTTTCTCTACTCTTGTACACACTATTTTTAAAAAACGCCTATTCTCCATATGCTTCATGTTAATCGAGATATCGATATGTCAATCTTATTGGTAATTTTCTTGTAGATGCAAGGGGAATATGGTAGCTTTTAAGCAATAGTCAAATATTTTAACGCTGGTTGCTATGTGGTGCATTCCATTCTCTTTGCATGTCCAGGACATAAAAAAAATGAATAACGAATTTGAGAAAAAGTATAAGTATTGGAAAATTTAAGGAAATAACAAGCAATATCTCCAAAACGGTTCACTCAACAAAAGAAATGTATATGACATAAGTTGTGTATTTTAACGCGATCTACACTTTTTGTGTAGTAACATTTTGTGTATCTCTTATGGTTTACCAGTTATGCAAAAGTTGTTCACAATGAAGAATACTTTTGGAGACATTCCCAGGAAATTCAAGATATACATTTCATTTCCCATGACATTATCTTAAACATATGATATTTTCATCAAAATCGTTAGAGCCATTTTTGAGAAAATTAAAATTTTCGAAAAATCTTCCATGTAAAGGGTAGTTTGGGGTGGGGGGATTTTCTTGAAAACCTTCGTGTCGCATCTCTGGAAGATACTGAACCTAAATACCAAGTTTGGTGCTTATCCGAATGTTCGTTTCTGAGTTATGCTGTTCACAGACACACAGACACACACACACACAGACACACACACACACAGACACACACACACAGACACACACACACAGACACACACACACACAGACACACACACGGACATGTTTCCAAAAATGCTTTTTTTGGATTCAGGAGGTCTCAAAACATGTATTTCCGGTGAAATCTCGGTATCGAATTTTTGGGTGGAATGCAATACTTCCCCTACTTACTATACGTAGTAGAGAAAGTAATAAGCTTGTAAGAATAATTTGTATAACCATTAATAAACGATAGAGGATAGAGAAAGTTTATGTGAATGTGAAAACATCAAATTTCTTTACTTGTCTACCATATACGTATCTATAGCAACTAGAGGAATTATTGTATTCCACCCAAATATTTGATACCGAGATTTCACCGGAAATACATCTTTTTGAACACTTTAAATTAAAAAAAAATACATTTTCACGAATCTCTCTCTCTCTGTATGATGTGGGGTGTGTGTGTGTGTTAATATCATAACTCTAACAAGAAAAATCGGATACATACAAAACTATATTTAATTTCAGCGCCTGCGAAAGATTTTCAAGCCCCACCACTAACTCCTTTTCCATGCAAAATCGTTCGTTAACTTTTATTTTCTCAAAAATACCTACCGATTTTGAATAAAATAGCATATGTTTAAGATATGTGCAGGAAAAATAAAATTTGTATACTAAACATAACAGATAAGACGAAATCTTACTACACCGAAAGCGTAGATCTCGTTAAAGCACGCAATTTATGTAAAATAATTTTTTATACTGTTAACGATTTCCGAGATATTTCTATTGGTTTGAGTTTTCAAATGCTCATGGTTTTTTAATGTGGGAGGTTGCTAATTCATGTTTTCTAGTACGTAGTTATACATAGAATATGGGATTTCAGCGCAATCATATAGCGAAACACGTTTTAAAAATCTGACTATCGCTAAGTTACTCTATTTTCTTATTGTTATAACGAAATGTGTAAATGTGTAATGAAAGTTAATCTCGATTAACAAAAAGTAGATAGAAAAATAAGATTTTGTAAGAATAGTTTGCAGAAGCGAGTAGAGAAAGTCATGTGAATATAACACAACAGACGAGGGCGGTGAACAAGAAACACCACCGATTCCTTTGGATTAAATTTCTGCGAGCGGTATAAGAAACATTATAACGAATTGCCAAAAGAATTACAAATATAATACGTTTGTATAAAACTTAACTTTCGAATGGGCATGCAAGGTTTACGCAGCAGCGACACTTAAGGTCTCTGCTTTCAAAGCTTTTAAACATTTAAAACATTTATTTTTACTAAAGTTAGCAGATTTTTCCAACAGCTTTCAATTACTTCGTAAAAGAATAATTGAGAGAACTGCGTGTAACCTATTTTAATGGCCGGAATTATTGTCAAACTTATTGTAATTGCATTGTTGATGTATCAATATGAATGAACATTTTAACTGTCACTTCATATAAGCCAAATGCTTGATCCTTTGATTATTACGCTATCACTTTCATTGTCAACTCAAATCGGAAGGAATAGAAAGCGTTGTTACAGAAGAATTTAGAATTTTGCTGGTTAGAGGAATTAAGGACAGAAACGAGTATGAATATATTCATTTCAATACAGGATGACTTTGAAGTCCACCGACAAAACTTCAGGGGGGTGATTCCTGATTGGAAATGGAGCACAAAAGTTCATATCACCTTGTGTCCGGAAATGTATAGTTTCCACGATAGATGGCACTGAAGAACGACATCAAAAAAAGTCCCTAGTACACTGAATCCTAGCCATGTCACAACAGATGTTCAAAGTGGCCTCCATGGGATGCAATGGATGCGTTCACATGTCGCACTTGACTCAATCCATTGTCTCACTCGTTCGAATGTTCCGGGCTGTGTCCGAATATCGTCGTAGGCTACGTGGACACGCTGTGGAAGGGTCAGAACATCAGGAACAGACTCACCATCCACAACAGTTTTCAGATGCCCCCAAGTAAATATCCAGAGGGTTTAAGTCAGGTGATAGAGCAGGTCATGCAACAGGGCTCCACGTCCGGGGAAGATGTTGAGATGTAGGCGAACATTAACGCAGAAGTAGGCTGGCGCTCCATCGTACTGCAGCCACTTTGCCTGTCGCATTGCTAAAGGCACTTTCTTCAGCAACTGAGGCAGTGTTTTGTAGGAAGTCCAGATAGTTTCTCCTTCCAGGCATTGTGGAAGAAGAGCTGGTCCAAGTAGGCGGTCGGCAATAATCCCTACCCAACATTAACGCTGAACCGCTGCTGATGAGACGCTTCAACCATCCCATGAGGATTTTCTGTAGTTCAGGTTAATGATGCCATCTCTACCAAAGATTACTTCATCAGTGAAGAGGACTGAAGACAGAACTCCTATAATAGTGATGACCTGTTATGCAAACTAGCAACAGAATCTTTCCCGTGGATGAAAATCCGTCGGTAATAATCCTTCCACATGTTGAAGGTGATAGGAATAATAGCAGTTGTCATGTAGGATACGGATAACCGTCCTTTGACTTACACCATGTTGACCAGCCCATTGCCTGGGGCTTGTACCAGATTGTTCTCAATATCACGAAGAACATGTTCCTCCATATCTGGTGTAGGCACAGTCCGAGGCCGCCCTAAACGTTCGCCTCTCTCAAAGAATCCATGCTCACACAAACGCCGAAAAATGGCTCCAAATGTTTTGTGGATGTGGTTGGTGCTGTCTGTCAGGTACGTGCTGCCTCTTGACCGTTTCCACCTACTTGACCATACACCAACACCATCTCGGCTTGTTCCTAGATGAATATCGGACCACTGTGCTTCTACATTGTTTAAATCACACTATCTGCAACACGCAAAACGCACACTGCAAGTTATAAGAGAATATAATCACTGCCATCTGCCGTGGAAACTATGCATTTCCGGACACAAGGTGATATGAACTTCTGTGCTCCATTTCAAGTCAGGAATCACCCTTCGAAGTTTGTCGGTGGACTTATAACTCATCCTGTATATTAATTCAAATTTAAATAAAGCTTGCCCAGGGTTGTACCAACCTGACCTCTGAAGTGAGTTTAAAACGGAAGATTAAAACAATTCAAAATGAACTTGATACAAACATCTGAAATAAAATTCTGAAGAAGTTATTTATTAGCCCCACGTATGGAAGCCAATTTGAGAAAGGAGTATTTTATATTAGCTCCAAGTTTGGGCGCCAATTTGAAGAAAGATATTTATTAGCCCCACGTTGGGCGCCAATTTGAAGAAGATGGTTTGTTACGTTATTTTTTTTTCACCAAGCTTTGGGCGTCAATTTGAAGTAGTTTGTATTGAAGGAGTTGTATTATATTTCAACTGTTGGGGACCCAAACTTGTAGTAGTCGCAACCGCACGTATAGTAAACAGTTTCCGGTAGCCTACGCCCCAAATGTACTTTCAGGTGGCCTTTGCCCCAAATTTAAAAAAAATATTAACTTTGTAATTAAACTGTTTCTTCAAATATTTAATATTTATGTTTGCCTCGGCTGCGTCAGTATTTATTTTAGAGACATGGATATCTTGACAGAGTTGTGATGCGACAAGAATGTAGGCTTACACAGATTATAATTTTACTTCACTCCTTTTATTAATGTTTGATATGATTTATATAACACTTCGCTGATAGAGAACTGTGAGATTCTTTTATTAATTAATTACACTTTTTAACACGTAAACTTATTTTTCGTCTCACACGAATACATATTATATTTCTTGAGGACACTTTTTGCGTCTGGTTAGTAGCTCTGTACAGGCAACTGAACTGATTTCAACCTCCTAAACTTGTAAATTTCTGTATTTCAAGTCTCTTTTTGGCTATTACTACTCCAATAAAATACCTTCATTTAACTAAAGCTTTTTCTGGTCGTTGATTGGCTATTTTATAAACTGTCACTAAAATTATATTACTGTAGTTCCAATAATGACTAGTAGCATTATTAAACATTCTTACACATTATTGCCTCAATGTTAACTCATTGTTACCTCTTTGTTAGCAACTTTTTACCTATTTCTCACAGTTCCTACATTATTAAATTACGTAATGCATTAAAATAACATTATTGAACATGTTTACGATAATATAAGCATATGCAATGACTGTTACACACATTTTATAAATTATTGCATACACATATTGCTTCAAGGCAGTCTGTTATTGAATTTAAATATTATATAATTTGACTGAAATCATTTAAGTGTTAATAATACTGCCTCAATTTCTAAGATTAGAATAAAGTTAATCCAAGAAAGACAAAATAGTAAATGAATAAATAAGATTGTAGTTAAATTGATTCTCTACAAATAAGGCAGTTTTACAATAGAGCATGCGTTGGTAAAGCTTGCTTTACCTCCAAAAAGAAGAGACCCTCACTACAGATGAAACGATCTTCAAGCCAGCTCGGAACAGATATTCCAGACTATCCATTAAGTAAAGTAAGTAAAGATTCCGAATCTTAACAACCACATGACTTTATCCAGACAAACCCTCTCATAGGTACCAGCATGTGCTAATTTATTTAACCCTTTGCTCGAATTATGATAAATATCTGCCTAGACAGGATCTCAGAATACAATACAAACTGTTCTATACAGTGATTTTTGTTTGTCATGAACTCTTGCGAGAAGGAAGGGGCAGAGAATTTTCCAACATGTTACAAAAGTTTCTTTATTTGTTTTTTTAACCTGAAAAACGTGCATATTAAAGATTTTGAAAATAAAATTGTATATTCTAACGAGGACATCATTTTCTTTTTTCCGCAGTAAGTTACGTCTATTCTTTATGGTTTACCACATGCATAAAATATTGAATGAAACTGGAGAGCGTTTCACTGATTGTTGATAAAAACTTAAAATATAAATTTTATTTGTAGTGTCAATATGTCTATTTATTATATTGTAACCCAAATGGTTACACCAATTGCTAAGAAAGTAAATAAAAGGAACATTTCTCTCCATACATATAAAGCGTTGGCTATAGAGAGGAGGGGGCTACGTTGTAGCCCCTTATTAGTTGTTCGACTTAAATGCAATTTAAAAAATCTGCCGAGATTTTTAATTATCTCAGTCAGGTTTTCGTATCATTCTTAATGAGTGTCACCTGTAATGGAGTTCTAAAGTATGCAAAACAACTTTCTGGAGAAATACGTTCCCAAGATATGTTGATAATGGTTATTTAACATCACAGCAGGTACATAAATCGACGGTTGAAAATGGACCAATAAGATAAAAGGATTTATGCCGATGTTCTACCTAATGAACTACCGTGTTTTCTGTTCGGGAAATAATTAAGGCATTCTTGCATTTGATTCTGTATTCCCAGAAACCCTAAAGGCTGTATCAGGAACGAAATATTTGAATAATAAACGAAGAATGGGAATTATTGGCCGTAACTCGTTTATCTGAGTTTTTATATTAACGGTCGCTGTTGTTGCATATTACCGCCGCGCTCATTGTGTTGACATCGGTACCTCAAACTATACTTGTCTCGTTATGTTTAAACTTTTCTGTGTTTATTCTGCTCTCAGAACAAGAAAAAAGATTGCTTTACTAACAAGTACCATAACAGATATTGCAACAGAGTACTCCAACTCCACGTAAGTTTGCTATGTAACTATGAGTTGTAAACACCGAGCGGAATGGCTCAGGCGGCAAAGTCTGTGATGGCTCGCATTCGGGAGGTTCCGGGTTCGATTCCCGATGACCGCCCACTCTGACCATGGGGTTTTCGTGGTTTTCCTCTGGTCGCCTAAGCGAATGATGGGGCGGTGTATTCTACCACGATTTCTCCTTTTCCTCATATCCCATCATTTCATCTCTCTCCCTTTCATCTTTCAGGCAGTGTCTGGGTTCCGCAGTGTGGCTAGTGCCGGGCAGATTGCATGGTTGCTGCGCTTTGTAAAGAATTTCTCCTCGTAAAACGCCAAGGTGCGTTGGCCCGCTTGTTAGAGTTGCTCTCTCACGGGATTCTCCACCTCCACTGGTGATGGCGGGTGTTTCATCTTGGAAATATTAGGGAGTTTCGTGCGTCTCTGTGGACATGTCTGCCTGCGGTCTTGCGACCTCTTGCGGCTCCTTCACTTCATCCCTGACTCCTGGGGGTGCAGTCACAATATATCCAGTTGATCGCAGTGGCGAGGTGTCCCTCTCCGGTAAATACCTCATGAACTGTAAACGCAAGTAGCGATTGGTCAAGCAAAGAATTTCAGTGATAGAAAAGCACCCACTTTTGAACTAGTTCTATACTATAACCACAGAGACATGATGCCATATGAATAAAAAGCAAGTACTTACTCAAAGTTTATACTCATGAGTATGAACACTTTCTGTGATTATATGCTCAGCTCAATGGGAACATAACAATAAAAGCCTACTACCTTATATGAGTATATACTTATCCCCACAGCCATCTTCCTCACTTAAATGTAAGTATATACTCATGTCATCTACACTCTTTGACCATATACTAGTTTCGTTGAGTGTGTGGTGTTGTGTTATTTGGAATTCTGAATTAGAATAGATTTTGTTTATTTGGTTCTGTCCCTCTAAAATGCTCAGGAATTGTCCTGTGTTTTATAACAAGTTTCAGCGGAAATGTTCGAGAAATATTAGGTCTTTCAAGAAATGAAAAATTAATTGAAGCAACACACACAAAAGCATAGCTGTAAATTAAATTAGCAAAACAACAAATAAAATGAAATAGGCAAAAGTCTATAATCAATAAATGAGGCAAAAAGAAAATATTGATGGATTCTAAAGTCATAATTATAAGGTGCCGGATGCAGATTCAAATCAAAACTGTTTCTAGAATCCTGGATGTTTACACTATTTTTCTACGAAACAGTTTTGCTATAAGTAACCTAACTTCTTAAGCAACTGAATTTTGGGGTTAGAATTTTACATAGCTTAATTAATAAATCTAGCTTTCAATAATACTTCTAGGTTATGTTTTCATGCAGCAGTACAGGATTTTGAAACTCCTTGAATGTTCTTGACAAAGTTAAAAAATAAATAAATAAAATGGTTATAAGCAAAATTAAAGGAATAATTGTGGATTGGAAAGTCATAACTCATGAGGTGCTGGATGAACTCATCTGACTGTTTTTAGAATCCCAGGATATTTACACTATTTAGGTATACTATGAAACAGTTTTCTTATAAAGTTATGAGTAGGTATCTGGATTTTGAAGTTAACAATTTACATAGTAAGGTTAATTAATAAGGCTGACTTTCCATGTTATTTCTCGGCTATGTTTTTCTAAAACAATGCAGGATTTTGAAGCTTTAATACATATAGCTATGTTTGTAACTTTTCCATGAGCACTATACAGCTCATAAACTGTGCCATTCTCTTATATTTAGTTTTAAGTAAAAAAAATGAATTTATACTCAGAAGTGAGCATGCATCTAACCATGCTCAGCACGAGAGGAGAATGAACTCGTAAAACTGAGAATATACTAGCTTTTATTCGTACCAAATAAGAGTACATACTTTGTAAGACGGATGCCTGAGTATGTTCTACTCTGCTTTCATTACTTGAGCATGTTCTTAAAATGAAGTAGATACTCAGATGGTTTTATTCTTACCAAACCTAGTATTTACTTGAAAAAGTGAAGCATATACTATATTTATATATGTTTATTCATATAACCCATGGACAGTGTGATAGGGGATTTGTGGGGAATATTATAAATTACTGTGGCGCTACAGCACACCAAGGTTCTGGGCCTGTCAGCCCGAACGCCAGCCTCACGCCCACAGAGGTAGGTGATCATATGTTGGAATGAACATTGTTCAGTAATATTAAACAGATATTTTCTAAAATACCTGTAAAGGTAAGCTTTTATTATAGGACTAATACCCTCTCTAGGTTTCAGAATAGCCTCTAATTACAGTCTGATTAATGCATTTTATCCCATCGTGCCATTTCCACATTCTAAAAGACAATTACCTAATTATAAACGAATATTTTTAATCATTACTTGGCCACTTGTATGTGGCTCTTAACTCATGCGTTGCTTCCGTGCTCAATTCAGCACTCTCGTCCTCCACACATTCACAAAACCTTACTGCCACATCCATGGCGAAGTGTATGATTGATGTGACAAGATATGAAACATGAAACGTAATAATAGCTAGAAAGAGACGGAGGTAAATGAAGAAGAGTTTGATCGACAGAGACGGAAAGAGAATTAAATTCATTCAGTGTGCTTGAGTCAGCTGGATCACTAATCAAATGAAATGTTTCTTTTGACATGAAGGGGAGCGCATTATTACTGCTCCAGGCTGTGTATCCATTATTACCAAAAGAACACTGAACTTACTAACACAAAGATGCACATATGGTCCCGGAGTACAACCCACATTTCAGGCCCAAAATATTGCTTTCTCTACTACGTATAGTCAGTAGGGAAAGTATTGTATTCTATCCAAAAATTCGATGTCAGCATTTTTCCGGAAATATGTTTTGAGGGCTCCCAAAACCGGGTAAAGCATGTGTGTGAATAGCATGTCAAAATCCATTCCAACTACCCCTTACATGGAACTTTTTGAAATTTAATGTTTTCTAAAAATGGCTCATTTTGATTAAAATGCCATATATTAAAGATATTTACGTGACAAGTAACTCCCGCGCTATTGAGGGATAATCAGAAGTTTCTGGAAGCTTTATCTCCTCCTCTAGAAAGTGTCTCGAAATAATTCTAGAATGTTCGAGAACCATCTGTGGAATATATAACTGCGTATATAAGCGAGCGCTCTCGCGGATCATGAGGCAGTCGCAAATTGAAAGCGAGTCGAGTGCGACAGAGTGGAGTTGAGTCAGCGACTACGTTTCTGGTGCGACACCAAGAGCGATTCTCCGAGTGAGCTGGTAACGACTGTTGTGACGTGCAACGAGTGCTACGGCGGAGCGACGGTTTATGGAGGTCTTGTGTTCGACTCCCGAGTGAGGGAACAGTCCGGCGTGAAGAAGCTACGTCACGAAGGAAGTGAAGTGAAAGAATTGAACTAGTGAACTCCCAGTGAAGGTGAACTACATAAAAACGAAACAGTGACGGTGAGAACTTATGAGAGAGTGATAGTTTGTACAAACTGAACAAAATCACAATATATTTGAATTTCAGGGAATACTCTGTGAAGTCCTCTTCATTCGTAGAGAACTTTGTACAATCTTGTATAACTGGTAAAAGTTAAGCTTGAGGCAGTATTTTTAACACTTAAATAATTTCAGTCTAATTATATAATATGTAAATTCAATAACAACCCACCTTGAAGCAATATGTGTATGTAATAATTTGTAAAATGTATGTAACAGTCATTGCATATCTTATATTATTGTAAACATGTTCAATAATGTTATGTGAATGCATTACGTAATTTAATAATGTAGGAGCTGTGAGAATAATAAGTTTAAAGTTGCTAACAATGAGGTAAGAGGCAATAACGAGTAAGAAAGTTTAAATGCAACTAGTCATGATTAGAACAGCAATAATGTAAATTTTGAGACAGTTTAAAAATAGCCAATCAACAACCAGAAAAAGCTTTAGTTAAATGAAGGTATTCTATTGGAGTAGGATTAATCAATCAGAGACTTGAAATACAGAAATTTACAAGTTTAGACGGTTGAAATCTATTCAGTTGCCTGCAGACAGTGATTGTAATCGGATGCAAGATGCGTCCTCGAGAGATTTAATATGTATTCGTGTGAGACGAAAAATAGCTTTACGTGTTAAAAAGTACAAGTAATTAATAAAAGAATCTCACAGCTCTCTATCAGTGAAGTGTTATTTAAATCGTATCAAGTATTAATAAAAGGAGTGAAGTAAAATAGTCTGTGTAAGCTTACATTCTTGTCACATCACGCCCTGCGAATGTCTCTAAAATAATACTGACGCAGCCGAGGCAAATATAAATATTAAATATTTAAAGAAACAGTTTAATTACGAAGTTAATATTTTTTTTAAACTTGGGACAAAGGTCACCTGAAAATACATTTAGGGCGAAGGCTACCGGAAACTGTTTACTATACGTGCGGTTGCAACTATTACAAGTTCGGCTCCCCAACAGTTGAAATATAATACATCTTCAAGCTGGCTTTCCATACGTAGCAGCAACAACGTAAAGACAATACTACTTCAAGCTATAGACGAAAACGTACTCATTAAAAATGTAGATCATTTTAAAACACACAACTTATTTCAAATAACTTTTCTGAGATATCCCTTATTAATGGTTCACACTGTTCAATACTTTGTCATTCTTTTAAAGTCCTGTCAATATAAGGCCAGCGTATAGCGTCCAGTTCTTAAACGTTTGACTATCGCTTTTCTCTTTGTATACATAACGAAATGTGTAACGTAGCTGTTTCTGCAAAGGTTTATCTGGACTGAAATGAAGAGATAAAAAAGTAAGCTTTAGTAAGAATAGTTTATATTCCCTCTTCGTCACACGTCAGATTTTGTTTTACATGCTTTGTGGCTGTGTTTCTTAGCATATTTTCTTTTCTATTTCTTGATCGGAAGTACTTCAGAATAAAAACTGTTTTATTTGTAATTGTATGAACTCTAATTTGCTAGATAAGGGTTGTCTTGCAGCCACAGCTGTTTCTGTATACATTTGGAAAATACTCTGCCTTCTAGTCTCCCTAATCACAGTTTTATGAACCAATTTTATTTTAGATGGGCTGTCCTAACATTCTGTTGTTCTATGTTATTCTATGATACCTGGATTTGCATTTGCCTGTGGTTGCGAAGACTTGCTTGCAACTAGGGTTCAAAAACGTTTTTCTCAATTCTACCTTTTTTTCGCGCTCTGAAACCATTTGTTTAAATCAAATAAAATTTTTGTGCTTTCACGAGATACTAAGTACAAAGTACATACTTCTGTGAGTTAATAATGCTATTTTAAAATTATTTTCAACTAAATTTCAAGTTAAACAGCGGTCACATTTTGGAAGAATCTTATATCTTATTTACGTGACTTTCTCTACCCACTATAGTTTATTTGTATATCTCTTCTAGAAACTATTCTTTAAAAAGCCCATTTTTACTTTCTCTAGTAAAAAGTAGGGGAAGTATTGTATTCCACCCAAAAATTCGATAATGGGATTTCACCGGAAATATATGTTTTGAGACCCCCTAAATAAAAAATAGCATTTTTGGAAACATGTCCGTGTGTGTCTGTGTGTGTTTGTGAGCAGCATCACTCAGAAACGAACAGTCGGATAAACACCAAACTTGGTATTTAGGTTCAGTATCTTCCAGAGATGCGACACCAACGCTTTCAAGAAAATCCCCACGCCCCAGATTACCCTTTACATGGAACATTTTTCGAAAATTTTAATTTTCTCAAAAATGGCTCTAACGATTTTGATTAAAATATCATATGTTTAAGATATTTTCATGACAAATGAAATGTATATCTCGAATTTTCTGGGAATGTCTCCAAAAGTATTCTTCATTGTGAACGACTTTTGCATAACTGGTAAACCATAAGAGATAGACAACATTTTACTACGCAAAAAAAGTAGATCGCGTTAAAATACACAATTTATGTCATATACTTTTTTTTTATTGAGTGAAGCATTTTCGAGATATTGCTTGTTATTCCCTTAAATTTTCCAATACTTTTTCTCAAATGGGAATTCGTTATTCATTTTTTTTATGTCCTCGACATACAAAGAGAATGGAATGTACCACATAGCAACCAGCTCTTAAAGATTTGACTATCGCTTAAGGCCTACCATATTCCCTTTTGCACCTACAAGAAAATTAGCAATAAGATTAATATCTCGGTATCTCGATTAACATGAAGCATGTGGAGAATAAGCGTTTGTAAAAATAGTTTGTACAAGAGTAAGGAAAGTCATGTGAGTTCAACACATCAGATTTTTTTATGAAGTAAGCGTTTGTCTAGTTTCTATGATTTGTCAGGTGTACAAAATTCATTCAGAGAGATATGCCAGAGGCTTTAGAGGGTATTCACAGAACATTTAAGATATACATATTAACCCAGGGAGATGGCTATCACCTACTCTGACCTTGGGTTTTTCGTGCTTCTCCCTGGTCGGTAGACGAATGCTGGGATGTTTTCTCATCTACCATCACTTCCTTTCCATAATTTCGCTTTCATTCCGTTTCCTTCCCATGTTTCAGATGTGCTTCTAGGTTTCGTGGCGTAAGGTGGTGCCGACAGATGGCGCGGAAGTTTGCTCAAAGGAAAGAGTACTCCCCGTGAACACGACGGGTTGTTCATCGCCTTCTCTAGGCAGTTCCAGCAGTGGGACGGGTCTTCGAGCTTTGAACTGTCAGGGACATTCTCGCGTCTACCTGCGACGTGTAGCCTACTGTGATTGTTTCACTGCCTCCCTTCCTTTTGGGGGGGGGGGTCGCAGCCCTAATAGATCTATATATGTCACAGTGGCGAAGAGTTGTATAACCTATACCTATATATTAGTCATGAAAGTATCTAAAAGGAAGTGGCATTTTAAACAAAATTGATAAGACCATTTTTCAGAAAACCAAGAGTAATGGAAAATTTACCATCACAACGCCCTTTTCTAAAAATACTTTGTGGAGGGTGCTTCTGGAGACCTCAAAGCATGCATTTACGATGAAATATCTATATCCAGTTTTTTGATAGAACACAATACTTCCTCTGTCTAACACAGATAAGTGGCACAGAAACTAATTATATCTAAATGACTGCTAAATTGCATGAACTAATAATACGCATTCTTAAGAATAAAGATTGCTAAAACAAATCTTCTTTAGATACTCTTCAATAGCTTTCTGCAGAGTTTTTATATAAAATTAATATTGGTAAGATAAGTATCCTTTCACCGTAGGTAAACTTCCACGTAGAATCTCTAACTAGTAGGACACAAGAGATTCAAATCTGGGTTGTGGCGGGTTGCCTAGATAAGTCGGCGGTGACCTCATTCGTCGCGTCTTTGGAACAAAGATGATATGTAGCGCAAAATAATTCTCATTTTAACTTCTTTAAGCTATGTATCATTATTAGTAGCAAATGTTCTTTTTCTATCCAAATAACGTCATACATCATCAATCCACAGTGAATATTTGCTTTATGTCAAAGCTGTCGGCTAGACGTAACTGTCAAATCCTGTAACCAATCTTTCCATCAGTGAAGAAATTTTATTTTTGTTTACATAAAATAAGTATAAATATATTTAGTTTATCTTATTGCGTGGTTTTTAACACAATCTAACTGTATTTTAAAAATGTAAATCGGGATTCTGGTTTTATTTGCAATTTAGTTATGTTATTGATCCATTTTTACTTTCTCTACCACTTACCTACGGTAGGTAGAAACAATATTGTATTCGATTCAAAATTTTGATATCGAGAGTTCACCAGAAATGCATATTCTAAGGTACCTAGACCCAAAAGAGGATTGTATAAAAATGTTCGTATGTAGTTGTGTGTATGTGAGTAAAAGAGAGAGAGAGAGAGAGAGAGAGAGAGAGAGAGAGAGAAAGAGTGGCATAAATAAAAAAAACAAATTGAGGATAAATACTATACTTGCTATTTAATTGAGATGTAAATGAGATACGATTTTCAAGTAAATCCCTACAAGCCAAACTTACCTTTACGTGGAACATTTTTCATTGCTTTTGATGTGGCTATAACACTTTTCATTAAGAAGATATTTGCATGACCAGTAAAATGCATAAAAGTTTTCTGTGAATACCCTGTTGGAAGTCGGAATTATATATATATATATATATATATATATATATATATATATTCCTAAAACACACACAAGTCGGTCTGGGAGACTCAGTTGCTTAGGCGGTGGCCCCATGATGTCAGTAGATTTACTATGTAAAATAACTCCGGCGGACGAAATTCCGGCACACCGGCGGCACTCATATGATCCTGGCAATTGACAGCATCGTGAACAAACAAAATATTCTAAAATATATTTTCCTAAAAAACACAATTTATGCTTTTTTAGCGTTAGGCCCTCTCCGAAGTATTAGTATTGGTTTGAATTTTACAACATTTTCACATTTTTGAAGTGCTAAGGCTTGTCGTTTTGTTTCTCGTGATGTCATACAAAGAATGTGGAATTTAAACACATCATATAGCGAACAGATTTTAAATCTTTGACTATCGCTTCAGCATCCTCTGTCCCCCTTCTACTTTCAACGAAATATGTAATGAAATAATTTCTGTAAACGTTTATCTCCTAACATGAAGTAGACAGATAAATATAATTTTATAAGAATAATTTCCAGAAGGGATAAGTAATTATGATGATGGATCGAGAAAGTCAAGTAAAGTAACTCTTCAGATTTTTAAAATAGGTGCATTTTTCTGTCAAATGCTCCACCGTATTTGGAAAGGGATGTCAAAAATAAAAGCAACTTTTTCATTTCAGAAAATCCTCAATTGCGATAAATATCTCTACGACTCTTCTACAAATATTTTGGTGCACAGTAAGTGTATGGCAGACACATCGCCTTCCTCTGCCACCTATTTCTATTGATTTGCTCAGAATATGGACTCTTGGGGTTCTAGAACCGAACTTTTCTGCGCCTTATGTATACACGTGTTTTAGATTCGTAATTCCCTTCCTTTGTCATTTATTTGAATTCTAATTATTTTAATCTATGGGTGGCACTGAAGTATCTATTTCGGTGTTTACCTTGCGATCTTCAGAAACCTATAAACAATATGTACAGTCGAGTGCACGCAAAAGCGCCGACGCATTTGGTTTCCTATAGTGATTTTCTTTAATTAATGTTGGCAGAATCTCCTGATCCTCTGTGATCCGCACCAGCCTGGGTGAGCAATCTCTTATTGGTTTGAATTCAAGTCCGACACGCACGCATTAGCCTAAATATCAGGCCTATATGAGCGTCGAAAGCGGAGGAATACGGAAACACGTTACCTGGGTAGGCTGGAAGGTATGTTTCATAACAAAGGACCACAATCCAACCCCTGGCCAAGTCCGTCTCGTATTGGTTTGATCTCAAAAGTCTGGCACTCACTGACACAGGTCGGTTTCAGGCTCAGGAGCGAAGGAAAAACGGGGAGTAGGACAAACATTAATTGGCTTGCTAGAACTAGGTAAGGGGGCTTGGACGTGGCTTAGTATTTTCTCACCAACGTAAAGTGCTGCGCAATATATCAGCACGATTCCATGCATTCGACTGTACTTCACATATTTTATATAATACGAGAATTCTTCGCACCATGGTGAAGGCCTTCAAAGATTTTATTTAAAATGTAGAGTTTACTATGCCTAACACTTCTCATTTATACTAATCTTGATTATTTCTTTAATGTGTTTAAGCTTGATTTTATTATATTTCAATGGAAACCACAGATAATACAGTGCGGGTGAGGTCACAGACAGGTATATGCGTAGCATGCTGTACTGCAGTGACCTCGGTACTTTTTTAATGCACAACTGGCGGCGCGTGACGCTTTCAAGGTTATCTTTATCAGCTGTGCTTCCGTCGCTGCTTTGTTTTCGTGGTGCAAAGAGAGTTGTGCATTCTGAATCTCAAAGGTGAAACCTTATTCAAGAGATATGAGTTGTGTGTGATTTTTTTAAGAGTGCTAATGCCTTGTTATTAGCCCACTGCAATGTCTGCCGACAAATTAACTCTTGAACAACAACTTTTTATGTACGATACATACACTACGTGATGAAAAGTATCCGGACACCTGACTGAAAATGACGTACAAGTTCGTGGCGCCCTCCATCGGTAATGCTGGAAGTCAATATGGAGTTGGCCCGACCTTAGCCTTGATGACAGCGTTCACTCTCACAGGCATACTTTCAATCAGGTGCTGGAAGGTTTCTTGGGGAATGGCAGCCCATTCTTCACGGAGTGCGGAACTGAGGAGAGGTATTGCTGTAGGTCGGTGAGGCCTGGCACGAAGTCGGCGTTCCAAAACATCCCAAAGGTGTTCTATAGGATTCAAGTCAGACTCTGTGCAGGCCAGTCCATTACAGGGATGTTATTGTGGTGTAACTACTCCGCCACAGCCCGTGCAGTATTAACAGGCGCTCAGTCGTGTTGAAAGATGCAATCGCCATCCCCGAATTGCTCTTCAACAGTGGGAAGCAAGAAGGTGCTAAAATATCAATGTAGGTCTGCGCTGTGATCGTGCCATGCAAAACAACAAGGGGTGCAAGCCCCCCTCCAGGAAAAACACGACCACACCACCACCTCCGAATTTCACTGTTGGCACTAACACGCTGGCAGATGACGTTCACCGGGCATTCACCATACCCACACCCTGCCATCGGATCGCCACATTGTGCACCGTGATTCGTAACTCCACACAACGTTTTGCCACTGTTCAATCGTGTAATGTTGACACTCCTTACACCAAGCAAGGCGTCGTTTGGCATTTTCCTGCGTGATGTGTGGCTTATGAGCAGCCGCTCGACTATAGAATCCAAGGTTTCTCACCTCACGCCTGTCATAGTACTTGGAGTGGATCCTGATGCAGTTTGGAATTCCTGTGTGATGGTCTGGATAGATATCTGCCTATTACTCTTTACGATCCTCTTCAAATGTTGGCGGTCTCTGTCAGTCAGCAGACGAGGACGGCCTGTATGCTTTTGTACAGTACATGTCCCTTCACGTTTCCACTTCACTATCACATCAGAGAAAGTGGACCTAGGGATGTTTAGGAGTGTGGAAATCTCGCGTAGACTTCTGACACAAGTGACACCCAATCACCTGACCACGTTCGAAGTCCGTGAGTTCCACGGAGCGTCCCATTCTGCTGTTTCACGATGTCTAATGACTACTGAGGTCGCGGATGAGTACCAGGCAGTAGGTGGCAGCACAATGCACCTAAGATGAAAAACGTATATTTGTGGGGTGTCCGGATACTTTTGCTCACATAGTGTATGTAAAACCGTGGACAATTTCAGAAGAAATTTCCTGGTATTCCAGTTCCAGTTAAGATGTTTGGTTAATAACATTAAGACGAGATCGCTAAACGCTAAAGCTAAGAAGCGAAAACGAAATGTTCTAACGGAGGAAAATATTGACAAAATTTGTGCAATTATTTGTGGGGAACCCTAAAGAAATTTTATAGGAACAATCCTCATATCATAAACGAACTTATGGACAATATAAATCCAAAAATTATGAACATTCTTTCTGGATCTCTAGCAGAAATATCCAATATGCTCTCAAAAGAGCTAACACAGCTACGTACAGCCCACTTAAAATTGAAGGAGGCACGGTACGTGTATCCACATACATGAAACCCGGAACACGCATGTAGCTCAAGTTTGGTTAAGAATGTGCCAATAAAAACTCACCTTTAGAATAAAGAGGTTTTTGATAACTGTTTATTATGATCCCGTTCACGACGTACGTAGGTTTCACATTCTCGTGACTGCTAAGATTGCTTGGAAGGCTGCTGGCGCAATTTCAAGTAAAGCAGATATCATCTGTTTGTCAGCAAACATTTCCAAGTTGTCTTTGGGAGCGAGATATTAAACATAAAACAAAAAGAGAAAGGAAAAAGAGAAAGCGGTATGTTGCACGCCGTATGATAGTTAATCACCTGTCCTATTCTGTCCTAGAATCCAGCTTATAACTCAGTCTTATACGCTGCTTTCTATAAGCTTCGGATTCAGTCAACGTCAGTTTACATCCTTTACTTAAAAGGGTACAGATCTGTTCTGTGTTTCAAGTAGGGAACCTGAGGATTACTCCTATTTGTGGGGTTCCATTGAAACAGATCAGACTTTTATATATATTCTAAAAAAAATCTGATGTGTTACACTCACATGACTTTCTCTACTCTTGTACAAACTATTTTTACAAAAGCTTATTCTCCATATGCTTCATGTTAATCGAGATGTTAAATCTTATTGCTAATTTTCTTGTAAGTGCAAGGGGAATTGGTAGACTTTAAGTGATAGTCAAATATTTTAAGCGCTGGTTGCTATGTGGCGCATTCCATTCTATTTGTATGTCCAGGACATAAAAAAAATGAATAACGAATTCCCATTTGAGAAAAAGTATTGGAAAATTTGAGGGAATAACAAGCAATATCTCGAAAATGGTTCACTGAACAAAAAAATGTATATGACATAAATTTTGTATTTTAACGCGATCTACATTTTGTGTGTAGTAAAATTTTGTCTATCTCTTATGGTTTACCAGTTATGCCAAAGTCGTTTACAATGAAGAATACTTTTGGAGACATTCCCAGAAAATTCCAGATATACATTTCATTTGTCATGAAAATATCTTAAACATATGATATTTTAATCAGCATCGTTAGGGCCATTTTTGAGAAAATTAAAATTTTCGAAAAATGTTCCATGTAAAGGGTAATCTGGGTTGAGGGATTTTCTTGAAAACCTTCGTGTCGCATCTCTGGAAGATACTGAACATAAATACCAAGTTTGGTGTTTATCCGACTGTTCGTTTCCGAGTTATGCTGTTCACAGACACACACACGGACATGTTTCCAAAAATGCTTTTTTTTTGGATTCAGGGGGTCTCAAAACATGTATTTCCGGTGAAATCTCGGTATCGAATTTTTGGGTGGAATACAATACTTCCCCTACTTACTATACGTAGTAGAGAAAGTAATATCTGGTGGCTGTATTAAGGCGACGTTTGCAAAGTTAATACTGAACATCTCTATAGTTTTTTTTTCAAGATAAAAACAGTACTAAGGGGTATGGTTTATAAATGCAATCTGTTTCCAAAATAACCTTTTACATATTCTGTAATCGTAACACTTTATGACCACATTAGATAAACTTGAAGCTAATTCATCAAAGACATAAACTAAAGCCTCTTGTACACGATCAAATTTTTGTCAAATTCAATACTTTACAACTGTTATTATCAAATTGCTTCCAATACTTTTAAACTCTTTGAAAGTCTTGAAATCAAATAAGGACATGCTCTAAACGATCAAAGATTTGACAATCTGCAACATGGCGGAAAGCTAAAAGTAAACAAAAATGGCTACCCGGCCAAGGTGTGTCGTATGCGAACTGATTAGGTTATACATAAGCTGGTCATGTCCGTATATCTAGGACTCTATGGATTACCACAAGATGAAGGCTTATGAAGAAATAATTGCCAGGCTGATTTCCGAACTAAGTATACATTAATGCAACGTTCTGTAGTGTGATTAACCTATCAGTTGGTGTTATTTCCATTGTATTCCATAATCGTAATGTGATTTCATTGGATATAATACGAGGTATAGAACAGTATTTCATTGCAAACTGTTATACCACGACGCAAATTGCTTTGTGAGATAAATTATTTATTAATGTGTTTTAAAGGGTTTCAGTTTGAAAAAAAACAAGCTTTAAATACACATTTATGACATTGTCAAGTCTTGTCCAATCTTATGTGTTACACTCACATGACTTTCGCTACTCTTGTACAAACTATTTTTACAAACGCTTATTCTCCAAATCCTTCATGTTAATCGAGATGTTAATCTTATTATTAATTTTCTTGTAGGTGCAAGGGGAATATGTTAGACTTTAAGCGACAGCCAAATCGTTTATAATACTAATATAATAAAGTACTTACCGTGCTTACGACCATAAAAATCGTACAGTAAAGAACACCAGGAACAAGTATTCCATTTTAATTCACACAGATATATAACGAACCCCCTTTCCTTCCGGGATATCAATGCCGCAGTTGAGAAGAGCAGAACGCTAGCAATCGTGATTAATTCATGCGAATTAGTTTAGAATTACTACAAAATATATCACTAGTCAGTGTATACACAAAAGGATGAATAATTGGATCTTGTCTGTTTCCACTATATATCCATCTGGCGGGCGTTTTCAGAACCCTTTCAAGCCGGGAGAAATTGAAAGATGGAGTAAGTGAGTGGGAGTGGAAGATTGCCGCGTAATCCCCGCCAGGAAATTCGAAGCTCACAGAGATTCAAAATTTCCAATTAACCAGATTTTGAGAGGGGATAATAGAATTTTGAATAGGCTAGATATCTTTTCGCTCTCACTCCACCTCTCCCTCATTCTATTGTACTTCCCTCTTTCGCATATCTGTTTCTGTCTCCCATTCTGTACATCGATTACTGCGACATCGGGAAATGTATTTCGCTCGGAAAATTGAAATCCGCGACAAACATGGGGAAGCTCGAGTGGTAGAGGAGATGCAACAGTGAAACACAACGCTTATTGGATGAATTTACAAGAATTTCAATAAGGCAGCGGGGCCAATAAACATGTAGCCTTGCATTCCTCGTTATATATTATCCTGCTTTTGATCAGACATCTTATATGGTTAATGGGCGTAAGAATTGTGTTGATATATGAGTAAGAGCTTCTGGTCCGTTGAACATTTATCGACAGGCTTCTAATTGACAGTAGCTAAGAAATAAAACTGGGGGTAGAATTATTTCAAAATGTTGTACTTGCGAGCGTCGTTTATTTTATTCTTAATTACTCATAATACAGAGAGAGCCAACAAACTACGAACCGGTTGCGCGGTGTTTTTTTCTGTCCGCGGCCTTGGCGCTCGTTGCCGTCGGCCGCTATCATAGAAAGGCGCGGATGAAACCATACAACATTTTTAAAACTACTTTTAAAGTCTTTACATACCAACTTCATGAAAGGAGATGCTGAAACTGGCCACCGTCGTTGTCCATACATTTTTGGCACCTCTTTAGGAAACTGTCCATCTCACGTTGAGAAATGCTGGCAATTTCCTGACGGATATGTTGTTTTAATTCTTCCAGGTATGTGGGTTTGTCTTGTACACTTTGTTTTAAGTTATCCCAGAGATAGAAATCATGGGAGTTAATCATGGGGGTTAATTCTCTACTAATAATTCTGTCTTCAGACATACTTTCATAAAGTTGTTAAGTCAAGCCTTTAAAAGTAGTTTTAAAAATGTTGTATGGTTTCATCCGCGCCTTTGTATGATAGCGGCAGACGGCAACGAGCGCCGAGGACGCGGACAGGAAAAACACCTTGCAGCCGGTTCGTAGTCTTTTGGCTCTCCCTATATTACATTTAGAAAAACTTTATTTTACCTTATAATCACCCCAATTACATAAATTTGTAATAACCAAAAATTAATTTTAGCTTTGAGTATTATATTTTATTTTCGGAGTTTGGGTAGGAGTACTAGGAACATCGGTTAAAATTAGACTTCAATTTCTTTTACTTTTGAAGTTAACGTACTATGATTCAGCATGACGTGATGATTGCGATTATTTTAAATGAAGGAATTTCAATACCTCGCTTTTTGAAAACGCGAGTCCGTATAATAAAATTTAGGAAGGTACATATACACGTATTCTGTACCAGAGATTGAAATATGTTTAAATACATATTTCAAACTGTTGTTGTTTCCAAAGCTCCTCATATGGTCAATCTTCGGGAGAACCTTGTCCCACCAAGCGTCCAGCTAGACCCATTTATGAATTTATTTAGTAGTGTTGATAGCTAAGGGAACTGTCCGTTACCTCCGATGTAAAGATAACAACCATAATGGGAACCTACAGCTTTTACCATGAACTGCGAACGAAACCACTGAGCTACCCCGGCTCAAGTTGGAGAGGTATAGAATCTGATTTCATGGCCGTGTAAACCGGTCATCATTAATGATGTTTATTTTAAGCTTTACTTTACGCACACTTCTGCTTTATGCTCACTTTGCGCACTACTAACAGTGCGTAAAGTTGCAGCTTTACGCACTAACACAGAAGCAATATTTCGTTACTATATTTCATAGTTATTATCAATAATATGAGATCTTCTTGTGGTTTACCGGAAAAAATGCGAGTCAGTTGCTATGCATGTTGCTATGCAAGGCAGTATTTTTAACACTTAAATAACTTCAGTCAAATTATATAATATGTACATTCAATAACAGCCCGCCTTGAAGCAATATGTGTATGCAATAATTTGTAAAATGTATGTAACAGTCATTGCATATGCTTATATTATTGTATACATGTTCAATAATGTTATGTGAATGTATTACGTAATTTAATAATGTAGGAGCTGTGAGAATAATAAGTTAAAAGTTGCTAACAATGAGGTAACCTTGGGGCAATAATGAGTTTGAGAGTTTAATAATACCACTAGTCATTCTTGGAGTAACAATAATGTGATTTTAGTGACAGTTTATAAAAATAGCCAATCAACAACCAGGAAAATATTTATTTAAATGTAGGTATTCTATTGGAGTAGGATTAGCCAATCAGAGGCTTGAAATACAGAAATCTACAAGTTTGGGCGGTTGAAATCAGTTCAGTTGTAACCAGACACAAAAAGTGTCCTCAAGAAATTTAATATGTATTCGTGTGAGACGAAAATAGTTTACGTATTAAAAAAGTGTAATTATTTAATAAAAACATCTCACAGCTCTCGATATCAGTGAAGTGCTATTTAATTTGTGTCAAGGATTAATAAAAAGAAGTGAAGTAAAACTTAAAATCTGTGTAAGCCTACATTCTTGTCGCATCACGCCCTGCAAAGGCTTCCATGTCTCTAAAATAAATACTGATGCAGCCGAGGCAAACATAAATATTTAGTACTTAAAGAAACAGTTTAATTACAGAGTTAGTATATTATTTTTAAATTTTGGGGCAAACAACGTAATGAAATAATAATCTTCTTCATATGAGAGCTCAGTTGGTTAGAGCCACCGACGGAATCTGGGAGATCCGTGGTTAAAATCCCAAGTATGGCATTGAATTTTTCAGTCATTTGATTCTACCTTTCCAACCTTGTCCTACACGCGGCTTTAGTGGAAGAAGGATTACCAGTATGTGTATAATTCATTATATGTAGTTTATTTAAGCAAAAGTCCTAAGAAAAGTAATTCATAACTTTGAACCTGTATGTACAGCAACTTTTATGGGTAAAAAAAATTATGGAAGATTGCTTATAGGTCTATGGCTTCAATGCTTCTTAAAATGATAAATAAGACACATTTTTAGATGCACAACAACAGTTTGCAGACTCCGTATTCTATGATACAGAAGCGTGTGAAAAGAACAGCTTTACACCCCAACTCCTCTCAATTTTGCATGTGAAAATATTAACTTATTAGTTATTATCATTTTACTTACAATTCAAAGTGCACCACAACAGCGCCACGATTTACTAGATCTGAAACACACTCACCGTACGAGCCCTGCAGGGCAATAACTTATTTGACTCAGTATAATACCTTTTGACTTGCTGTCCATGTTCACTTTATAAGTCGATATGTATTAACATAAAGGACAGCCCTTGAAAAGCAGTAGGTCGCCCTCCGTGGACTAGGGGTACCTCCTCTAGTTCTCAAGGTCGCGGGATCAAACCCGGCGGCGGTTTTTTCCGGGCGTAAAATCCTTAGCATGGCTTCCTTCGGAAGGGAAACAAAGCCAGTGATTTACGGCACGTAAAAGAACCTAAGCCTGATAAAGAGTTCTCTGTGTAAAATGGCGGTCTTTCACGCCCAATATAGAATAGAATGCTAAGAACCACAGTAGTTAAAGAGTGTCCATAAACAAAACTCAATTTAATTCTTCAAAAACAGAGGTTTCCAGCTATTAAAATTAAATTGTTTTTATTCCTATCTTTCCATAGTTACCTTTGTTCCTGGTTAATGTCTCTGTGTTGGAATCTACTTCAAAGTTTGGTTCATCAAGGGCCTACTTCAGGCGCCAAATGAGAAGGACGTTCTGCCAATATTAGATCAGGGAAACGCTATTGTGCTAAGCCTTAGGTCGAATCTAGGTTGGAGCGAGCGTTGGATGGATAAGGTTTTTTTCCCCCAGATTTTTCTTATTACTCTATCAAGTACATAGTAGGTAGAGAATGTATTGCTATCCACGCAAAAATTCGATATCGATATTTCACCGGAAATACATGTTTTGAGGCCCCGTGAATCAAAAGCATTTTTGGAAAAAGGTGCGTTTGTGTGCATGTGTATGTGTGTGTGTGAGAGAGAGAGAGAGAATAGCATAAATTTCAAAAACGAAAAGTCGGATAAATACCAAACTAGGTATTCAGGTTCAGTCCTTCCAAAGATGCGACATGAAGCTTTTAAAGAACCCCCCCCAACTAACCTTTATATGGAACACTTTTCGAAAATTTTTATTTGCTAAACAATGGCTCTACTTTTATTAAAATGCCATATATTAAATATATTTACATGACAAATTAAATGCATATCTTGAATTTTCTGGGAATAGCCTATGAAGTCCACTTCATTCGGAAGAACTTTTATATAACCTTATATAACTGGTAAACGTAAGCGATAGCCGAAAACGTACAACAAAAAATTAAAGTCCTGTCGATTTTCAGTTGTTATTCCCGATGTCATGGATTGATTTTTTTTTTGTTTTGGTTTTAGTAGTTCCATTTATACCCCGCGATTAACTGCATTGGTCTTATCGGTGGCCTTTCCTTTGGAAGTTGTTGCAATGGTGTTAATCTGTATTCTCTTGTCATTGGGTTTCTTGCATTTTGTCTTTTAATCATTAGATCATACACACATTCACACTCTTATTCATACTTCCAGACTCGGGAGGAAAAGGAATAATCTTGGCTAGAGAAAAATTCCCACTCCCCCAGCCGGAATCGAACCCAGGACCCCTTGCTCAGTAGGCAGTTGTTCTACGACTCTACGGGGCCAGCCAGCATAATAGCGTCCAGTGTTTAAACATTTGACTATCGCTATTCACTTTATGTCTATAACGAAATGTGTAATATAGCTATTTTTGGAAAGGTTTATCTCGAGTAAAGTAGATAGGAAAATATACTTTCGTAAGAATAATTTATAACAAGCGTTAGAGGGTAGAGAAAGTCATGTGAGTATAACAGCTCATAATTTTTTTTTATTAGACACATGTACGGTAATGCTGCGCTCAGGGGAATCTGGACTGATTTGACCATCAATTGTAGCACTTCTATCATCTCTGTAGACCAGAGTTGATAAAAAGCAAGTTAACCTCCCTCGAAAGAAAGAAAAAGTGTGGTGGTGGTGGTCAAAATGAGGATGATTATACTATGTGTAGTACAACACTAGACAGAACAAAAGGGTTGGCCAATGTGCTAGTCTGAAGCCCTAAGGCGAGATATTTGTATTTGCAAAAGGAACATCGCGAAAAGCATATCCTATCAGAGTAGATTCGCGTTTTTTTCTTTCTGATGGAAACGTTTATACATATAGCAGGAATAACAAAGGAGCACAAGATTGATGAGTTTGTGTTCCCTCCACCTCTACTTCCTCCTTCCTCCTCCTCATCCTCCAACATCGCATAATTGAGAAAGTTTCCTATTAAAAGATAGCGCAACTCATTTTGCTACAAAGTGTTCCGAAATCTGGCATTCATTTCCCTTTATTTGTGCATATAAATAAGCGAGTCTCTTTTAGCCTCTATTATAAAGTTAACAGTGCAGATAAAAATTGAAGTTCCTATTAGGCTTTGTATTAAAGCTAATGCACGAGTGTGTTGTACCTTTTAACCTTTGCAAAAAATTTAAGCAATCCAAGTCAGCTTATCTTAGGAAAACAATAGATCAGTGATATTGCTAAGGCAAACGAAGACGATCATACTGCTACATTTTTACTATCTCTACCACGAACCTCGTACATAGAGAATATATTACATTTCACCTAAAAATTCGATACCGAGATTTCACCCGAAATACATGTTTTAAGAACCCCTGAAAACAAAGCATTTTGAGAAAAAGGTCCGTGTGTGTCGGTCTGTGAACAGCATAAATAAAATAATCTGATGTGTCACACTCACATGACTTTCTCTACTCTTGTACAAACTATTTTTACATTATTGCTAATTTTATTGTAAGTGCAAGGGGAATATGGTAGTATTTGAGTGATAGTCAAATCTTTTAAGAGCTGGTTGCTATGTGGCGCATTCCATTCTCTTTGTATGTACAGCACATGAAAAAATCTGATCTGTTACACTCACATGACTTTTTCTTATCTTGTTCAAACTATTTTTACAAACGCTTATTTCCATCTACTTCATGTTAATCGAGATTAACATTTGCAGACTCTATCTTATTGCTAATTTTCTTGTAGATATAAGGGGAATAATTATTTACAACGGCAATACAGAAATACAGTAGCCTTTAATCACATAGATATCTCTTAATAGCTAGTTGCTAGGTGCAGCAACATTCCCTTTGCCACAGATTAATACTCTTTGCATATCCAAGAAAAAAAGATGAATAACGAATTCCCATTTGAGAAAATAAGTACTGAAAAATTTAAGGAAATAACAAGCAATATCTCGAAAATGGTTTCACTCAACAAAAAAAATGTATATTACGTATTTTAACGCGATCTACATTTTTTGTGTAGTAAAATTTTGTGTATCTCTTATGGTTTACCAGTTATGCAAAAGTCGTTCACAATGAAGAATACTTTTGGAGACATTCCCAGAAAATTCAAGATATACATTTTATTTGTTATGAAAATATTTTAAACATATGACATTCTAATCAAAATCGTTAGAGCCATTTTTGAGAAAATTAAAATTTTCGAAAAATCTTCCATGTAAAGGATAATCTGGGGTGGGGGGATTTTCTTGAAAACCTTCGTGTCGCACCTCTGGAAGATACTGAACCTAAATACCAAGTTTGGTGTTTATCCGAATGTTTGTTTCTGTGTTATGCTGTTCACAGACACACACACACACACATACATACAGACAAACAAACACACAGACAGACACACGGACCTTTTTCTAAAAATGTTTTTTTTTATTCAGGGGCCTCAAAACATATATTTCCTGTGAAATTTCGGTATCGAATTTTTGGGTGGAATACAATACTTACTATACGTAGTAGAGAAAGTAAAAACGAAAAGATGCGACACGAATATTTTCAAGAAAATCCCCCTACCCCAAACTTCCCTTTACAATGAACACTTCGAAGTTTTTTATTTTCTAAAAAAGCCTGTAACACTTTTGATTAAAATACCACCTATTAAATATATGTACGCATGAGAAATAAAATGTATATCTTCAATTTTCTGGAAATAGCCTGTAAAGCCCTGTTTATTCGGAAGAAATTTTATATAATCCTGTATAACTGATAAACGTTAAGTGATAGAATAAGCTCTTTAAAACACGCAATTTATTTCAAATAACTTTTTGTGGCATCAGCCGTTTCAAATTCTTCCATGTTTAGCTATTCTGTTAAACTTCCGTCGATTTTCAGTTGTTTCTCGCAATGTCATGGGAAGAGTATGGAACTTTAAGGCCAGCGTATAGCGCCCAGTTCTAAAAATTTGAATATCGTTATTCCTTTGAAAGAGATAACGAAATCTGTAAGGCACCTATTTTCGGAAAGGTTTATCTCGATTAAAATGAAGTAGATAGAAAAATAAACGTTCGTAGCAATAATTAGTATACCACCTAATAAGCGATAGAGGGTAGAGAAATTCATGTGCATTTAGTATATTCACAAATACCTTTATAATTAACAGAAAAAACAAAACAAGGTATTACATGAAGCGATATGAAAATAAACGGCAATAGGTAGAAAAATTGCGTGACTCTTACACATCAGGTTTTTTAAATTTGCTAATTCCATACCATATTGTCTTTTAGTTTATATAAAACAATTTTATTTAGTATATAGTATTAACGTATTGAGGCAGTATTTTTAACACTTTAATAATTTCAATTAAATTATATAATATGTAAATTCAATAACAGCCCGCCTTGAAGCAATATGTATGTAAAAATTTATAAAAATGTATGTAACAGTCATTGCATATGCTTATATTATTGTAAACATGTTTAAAAATGTTATGTGAATGCATTACGTAATTTAATAATGTAAGAGCTGTGAGAATAATAAGTTTAAAGTTGCTAACAATGAGGCAATAATGAGTTTGAGAGTTTAAATGTTACTAGTCATGATTAGAGCAACAATAATGTAAATTTTGTGACAGTTTAAAAATAGCAAATCAACAGCTAGAAAAAGCTTTAATTAAATGCAGGTATTCTATTGGACTAGGATTAGCCAATCAGAGACTTGAAATACAGAAGCTTACGAATTTTGACGGCTGAAATATGTTCAGTTGCCTGCAAACCTTGGTAGTGACCGGATGGAAGATGTGTTCTCTAAAGAAATATTACGTATTCGTGTGAAACGAAAATTATGTATACACGTTAAAAAAGTGCAAGTATTAAAGAATCTCACAGAGCTTGATATCAGTGCAGTGTTATTTAATTTGTGTCAAGGATTAATAAAAAGAAGTGAATTTAAACTTCAAATCTGTGTAAGCCTACATTCTTGTCGTACCACACCCTGATTAAGAGAAACGTGTCTCTAAAGTAATACTGAAGCAGCCAAGGCAAAAACATAAACATAAATAGTTAAAGAAAGTTAATATTATTTTTTTAAACTTGGAGCGTAACAACAAAAATACATCTTCAAATCAGCTTTACATACGTAGTAGCATATTAAGTAACAAACAATTTTCTTCAAATTGACGCCCAAAGTGTGGTGCAAATAAACAAACACCAACAACAGTAAAACTTCTCACAACAAACAATTTTTCTTCAAAATTGACGTCCATACATAAACCAACAACAAAACAACGTAAAGACAATATCTACTTCAAGTTGGCACCCATACGTGGGGCATATCTACTTCAGTATATAGTTTAACGTACTTTAACAAGTTAGGTAGTATCGGACGCCAAATGAATGAAATTGGTGAAATGATGCTCAGATGAACCCGCGATCCATAGAGCTTAAAATTACCCGACAATCGTCTTTACAGGATAAAGGAGATATCCTGTAAAAACCTTATCCGGGTAACTCACCTTATCAAAGATTCCAACTCCTAGATGCAAGGCAGACACGCTACTCCCACTCCACGGAGGTGGGCGTATAAAACCATTACTATCAGGTTTAAGGGCCATTTACCTCAAGCTACAGCGTTTTAAAAGAGCAAATCTAAATCCCCATCTTTTGAGGCAAGACAGGAAATCGTCCAGGGAAATCGACAAAAGGGAAATGACATAAAAGCAAGTTCCACAGAAATAAAATTTGCAGAACATATTATACATCCCAAGAAAATAATTGGACGGATTCCCGCCTCCACTATATTTTACTGCTGTAAAATCCACGAAAAGCTTCAGGAAAACGAATATAAGGCAGAAAGCATCAAGGAGTTTGTGGTGCCATTAAAATACTTTTCACTGAGAAAGTAAGGAAACAGACTCAAATTAAACCGTGTAAGATTTTGACACTTGTGGTTTTACTACACAGACTTGAGACATGGGCCTCGAATAAAAACGCAGAAATAAAAATGCAAATTTTCATGAAGTTTAACAGTGTTCCAAATGGCGACTCACTAAATAATTTAAGTGCAGAATTAATCCAGAGTTTAAGGGAATGACGGATGAAGGAATACTAACGGCCATATGAACAAAGAGAGAGTAAAAGTGAAGTTGAGTCTCCCCAAGTTTCGATTGCAGGACATTGTTGAGGAGAAGGAACAAGAGTAAAAGACGAAGTCATACAGTTATTAAGTACGTATGGAAGAAGTTTGAAAAGGGAACAGAAGAGAACACGTTTCAATATATACAAATATTGTTACACATGATCAAAATTCAATCATACATTTCAGATTAAGGGCAACTCTTTTATTGTAAACGCAGCCACCTAAATTCTTCATTATTTTCCTCTTCCCTCTTCGTCAAATGAATGGATCATATATCTTAAGTTTGGAAAGTTGATTCAGACTTGAAAACTTCAATGCCACGTTCGGAACTCGTACCATGGATCATCGGCTTTCCGTGCAGAGCTTTACCCGATGAGCATGATGAGATGTCCTTCTCAATTGATTCAAGCAGTCCGGTTCGCGTCCCAGCCTGAAAGCTTCCAACTTACTGTCTACACACGGCTAGTGTTAAAGAACGATTAGCAAACATTCGAGAGTTATTCACTATATTTTCTTCAGGATATAATTAATTCAAAATCGTTGAAATTTAATCCTGCTCTCGTAGACACTTCTTCACGCATCAACCGCGCTGCCTCGAAATGAATTTCACGCGAAGCATCTTCCTGAGAACCAAATAAGTGAAAGTCTGAGGGTGCCAGATGTAGGCTGCAAACTGGATGGACAGCACCGTCCAACTCAACTTCGTGTTCTTGGGTTGAAGATCTGAACAATCTCAAGAAACCTTTACGGCGAATTCGGCTTAGCACCAATGCCTTCAAACTAGTGTGAGAACCCAAAACCACATCACCAAACTGGGTTGGAAGGGGTTGCCCCATCCACTTTACAGTCCAGATCTGGCACCCTCAGACTTTTGTTCCTTTCGTTCTTGTAGATGCTTTGCGTGGAGCTCATTTTGAGAATGACGACAGCGTGGCTGATGCAGTAAAGAAGAGGACACGTGGGCAAAGAATACATACACTTGTCTCACGCTTGGTAAGGCCACACAAGTTAATGACGACTAATGGAAAAACACAGCGTGGAGAAGAAACATATATGTACCCAAATTTCAACAATTTTAATAAATATATTATGAGGGAAAAATGCAGGGCATTTAAAATGAAAGCCCTCTAAGTTTTCTTAGCAACGAATACCTTTAGCCCCGCACATTTTTCTTTCACTATGTATTTTTATTCGACAAATAGCTTATTCTTATCCAATATCCCAGCCAACTTCTTAACCTCATGATATGATTCTTCCTTCGCAAAATCTTTCTAAAACAACATTACTTATTTTGTCTGTCCATTTCAAACCTTAATTCTTTATATATCATTATTACAAATGCCTGCAATTTGTTTTCGTCGTTTCGTCGCGACTTAAGAATTTCCGCACTTTGCAATTTCACATTCCACAAAAAGCATTCCAGCAACTTCTTCCATGGTGTTAAAGGCTCTTTCAATATCAATAAAAATTATAATATCGTTTACGTAAAGCTATATGGATGGTATCATTTTTGCCCCGTCCATGTTAAACGGTAAAGATAAAAGTTCACAAGATGCATAATTGGCTTTCAAAACTAAGGCATTATTGTGCAATTAACATTAAATGTACTGTTGAAATATGCTCTATTGTAACATGCACTGCTTAAAATAATAAAATAAAGTTAAGCAGAAACATTCTAGCTCAGAAATGTTGACATAGTGGTACTGTTATAACATGGGAGACGTAGAAGAAAATAAGGACATACGCTGTGACTTACTGTGTATGTGTGTGAACAGGATGTGTGCATGCCAGCAGAGGCTGCAACTTCCTCTTTGTCACTTGCAGACTTAAAATACGCTTGGTCCTTTCCATTTTTATGCTTCGCAAGAGTACAGAGGTAAAATAATACAATTTTTGTTAACAAGTATTTTACAATGATCAACGCAATAGAATTTGTTATTTTCGTATTTCAGAAGGAATCTTAAAAGAAAACTTGTAATTAAAAACGTGAAATTGACTGTGAATTTTAAATCACGATTATAAGATCCTTATTTATTGCATTTACTGAATAATAACATTAATTATTATTGGTTTCGAAAGCATGCGTCTTCTATATGAAGAAAACATCAACAGAAAGTAAACTGTCGGTATATAAAATAATAAGATCAAATTAAAATTTGGATTGTTGTAGGAATAGGTCATAATTTGAATTACGTCATACATAGGTTCAAAGGTTTTAAGATTCTGTTTACTAAAAGAAAATCAAGGTAGAATCGGAGACAGAAATGCCATGGCAGTGATTTGAACCACGGATCTTCGGCTAACCGTCGCCTGCTCTAACACACTGAGCTACCTGGGAGCATGCCCGAACATTAAAATCCCCAATTGACACTTTTTTTCGGTAAACCACAAGGCGTTCTCAAATTCATTTTGAAGTAACATACCCCAATGAAGATTTACAATCTCGTAAGTACCTTAATTCCCTGGCTTCATAGTTATCTAACCACTATCAGGGCAATTGGCTTAAGTTGGCAACAGACTGAAAAACTCATTTTTAACCACGGTTCTTCCGCTTACCGTGCCGCTGCTTTTTCATTCCGATTCTACCTTTTCAACTTTAAGTCTACCACTGAATATGTGGAAAAACAATTAATCATCAGAGTGGAACCTGGTTTGAATTTGCTGATACCGTGTAGTAAATCTGTTTTACATAACTTTTATTACCATGTTAAAATTAGCTAAAATGACGAAGTCCAAAAGTGCATTGAGGAGCTGCTAATAAAGCGACACCGCCATCTATCAAAGAAACTCCTAACCTCGCCTCGCCTATACTTATGAAAGCATTGAATAACTTATATTAAATCGCAGCAGATCCAGATTAACATTACGGAATCTGCCTGAGCTTTCGTTCGAGATTTTTCTTCAGGATTAGTGGTGCTGATAACGTAGTATTAGTGGATTAATTCATGGAGCCAATTTACGCGTTTATTTCGTTAATTCATCCTTCTTCTAGTATGAGCTGTACAGCTAAAGATGATAAAACTTAAGAAAGAAAACAATTCATTAGTACAGCACCTAAATGCAGATCTTTTCCAGCAGACAAACATAGGTGATTTAATCACGCTGCTGCAGAATGAAACAATGCTTGCTTTAATTAAATCGCTAGGAGTGTAGGAGGGAATGAGACAGACAGACGATTGTGTTATTTATTGTGTATGAAGCATAGCTTCACATTTTGCGACTGAAGACTCATTACACTACCGTCAATCAACAAGCGTGTCTAGCGTTTAAACTTGAGTGAATCACCATTTATGTATTTTTATTAATTTATCAGCGAGGTTACCTAATATCCAGCTATAAGCGTAGATATATTCATGTTTAGATAAAAGTAATAAACTACCTTATCTTTATTGTTAAATTACTTTTGGAACTCTAAATTTGATTTAATATCCGATATAGGTTTTAGAATAGCCGAAGCGCCGTAAACTCCAATAATCCATTAAATGAATAACATTTGATAATTAAATGCTTCCGGTAGCTGCTGTTTGATCGGGATTAAGTGACGCTACTTTTACAATGAAAATATGTACCAACTTTCAGAAACTTGGGTTGTTTTCAATCTCCAAGAAAAATTAATCAAAGCAACATAGAAAAGAGATCCTGAAGTTAAGAAAGAAAGAAAAAAAACAGCTGTTTAAACGGATGCTTCATTAATAATTTCTCTTGGTGTTTGTAGATGGCATGACAGCTTCTCTACCTTTCGCTCCCTCCCTTCCTTCCTTAGCAGTTAATTGAGTTGAAAGATAAAGAACGAGCTGAAAAGAGATCTCTTCAGAGGTTCACATGCCCGTTCGGCACGTGCCTGCTCTCGCAATCATTAAATTAACAAATTCTAGTAAGAACAAATGAGGCACAGACGCTATGCGCTTATGAAAATATATACACAGAAAGACTTCAGAGAAAGAAGCAGATGAAGATGTAAATTTAAGATTCATGAATTAATGTCACAACCTTTCTTCTATAACAGAACGAAAAAGCTCTTAATGGGTAAACGAAAAGAGCCAAGGGTTACAGAATCACACACGAGAGTTTGCTTGCAGATTAAACACCAAGGTTAAAGAGAAAAGAGCAGACGATAATGATTACAAGAAGATGGGGGAATGCTTAAAAATGAAGGAGAAGGGACATGAAATGGAGGAAACGAAAAATCAAGGGAAGGGAGAAATATTCTTTGATCATGTAAATGGGCTCTAATCTTGGTTGAGAAAAGAGAGAAGACTTGGTTTGTTTGCAAGTGTATGAGTAAAGGCTAGGGGTTATAGTGAGTGAGTAAAAGGGTAGGGGGAGAATATAAAAGGAGGTGGGAAAGGGGAGAATCAACAGAGAAAAAGGGAACAAAAATCGGAGCAAGCAGAAGACGAAGAAGATGCGGTGGTGATGGTAGTACTCGAGGTTGGAGATGAAAGTCGAACAAATTTCTTTTTAGTTGTCGAGGGCGGAGTGAAGGGGAATACAGATATATTCAAAGGAGAAGATCGAAAGAGAGTAATATAAAATACTACTCACCTTCATTTTTTCTCTCTTTTTTTCTGCAACGTTAATGGAACAGTTTCTTTTCCCTTCCTCTTTCCCACATCGTTCCTTTTACGCTTGCAAACGATTAGCTTGGTGCGGTTCTTTGGTCAATTAAGAACTGCCGCTAACAAAAAAAAAAAAAAAAAAAAAAAAAAAGGCCAGATTTCACAATCCTTGATAAATCCCTCAAGATATTCCCTGATTAACACTTCTCTTCTTCCTCACCAAAAATATAGCTCTCAGGTATGTATGAGCCCAGCGCAATAGCTATGGTCGTGTTCCATCTGAGGCACTTGGAATTTTACAACGATTTTTGAGAAAATAAAACACAAGGAATATTTCCCTCGTAAAAGGTTAAGTGGTTTGAGGCGATTTGCTTGAAACATCGCCCTGTATCCTTAAACTCTGTTTGACTTATGAAGCTTAGTATTTATTTACTTTTCGCTTCTGATTGATGTCGTTTACACTTTTTTTTTCTAAACATATGTTTCTGGGGGAAGTAAGAGGGCCTGAAAGTATGCATTTCTGGTGAAATCTCCAATTTTATGCGGGAATACAAAATTTCTCCTTCATAAGTGGTGGAGAAGAAAGTAATTTCATACACCCACACACAAAATACACTTTACTTCCTCTGTAGCTGAAATCCTTACTTTGGAGAAAGTAATAAGATAATGTCATACTCGTCATCCTTCACCGTCAAGGTCGCTCACCTGTGGAACTCATTGCCATACTATGTCAGAGGTTACCAAACGTTAAGCGTATTTTGTAGAAGGTTACAAACAAATGGTTAATAGAATTAAGAGAATTTTCTTATTATATGGCATATACATTCGGGGCCGCTGTTATCCATAACTAAAATATTTTACAGTTTAAGCCAAATCTTAAGGATTAATAAACCTAACTCTTCGAAACAGTTTAATCTCTCCCCCTCGGACCCCATAGAGAGGGGGGTTCCGACCCCTTCAGCTGCCAAGGTCCGGACGCTGCGGAACCCTAGTAGTCGTGCCCCTCCCGGAAAGGAGCTGTTCGGATTGAGTTGGACTCGGCGTGCATGTTTCCCGATACCCATGGGTGATTGGGTACGTCTTGTCAAAGCCCAGGCGGTGTTGTGAGACGCCTCAATGTCCTCCAGCACCAACCTGGAGAGCTGGTAGACGGTGGCTAGGCACTGTCGCCCCCATCGAGCTCTTCGGTAGTCTTCCCCTCTGGAGTTGATGTGCGTAAGTGGGACTTCCACTTCCATCCCTGCGCAAGCAGGGGTGCGGGTTATAAAATAGGTACCGTCCTAATGGAAGGGCTCACGGAGGTTCGCCTCCCTGAGTTCAGGGTGGAGCTGAGTTGTCAGCTCTTGCTCGTTGTACTTATGTCTCCTCCTCGGGGTATAGGCGCTGTTCGGATTGGGTTGGACTCGGAGGGCCAGTGGTTCCCGATACCTATGGGAGATTGGGTAGTGTCCAGACAGAGCTGGGAGGACTTATTGTCTTCAATACTGCCCTGGAGAACTGATGGATGACATGCTACAACCTTGACGCGTCTAAGCGGCGTATCCACTTCCATCCCTGCGAAAGTGGCGGCAGGGGGGGTGGACTTTAATCAGGTATTGGTTTAAATGAAACATCCACGTAGGAAGAGCAACTCGGATGGCGCCTTCCCTGGTCGAAGCAGTGGGGGCTTCGGCCTCGGGTAGTCCTTTACACTGCATTTCACCCCCTCAGGGATCTGGCAGAGAAGATAGACTAACTAAGCCTTACAACTTGGTTTAAGCTGTAACAAACTTTAAATTTGGACAATTTTCTAATATTCATTCTCTATGTTTACATTCTAGTATCAATATACTCATTTATTTTCGAAACTTATAGTCACTAGTCGATTGTAACAACTTAATGTTTTTTTAGTGTACTTTCTACAGTTTCTATGTATTCGGATACACGTATCTACTGTCTGTTCAGGGATGTTTTAGCTAGTGGGTGGGGGAGCCCATCCAAGCAGGTAGGGGTTTAGCTTCTAGAGGTAGTGTTTACTTCCTTTGAGGCAAGCGAGGGAAAAGAATCGCGATAGTAAAAGACCTTTGGCGGCTTTTCATTGTACGCGTCGCGCGTGGCACGAGTTCAGCATACTGTGTACCCCTAAAACCAGCTAAAGCTTTATCTGAGGGATAAGACACGCCAGCCCACTAGCTAAAACGTCAGTGAACGGATAGCAACTTAAATATGCAAGAGTATAAATTTATTATCTTCATTAAGCTTGTATTTTGTATAGAGCAGGGAAAGAGAGGGCCAAACAGTCTCAACTCTGCCACAGTAAATAAATAAATAAATAATACATTGGAGTTACACCGACAAAAATTACAACAAACGCGATTTCTGTTTCAGAAAAGCTCCTTATAGGTTCATAGGTAGTAGTATTAATTGTCCAAAAGTGAAAACCACAAAAAACTGATGTGTTGGTCACTCACATGACTTTCTCTACTCTTGTACAAGCTATTTTTACAAACGCTTATTCTCCATTTACTTCAGTTAATCGAGATAAACATTTGCAGAAACTTATTGCTAATTTTCTTGTAGGCGTAAGGGAAATATGGTAGGCTTTAAACGATAGTCAAATATTTTAAGAACTGGTTGCTATGTGGAGTATTCCGTTCTCTTTGCATGCCCAGGAGATAAAAAAACGAATAACGAATTCCCATTTGCGAAAAAATGTAAGTATTGTAAAATTCAAATAAATAACAAGGAATATCTCTGGGAATATCTCAGTTGACAAAAAAAAAGTGTGTTTAACGAGCTCTACATTTTAGCGCAGTAAAACTTGTCTTACAGTTTACCAGTTATGCAAAAGCCATTCAGAACGAAGAGGACTTTTGGGGACATTCCCAGAAAATTCAAGATGTACATTTGGTTTGCCACAAAAACATCTTAAATACATCATATTTTAATTAAAATCGTTAGAGACTTGAGAAAATAAAAATTTTCGAAAAATGTTGCTTGTAAAGGGAAGTCTGAGGTGGGGGATTTCCTTGAAAGTCTTTGTGTCGCATCTCTGAAAGATACTTGACCTAAATTTGGGATTTATTCCGACTTTTTGTTTTTTGAGTTATGCTGTTCACAGACACCCATCCACGCAGACGGTCCTTTTTCTAAAAATGTATCTTTTTGGATTCAGGGGTTTCAAAACATGTATTTCTGGTGAAATCTCGGTATCGAATTTTTGGGTGAAATGGAATACTTCCCCTACTTACTATATGTAGTAGAGAAGGTAATAAGAAGCTATATTCGTGTTGTTATTGGTTTAAATACACTGAAAACACACATAGCTTGAGAATATCAGTTTAAAATTAATATAGCGCTGTAGGTGCGTTTCTGAAGTCTGGAATTAAAGACAAAAGTGCATATCTTTAAGTTCTGTCAGTTCTAAATTAATATGCACCTGCACGGATTAAGTAAGATGTTTAGCTCTGTAGCTTTCAACTAAATTAATTTATTTCACACATAAATGATTCTATCATTATTACAAAAATTAATAACGATAAGCGCAAAAACTTTTAATAACAGGACTTCATTGTTAATTAAGATAATGGCTCAGTGCCAATGCATTTGTTTGTCTAAATGTAGTTATGGACTTTATATACATATATAACGTAGATTGAAACGTTAATTACAGCAACTTTTTGTTCAAGAAATGTTTCCATTAGTAGCTGGTGCTTAAACTAGCTGTTTCTTTTGTACATACAACTGCTCTCTAAAGGACATAATACGCTAGGAGAAAATAACAACATTTCTGGACAGATCAGGTTTTTACTGCGGTTCTTAATCTCTGTATAACAAATATAAAAGGGGAAACCAAATTTTGTGTCACTAGGGCAATACGTAGCAATCTGACCTTGAAGACTTGCTGTTTAAGAGGCAATAGGAATAGCATAGCTTTTATAACTCTACCGTGACATTATTGTACTTGCCAGCCCAGCGAAATGCAATAATATTGTGGTACAGCTTAAAGAATGTGTATTATGCTGTTATCAACTTATCCTCGAATAGTCTAAATTTATGGACAGATACGATGCACAGTGATCTCATATCTAGTGCACAAACTCATCTCATGTAACATGATGCTGTGATATTTATAGATATGTCATTAAGATCAGAACTGAATTAAAAGGGGTTTGGAATTTTTAACACTTAAATGATTTCAGTCTAATTATATAATGTATAAATTCAATAACAGCCCGCCTTAAAGCAATATGTGTATGTAACAAATGTATATAGCAGTTATTGTATATGTTTGTATTATTGTATCCATGTGTAATAATGTTATGTGAATATATTACGTAATTTAATAATGTAGGAGCTGTGAGAATCATTGGTTAAAAGTTGCTAACAATGAGGTAACCTTGAGGCAATAATGAATTAGAAAGTTTAAATGTTACTTGTGATTCTTGGAAGCAATAATGTAATTTTAGTGACAGTTTATAAAAATAGCCAATCAACAACCAGAAAAAGCTTTAGTTAAATGAAGGTATTCTATTGGAGTAGGATTAGTCAATCAGAAACTGAAAAGGAGAAAATTTTACAAATTTAGAGTTCAGTTGCCTGCAGACAGCGTTACTAACCAAACGAGTGAGACGAAAAATAGTTTACGTGTTAAAAAGTGTAATTAATTAATAAAAAGAATCTCACAGCTCTCTATATAAGTAAAGTGTTATTTAAATCGTGTCAAGCATTAATAAAAGAAGTTAAGTAAAATTATAACCTGTGTAAGCCTACATTCTTGTCACACCACAACCCTGCTAAGAGAAACGTGTCTCTAAAATAAATACTTACGCAACCGAGGTAAACATAAATATATAATATTTAAAGAAAGAGTCAAATTACAAAGTTAATATTTTTTTAAACTTGGGACAAAGGTCACCTGAAATTACATTTGGGGCGAAGGCTACCGGAAACTGTTTACTATACGTACGGTTGCAACTACTACAAGTTTGGCTCCCCAACAGTTGAAATATAATAAAACTCCTTCAATACAAACTACTTCAAATTGACGCCCAAAGCGTGGTGCAAATAACGCAACAAACCAATTACTTCAAACATACGTATTCAGTTCAAGTAATCCAGAATCAACTCTGTACTGTCAGAACTGAAGCACTTACTGGAAGTTAAAGTAATGTGGTGCAAAGGGTGCCACTTTCATTGCGATTCTGCACGAAATGCAAAACAGAAACGCAGAACTAAGAATACGGTGGAAAGCGTTTCTACAGAGCGTGATTTTTGTTTATGCATCACGATTTATGCAGAAGTAATTGTTTGTGAGTGGATGCAATAATCATTTTGTCGCAATAAAGGACCATTAGAGGAGCGTGATGCAGCCAGAGTCATTTAAATATTATCACGTAGGCAGAAAGTAATGACGACGCAATATCGTCCCTATCATTTGTCATGCTTGATCAGATAACCACACACCTGTGTAAGCCATTGCCATTCTAGACATTCCTCACATTTCACTAAGACTGCGTACCCTATGATTAACTTCATGAGCTCATGTTCATAGAAAAATATTATGTTTGTATTAACAAGAAGGTAAGTAAGAAAACTTTAGTTTTAAGATTCAGAGATAAGATGCGAGATAATTTTGAGAGATTAATTTTCATTCACTTTTAATGCAGTTGCTGGTAAACAAAAATCACATATAAGCGAAGAACAAACTCCGCTTTTCACCAACTCTCCGTGGAACCAACCAGCTTTCTCTCGCCAGACTCAACGAACAAGAGTCCTGCTCTGCGCATCCGCTCGCTTTAATCTGCTTTGAGGGTCAAGTGGTGGTTTATTCTTACTCTATTGGATTAAATCGAATGGTTCTTAAAATGGATAAAACCTAACATGTGATTCTCATTTTAAAATTTGATGTGTTACTTTCTCTATCCACTATCGTTTATTACTTTCTCTACTACGTATAGTAAGTAGGGGAAATATTGTATTCCACCCAAAAATTCGATACCGAGATTTCACCGGAAATATATGTTTTTAAACCCACTTAATTTAAAAAAAGATTTTTTGGAAACATGTCCGTGTGTGTGTGAACAGCATAACTCAGAAACGAACAGTCCGATAAACACAAAACTTGGTATTTAGATTCAGTATCTTCCAGAGATGCGACACGAAGGTTTTCAAGAAAATCTCCCCACCCCAGATTACCCTTTACATGGAACATTTTTCGAAAAGTTTAATTTTCTCAAAAATGGCTCTAACGATTTTGATTAAAATATCATATGTTTAAGATATTTTCATGACAAATGAAATGTATATCTCGAATTTTCTGGGAATGTCTCCAAAAGTATTCTTCATTGTGAACGACTTTTCCATAACGGTAAACCATAAGAGATAGACAAAATTTTACTACACAAAAAATGTAGATCGCGTTAAAATACACAATTTATGTCATATACATTTTTTTTTGTTGAGTGAACCATTTTCGAGATATTGCTTGCTATTCCCTTAAATTTTTCAATACTTATTTTCTCAAATGGGAATTCGTTATTCATTTTTTTGTCTTGGATATGCAAAGAGTATTAATCTGTGGGAAAGGGAATGATGCTGCACCTAGCAACCAGCTATTAAGAGATATGTATGTGCTTAAAGGCTACTGTATTTCTATATTGCCCTTGTAAATATATATTCCCCTTGCATCTACAAGAAAATTAGCAATAAGATTGACATCTCGATATCTCGATTAACATGAAGCATATGGAGAATAAGCGTTTGTAAAAATAGTTTGTACAAGAGTAGAGAAAGTCATGTGAGTGTAACACATTAGATTTTTTTATGTCCTGGTAATGCAAAGAGAGTGGAATACTCCACATAGCAACCAGCTCTTAAAATATTTGACTATCGCTTAAAGCCTACCATATTCCCCTTGCATCTACACGAAAATTATCAATAAGATTAACATCTCGATATCTCGATTAACATGAAGCACATGGAGAATAAGCGTTTGTAAAAATAGTTTGTACAAGAGTAGAGAAAGTCATGTGAGTGTAACACATCAGATTTTTTCTGTAGTATGTTTTCTTCTATCGCTTAACATTTACAGTTATACAAGATTATACAAAACTCCTTCCGAATGAAGAGGACTTAATAGGCTATTCCCCAGAAAATTCAAGATATACAAAACAGTTAGAACCATTTTTTAAATAAAAATTTCGAAAAATGTTCTATGTAAAGTAGTTTGGGTTCGGGGATTTTCTAAAATCTTCGTGTCGCATCTTTGAAAGATATTGGACCTAAATACCGTTTGGTACTTATCCGCCTTTTCGTTTTTGAGTAATGCTGTTCACAGAAGGATACAAACAGACATGCACTCGGGAATTTTTCTAAAAATGTATTTCCGGTGAAATCTCCATACAATCTCCATCTCTATTTACTAGATACGTGGTAGAGAAAGTAAAAACAGTCACGGTTTAAGGCGTTGCTGTCGAAGCCAACCGCCTGACTTCGACAAAATCGTCTTCACGTTTTGTAAGTTTACCCGTTCTTCCATTGACAGCTTTGTGCGTGTCATTTTTACACTTTTAGCAACATGAAAACAAATACGGTTGGCGATTCGGTATTATTGTGGATTTGTTAACAACCTAAAACTTCTACAAGAATGGAATTATCTTACCTGTCAGTGGAATAATTATGTTGGCAGCTATGAGGATCCTAAATCTATTTACCACTGCAATAGCTGTTCTAGAACCCACTGCTGGTGGAGGTCTACACGACCTGAAAAGCATACCGAAGATATTGGCTTTATTGGTTGATATTCGCTTTATGGGGCATTTTGAGCGTGTCTCATTATCAGTAGATACTTCAATATTCATGCATCCTACAACGTTTCATGGACTTTGTTCATACTAGCATACATACGACAAATCCACTAGCTTCTGCGTTTACTATAACCGATTTGCAGAGTGGAAGGTTCCAACGAATAACTAAATGTTTGAGCATAAAATAAACACAAGACCTGAGAGTCAAGTTTAAAGAGAATTTTTTCGCCCTTTTTTGTTTCTACGGTTCCGTGACACAGGGAAATTAAAATACCCGCAAAACTATTTTGAAATACTGCAACTTTAACTGTTTATTAAACGCTACCTAAAGTAATTAAGTGGTAAAACTGTGACACTGAAATAACTTGAATCTTCAGTTGTAGTTGATTATCCTGATTTGTTTCTTGTAAGCGAGCATTTCATGTTACTGAGTAAAACATACGAGGGTTGGAACTTAAATAGTGGCAACACTGCTGTAGAGACGCTATGCAACAGAATCGCTGATAGCACACATTAGTTACATACCTACCTTACCTCAGAGCTAATGGACTCTCCCTTCCCACTTCACCTGCGTGCGCACAGTCCAGAGAAACAGTGTCACTTGTGAGCTAGTGGTCTAACGTAGTGTTGTCATGTTTTCGAAACAGGAACAACGGAGTTGGATCAAGATTGAATGTGCCAGAAGTCCTACAGCACGACAGTGTCATCTAGGTCTTCAAGAGGCTTGCGGGGAATCTGCATTGCCTTACAGAACAGTGGCACGTTGGGTAAAAGCCTTCAAGATGTCGGCAAATTGTGGCAGACATGCATCGGGCAGGTGGTCCTAGCATCAGCATAAAACACAAGCTGTGGGTGATTTGTTCGGTCAATGGGAAGTGCTGTACCATCCACCATACTCCCCGGACTTAAGTCCTTGTGACTTTGATTTGATTCCAAAGATGAAGGAACCACTTCGTGGCATTCGATTCAGAACTGTTCCAGGGATCCATCAGGCAGTAGACCGCTCCATTCGCACTATCAACAGAACGGGCTCTGCTAAAGGTATACTACGATTTCCACGTCGCTGGCAACGGGTTATACACAACGCTGGTGACTACATTGAAGGGCAGTTAAGGTTGCTAACGTGTAACTCTTTTATATCGGCTGTAAATAAACAGTTGCCACTATTTAAGTTCCAAACCTCGTACATTAGTTTCAGCACAAAATCCAGTAAGTAAGGACAGAAAAAGGAGACGCAGAGGACAGACTGAAAGACAGCGAGTGTAAATAGTAGAATTTGTACCCAATTTTAATTTACCTGTTGTGAATAAATAAAACGTTTTATATTATAACTAATGCGCCAATCAAAAGACGAAAGAAATGCTCTACACAAGATTAACTTTTGCGTACTATACGCCGGTTAACATATTAAACCATTAAATTCAATTATTTGAATTTCGCAATTTAATTTCTTATTTATTACAGTTGGCGGCGCCGTGGCCGAGTGGTTAGACCGCTCGCCTCCCACCGAGGCGGCCCGGGTTCAATCCCAGGGACCTGCATGTGGGATTTGTGGTGGACGAAGCGGCGTCTGGGTGGGTTTTCTCCGGGTTCTCCGGTTTCCCCCGCCATTCATTCCACCAACTGCTCCATCATCACATTTCCTTTCATCCATTTCACCCACATTTCGTTTCATCTACTTCCTTCATCCCATACCAGGCATCGGGCTGATCACCCATCCTGGATGTTCTGTCTGATCCATGAGTGTCTGCTCCTCGACGGGCCTCTGACCCCAGGCACTCGCCTGGGGGGTGTAAGTCCTACATAAGAGGAGGATAAACAGATAATGAATGAATGAATGACTGAATTTATTACAGTTCATACAAAATTGCTCGGTTTATGTCATTGATACAGTTTTTGGACTAAAAAGTGTATAATATATTATCAAAATTGAGCTGAAACGCTTTTACAAGCCTCCAAGACGAAGACAAATTTCAGTTTTACAGCAGGTATTACGCAAATGCCTTCGTTCACCGAATCTTCGAAACATTCAACGCCTAATAGCACACAGTCTAAACAAGCATGAAACAGACTGCCGGCAACAGAAGCGTCACAACTGCAAATCATCTTTTTGCCACGCTGATTTACGGTAATAAAGGTTCCAAAGAAGTGGATAATTCTCAGCCAATTAAGTGAATGCAGGCTGTTAATTTTTATGAAAAGTAAATCATACTTCGATAAAGGAATGTGTTGGGCTAAAGCGGACATTATAGCTTGAACATTAGCTGATTATTCTAGTACAGGTATCATAGCACTCTGAATGAACATGTTAAATACTGCAAGAAAGGTTTACTTTTGTGAATAAAACTATTATAAAATGATTTTTTAATCAAAGCATGGGAGTTTTATGTGATTTTCAATCTAATATGCTAGAAATTAATTTTAAAAATATATTGAATCCTTTTCAGTACGAATTTAGTGTAACATTTAAGTCTAAAATATGATGAGAAATGTAATAAAATATGTATAAGGATATTTTTTACTTTTTTCTGCAATGAGAAAGAGGTATGTATTCCAGTCACATTCTTGCACATTTCCCTGCTACGTAGTTTTGAATCCATTAAGATAAATGCTACGGTTGCAACAGAAGTGCTCCATTAATGATAAAAATAAGCAATGCAAATCAAACTACAAACGTTTGAAGCAAAAAGCCTCGGGGATGCTTTTAAGCGGCAGTAAAACATCACAGAAAATTTGAACGCATTTCGAAACCGCTTGCATACTTTAATTACCTCTCAGCAAACTATAAAATGCTTGGTAAGTATTTAAACATTTGGGCCTAACATAAACACTAAAAGTTTTACTGCACCAGCAGGCCACAATACAGAGCCTGTGATCAGCTCTACATACATACACACTTACGTATGTATTGAACGAACAAGTCACGACCATCGAGCAAATGGCCACAATTCGTTCTACCTCATACCTCCCACCAATTACGTTAATTTTCTAAACCGTTTCAAAGCTATTATTTAAATTCCTTTCTCCATTGTGATGGAGACAAGTGGAAATGAAAAGAAAAAAAAGTACTAGCTACACACACAGCCAAACACAAACACGTACAGCGTTTTACAGATGGGCTTCATTGGTGGCGTTCTTTTGAGGACCAAGAGAAGGGATTAAAATAGACTGTAAACTAAAGGTCTGCCTACAGTAAAGTGTATTTATTCGATTGCTTATAACTTCCTACATGTAGATCTTTGTCCTCTTGATGGCCGAGAAACGTCTACGGAACGTCCGCTTCTATTATTTCAGCCACTGAATGTTTATAATTATAAAATGAACGTGGACACCATCAGTGTTCAATTTCTTATCACTCGTGAGGGTTAAATAAATAGTTTGCCGAGTCCATTGGTAAAAATCATCCGGTATTTCTATCATGCGTAATACACTCGTCCTTTCTGCGTAATTCCGCAGCCCTCAAACTGAGCCCTCACTTCTCAAGCATACAGCAGCTATCTTGTTCGGCCTCGTAGCAGTACGAGTAACCACTGCTGTACTCGTAGATCGCTTGTTCACCGTTCACATTGTATTCTAGTAACTCATCTGATTGACGAACTGATTGACTCATTCAAAAGCTGCCCCTTTATATAGATACTGGCTTTCTAGATATTTCTCACATTCTAGACTAACTTTCTTTAAGCGACACTGGCATCTTCTGGTGATTGTCATACATCTTAGGGTTTCTCTCCCTCTTTCCGTCTAATACGAAAGGAAAAAACAACACAAAAAGGAGTCACAAAGAAAGCGGGAAGTAAAGAATCATGCTGGAGGAACAAGGGAGCAACAGAATATATGGAATAAAGCCGACGAGGATGAGAAAGCACAGAATGCGGTAAAGTCCCTTCTCCCGCTACGTTACGTTGCGAAGTCTACGAATTTAACTCAATTAGTTCTTTTTACTTTCTCTACTACGTATAGTAAGTAGGGGAAGTATTGTATTCCACCCAAAAATTCGATACCGAGATTTCACCGGAAATATATGTTTTGAGACCCCCTGAATCCAAAAAAAAAGCATTTTTGGAAACATGTCCGTGTGTGTGTGTGTGTGTGTCTGTGAACAGCATAACTCAAAAACGAACAGTCGGATAAACACCAAACTTGGTATTTAGGTTCAGTATCTTCCAGAGATGCGACACGAAGGTTTTCAAGTAAATCCCCCCACCCCAGATTACCCTTTACATGGAAAATTTTTCGAAAATGTTAATTTTCTCAAAAATGGCTCTAACGATTTTGAATAAAATACCATAAGTTTAAGACATTTTTATGGCAAATGAATTGTATATCTCGAATTTTCTGGGAATGTCTCCAAAAGTATTGTTCATTGTGAACGACTTTTGCATAACTGGTAAACCATAAGAGATAGACAAAATTTTACTACACAAAAATGTAGATCGCGTTAAAATACACAATTTATGTCATGTACATTTTTTTTTGAGTAAACCAACTCGTTATTCCCTTAAATTTTCCATTACTTTTTCTCAAATGAGAATTCGTTATTCATTTTTCTTATGTCCCGGACATACAAAGACAATGGAATGCGCCACATAGCAACCAGCTCTTAAAATATTTGACTATCGCTTAAATACTACCACATTCCCCTTGCACCTACAAGAAAATTAGCAATAAGATTAACATCTCTATTAACATGAAGCATATGGAGAATAAGCGTTTGTAAAAATAGTTTTTACAAGAGTAGAGAAAGTCATGTGAGTGTAACACATCAGATTTTTATAAGTAGTGTTTAACGCCCGCTTTTACCTTACTACAGACGGCACCACAGGCCTGCACACCAATGATACATACAACGAAATGATAATTTGGAAAGGAATTTTGGGAAGGAAATTTTCCAGGCCTAAGTACCTCTCTAGCGTACGTCAGTTATGAGGACTGAGGAAAACCTTAAAAACAACAATAAAACTCAGTCAGGGAGGACGGTTCTGGAGGGATTTCAACCGTGGACCTCCCGAATGCCAGCCTCACATGTTACCGCGGAGGCACTTGCCTGGATATAAAACACTGTATAAAATGCATTAGATACTTCGAGCGGTTTGGCTAACCGTGTCGAGGTTAGTAAATAAGTAGAATTATTGTATATATATATATATATATATATATATATATATATATAGGAAAGGTAGAATCAGGTGACTGAAAAATGCAAAGCCATAGCCGGGATTTGAACCACGGATCTCCCGGTCTCCGGCTATGGCATTGAATGTTTCAGTCACGGTAATTCTTCTACCTTTGCAACCTTGTCTTTTGTATGGAAGAACAATTAATTCCACACATATACGTAAATTGTGGATTGCATTTTTGTGCAGCAACTTATACCGCAACCTGTAGAATAAATAAAGCACAGGTAACAGCGAGAAAACAAATTTGATGTGATACATTCACAACACTTTCTCTACTCTCTATCTTTATTAGTGGCTATACAAACTATTCTTACTTAAGCTTATTTTTCTGTCTACTGCATTTAATCCAAATAAATCTTTGTAAAAATAACTACATTACATATTTCGTTATATATACAAAGAGAACAGCGATAGTCAACTTTAAGAACTGGACGCTATATGCTGTTGTTAAAATTCCATACTGTTTCCATGCAATCACGAGAAAAACTAAAAGTCGATAGGACTTTAAAAGAATGACAAGTATTGAACAGTACAAAAAACACCTACTTTAAATAAATTTTGTATCTTAAAGATATCTACATTTTTTGTGTCACTTAACATTTACAAACTATACAAGAGTAAATACAAAATTTCCTCCGAGTGAAGAGGAGGAAGTTATTCAATATCTAATTTTATTTTTCACGTAAATATCTTTCATATATGCTATTTTAATTAAAATCGATAGAAGAATTTTTAGGAAATAAACATTTTCGAAAAATGTCCCGTGTAAAGGGTAGTTATGGTGGAGGGATTTTCTTGAAAATCTTCATTTCGCATCCTTGGAAGATAATAAGCCCAAATACCAAGTTTGGCATTTATTCGACTTTTCGTTTTTAGTTATGCTGTTCACAGATCGACACACAGACGGACATGTTTCCAAAAATGCTTTATTTGGAATGTACATATTGCGAAAACAGGGGAGATAAGAAACATAGTTAAGAAATAGGAGGGTTTAATAAAATTAAAAAAGGCAGGAAACCGGAGAAGAGAAAAATGAGAAGGGAGGAGTAGAGAAAGGAAGAGGAGGAGAGGAGAGAGAGAAGAGAAGAGGAGCAGGCACGTCACTATTTCCCACGAGAACTCTTTGTACGTGATTACCGGTCGTATTACTCGTGTGTACAATAAACATCAGTTCCTAAATAGACCCGCTACATGTGTGGTAAACCGTTACGTCAATATAAAATATGCGATTAAGGGTAATAAAACTGCAAGTATATGGAAAACAATTGACGTTTAAAAGCATTGTGAAAGATAAAACGTTATTAATGCACTTACCCTTGGGCCAAATCCACGCAGATCCGATATTGGCTACAATATCTGATACACTGCCAAAGGCGATGGCTCTATACAAGCCTGAGGTCTATAACAAAGCTGCAAAAATACGTTTTTTTGTCGTGGGAACAAAGATGAAATTGCAACCACTTCTAAATGTAATTTTTCGATGAGCTATATCAATTCAACACATTCGCGTTTTTATCACAGCATTGAGCTACACCATATAAAAACGTTTTAAATGTCATTGAAAACAAGCACAAATGATTTTTTCCCCCTTTCTTTCTTTAATCCTGCGGCACATAAAAGTTTGCAGCTGTAAAACGACATATATTTTTGCTTCAGCTGTAGCAAATATTTGGAGAAACCTCTGCTAGATTTATATCAAGGACAATCTCACAGCAATTAGTTTTTTCCTCCATGCACGAGTTTAACCCTATATCCATCGAAGTACAGCCTTCTTTTGTGGTTGTCTGCGTTCAGTTTGGTTTTATACCTCGTGGCGTGCTTTGGGATTTACAGTGCCGATCAAAAAACGTGGAGTATGATTTTTGCTCAAATGGACGTTCGGTAGTTTTTTCTTTTACACAATTACCGTGCACCACTTTCATTATTTTTATCAGCTGCTTAGGCATAGGTTATTTAACGGAGGGAGACACCTCTCATGCTGTGGTCTATAGATCTATTGCAGCTACTACCTCCCTGGAGGAAGGTATGAAGTGAAGGAACCACAGGAGGCTACAAGCCGCAAGCAGACACGCCACAGAGACGCGCGGAAGTCCCTAACATTTCCAAATTCGAAGACCCGTCCCACTACTGAGCTGCTTAGAGAGGGCTGTGACGACCTATCAACCAAGCAGCCTTCTGGTCTATCCGAAACCGAGAAGCACGCCTGAAAGATGAGAAGGAAACGGAATGAAAGCGAAATAATGGAAAAGAAATGTGGTAGAAAAAAAACCAACCCAGTATTCGGCTGTTGACCTGGGGAAACCACGAAAAACCCATGGGTCAGAATGGGCGGTCGCCGGGGATCGAACTCGGGACACCCAAATGTGAGCCGCACACGTTACTGCGGCGCCACCTCGCTCGGTTATCAGCTGCTTATTATTTAAAGTAACCAATGATATTCGTTATAGTTATTGCATTTCTTCGGCTTCACCGATAACGGCGCCTTATTATCTCAAGAACATTGGCCTAAAATGTACAAATACCTGCTTTAATCAAGCGAGAGCCAGACACGAAGACCATCATCCAGGTGGCGGATTGATTCAAAAAACACTGAACATGTCCTTAGATTGAGTAAGACGCCTTACAAATGTTGAATTTTTGCAAATGTATTGAATGACGTCATCTTACAGGTATGATTATAGTGAATTAGTACCCAAGACATTACTATGTAATTGTAAACGACGGGTTATACATTAAATATAGTAAACGTGCTTTCTGCAGTTTAATTTACAGTATAAACCATTATTTTCAGGTTCATTTAGAGTTATTTCAAACAAATGTGTGTGACCGTATAACATCTTCATGCTAGGAGTAGACCTGGTTGAATGCACGTCACTGAACTGCACATCCTCTGGGCCGTTAATGAACACAAAAATAAATAACTAAATGTATGCCTTAACGGTCTAAAAGTCGCCGCCGACATCCGTGCTCCTAGCATGAAATTGAGATTATCATTAAACATAGGAAAATATTGAGAGATTTGCTAGATAGGAGTTCTCATCAAATTATCCTTCTAAATTATGAGTCAGTAAACACCGTAAAATCGTGAATGGCATGGCTTAAACTCAAACCATTTCACGGGGTGTAACAATGATACCAACCGAGCATTAAACGAAATTTACGATTTGCGCTGCTGCAGTGATGTAAGAGTAATTGATAGATATAAAGCAGATATTAAACGAAATTACTGTCGATAATTTTAAGCTGCTGGATTGTTGATTTGGAATGCCTAGCCGTTCACCATGACTGCGCAAAGTGAGGCCACAACAGCATCTCTTACAGCAATCATCACAATATACGAGTACTTTCCCTTTGAAAAACTGGAAACACTTGATAGTTAACTTGTCAAATGGTGCAATTGGTAACTTTCACGGTCGAAAGGTTAACTCATTTAGAGCAATAGCGTGCAAGAATGCTGTTGAGATTGAGGTTATTGCATGCACGGTATACAAGATTCAATTCACCATAAACTCCTTTCAGTATTTCAAGAGAATTTTATTGTCTGTTTTCTGTAAATCTCCTGCAATTGCGATATATTTCTGGCTGTTATGAAAGAAACGTTGGCACTATTGCTCGTGCAATGCTAAACAATGTTTGCTGAATTCATCAGCAATTTTTTCAGCCTACTCACATTATGCATGGTCCTACACAGTTGACAAAGGCATGACATTATAAACATAACAAAGATAAGAGCCCCTAGCTCTATTGTAGTTAAACTGCACAAGAAAAACAAAACAGTCCCACAGAGTTACGAGGGCGCCCCATAAGTACCCTACTTAACAAAGAAAAAGAACAATTTTGGGGAAAAACGTCTTTATTTCTCTACAGCCTCCTTTCAGCTCGATACACTTTTCCCAGCGGTGTTCAGTAGCTTCGATACCCTGTTTATACTGAGAACCATCGAGTTCTGCAAAATAGCCATCAACTGCAGACTCTAGCTCTTCACTATTAGCTAATCTTTTACCACCAAGCCATTTCTTCAACTGTGGAAACAGAAAATAATCGGGGGGGGCTAAATCTGGCGAATAGGGTGTATGAGGAAGCAATTCGAACTTTAACTCATTGATTTTGGCCATGGCGATAATGGATGTGTCAACTGGTGCATTGTCTTAGTGAAACAGAACTTTCTTTTTCGCTTGATTTCATCATTCAAACGCTGCAATAAGTTTGCATAATACTCACCATTGATTTTTTTCCTTTTTGAAGATAATGGATGAAAATTATCCCACGCGCATCCCAAAAAAACCGACGCCATGACCTTGCCTGTATATGGAACTGTCTTCGCCTTCTTTGGAGCCAATTCTCTCCTTTCAATCCATTGTTTGACTGTTCCTTCGTCTCAGGTGTGAAGTGATGGACCCATGTTTCATCCATGGTTATAATCGACGCAAAAACCCGGCTTTATTGCAGCGAAACATCGCCAAACACTCGACTAAACATCCTCACAACGCTGCTTTTGTTCCATTGTAAGTAAACGCGGCACCCATCTTGCGCACAGCTTTCTCATGTCTAAATTTTCAGCTAGTATGCGATGTACAGCACTTTTTGAAATGCCTACGATGTCTGCTAGCTCGCGCACTTTCAGTCGACGGTCATCCAATACCATTTTGTGGATTTTCTTCACAATTTCTGGCGTGGTCACCTCATTTGGTGACTACTGCGATCAGCTTAAACGGCCTCGCTTAAACTCTGCCACCCAATACTTTACTGTTGTAAACGAAGGAGCAGACTCCCCCAGAGTAGAATCTTGCTCAGCTTTAATATTAGTTGGACTAAGACCTTTCAAATGAAAGTATTGTATCACATAACGATGACCAGTTTTATCCATGTTTACAAATTCCCTGAGAGAGAACACTGTTGATGGCTGGCAAACAATTACTAAACGATGTAGCATTATCAAACTTCAGATTTAAGCTTTACGAGGTTGGTACTTTCTACCATAGTCATTTGTTTGAAACAACAACCCTATATATACGTCAGGTCGGGTACTTCTGGAACTGCCCTCGTATATTCCTGACAAAACAACATGAATCAGCAGTGATCCATTTTCATATGGTTCAGTGTGCACTCTTGCAATACCTCTTGGAACCAAAACAAGCCATTGTAACTCTCCAAAGTGAAATTGCTTCTGCACTAGGTCGTGTAGCGTGTTAGCTTCAAAAATAAATCGTTTTAACTTTGTTTCAAATTATTTCCTGTCATCCATTAAATAAGTTTTATTAATGTATGGAAGTTTTCATTAAATGGCAGGCATTTAAATTTGACTACAAATGTCAAAGGCAACCGGAGAGTGGAATCACCAAGTGCATTCATGAGTCAACTCCAGAAATTATTCGTTTAAAAATGTCTAGCAGCCAAATTAACATAGTAAATTCTATTTTCAACTTTTATTTTATTGATTCTATAAATTATTTGTAACGACAGGATTTTCATACTTTTTTTGCATGTAATGTCTAGAAAATTATTTTACATGCATTCAGTAGAGCATAATACCCGAAATAGCGATAAAAACGATTTTCGATTTGATGAACGAAAAACAAATGTCAATTTGTCAAGTTCTTCATTGAATTTCCTCATTAAGCCCAGTTTAAATACGGCAATGACACCGTCAGGTAGAACATAAAAACATTTCTCTACAAAAACACGAATAGCTGCTGCAATTTTCAAAATCGTACAATCAGTCAAATGAAAAATTGGAAAAATGTTACACATATAAACTGCATTATAGTTTGTTCTTTCTGCATATTAAAATGATAATTACCAAAAAATTCGATACCTAGATTTCCCCGGAAATACACGTTTTGAGGCACCCTGAATAAAAAAACATTTTTATAAAATTTCGTTCTGGAAATTGTGAAGTATACGTTACAATCTCAAATTATTGTTTCTGCACACAATTTCTCGTATCTCTCGCGTCACATGTTCGGAAGTATCTCCCGCAGTTGTTTCCGGAAAGATTTATTTCGATTAAAATGAAGTAGATAGAAAAATAAACTTTCTAAAGAATAATTTGTATACCCACTAACAAGCATAGAGGATAGAGAAAGTCGTGTGATGTAATGCATCAGAATTTTTAAATTGGAGAGGTATACTTTCTGGAGTGATTAGATATTTGGCGTAAATAACATTTCAGGTGGAGCAAAAGATATAGAACTAAACAACTAATCATACTCTAATTACATTATTAGGTACTCGAAATAAGCTGCAGAAACAATAATTTCAGATTGTAACGTTTCCTTTACAATTTCCAGAGCGAATAACCGCCGAGGCTGTTCGGGACGTTAAATGCATAGACAGGCTGGAAGCTATTATTTACATAAATGCTATTAAAGTCCTCATAACCTAGCGAAGTTCTTCCGTAATCTGCAAGCACTTATTAATAAATGCTGAGGCTATACTTCAGGGCCAGCCCTGCTGATGTTATAAGCTGTACATTTTCACTGCAATCGCTCCCGCGAAGGCTATTAATTATTTTCACTTTCTACTGTTTCCCTGTAATGAGATCTGCCATAAGCAAAGCGGTAGAACCAGGTCAGCTGCTCAGGTAGAGGTCAGCAGAGTCAAGGTAATCTGGACCACTTCAACACTCCCACAAACATCCACGCCTCCCCTTTATACATAGATCCTATCTTCCTGCAGTTTACCTTACGAAATTGAGTGCTGCTGCTGCTGCCATCCATAACGCATCGCACTAGTTCCTTTGTCTGGAAATTAGATGAGCAAGCAGCCCCGATTACAACTTTCACGATTTCATAACAGATGAACTTATAGAAGACCCTTTTCTTGTTTCAAAATGCCATTTGGATTTATCTCGGAATATCCACCGTCTATCAAAATATGCACAGGGCAGCACGAAAGAGAATTCCGACTTTGTATTGCTCGCCTTCTACCTCAGCTTCCTTCATAGTAATGGTAAAATGGTAATCAGTTTCTGTTTAGGCTTTTTTTTTTGTTGGGTGAACCATTTTCGAGATATTGCTTGTTATTCCCTTAAAATTTTCCAATACTTATACTTTTTCTCAAATTCGTTATTCATTTTTTTTGTCCTGGTAATGCAAAGAGAATGGAATACTCCACATAGCAACCAGCTCTTAAAATATTTGACTATCGCTTAAAACCTGCCATATTCCCCTTGCATCTACAAGATAATTAGCAATAAGATTTAACATCTCGATTAACATGAAGCATATGGAGAATAAGCGTTTGTAAAAATAGTTTGTACAAGGGTAGAGAAAGTCATGTGAGTGTAACACATCAGATTTTTTATGTCCTGGACAAGCAAAGCGAATGGAATGCTCCACATAGCAACCAGCTCTTAAAACATTTGACTATCACTTAAACTCTACCATATTCCCCTTGCACGCACAAGATAATTAGAAATAAGATAGTTCCTGAAATGTTTATCTCGATTAACATGAAGTAGATGAGAATAAGCGTTTGTAAAAACAGCTTGTACAACAGTAAAGAAAGTCATATGAGTGTAACACATCAGATTTTTTGTCACTTCGAGTAAGCGCGCGGTTCACAACCATCAACTTTTGTGCGCAGCTTTGACTAATAATAATAATAATAATAATAATAATAATAATAATAATAATAATAATAATAATGATAATAATGATAATAATAACAATACATTCCACAAAGCACTGGTGGCCTACCTTAACAGCGTGCTTAACGTGAAGCAATGGTTAAGCTGCTTAACTTCTCGCAGTTCGAGTTCGATTCTCCGTATATCTATTTTTTTTACAAGTCCTTTTACTATAATATAGTTAGCTAATATTGCTTGATTTCTACCAATAATCCTAAAATTGTTTTTTAACCTATACTAATGTCCTCTCGTGTACACATAGGTTGTAATGAAAAATTTTCCTTTTAAAATCAACAGCTTCAGTTACGGAAATGTAAACCTGCTATTACCAATCTGTATTGGCAATCACTCACTTAGCACCGCCAGATGACTGCATTCTGTATCCGATGTCGCTTATGTCCAGCTTTCTTTTCCTGAAGCACTAAGGGTGCATTAGTACAATGCCTATTTCCACCTCAAACAGTAAGAACATTTTTACGACAAGAACACCAGTTTGGGCATCTAAACTACAAGGCAGTTAGTAATGAATGCATTAATTCAGTACCAAGCTACATTTTGTACTACTATTCATTTTCCTGAGATAATGAAGTCCAATTTACCATCTCTACAGTTTTTATTTTGCTTTAAACTTTAATCATTATGTATTAAAATAACGCTACAAATCATCAATTAAAAGAGGTAAATAAAATGCATGTTAATGACATATTTGAAAAACATTTTAAAATTACCTTTAAAGACTGAAAAGAGGGGGTATTGAAATGTACTAACGATATATCTTTTTCCTGACATTATGTTACATATACGTTTGCAGGTCATTAAACACGTCGAGTTGCTAAACAAGATGAATGAGTCAGATTTTAATTAATCTACAGTATTGAAATATAACTCCTGTTTTGTAGACGGAGTTTTATTCAAGTTCGTAAAAGCAAAAATAATATTTGTCAATTTCAAGTTAATTACAGCGAGTATCTTCGACTAATAAACAAAGATTCGTAACACTCTTATAGTACAAATAAACATTAATTTGAGATTCTTCTTTTGATTAAAAAAGAAGCATATGAAATGCCCGACTTTACAGCGAACAAAAGAGAAACACATCAACGGCAGAATATATCCAGTTATTTATTACCCGTCTAAACAAAAGCTTTATGTAAATGCGATGTAATTAAACCTGGTGATTTTTTATTCCTGAACTTCGATTTAATCAATGGCAAGGGAGCATTACCTATGCGCATGATTTCTGTTGCTGCACGTTCTATTATTTCAAACGTTATATCTGTTCAGGATTTGTTTTTTAACTTTTACTACGTACGTACAGTAAGTCGGAGAAGTAGTGTATTCCATCCAAAAATTCGACGTGAGATTTCACCGGAAATATATATTTTGAGACCCCTGACCCCTCCCCTACAATCAGTTTTAGAAAAAAGCGTCGTGTGAATGTGAGAGAACAGCATACCTAAAAAATCTGATGTGTTACACTCACATGGCTTTCTCTACTCTTGTACAAACTATTTTTACAAACGCTTATTCTCCATATGCTTCATGTTAATCGAGATATCGTGATGTCAATCTTATTGCTAATTTTCTTGTAGATGCATGGGGGAATATGGCAGGTTTTAAGCGATAGTCAAATATTTTAATAGCTGGTTGCTATGTGGCACATTCCATTCTCTTTGCATGTCCAGGACATAAAAAAAATGAATAACGAATTTGAGAAAAAGTAAAAGTATTGGAAAATTTAAGTGAATAACAAGCAATATCTCGAAAATGGTTCACTCAACAAAACAAAATGTGTATGACATAAATTGTGTATTTTAACACGATCTATATTTTTTGTGTAGTAAAATTTTGTCTATCTCTTATGGTTTACCTATTATGCAAATGTCGTTCACAATGAAGAATAATTTTGGAGACATTCTAGAAAATTCGAGATATACATTTCATTTGTCATAAAAATATCTTAAACATATGATATTTTCATCAAAATCGTTAGAGCCATTTTTGGGAAAATTAAAATTTTCGAAAAATGTTGCATGTAAAGGGTAATCTGGGTTGGCGGGGATTTTCTTGAAAACCTTGGTGTCGCATCTCTGGAAGATACTGAACCTAAATACCAAGTTTGGTGTTTATCCGACTGTTCGTTTCTGAGTTATGCTGTTCACAGACACGCACATAGACAGACACACAGACACACGGACATGTTTCTAAAAATGCTTCTCTTGGATTCAGGGAGTCTCAAAACATGTATTTCCGGTGAAATCTCGGTATCGAATTTTTGGGTGGAATACAATACTTCCCCTACTTACTATACGTAGTAGAGAAAATAAAAACGAAACTCGGAAAATACCAAACTTGGTATTTTAGTTCAGGACCTTCTATAATTGCATAACGATTTTGATTAAAATGCTATATATTACAGATATATACATGACAAATGTATATTTTGAATTTTCTGGAAATAGCCTGTGAAGCCTTCTTCATTCGGGCTGAATTTTGTATAATCGCTATACGTTAAGGATAGACGAAAACGTACTATAAAAAATGTAATTGTCCTTAAAACATAAAAAAATTATTTAAAATTGCCTTTTGTGGCATAAGCCATTTCCGAGATATCGTTACTAATGGCTCAAATTGTTAAATGCTTGAAAGACCTGATAATTTACAGTTGTTTCTCGCCATGTTATGGAAACAGTATGGAATTTTAAGGCCAGCATATAGCGTCCAGTTCTTAAACATTTGACTATTACTGTTCCCTTTGTATCTATAACGAAATGTGTAATGCAGCTATTTAGGCAAAGGTTTATCTCGACTAAAATTAAGTAGACATAAGTTTTCATAAGGACAGTTTGTATATCTACTAATAAACGATAAAGAGCAGAGAAAGTCATATGAATGTAACACATCAGATTTTTCCTAAGGCATATATTTTGCAAATGTGCTCGATCCCTCAAGTTTTCGGTCAATTCGGCTGTAATTTGTCTTAGTGAACACTGAAATGTTTTAATTTTCGTTTCGGTATCTTTTTTCAGTTTTCAAGTTTCTGAGGTTCAAAAACAAATTTTATTGTCCCTTGTAAAACGTTTCACATAATTTTCATTTTAATTAACCACGCTATTTAAATGTTCATAGCTTACAAAATTGTCATATAATTTTTAAATTGTAGTTTTAATTCAAAATATTTGAAAGCTTATCATCATACATTTCTATTTCCTTTTTAGATCTCCTTTTTGCTTTGAAAACCAATTACTCAAAAGCTGACAAGAACATGAAAAATGTATACGACAATTTTAGTTGTTTAAATTTTCAGAATGGGACAAAATGCTCAGAAGAATTAGATGAAAATCCATCGTGCAACAAACCAAACCGACGAAAAAAATAGCAGAAACTCAACATTTTAAAACGGAAGGAATTTTATTTATCGTTTGTTACCTAGTTGCACATGAGGTTAAACAACCACAATACCAAAAGTGAAAATAAATTTTAAAATTATAATTTCTGAATACTTCAGGCAAGCTGAAGTTCATTTTTCCCTATATTTTTACAAAATTTAAGTGCTGCATTCCTTTAAAGAATATAACAATAAATAAACAGTTTTGCGCTAGTTTAAAACGATCTCAACTTCCCAAAGAGCTAATCTCCATTATTAAAAACGTCATTACATAATATACTCTCATACAGCGCAACCGAACCAGATTAACCTATAGCATGCGTTGCATAATAACGAGGGCATTAACCAGGCAGCTTCTCAACACGGTTTAATTTGCATAATCATGCACAATCGGTAAGATATAATTTCTACATGATTGCGTAAGTTGATCGATTTTAATCGCGCACATACCTATGAATAGACACGCGAGATCAATATTTATTACCCTCTTTTGTACACCGAAGATCAAAGGCAACAAATACGTAGTAAACATACAGGTTAAAGGGATAATTTAAAGTGAAAATATGTTGTCTGAGCCTTTAATATTTAAAATGGAAAGTTGATCAAGATTGGCACAGCATGCAAAACCTGTTTAACACAAACGCAACCTTTTATCATCTTAATACGTTTTAGTTCCTTTAGAGTTACCGAGCAGGAGGTCTTGGAAGCGCTCCCCGGCGACAGTCCACTCTGACCCATGGGCTTTTTCGGGGGTTTTCCCGAGTCGTCAGGCGAATACTGGAGTGGTTTCTTTCTCCCCCGAATTTCGATGGTGTTTCGGTGCAACGTGGCAGTAAACTCTCCGTCCCTCTGCTTTCGTTTGGCTGCCGGGGTGTCCGAACCCCTTGAGGGGCATTGGATTCCCTATGTGGAGTGGGGTCCACCGTCTGCCTGTCCGTCTGCTGGGATGTCTTCATCTACAAACTTAGGGACCCTGTCATTGCTGTGCCGTCGCAATGCAATGCCACTCTGGATCGATGCCTAGTTCCTTCCGTAGTCAATCCTATTCCTATCCTTTAGGGTTAAATTTTCGTGACTACTTAGAAACATAAGATATAACTATATGAGTGAAGTTTCAATTAATTGTGTCGTCCTCCGTGGTCTAAGAGTACCTCTAGTTCCCGAGGTCGGGGGTTAAAACTCGGCGGAAGGTGAAGGGATTTTCTCGGGCGTTTTATGTATTAAAACATGTAAACTGCTCTATTTGTTACTTAAGTCTCCAAATCATTAATAACGCATAAAACAATACTTTTAGTACATTTAAGGTTTTTCAGCCGGAAGGTGAATGAATGAAATGACTGGGATGATAATCCATGACCTCGGACTCGACAGACAGACAGACAGACAGACAGAGAGAGACAGAGAGAGAGACAGATAGATAGATAGATATAGATATATAGATAGATAGACAGACAGACAGACAGATAGATAGATAGATAGATAGATAGATAAAGGTATCTTTATTGGTTCCAAATTATTGAAGTTATTACACAAATAACTAGTGCATGGGTCATTGACCGTACATGCGTATTTAAGATACATGTATGATGACAAATAAACAGAAAAAGAAAACAAAACGAAAATAGAGATAAATTACTTTTGTCTAACTGAACAAATGTGACCTAGCTTCACGCACTTTAGCCAAGAAATTGCCCATGTTTATCCAGTTCCTCTGGTCAGCCAGTAGCTCCCAACATGCCAATCTCTTTCTTGAGGGACTTAAGAATTTTTCTTCGAGTTTAATTGTTTGCTGGTTCTCCCACTGTGCACATTCCGCCAAAATATGTACCCAGTCCTCTTCCAAATCACTCTTCCTGCCGGAATCTCAGTCAATTTCTGTGCCCTCCACCCCCCCTCCCAGTCTAAACCATGCCATTCCTAATCTTTCCTTTCTTCCTAATTTAAGCATATATATGCCTCTTTAACCCAATTCAATTTTATTTCATTTACTAGACTTAGAGAAGGTTTAATTTTACAATCCCATTCTATTTCCTGTTGGTTGATGTCTCTTAGTCTTCTTTTGACTCCTTTCCATATGTTTTTGTAATTGTTTCAGCTCTTTGCCATACTGGCCCATTCGTATTCTCCTCAAACCCCTTTCCAAATCAGCTGCCCAAAACTTAGGAGACAGGTTTTCTCAATGGTATTTATAACATTTGGATCGTAGTGTGGAGTTATTCGCCTGCATCAGCCTCAGCCAGTACTTCACTGCACTTATTTTACAGTGTATTGTGTCTTCATAACATCCCACCTCCCTCAATACCCCCGAATTTTATGTGCCTTATGCAACTCCAAGGACTCGGTAGAGCTTTGAATGGAACAATATTCGTATTCTCAGAATAAGATAAGGAATATAATACATGTGTCCAAGACTTTTTAAAAGAAAAAAATCTTTTGAGCTGTAATTAAGTCCTTTAAAAGCGTTAGTATCAATTTAGGGAACAATTTGAAACAGCAACGTTCCAAAAGCTATATACTGTAAGCTTCGATCCAGTTCCTTCCTTGCCCTACAAGAAAAGCTCGGTGTTTCATTGCTGCTATACAAAAATTTTATTGCACACTATTTTTCCACTTTTCAAGAATTACACGCATCCACGCAGAATATTGTCGAGTTTATGAACCAACATCACAGAGCCACTTCGCCTTTCGAAGAGAGGCATTTTTCGCGCATGATGGTCGTGCTAAATATAAAACAAGAACATTTTTATGTGCTCTTGCCGGAATACAATACCAGGTCGCCGTTACGAGCCATACAGGCAAGAAAATAGCTCTCAACCTAACATCTAAGCTTTTAGTGCTTCAAAAGCACGCTTGAAAATCACATCTCTCATTTCGTAGTCATAAACATTTCATGAATTATTTATGGAATGCGCAACTGTATTGCATCAAATATTCCTACTGTTTCTCGAATAACAGTGTACATAAGCTTCCGTTTATTATCTGTGCCCATAAAAATGGCATACAATAGGCGTCTACCTTCGCGGTGCTAAATTTCGCAGGAAGAGGATTAAGAAACAATGTGTAGAGAAAATCCCGCCCATATCCGCGGAGATAATGAAAGTACGGCCCAACAAGATGATTGTGTTTATTTTTGCGTTGCGTCAAAACCATGCTAATACCGTTTTGAATGAAAGGAACGGAAATATATTAAAATATATTATTTACCAATTCCTATTTGATGTATTCTTTCTATCCTCAAATAGCATAGACTTTACCGTTCATATGCCAGGGAACTGAAATCGACCAATACAATCTAAAAGACTCTTAACATCAACCTATCACGGCTATACACCACTGTAAAACATCTGATGAGTTACACTCGCATGGCTTACTCTACTCTTGTACAAACTATTTTTATTAACGCTTATTCTCCATCTACTTCATGTTAATCGAGATAAACATTTGCATACTCTATCTTATTGTTAATTTTCTTGTAGATGTAAGGGGAATATATATTTACAAGGGCAATATAGAAATACAGTAGCCTTTAAGCATAGACATATCTCGTAATAGTAACATTCCCTTTTCCACAGATGATACTCTTTGCGTATCCAAAACAAAAAAAATGAGAAACGAATTCCCATTTGAAAAAATTTGATGCGTTACAGTCACATGACTTTCTCTACTCTTATACAAACTGTTTTTACAAACGCTTATTCTCCATCTCCTTCATGTTAATCGAGATAAACATTTGCAGACTCTATCTTATTGCTAATTTTCTTGTAGATGTAAGAGGAATATATATTTACAAGGGCAATATAGAAATACAGTAGCCTTTAAGCACATACATATCTCTTAATAGCTGGTAGCTATATGCAGCACCATTCTCTTTACCACAGATTAATACTCTTTGCATATCCAAGACAAAAAAATGAATAACGAATTCCCATTTGAGAAAATAAGCATTGAAACATTTAAGGGAATAACAAGTAATATCTCGAAAATGGTTCACTCAACAAAAAAATGTATATGACATAAATTGTGTATTTTAACGCGATCTACATTTTTTGTGTAGTAAAATTTTGTCCATCTCTTATGGTTTACCAGTTATGCAAAAGTCGTTCACAATAAAGAATACTTTTGGAGACATTCCCAGGAAATTCAAGATATACATTTTATTTGTCATAAAAATATCTTAAACATATGATATTTTAATCAAAATGGTTAGCCATTTTTGAGAAAATTAAAATTTTCGAAAAATCTTCCATGTAAAGGGTACTCTGGGGTGGGGGGATTTTCTTGAAAACCTTCGTGCCGCATCCTTGGAAGATATTGAACTTAAATACCAAGTTTGGTATTTATCCGACTTTTCGTTTTTGAGTTATGCTGTTCACAGACAGACACACACACAGACATGTTTCCAAAAATGTAGAGAAAGTAAAAAGCACTGAGATAATTGTAAGTAACGCAGACTTTCAATTGTTCTTAGCTGGTCAACAATGGTATATTGCGGTACGGGTGTGGGAAATACATTATTACAGGTCTGATGAAAAGTTTGAAAAGACCAGACAAGTAAAGTCTTTTCTATTTCCATGCGTTCCACACACATGTATTGCACACTATTTTTTGCACGGTCGTGTGTTTTATTATTTTGAATGAATTATTAATTAAAAAAACAATTTCAAATAAACTTATTACAGCAATGCTGCCAATCTAACAGCTATAATTAATGCGACAGCTTAATAAGATACCACAGTTTAGGAGACTTTCTGTCAATTTGCTGTGCGGGTTGTTTGAAAATAATATGGACGATAATAGAGATTCAGTATTTCAAGAACAATTTGAAGTCGGAGAATGGATTATAAAGACGCGGGTAGATATTGAGGACGCATGGAAAATGTACTTCCCGCCTTAAAGTGTATTGTGTGTTATGTGTTTCCTTGGAAACCGATTATTGTGTTGGAATTCTAAATTTCCTTCTATGCAACTATCATCTGGAAGACGAAGAAAACACACGATCGTGCAAAACAAAATTAACAAAACCTCTACATTTTCTTTGCCTATCTACTTTATCTACCACGTATATAAGTAGGTAGAGAAGGTATTGTATTCCACCCAAAAATTCAATACCGAAATTTCACCGGAAATACATGTTTTGAGGCACCCTGAATCCAAATAAAGCATTTTGACATGTCCGTATGTGTGTCTGTCTGTGAACAGCATTAACTCAAAAACCAAAAGTTGGATAAATACCAAACTTGATATTTAGGTTCTGTACCTTCCAAAGATGCGACACGAAGCTTTCAAGAAAATTTCCCACCCCAAACTACACTTTAAATGGAAAATGTTTCTAAAATTTTGATTTTCTAAAAAAAAAAGCTCTAAAGATTTTGATTAAAATACCATATATAGGATATTTACATTACAAATAAAATGTATATCTTGAATTTTCTGGGAATAGCCTGTGAAGTCCTCGTCATTTGAAAGGAATTTTATAGAATCTTGTGTAAGTGATAAGCGTTAAGTGAATAGACGAAAATTTACTACACAAAAAATGTAGATCTCTTTAAATCGCACAATTTATTTCAAATAACTTTTTTTGCAGCATCAGTCATTTCCAAGATATGCGTTATTAATGGTTCGATTTGTTCAATACTTTTTCATTCTTTTTAAGTCCCATTGAACTTCAGTTGTTTCTCGCGATTGCAAGGAAACAGTATGGAATTTTAAGGTCAGCATATAGCGTCCAGTTCTTAAACATTTGAATACCACTTTCTGTTTGTATCGTAACGAAATGTGTAATGTAGCTATTTCTGCAAATATTTATTTTCATTAAATGTGGTAGATAGATACATTTGTATACCCACTAATAAAAGACAAAGGGTAGAGAATGTCATGTGAATATATCACATCAGATTTTTCATTTTCTCTATTACGCATAGTAAGTAGGGGAAGTATTGCATTCCACCCAAAATTTCGATACCGAGATTTCACTGGAAATACATGTTTTGAGGAACCCTGAATCAAAAAAAAAAAGGATTTTAGAAAAAGGTCCCTGTGTGTGATCGTGTGTGCCTGTGAACAGCACAACTCAAAAACGAAAAGTCGGATAAATACCAAACTTGGTATTAAGTTCCGTACCCTTCAAAGATGTGACACAAGGATTTTCAAGAAACAATCTAAACAACGCTTTAAATGGAGCATTTTTCGAAAATTTTGATTTCCTCAAAAATGGCTGTTAACGATTTTTATTAAAATATTATATGTTTAAGATATTTTCATGACAAATGAAATGTATATGTTGAATTTTCTGGGAATGTACCCCAAAAGTCCTCTTCATTGTGAATGGCTGTTCCATAACTGGTATACCGTTAAGAGATAAATAAAAATTTTGTACACAAGAAATGTAGATGTCGTTAAAACACATAATTTATGTCATATACATCTTTTTTGTCGAGTGAACCATTTCCTTGTTATTTGTTTGAATTTTCCAATATTTAATACTTTTTCTGAAATACGAATTCGTTATTCGTTTTTTTTTGTCCTGGACATGCAAAAGAATGGAATGCTATACATAGCAACCAGCTCTTAAAAGATTTGACTATTTGTAAAAATTGTTTGTACAATAGTAGAGAAAGTCATCTGAGGGTAACATATCAGAGTTTTTGTTTGCTTGCTATTTTCATTTTTGTAGCCTCCGTTAACTTATCTTGTCGGAGGCTTTGGCTTGAGATCCCATTGATAGTATTAGACTCTTAGAACTGTATGTTTTAACGTTTGCCTTAACCATTTTTGCCATGAAACACGCTGGCGTTTATTCTTGCATTCTTGCAGAGGGTAGGAAATGATTGTACTTAAAGAGAGATTCCCCTGCCTATGTGGGAATGAAATCAAATATCTGCGAGTTGAAGAGATGTGTGCATTGTATATTAAAGTGCAATATCTATCATAAATCACGAAACTGCAAAGCATAATAGGTATAATGATAACTGTTAAGTTTATCTAATGGTACGCAACTACCGAGTCATATTAGCACCGCCAGTGTGCTGGAATATTGACCCGCAGGAGTCCCTTAAATGCCAGTAAGATGCTGTGGTATTTACGTACAGTTAAATGCCATAGTCCTGGACTGGGATCGAACTACAACCTTAAGTATAGTAGAGGCGCTCAACCGTCTACGGCAATAAATGTAACTGCCTCAAGCACAATTATTTATATTTTAGTTTTCTTTTCTGTGTAGTGCTCTGTTATATTTAAACACGATTTAGTCACTCCCTTTTAATGCAAGCCACGGTTCTAGCTTTATATTTCAGGATACACCTATTCCAATGCATTACCAAAAAATCTGATGTGTTACACTCACATGACTTTCTCTACTCTCGTATAAACTATTTTTACAAACGCTTATTCTCCATCTACTTCATGTTAATCGAGATAAACATTTGCAGAGTCTATCTTATTGCTAATTTTCTTGTAGATGTAAGGGGAATATATATTTACAAGGCCAATTTGGAAATACAGTAGCCTTTAAGGACATAAATATTTCTTAATAGCTGGTTGCTAGGTGCAGCACCATTCCCTTTCCCACAGATTAATACTCTTTGCATATCCAAGACAAAAAAATGAATAACGAATTCCCATTTGAGAAAATAAGTATTGAAAAATTTAAGCGAATAACAAGCAATATCTCGAAAATGGTTCACCCAACAAAAAAAATGTATATGACATAAATTGTTTATTTTAACGCGATCTACATCTTTTGTGTAGTAAAATTTTGTCTATCTCTTATGGATTACCAGTTATGCAAAAGTCTTTCACAATGAAGAATACTTTTGGAGACATTCCCAGGAAATTCAAGATATACATTTTATTTGTCATAAAAATATCTTAAACATAGGATATTTTAATCAAAATCGTTAGAGCCATTTTTGAGAAAATTAAAATTTTCGAAAAATGTTCCATGGGGTGGGGGGATTTTCTTGAAAACCTTCCTGTGGCATCTCTGGAAGATACTGAACCTAAATACCAAGTTTGGTGTTTATCCGACTGTTCGTTTCTGAGTTATGCTGTTCACAGACAGACAGACAGACAGACAGACAGACACACACACACACACACACACACACACGCGCGCGGACATGTTCCCAAAAATGCTTTTTTTGGATTCAGGGGGTCTCAAAACATGTATTTCCGGTGAAATCTCGGAATCGAATTTTTGGGTGGAATACAATACTTCCCCTACTTACTATAGGTAGTAGGGAAAGTAAAAAGTAGTATTTTTCAGTGTTTGAGAAAATTCAGTCATTAAACCAACCCTCATATTCAATTTTTATGTTATCAGCAGGCACATTCCAACTACCTGACCTTCACAACCTGTAGTCTTCAATCCATCAGGCTTTTGATTACCGGATTACATTAAACGAGTTTTTTATACTTACCAAACTACAAACCGAACATTTCCTGCAGTAAGAAACTGAATACATTCCGATATCCCGACAACATAATCTCAACATTCTGTGACAACTATCTCCTGTGTTTCGTCAACAAAGTGATGGTTTTGCTTCTTTCTGACACCAACCACGATAAAGCTAATACTGCTTTCTAAATTGTAGTGACGTTTGAAAGATCCTATGTAAGTTGCTGTAACACTTCCACATTCCTTCTCTGGGAAAAAGGAGACATTAACAGAAAGCCTATGCTTGTTTTGAGAACTTAGTAAAGAGTCTATTAATAATGCCACTTACATTTCCTTGTACATGACTGAACTTTAGATTCCGAGTGACACACACACAAGCGACTTGTTCCGTGTCAGAGAGACCGACGGACAGACAGTGGGAGTGACTAGTGGCGAGTGAAAGTCGGCAGAGAAAGTCCGGCTCACAAGTTATCATTAACACAGTACACCTTTGTCTTTTCAATACACGGGAGCCTTCTTCTTGGGAAGGATATCAGATAACAGCTATCGGTTACAAAGAACAGAAGCTATCCGATACAGGTCACTGAAAACTGACTGCTATTATGAAGCGGTAAAGAGAAAGAGAAATCTAGGGTTTTAAGTAATCCTGCTGTTATGACTGCTGCTTCATTCTGCAGATACATCTTCACCTTGTTGCAGATATTAAGGCATCATTCTTCAAAATTCAAATTGTTTACTGTTTTAATTGCTAGTAAAGCACCTACTGCTCATGTTTTGGTTATTAATTTAGTCTCCTCCTCTCACTAAACACGCATTATACACTGATTTTCCTTCAAACTGTGGCCACCGCCGGCCGCCTCAGCTCTGACTCCCGCCGAAACAATTATAATATCCCCTCAACCGCCTCACGTTACAATTATATTGATAATAAGCACATATCTTATTATAAGAGATGATGGAAATATTGGTTGCCTTCTCGGGAAATTTTCATTCACATAGTTCAATATCCGACATCGAGTGAATTTCTCTCGTGATGTTTTATAAGCCATACACCCTATTTTTCATGTGATCATCAGAGTCGGGCAAATTTCTGTAACTGAATTTTGCGAAATTATTGAGTAATTGATCCACGTTTAATATTCTTCTCTGACAAAGCATGGTTCTATTTGTATGGCTATGTTTGTCGCAGTATAACATATATTGAGTTCAGAGAAACCCGATTTTACACATGAGATACTCTTTCATGACAGGAACATGAAACATCCTAAGGAACATGAAAAAGGGCATAAATGATAAGAGTGAGAAATGGAGGATGAAAATGAATGGAAAAAGAAAGACAAATCCTATGCTTATCAGAAGGAAAACATATATTACACCTTTCGATATTTGGGATGTACCAAAAACAGTAGCACAGGAATTGACAAGGTGTCACACAGAACTAATTCATCAGCAAGAGGAAAAGAATTGACTGGGACACTGGACCACAAGAAACTGATTGCTAAGAGATGCACAGAAAGGAATGGCCAATAAAAATATCTCCGTTACAGATGAAGATACCAGATATTGAGATAATTGATTCATATGCGAAGAAGTATCGGACAGTGGAAGAGGCAGTAAACTATAGTTGAATTCTTTACGACAAAAGTAAGTAAGAAGTAAGGTACTCTGAAGAATAATAGTGAACATCTCTTTCTCTCCCTCTTTTTAATCTGGCTTATTTGTGGACACTTGAATACCCAGGACATGTGAGATTGTTAAGGTGTCTTCTGGGATGTAATTACTCGGAATTAATTCACGTATGCCACGCAGATGACGTTTAGAATTTCCTTGCCTCTTTCTTAGTGTTACTGGCTTTTGAGGCAACGTAAAGTAACCGACATTTCACTGTATGACTGGAAAGACCACAAACAATCTTTACCAGGTTGGTCAGGACCAGTGTTCCAACCTTAAGGCATTGAATTTTTTGCTTTTTGTGATGCTCATACTTCATTCATTCTTTTGACTTACTAATACTGGCAATATTAACGGTCTGTTTGGCCTTTTAAATAATCCTGAACGTAGCACTGTAATTGTCAATCCAATTTTAAATGTTAGTTTTCACAAGATTTGCTTCTCACCATGTTTCATTATTTAAAAATTCCCCGCGCGTCAAAAATGTTGACCAATTAATCTAATATTCAGCAAAACTTCATTAACGATTACTTAAGAGGCTCACGCACTTGTTTTTTAAATTTTATAATAATTATTTTTATTTTCATAATTTGATATTCATAAAATCTAAAAAAATGCAAAGGAGTTGTTTTTTTCAGCGGGCTTTGTATGAATTAAAAAAAACTCCAATATAGGGTTCTTTATTGTCTACTAAAGGCAAAATAAAATTCTGAATAGAATGTAACAAACCGTTTGTCACGTGGGGAATGTTTAATCAACACAATAAAATTAATTAAATCCAGAAAAAAACCTAAATATATCGTAAACAAACGCACCAACATACTTGAAATCTTGAAGTGGTCTTTTATATTTCATTACCATACTGTGATAAACATTTCAGATTGCTCAAATGAAAATTATGGATTTTTAGGCTTTTCACGGGTGTATTGTCCTAATCCCCTCTAAATATGAGCAACTTAGCAATCAGCTGTCTCGCTTGATTAACACCGATCATGAATTTGTTCACTTTCAGCGAAAATATAGTAGCTACAGGTTAAACTTTTTTGTTTTCCAAAACCGATGATTGCAAAGAATTCTATACTATTAAACGAGTTAAAGTTATATATAACATATTTTCTCATTTCAATAACCTCATATTAGTTGTTTTAACTGTATGACTTCATTATATCGCGTAGCCCTGTCCGTCGTTTTCTTTAATCCAACTAAAGGCACTTAGCTGTTTTGTTTTTTAGGTTAGGAAGCAATGCAATGAGCGGTGCTGCTATCTTGTGGTGTGACTTCGTCAGGATCCAGCTTGTCCTAAACCTCCAACCCTCTATCCTTCAGATCAGAGCCAAAGTAAAAGACTATTTTAAACGCCAAACGTTGACACGAGCATAAAACTGAAGTTATGAAGAGCAGTGAAGTCATACATCTAAGATAAAAGCCGTGGAACACTTTCCCCGGAGTACTTCAAGTTCCTAGCATGACAGTTTCTGAAAGTTTTATGTCCTTATTTTCGACTTTGTTGACAGAAATATAACACCAGTGAACCGTTTCGTTTTTAATCCGGCCGCTCTAGCAGGAAGAGAAATATAACGTTTCTTCCGCGGAACGAAACTGGTTTGTAGCTGCAAATGTGAGGACACGCGATGATAGCAAACTGCGACATGAATTTCGCAACTTACTTTCACTGGCATTCATTTCGTGAGATGCGGCCCAGCTCTCTCCGGGGGGTGGACGATATAGCCATAGACACGCTTGGAAATTTGCATAAACACTTTCGCAACACAGTGACCGTTTCTAAAATACAAATAATTAACTATTAACTAATGCTTCATATTTTCAGTTTAAATAGTGACAGCTTAAAAGGAAATTTAATCAATTTTAACTGATATGAAATGTTATGCATGCGATACTTTCATATGGTGTCTGCCTGAAATAGGCTTAATTTGAAAAATGTTTCTCGGGCTCGGGCTTAAAAATAAAGACGAACAAAAGAAAGTATCACATTAAACATTTGCATTTTATTTTCATGTAAATATATTTAATTAAGATCATTAGTGCCATTTTTATAAAATAAAAAACAACTTTTTCCATGTAAAGGTATAACAAACGACTAATTTACCACATTTTTGGCCAGTTATGTTGAGAAGCCTGGAATAGAACAATTATTGATAATGCAACTATCCATGGCAGTTCAAACCCCGCGGAAGGCGATGGAATTTTTTCGGGCGTAAAAATGCTTAGCATGGCTTCATTCTGAAGGGAAGTAAAGCCGGTGCTCCTGTGTCGCAGATTTACGGCACGTAAAAGAACCTCAAGCTTGATAAAGAGGCCTCCGAGCAAAATTATCGGTCTTTCACGCCCAATATAGAATGGGACGCTAAGAACCACAGCAATTAAAGAGCGTCCATAAATAAAGCTCAAATTAATTTTTTTATCCATAGCAGTACATAGTAACACTCTTAATTATAAATAAATGCCCGCTTCGGCCAATATTATTGCGAATAACGTTATAACAGCACGGCAGCTGCAAACTTCGCCTCCCTAGACCACCCACACCCAGAACATCCTGGCCAGAGTGGGATGTGATCAATAAGACCGCTTACTACATGGAAGTTACAGGATCTCAGCCGCCACTATGTCTGCAAAAACGCTCATCAATTGGTTCCAAAGACCTTAAGTGCATCCCTTACCACGCCTCCCAAAAGTGGAAAAAATTCCTATACCGCTACTGGAAATCGAACTCGAAGCCTTTCTCACTGTAGGCACAAGCGTTTCGATGATTATTATTATTATTATTATTATTATTATTATTATTATTAACGCAAAATAATTTTATTTAACACAAAATTAGACAATGGGCCCGGGCCTGGTGGTACAGCATAACCTGGGGTTCGGGATCGGGCTTAAGAATTTCAGTCCGTGCAGGCCTCTACTGGGTTCCCAACAGACGACAGATGCTGTTATAGAGTGCATATACATCAAGACAACTACGTAAGGCACAAACTCATATGCTTTGGAATGGTAGAATCATCAATACCATAGCCCGGGTTTGAACCATGATCTTCGTCTTTCCATGCTCTAGCTCTAACCCACCGAGTTACCACGACAACATGCCAGCATGACATTAAAGTCCGCAACTGACTCGGTAAACCAGACGACGTTCTTAAATTCGTTTTGAGATAATATACCCCAATAATTCAGTGAGTTAGAGCAACGGGGCGGAAATCCAGAGATCCATGGTTCAAATCCCGGCTATGACATTGAATGTTTCTACCTTTCCAACTTCAGCCTACACATTTTTCAGCTAAATATATTAATTTATCATATCTATACCGCAGTAAAGTTTCTCGAACTATGTGTGGTGGAACCATATGTTTTACTTCTGATTTTGGCTTAATCCCTGACACAAATATCCAGTCTTCCTGTGTTATGTTCATAGAAACTTGGGTCCTTATCCTTTGTTAGAGAATAGGTGTTGGGATAAGGAGATGCCATAATTATCCACTGCATTGTTACAGATCACAGGGGACTGCATCTTGGCAGGAAGATGGAAGTTCCAAAGCTATGGCCCATACAGCATCCTGCAAGCAACAGGAAACCTCTTTAAGGCTAGCGAAATGCTACTGTTACGAGTTGAGTGGTACAACTTGAAGAGGATGGGTAAAGCGAGCGGGGAGAGTATTGCTGACAGAGTTGTCTACGCTGGCAAGTAGAGTGCTGCGGAAGTAAGCTACTGTTTTTTTATTGGAGCCCCCATAAATTATTAAAAGGGGGGACAACTGAGCTAAAAGAGATCTAAAATCCTCAACAGAGACAAGAAATTCGCAAACCAAGAACTTCTCCTAGCTACTATATTTCTAAGGTGTCAGGCCACTTATACTGTCTTGATATAGCAGAAACATGATGCGATATATTACATTCCTGGTATATGGAAATGCCATTATGATTGTTTCACAAACTACACCCAATAAACTAAAGGTAATTTTTTTACTTTTTCTACTACGTATAGTAAGTAGGGGAAGTATTGTATTCCACCCAAAAATTCGATACCGAGATTTCACTGCAAACATATATGTTTTGAGACCCCCTGAATAAAAAAAAGCATATTTGGAAACATGTCCGTGTGTGTGTTTGTGAACAGCATAATTCAGAAACGAACAGTCGGATAACACCAAACTTGGTATTTAGGTTCAGTATCTTCCAGAGATGCGACACGAAGGTTTTCAAGAAAATCCCCCCACCCCAAATTACCCTTTACATGGAACATTTTTCGAACATTTTAATTTTCTGAAAAATGGCTCTAACGATTTTGTTTAAAATATCACATGTTTAAGATATTTTCATGATAAATGAAATGTATATCTCGAATTTTCTGGGAATGTCTCCAAAAGTATTCTTCATTGTGAACGACTTTTGCATAACTGGTAAACCATAAGAGATAGACAAAATTTTACTGCACAAAAAATGTAGATCGCGTTAAAATACACAATTTATGTCATATACATTTTTGTTGTTGAGGGAACTATTTTCGGGATATTGCATGTTATTCCCTTAAATTTTCCAATACTTATACTTTTTCTCAAATTCGTTATTCATTTTTTTTGTCCTGGTAATGCAAAGAGAATGGAATACTCCACATAGCAACCAGCTCTTAAAATATTTGACTATCGCTTAAAGCTTACCAATTCCCCTTGCATCTACAAGAAAATTAGTAATAAGATTAATATCTTGATATCTCGATTAACATGAAGCATATGGAGAATAAGCTTTTGTAAAAATAGTTTGTACAGGAGTAGAGAAAGTCATGTGAGTGTAACACATCAGATTTTGTTTTATTAACAGCTTAGGGTCGCTTTGACTACTGGTCGTATCGCAATTGCAAATATTACATATGCATTTGATGCAATCAATGGCTATTGTGTGTTTTGGTATTGCATTAGAAGTAAACATTAAGACTTTAAACTATTACTAAGAAACTAACAAAATTTGTAATATAACTTTGATATTCTGTTTATATAGCACAGAGTTTTGGCAATAACAGCTAGATATGAATACATAAATTAGTAATGAAGATAAGTTACAATTGATTACTAATATAACATATCACTTTATTGTTGTTTTAGGAAAGAAATATTTTTCTGAAAGCTTTTAATATTTGGTTTATGATATTTTTAGGAGTAAGCGCTCTTGAGAGTCGTGTTGGTATGCTGCACACTTTTCTGCAGTTTTCATGTTCAGGGCATTCAGTGTTGATGCGTTCAATAGTTAGTGTGGTATTGCATCTATCGCTGGTTTCTTGGAAGGTAGGAAGGAGTGAGTGATGTTACTATGGCAAATTTTCACTCTTGTAATTGCAACTTGCTGTTGGCGTTTTAGGCGTGAATACGGATATGCTGTCACTGTATTCTGGCGTACTCAGTGTAGTTTGATATTTCGTGTTTGGGTTTGTTAAGCCACATCTGCATTTTCCAGATTTTCTGATTATCATATTTTATGATACTTATAAAGGTAATATTAAATTCAGGCAATGACACTTAAGTGTTACGCAGTAGATACTTAGGTGAAAGTGTTAGCAACTTCATACGATATTCTACACTGTGGCCTATACCACAACAATAACGCCCAGGGAAGCGAGAATAAAGCGACTTAGGATAGAATAGGACTAGAAGCGAAGGAGGAGTTAGAACCTGACCTACGTAGACCTTTAGTGCCTAGGCCCCTGGCGGGGCACCCCCGGGAGGGAGGGATGAGGCGAGACAAGACAGAGGGCGCTCGGATCAGGAGGCACGACAGGCAGAGGGCAGGGTCCCTACCATTTACAGATTTGAACTCCCCGGTGCTGGCTGGTCAGCCGATCCCCTCCCCCCTGTGGGCTTTAACAGGCCCCCTGTGGGGCCGGGACCCGGAGACCGCTCGCAGTTCGGGGGACGAAGGTTTCTTCAAAACATCCTTTTCCCCTGCCGACACCTCCTGCCGGCACTTGCAACCAAGCAGATGAGAAAGGTGAGGTGAAATGGAAGGACAGGAAATTCGGAGGAAGTAATGATCCTTCCCATATTCGCCTGGCGACCCGGGGAAACACCCGGCCATAGGAATCGAACCCATGACCTCCCGATTGCGGGTCACAGACGTTACCGCCTGAGCCATCCCCCTCGGTAAGCGACTTTCTGGATGTTCAATTTGGTCGCTGGTTGGTTTAATTTCACAATACATAACTCCAGAAACCGTATACATTAATTGATATTACAGAGTAACAATTGTAACAAACAGCAAAGACATGACTGATTCAAATGCACAAAAGAAACTGGCTGCAAGGAAAGTTACCTGCTCTGCTACTCACTTGTCGACTCGTTGCGTACATTTCCCAGTACCAAACATTGTGCTCACACTTTCCAAAATGAGCTGCCCACCTATTTACATGGATTGAAGAATTTACGGTCTCTTGAAAAAAAAAAGACTTGCATTAGGTTCATGTTTCCTTCATAGGATTCGTCAGGTTCCGAGGCACACATCAGAAGTTTGAGTAGTGCCTCCAAACACTCAAAATTATTAATTTTTAATGTAATATCAGAACTGTTAGAAGAGAGTTTGTTTGTCATGTTAGTCTCCGATTTGTTCGAAGATTTGGAGTCAATGCGAGAATTCCTGGATACACTGTGCTATGAACCATATGATCATCCTGACTTATAATTAATAATCTGCCGTGTTTTACGTCCTCCTTGACGGAAAACAGACAGTTGAATTGCTAGTAAATGAATCACATTTGATAAGTACGCTGTTATAAAACCTCACTTCTGATAATGTCTTCTATAATCTCACTTTTTCGCAATAAGATATAATTATTGCAGATATGCAAAAAAAAAGGGTTTACTATGAAATCTTTAAGTGTGACAAAATTCGAGTGCACCCTCAAAAAGCGCTTTGGCAAGTTGCAATACATTTAAATGAAATATGAATTACTGATCTCCAGTTTTTTCTAAAGTCAATCACATTCATAACTTGAATGACGCTGCCAAACAGGAGCGCTTTTGTTTTCGTCGGCTGCATTATTTTTGTGTTCATACCTTCCATTAAAAACCTCCTTACTGCTAGTCCATGTTTATATTAAGAAATTCTCTCTCCAGCACAATTTGCTACCATTTAAGGCAACGTGCAGGTGAACATTTGAAATTCTACAATTTTCGTTCAATTGCTTTGAAAGATATAAAACATACAGACATGCTTAAGATATGGGCAAAGTCTCAAGTCTCTACAATTAGTAGTTCAGGACAAATAATTATTATTAGGTTTATTAAAATGCTTTTTATAGTATTTGGAGATTAAACGTCTTGTTTTTATCTGTTCAGGGTGAGTGTCTACAAATTTACGTGTGAGATTATTAATTTTATTGCAGGCAGCGAGAGTTGAAGTTTTTAGGTTTATGCAATGATTTTTTTTATGTTAATACGTTATGCAAAACTAAATGCCTATTATTTTTAAATTACTGATTTTCCATAGCGAATCATAATAATTTTCTGTGATATACATTTCTAAGCGTATCTCAAATTTGACAACTGGACAATAAATCTGCTGCTGAGAGTTTTGTATGAACAAAACGGTGCACATTTTGAAAGAGATAAAACCAACATTGAAGATTATAAACTCTTTGGAATGTGAAGCCTCACAACCCTTAATATTAAAACTGCTGATTCTATTCAGAATAGTCATTTCAGTATACAAAGAATGCTTCTTTTGGACACATGTGGTATAAAACAAAAGGGAAATGAATAAGATGATCCAATATGCATAAGGTACATTTTTCAGTTTTTTATTTGTTTTTGTTTTTTTAATTTTAGCTGTCCAATGGCTTTATTTTTCTCATATTCTGTTTATATTTACAGTCCTATAAGCATCATGTAAACAAAATTTAGCATGCTCTTGAAGGCCAGTATAGCAAATTTAATTTTTTAGTCGCAGCGCTCCCTCTTCAGCGCTAAATCTAATCAAAAAGATAACATTTTGCGAAAGCCTCTATTCTCGCGTATAATTTTATTTTATTTTAAAACGCCCCATTATCCTGTGATACAGAGTACCTGCAACTAACTATAATAAGATTAGCGAAAGATTAGTTGGAAGCACTCTGCCATTATGCAGCCCGAGCAACCTGTGTGCGATAAAGAATTTGCTGCAACAGAAGTGCAATTTGCGGCTCACAATAGGCATGAATGACGAGCATTTCAAGCATTTATGGTGGCTCTCTGCAGAATAGATACAAATGGTCTGCAGGGATTCCCGATGCAGCTCATTTGGCCTGAAGCTTGACACATTATTAACGATGATGATGCAGCTAATCTGCAGCTTTATTTTAATTAATATACGTCCCTGTTAACATTATCTACAGTTGATTGACTAAACAAGCTTTCCATTTAGCGATTTACGTATTCTATGGATTTGGAACCAAGTCATATTTTCAATAAAATAGTGCAGTTACACAAGCTGCTCTGCGTTATGTTAGTCAAATGCAAACTGCAAAGCTATATTTCCAAAATAATTTTGACAAACTATGATGACATATGAGAGGTCGTTGCAATAATTTAAAGTTTGAAATGTCCTGCAAATGTCAACGTTTATTTTTTACTACTACAAAAAAGACTGGGAGTGATATTGTTCCGTGAAGCTCTATTTTTAAAGAGGATTAAATAAGGAATCAGAATACATGCATCCATTGTTCTCGCAGACAGGGTTTCGAATAAATAACCATTTTAGAATGACATTTTCTGTTTCTGAGGAAATAACTACGAAGTTTCATTTCAACTATTACACTTTTACCTATGTTATTAAATTTAACGAACGTAATGCAATCGATTAGATAATCACATTAAGTGAATATAAGTAATGCAATTAATAAACAAGTCTTCTAACGTTGATCCCTAAGGAGTACTACGCTGTTTATAACGTTAGTTGTTGACATTCCCATAATTCTGGTCCAGGGAACGTTTCTCCTTTTCCCTTAACCTATACTAGTCACGACACATCTATTTGTGCGTTACATTAACTTTAATGAATATAAATGTATAATTTTCGCACACTACATTTTAAAATTAATTTCTACTTTCTCTACTACATATAGTAAGGGAGTACTGCATTCCACCTAAAAATTCGGTATTGAGATTTCACCGGAAATACGTGTTTTCAGGCCCCCTGAATAAAAAAAACACTTTTAGAAAAAGGTGTGTGTGTCTGTGAACAGCATAGATAACTCAAAAATGAGAAGTCGGATAAATACCAAGTTTGGTATTTATGTTCAGTATCTTTCAAAGATGCGACACGAAGATTTTCAAGAAAGTCCCCCTCCACCCCAGACTACCCTTTACATAGAACATTTTTCAAAAATTTTGGTTTTCTCAAAAATGGCTCCAACGATTTTGATTAAAGTATTCTATGTTTAAAATACTTTCATGGTAAATGAAATGTACATCTTGAACTTTCTGGGAATGTCTCTAAAAGCTGTCTTCATTCTGAATGAATTTTGCATAACTGGTAAAAATGTTACTACACATGATGCGTTTAAGTTGTTTTATTTTACTTACGATAGCAGCACGATTCACAGAAACACGTTTCTCTAAAAAGAAAAATCTTCCCTATGAAATAATAGGTATTTGAGAATCTCTTAAATAAACACAGCTCCAGAGATAATTTATTACAGAAATGCTAAAAGCCTTTTCGCATACGTATTAAAAATGCTCTAATTTGCAGTAAACACGGTGCAGTCCATGAGATGCAGTTAGCATTCTTATGTTCCACAAAGACACAATCTTTCTTTTAAGATGGTTTTATTAATGTAGCAGAAAATATACAGCTATGTCACTGGTTTCATCTAGAGGAAAGTCTTACACAATAAACCAAATTACTTCAGCAGACACTGGTGTCTCGTGATTTGCGTGGAAAGTTAGTTTCCTTTGATTTGCTGGTGACTTTGATGACAAACAAAGAACACACTGGGTACACCATTGAAAATGCTTCTGCCAGTAATACTAATGAGCGGGGCCGTATCTATAAATGTACCAAAATATTTTGTAGCACAATCGTTTGTATGTACAAAGATAGAACAACATTCCGGAAGCTATACGATACTTGGCTCCAAAATGTGTGATCCTTTTGTGTAGAGAAGCTGTTGTTTGCTCACTCAGGGTTATTTTAAGGCAACTGAAGATCAAATAACAGGGGCACAGCCCTTCGGCGAACCTTGCCCTCGTTTTCTTGGGTCTTTTTCACGCCCCTCTCTGAGCAAGCGAAAGAGGAGCCAATTAAGATAATGTGATAAATTCGATTCGGTTCTCTTTTCTCTCGAGGGCTTTCAAGTCACCTTGCAGTTGTTGCAGAAGACTAGAGATATCTCTAAAGGAAGTGCAACGCCCCACAAAGGGAAAGAAAAAGGTTATTGCTCATCCCTAACACAATAACTCTTCTGCTAAAATCAATGATCACCTTGAAAATCTCATCTTCAATGACAAGATGTCACTTTATTGACCGGAAATACAAAGGTACATTCGCTTAAGCGGAGTTAAAACCACATCTCCCCAATATTATATTTACCCATCTAAAGGTCCATTTTCTCTGGAATTGTCCAAGATTTAAAAAGGAAATGCTTTATGCATCTACATTTCTACTTTTGTTAGTATTTTTTTTCATCTACTGGGGTAAATTAAAAATGTTTTTACGTTTTAGTTTATACGTGTCGCAGCGCTATGACCCAAGGTTATTGGGAGGTCGGCGCCGAGCGGTCCGAGTAAACAGGATAACGGCGGCTTGCCACGAGAACCTTCTGTGGAAAATTCTTTTGCCTATATAAGAGAGCGCTTTCGCGGGCAGTGGCGCAGTGCCAGTCCAGGCAGTCGCGAGTCAGTGCGTGTCGAGTTGCGAGTCGAGTGCGACAGAGTTGAGTTGAGTTGAGTTGAGTTGAGTCAGTGTGCGAGTGAGTTGGTGACAGCTTCTGTGACGTGCAGTGAATACTACCGCGGAGCGACGATTGTGGAGGACTTGTGTTCGACTCCAGACTGAAGTGAATCGTCCGGTGTGAAGAACGAAGGAAATGATGTGACGGAGAATTGAACTGGTTCACCTTAGTGCATTGATATAGATGAAGTAAACTCACAGTGAAGCTGAACAGATAAGAACTTGGAGAGAAAAGCGACAGTGAAAAACTGTACGAGGTCACAATATTAAACAACTTATAGCATTAAAAACACGACATATTATAGATCTGTAAATGCAACAAGTAAGAGTAAAAATTTGGAAGTTCTGGAAGTATAAACGTGGAAGTGGATATGAGTGTGTTTAATAGAAGAAGGTATTAAAAATCGACGTTAACAAAATCTGAAGTTCAACGAGGAATAATACCATCAATTGTTTTACCAGCAAAAGCATCCGATATGACCATAGAAGTTAAATGGGGCTACATAAATGAAACAATTAAAAGAAATCAATGTGTTGCATTCACCTTCTGCTCTAACAACTATTCTTTAAAACGCTTTTTCTTCTACCTGCGTTCCTGTTAATCTAGATGAACATCATCCATAGTCAAATCTTTTAAAAACCGGTCACTGTGTCATGGCCTTGACTGTTCTCTTTGCATGATCACGAGAAGAAAACAAATAACAACTTACACATGAAAAACGTAAAGCACTGGACAATTGAAACCAATAATAAAAAATATCTCTGAGATAGTTAATACCATAAAAAAATATATTTGACATAAATTGTGTCTTAACGAGATCTATATTTTTTGTGTAGTAAGTTTTGCGTATAAAAATTAAATTGAGTTTTATTTATGGACGCTCTTTAACTACTATGGTCCTTAGCGTCCCATTCTATATTGGGCGTGAAAGATCGGTAATTTTGTTCAGAGGCCTCTTTATCGGTTTGAGGTACTTTTACGTGTCGTAAATCTACGAACGGGACCACCTTCTTTACTTCCCTTCAAGGAATCCATGCTAAGGATTTTTACACCCGAAAAAGTCCATCGCCCTCCGCCGGGTTTGAACCCGCGACCTCGGGAAGTAAAGACTAGCAGGTAACACTACACCAGGGAGGAAGACGTTTTGAGTTTTGAGTTTGCGTATGTCGTACGGTCACAAGTTAAGAAAAATTCATTCAGAATGAAGAAGGCTTCATGGGCTATTTGCAGAAAATTCAAGAAACACATTTTATTTATCATAGAAATATTTTAAACTTGTATTTTAGTCAAAATCTTTAGAGCAATTTTTGAGAAAATAAAAAATAACAAAAATACCCATGTAAAGGGTAGTTTGGGTTGGGGGATTTTCATGACAATCTTCGTGTCGCATCCCCGGGACATACTGAATTTAATACCAAGTTTGATATTTAACCGACTTTTTGCTTTTGAGTTATGCTGTCTCATACGTACCTATGAACGCATGCACACAGATTACAAACCGGTAAAACATGTTTTCAGGGTGCCTCAAAACATGTATTACCGATGAAATTCCGATGTGGAATTTTTGGATGGAATACAATACTTCCTCTACTTACTATAGGCAAATATAGTAGAGAGAGTAAAAATGTCGAAGTTTGGATGTGGTCACAACCCAGAGTTCTTAAGCGGCTACAAAAGGATCAAACGCTTTCTAATACGTACTTTTCCACACCCTGTAAAAAGCTGCCGAGTGATATTAACGCACATCGTTCTTTTGAAAATCCAAGTGTCTTTATTTGGGAAAGTCTCTCATGTTCCACGTGACACAATCGATTAAACATCCTCAGAAGAACTGGCCTCTCCCTTTCTACGGGAACTACAGCTGTGACAGATGACTGTTGAGGGTGATAATATACAGGAATATTGCTCTCGACTTCAACCTCTTCACTTTTCTCTTAACGAGATGGACACATGTCGCCCAAATGTGGCGGTCTCTCTCCCTCGCACGACATAACTCTAACGGGACCCACAATTCACTGCAGCCCCACCCGAGCGCGACTTTCCCATTGCCCGTCGTAACTTCTGCCTGCAAAAATACTTTCATCCCTGACACGGTAGTATGAAAAATTAAAAGAAAATATAGGCGAAGGGAGAGTATTTTTAATGTCATAAATCTTTTTATATTAGTGTTTTCCCATCCACCATAAATTCTGCGTAAAGATGAGATGAACAGGCCGGGGCCGTTAGCGTCGTACAACGGCCATGATTCATGTCAGAAATTAATTAGAGCCGGCCGGGCAAGGAAGGGAAGGAACCGTCGCTTTTCGCGCGCTAAATAATAGGCACCAAGCGAGACAGAGGCAAAAAGGTTTTTCCCCTCTTTTTCCCGTTATTTTATACCGCGTGACACTCGACTGTCCAGCGGCATAGCTCAACAGAATGCAGAATGAAAAATCCTCGAAAACGGAAATGCACAAGTGGACGCATGCGCGATGTTGTTAGTGACGTGGCTGCCACGACGATTCTAATTTATTTCCTTGTGTACTTCTACAACGGCTGCACTAAACAACGTTTCAAAACTGGATGCATCTCGACACGTCAGCCATACTTCTGGAGAGATTTACGTGAGTGGGCATGAAGAACACTCAGAGTGACGACCAGCATTTTAACACGCACTGATGATAGAAATGTAACCTTTATTGAAGCAATCAAACATAAACCAAGGTGGATCATATAAATCCTTGTTTACTTTAGGTTGAGAAGGTTGTTTATTTTAGGAGTTTTATTTCGACTGTTGGGGAGCCGAACTTGAAGTAGTTGCCTCGGCTGCGTCAGTGTTAATTTTTAGAGACATGAATTTCTTAACAGGGCGTGGTGCGGCTGAAGAATGTAGGCTTACACAAATTATAATGTTTACTTCAATTCTTTTATTAATCCTTGACACGATTAAAATAACACTTCACTGATATAGAGAGCTGTGAGATTATTTATTAATTACTTGCACTTTTCAACACGTAAACTATTTTTGTCTCACACTGAATACGTATTAAACTTCTCGAGGACGCGTCTCGCGTCCAGTTAGGAACGCTGTCTACTAGCAACTAACTTCTGAATTTGTAAGTTTTGCTCCATATCAGTTTCTGATTGGCTAATCCTACTCCAATAGAATACTTTTATTTAACTTAAGCTTTTTTTCTGGTTGTTGATTGGCTATTTATAAACTGTCTCAACAATTACATTAGTGTTGCTCCAAGAATTACTAGTAGCATTATTAAACTTTCTAATTCATTACTCTCTCAAGGTTACCTCATTGTTAGCAACTTTTAATCTATTATTCTTACAGCTCCTACATTATTAAATTACGTAATACATTCGAATAACAGTATTACAATGTATACAATAATATAAACATTAATACAATGACTATAATATACACTATTTTATATATTGTTACATATACACATATTGCTATAAGGCGGGCTGTTATTGAATTCATGTTATATAATTAGACTGAAATCATTTAAGTGCTAAAAATACTGCCTCAAGGTTTAGGTAATGGATTTCCTCAAAAATATACCTAATGTGCTCCAATAATATAATAACCAACTACCTCTGTAGTCCAGTGGTCAGAGTTCTGACTTCTGAAACCAGAGATGCTGGGTTCGATTCCCGGCTGGAGTGGAAGAATTTTTCTTTAGCTAGAATCTTTCCCTACCCTCCGCTGAGTCTGAAAGTATGCATGTGGGTGTGAATTTGAATGTTTCATGTTAAACATGTAAAACCAACATCAAAGAATCTACAGTCGAGTTTTTTTCCCGACATGACCATGGAAGTTAAAGGATGTTATACAAATCAACTAAAGCACAACAATTCCAAAATTTGTTTTAAGAAAATTAAGCTTACAGTTTGCACGCGATTATGAAAAACATTAGATAAACAGCGGATTTCATTCTTCAAATGTTAGTAGTTTACTGACAATATACTTTGCAGGACACAAACACAGCTATTACATTAACGATTCCGAATACTTTTCTTAAAATAATATATAGATACTTCCTGTATTCAAGAAAATTCAGTTTTAATTTACGTATTTAATTCCGCCATAACATTAATTTTAAAAATTATTCTATTTCTTTAAACGAGTGCTCTGACCGAAGGCAGGTTCCTATACTTTTAAGCTAGGTCAAGGCTGACAACCACCATTCGTTCAAGGGCGCAGTAGGTAAGGTGATATTGCGGTGGCCTGCCATTGCTTTCCGCTGTGTGTAAATGAAGTGACATCGCATACACACCCAAGAGGTCCGTTCCATGTAACTTTGCCCACATCTCATAACCGTCAACTGCACTGGTCACCTCTCATTGGTTGCTGTCGTGCAATAGGTTGTTATGCGATACAAAATAGTTCCTTATTTAACATGATCATTTACCTTAATACATTCGAAGATAACTGTCAAATTTTCAAGTTCATTACCGTATGAATTAAATATAATACGTAACAAATGTAATTATCTTGAATGTATATAAATTCTTATCAACAAATAGCGGGAGAACCAAGAAACACGGCTGCGCGGCGTTTTTCCACTGGGCGTGTGAAAACATAATAACGCACTGCTGCTATAAACAAGGTCGCGCTGTTGACGTGGTTTTGCTCTGCAGTGTGAAGTGCAGTACTGAGTTGACGGTGATGTGATGTAGTTCAGTTATTACGAGCTATTTATTATTTTATCCTGTACTTAGTCACAAAGTATATTATCCCTCTGTATGTTTTCTACTGCACAGCGTGTATTTATTTATGATTCGTATGTGTTAACTCAGTCAGCTCGCCAAGTGAAAGTGCGATTTGCAGAAATATTTCCAGGTGTAAAAGTTCCAGGTCACACAACAATCCATAAATTTCAGGCTACAGGAAGTGTTGAGCCTAAGAACTCTAAAAGATGGTGTACGGTTCTTACTGAAGAAACATTAGACGACATCGGTCATCGTTTGGAGAATTCCCCCAAAATATCACTTAGGCGGCTTTCACAACAGGCAGGCATTTCTTATGGCTCTGCGCGAAGAGCTACCAAATTGCTGAAGTTAAAACCATATAAAATAACTGTGGCAAATGCTCTTCAACCACGTGATCCTGTAATTAGGCCCATATTTAATATTTTTCACGGACGAGGCCTGGATCCACCTTCATGGATATGTGTGTACACAAAATAAGCGCTATTGGAGCTCTAACAAACTTAATATTGTCATGAAGTAGCCCTTCATGACGAAAAAATTGGTATACGGTGCGCCATGAACGGAGAAAGAGTTGTAGAGCCAATTTTTTTCCAGTCAACAGTTGACGCCCGTACATAATATGTGAATGCAATTTTGCTCCCTTTTTTAGAGAATTAACAGACAGGGAGCAGGACAGCTCATATGGCCAATATTTCGATGAGAACAATTGAAAGTGTGTTTGAGGACAGAATTATTTGTGGCACTCCTCGGTCTCCCGACCTAACGCCCTGCGATTTCTATCTCTGGGGTAACTTAAAATATAAAGTGCAGAAGACAAACCCACACACCCTGGAAGAATTAAAACAAAATATCCGCCAGGAAACTGCCAGCGTTTCTCAACGTGAACTACGGCGAGTGAAGGATAGTTTCCTAAAGAGATGCCAAAACTGTATGGACAACGACGGTGGCCAGTTTTAGCATCTCCTTTCATAAAGCTGGTAAGTAAAGCCTTTAAAAATAGTTTTAAAAATGTTGTATGGTTTCATCCGCGCCTTTCTATGACGGCAGACGGCAACGAGCGCCGAGGACGCGGACAGGAAAAAGATCGTTCAGCCTCTGTAAATGAGAGAATTCTTACGTTTAAATCTGCCTCTGATGAAAGCACGTATACCTATCATGAAAATGTTTATATTGCTTTTTTCGCTTATCCTTGTACTTGTTTGTCATCATTCGAAGGTGCACATTTGCCATTCACGGAAAAAATACATGCATGCGGTTATAAGAAACAGGGTATTTTAGTTTCGAAACCAAGGACGGGAAGTTTTACCACGACAAAAACTATTCCCCGCTCTAGCCGAAAACCGAACCTGGGTTCCTTGCATAATAGCTAGAAGCGGTAGTTACCCAGCCTTAGGTAGGATTATCTTACAGTTAATTTATTAAGATAAAATAATTATCATCGCTACAACTCCAAAATTTAACCCTTCATTCTGCAAATATACCTGTTAGCCATTCATTAGATTCAAAACCCATTTCCTACGTATTGTTAAAGTACTATAGAAGGTCTAGCAAAACCTTTTCTAGGAATTAGAATGCAATAAATGCATCTGTGTAAATTATTGAGGTGAGCAGATATCCATATGGTTTATACGTCATAACGTATACTATTCCTTTAAGGTAAAATGTGATCTTTTTGAGCAAGGAGGTTTCATGAATAATGCCCCCAACGCTTCTGTCCACAATTTAAAATCAGTTTATTGACAATGGCTGAAGCATATGTTGAATGAGTTGTTCTGCAAATAACACGTAAATACTTCCTAGAGTTTGGCACCAAAGATGTTTGCTTAAGGAACGACGATTCTAATTTATTTCCTTGTGTACTTCTACAACGGTTTCACTAAACAATCTAAAAGCTGGGAATTATACGTAAATCTCGCACTCGCTTTTATACAGTTTCTACAAGGAGATGAAGACAAGCTTTTGAAGAGTCCAACCGCATCTTCTTATTGGTTTTCAACTTTCCTGCAGCGAAATGGAATCTCTTATTAGGCTAGATGTTTTCTTTCTCAAAAGTATTGAACAGAGAGACGTTTTGGAACATTTCGTATTTCATGCAAAAGTTGAAAATTCTATGTTTGTGAAGATAGTACAGCAATTAAGGTAATTAATGTTTAACAACACAGAGCTACAGACATACAAAGTGGTATGCGATGACTGTAAATGAGCATCCGTTAAAACATCGGAAGCAAAAGAGTTTCTCGTGGCAAATCCCTTCGTTCTTACACCATCTTATGCTACTGAATGTTTTTAAAACTAGGACTTATATCCCATTTGAGAGAAAGTATAAGTTTGGAAAATTTAAGGGAATAACAAGCAATATCTCGAAAATGGTTCACTCAACAAAAGAAATGTATATGACATAAATTGTGTATTTTAACGCGATCTACATATTTTGTGCAGTAAAATTTTGTCTATCTCTTATGGTTTACCAGTTATGCAAAAGTCGTTCACAATAAAGAATACTTTTGGAGACATTCCCAGAAAACTAGAGATATACATTTCATTTTTCATGAAAATATCTTAAACATATGATATTTTAATCAAAATCGTTAGAGGCATTTTTGAAAAAATTTAAATGTTTTAAAAATGTTCCATATAAAGGGTAATCTGGGGTGGGGGGATTTTCTTGAAAACCTTCGTGTCGCATCTCTGGAAGATACTGAACCTAAATACCAAATTTGGTGTTTATCCGAATATTCGTTTCTGAGTTATGCTGTTCACAGACACACACACACACACACCCACACACACACACACAAACACGGACATGTTTCCAAAAATGCGTTTTTTGGATTCCGAGGGTCTCAAAACATATATTTCCGGTGAAATCTCGGTATCGAATTTTTGGGTGGAATACAATACTTCCCCTACTTACTATACGTGGTAGAGAAAGTAAAAAAAAAAGAAGTTCAAAAACTTCGTATTAATAACTTGATATACAATATTATTCAGATAAATAAACTCTCAAACGCACTGCTTATAATGAAATTGCTACGTAAGATCTCGAAAAATAAGTTTTCCATTTATTACACGAAAAAATAAATAAATAAAAACCAAGTGCAAAAAAGTGTTTCGTTCACATAACTTTCTCTGGCCAATATGGTCGTTTATTTCTGTCTCTCTTCTACAAACCATTCTTACAAAACCTTTCCTTTCTTTCCATGTTAATCGAGATAAATGTTGCAGAAATGGTTTCAATACACGTTTCGGTGTAGATATAAGGCGCATACAAGAGGCTGATGAATTAGCGAAATCTTTAAAAAGCGTGGCTTTTAAATTCTATACTATACCTTTTTCACTATAAGTTGAAAGCAGAAGTAAACAAATTTAAATGTATCACTCCGCCGAGCACATGGTAGCACCACGTGGAGGATGACGGGAACTAAGTACCCATGAGAGGAAATTACTTAATACAGAATGCGAATACAGAATATTGCGCAGTTGGGGATCATTAGCTTTTAAACACTGTATGTCTTATTCCTATATTTTGCCTTACATCTTAAACTTATAACACATAATACTAAGAGTAGACAAATAAAAGTTGTACCTGAACATTTAACACAATTATCTTTTTTTTTTACCATTTCCCGCGTTTATGTTTTCCACAGTGGCAGAAGATTCTCAGCCGGAAACCGGAAACGAACTGCAGCGCCTGCGCATAGCCTCATAAACCCTCTGCCATAACGGTTCATGTAGTTATAGGTTAGCTTCATAAATTGAACAGTTACAATAATGAGCTTTTTAAATTTCTCTGCACGAGAATAACCACAAAATGTTACGATCTGAACCGAACTGTTTTTTGTAGAGGAAGGGACGACATGCTAAGTGGGAAAAGTTGTAGTTTGTCCACCAGCCAATGAGGTGCTGTCTTGCCACTTGGTTTTGTTTACTTCTTCTTTCAGCTTATAGTGAAAAAGGTTTAGTTGCATGGCATCACGAGAAACAAAAGAATGGCGACTTAGCACACAAAAATGTAAGATACAATTTTGCAAAATTCAAACCAATAGCATGGATTATGTCAGAAATCCTTAATACCACAAAATGATTGACATGCATTGTGTGTTTTAAGGAGATTTACATTCATTCGGAAAGGAGATGACTTCATACGCTATTCGCATACAATTCAAGACACTTAGCCATGCAAATAACAAATACACTGGTTTTAATCCAGATACGAGGGCAATACTGAAAAGTTTTAGAATGCCTTGTTTGTAAACACAAATTAAATTTGTTTATCTTTGACAACTGCTTTGTAATGTTTTGCGAGTTCATTGCCGTGTAGTTTGTTCGATATGCTGTAATAGTTTATTAATTATCATCATTTAAATATTTTGTGTTCATCCAAAAAAGAATTTGACTACAGAACATTTGCGGGCTATGATTTTTTTACGATTTTAAATCAACGCTAAACAATGTGAAGATCTGCTTAGGAATGCATTTGGCAAAGAAGCTCCATCTAACGCAACAATTTATAATTGATACAGGAATTTAAAAGAGATCGGGTGATGAATTTCGAAAAGGACGTCCAAGAACTGCTGTTACTGATGAACATATTGTCGCTGTTTGAACGATGCTTGAAGATCGACGAGAATCTTAGGAATTTAATCGGGCGACAGTGGGCTTTAGTGCGAGTCAAATCCAAAACATCAACAGTTAGACGTGAGAAAACTTTGTCGTCGATGGATTCCACATAAACTGACTCCCCATCAAAAACAACGCATTGATCGGTGCTGAAAAATTCTGGAAAAATTCCAAGGCGGCACTTTAAATTTGGTTTGAAATATCGTTACTGGTGATGAATCTTGGATTTATTGTTATGATCCTGAAAAGAAAAGTCAATCGGCTCAACCGGTCTTTCCAACAGAACCAAAGCCTACAAAAGTCCAATGCATTTGCAGTGCATAGTTGCTATTTTTTTTTTCTAAAACGGGCCATATTGCTACTGTAGCACTAGAAGATAGACGTACCGTTACTGCAGATTGCCTATTTAAACAGACATTTCAAATTTTTTAAAAATAATGTTTTATCATGACAACGCAGTGTCTGGATACTCTACAGGTCATCACCATGGACCCTCCACCATACAGCCCTGACCTAGCACCTTGCGATTTCTTTTTGTTTCCAAAAATTAAAGATAAAATGCCTGGAGTCACTTTTTCGTTATCAGATGAAGCAGTGGAACATTATAAAAGCTTGGTTTCTGAAGTGCCTCAGGGAGAGTGGTATCGTTGCTTTAAAGACTGGTTTCATCGAATGCAAAAATGTATTAATGTTAAAGGGGAATATTAGAACAATAATTTTTACTTTCTCTACTACGTATAGTAAGTAGGGGAAGTATTGTATTCCACCCAAAAATTCGATACCGAGATTTCACCGAAAATACATGTTTTGAGACCCCCTGAATCCAAAAAAAGCATTTTTGGAAACATGTCCGTGTGTGTGTCTGTGTGTCTGTGAACAGTATAACTCAGAAACGAACAGTCAGATAAACACCAAACTTGGTATTTAGGTTCAGTATCTTCCAGCGATGCGACACGAAGGTTTTCAAGAAAATCCCCCCATCCCAGATTACCCTTTACATGGAATATTTTTCGAAAATTTAATTTTCTCAAAAATGGCTCTAACGAATTTGATTAAAATATCATATGTTTAAGATATTTTTATGATAAATAAAATGTATATCTTGAATTTCCTGGGAATGTCTCCAAAAGTATTCTTCATTGTGAACGACTTTTGCATAAATGGTAAACCATAAGAGATAGACAAAATTTTACTACACAAAAAATGTAGATCGCGTTAAAATACACAATTTATGTCATATACATTTTTTTGTTGAGTGAACTATTTTCAAGATGTTACTTGTTATTCCCTTAAATTTTTCAATAATTTTCTCAAATGGGAATTCGTTATTCATTTTTTTTATCTTGTATATGCAAAGAGTATTAATCTGTGGCAAAGGGAATGGTGCTGCACCTAGCAACCAGCTATTAAGAGATATGTATATGCTTAAAGGCTACTGTATTTCAAAATTGCCCTTGTAAATATTTATTCCCCTTACATCTACAAGAAAATTAGCAATAAGATGAGTCTGCAAATGTTTATCTCGATTAACATGAAGTAGATGGAGAATAAGCGTTTGTAAAAATAGTTTGTACAAGAGTAGAGAAATTCATGTGAGTGTAACACATCAGATTTTTTTATACTAATCCTCGTTTGATTTTCTAAAACTTTCCAGCGTCCCTCTCATAGTTAAAGGTATTTTTGAGTTCTGCTGTACACTCGTACAGAAACGTTTTTTTTAACTAAAAAGTGGTTATAAAGGGATCTTCCAAAACCGGATGAATCCTTCGTCTATCTGATAAATTGCTACAAGTAAAACACATTACAGTCCATCAGTTATAATCCTTAAATTCACTGAGAAAGTGTAAGAGGAACGTGAAAGAACAAGCTTTACGTGTGACAAACACGTCACTTGTATTCATTTGATGCGGGCTTACAGATTAGGAGTTGTCTAAGGAATAAAACAAGGGATTTCTTACCGTTATACGAAAGGGGTCATGTGAAACATTGTGAGAAGCTGGTCGTAAAACCCAAGTAGGCCATGTATTAATAGGTAGAGAGTTCATCAGCTGTGCTCCTCGTAATGTAAACGGGTGTGTTAATGTGACACACTCTCCAGCGCTGAGGTCATACCATCAGGGTCAGAGGTTCCACCTGCAGTTGTCTGAATCCTCGCTATCATCTTATTGTTTGCTGCCTTTAATTCCGGCACAAGTAAAACTCGATTCATCATTACACAGCACATTTTTGCGTGAGCAAATATTATTCTTTAATACCTAAGCTGCGGATAAAGGTAAATTATAAAAGCTGACAGAGCGTGAATGTAAACATTCGCAACCCCTTTGGCTAATTTAGTTATATTTATACAATTTACAGCTCAAAGAAGCTATAAATGACACTTCATATTTAGTAACATTCTTCTCCTACTTTGCATGTAACACAGTCCTCTAGATTGCCTGCACAATTTCTAGTACTCTATCTCATGATGTTTCTACAGCGTTTGAAAGCTTAGCTAGGAGCGTATTTAATTTCTTATTTTAATGTTTATGCAGCAGCGCATTCCGGTAATACATTGCAAGGATACAACAGGCTGTACTACAAAAGAAAGAGGTTTTAATCGGTTATCACTAGGGAAACGCAAAATACCAATTTCATGTTCTAAACCATGCTTGCTATCATTATGTGAACAAACATTTTTACATTTTGCAGTAGAATTCAATGCATATGGAAAAAAAATTCACACTTCATAATGTTTTGGTAAAATCTTTATATTTCATTATATTTTGTAACATATACAATATTTTGAGTTAACAATAAACCGCCCTTCCAGCTGATATTCTATTTGGGCAGTTTTCTGCGGAAGTTTAGAAATCCCAAGCCACTCTTTTCAAGTCAGGTATACTTGAGAAAATGTAGCATTTCCTCCATGGCTAACAAGATAGGCTACGACGCGAATAAGAGTTACGTAGTAATTCTAGTCTTAAACGTGGCTAACATTGAATAACTTCATGGTATAACTGTGTTTTCACGGTGCATTTAACGAGCAATCTATTTATTTGTTTAAAATATGGATATATTAGGCGACTAATTTCACTTCATCGGGCCATGACTGGACTAGATTTCAGTTCACGCCGTAGTCGGTCTATATCGTTAGCCACGATTTTCTCTATGTGACGTCATGTGCGAAATTAAATGTTCTCTATTCTTGAAAAGTTTTTATTTTCGCGAACTGGGCTTGTAGTGGCATATTAGTACTAAGAAAGGACAAAATAACTAGCAAATTAGTTTTATTTGTTTATTTTTATTACAGTTTTTTAAGTTTAAGGTTTTTACAATGATTAAAAATATAAACTGCACATAATTTGTTGTATTTCATCTGATATTTTATTATTATATAAGCATAAAAATCTACAAAGCCTATTTTTTTAAACTAATAAAGTGAAGCTGCCCCAAACTCTTAAAGTATAAAATGCTTTAGCTTTAAAATATATATTTCATAATATTTTGGGATTGTTTCTTCATATTCTGGCAATTTATTTATATGTTGCCTGTCTAGTTATAAAACGCGAATATGCCAATTTTGCGAATATTACAAAACATGGTGAAAGGCGAAATAAATCTGATGCGAACACTCGCACGACTTTCTCTATCTCTCCTCCTCGTCTCTCTCTCTCTCTCTCTCTCTCTCTCGAATACATACACACGCGCGCGTTTATTTATATTATTGCACTCGTATAAGCAGTGATTCTTCTATGTCAATTACGTTGATTCACAATGCATTTTTACTTTCTCTACTACGTATAGTAAGTAGGGGAAGTATTGTATTCCACCCAAAATTTCGATACCGAGATTTCACCGGAAATACATGTTTTGAGACTCATTGAATCCAAAAAAAAGCATTTTTGGAAACATGTGTCTGTGTGTCTGTCTGTGTGTCTGTGAACAGCATAACTCAAAAACGAAGAGTCGGATAAACACCAAACTTGGTATTTAGGTTCAGTATCTTCCAGAGATGCGACACGAAGGTTTTCAAGAAAATCCCCCCACCCCAGACTACCCTTTACATGGAACATTTTTCGAAAATTTTAATTTTCTCAAAAACGGCTCTAACGATAAATAAAATGTATATCTTGAATTTCCTGAGAATGTCTCCAAAAGTATTCTTCATTATGAACGACTTTTGCATAACTGGTAAACCATAAGAGATAGACAAAATTTTACTACACAAAAAATGTAGATCGCGTTAAAATACACAATTTATGTCATATACATTTCTTTTGTTGAGTGAACCGTTTGCGAGATATTGCTTGTTATTCCCTTAAATTTTCCAATACTTATACTTTTTCTCAAATTCGTTATTCATTTTTTTGTCCTGGACATGCAAAGAGAATGGAATGCGCCACATAGCAACCAGCGTTAGAATATTTGACTATCGCTTAAAGCCTACCATATTCCCCTTGCATCTATAAGAAACTTATCAATAAGATTGACATCTGATATCCCCATTAACATGAAGCATATGGAGAATAAGCGTTTGTAAAAATAGTTTGTACAAGAGTAGAGAAAGTCATGTGAGTGTAACACATCAGATTTTTTACATAGGAATGATTAGATATTATAATAATATATATAATAAAATCTATCTTTTCCGTAAGAAATTTGTATTGACTCATCATAATTGATAAAATAATAGTTTAATGTAGTTTAGTTTAGTTACTAATGTAGTACTAATGATTACGAATTTTTGCCGTTATTCTCAATTTGTAAAGAAAAAAATTAATTATGTTGATTACAACATTAATTACTTGCGTTATATTAATAATTTCTTTAAACTAACGTGAGGTCCTTAAAGGCCTATGAAGTGGCTTTTAAACGTGTCCAACTGAGGGCTAATTAATTGTACCTAATTTTCTGCGCAGTTTTAAACGAGGTTAAAACTTATTTTATAAAAATATAAAATTATATGGTTATATAATTTATTGCAGCAATTTAAATAAGAAATGCATATCTAAGTGGGATAGAATTCGTGTTAAGATAAAAAGAAAAGCTGTTTCTAGGGGAAAAAATTTAATTTCAAAATATGTGTAAACTTGTTTTTCAATTCAAAAGTTTACAAGAAAAATTGTCAAGGACTTGACAATGTCATTAATGTGCATTTAGACGTTGCCTTTCTCCAAACTGAGCCCCTTCAGAACATATTGATAATAATTTAACACGTGCAGAGTAAATTACTATTAGTGTTACGGTGTAACAGTTTGCAATAAAATATTGTTCTTTACCTAATTACGTAGCATTTGTACGTATGATATCAGTTACGGTTAAGGAATACAATGGAAATAACATGAATTGATAGGTTAACTACACTATATAACATTGCGTACTTCGGAAATCTAATTGGCAATTTCTTCATATGGTCTCGTCTTGTTTGTCTTGCCGAGGTAATCCACGGGGCCCGCCACTAACAAACATTTTTCGTTTAACCTGCTCGCATACGACATCCCTAGCCCAGATAGTCAGTTTTGTTTAGTTTTTGCTTTCAGCCACGTTGCATATTTTTTACGCACTGCAAATACTTGCATTTCAGTGGCAAAACCTATCAAATCATTGCCAAATCTTTGACCATTTAGAGCATGCCTTTATTTGCCTTCATGACTTCATAAGTATTGCATGCAATTTAACCAAAAAAAAGTTGTGAAGTTGTGCCAGCTCTTGGAAAATGTTGTAAATCATTAAATTTGATCGTGTACAAGGAGCTTAAGTACCACAAGGCACTCAAGTCTGAATGAAGCACTGTTCTGACCACCGACCATAATACTAGGACAATAATATTACGCCGGCAACGTCTACGAGCTTTCGATAAGGAAATGGGTTTTCTTATAACCCACAATTCATTGCAACCAAGTCCAGTTCAATGAGGGAAGCAACGTGGACTCATTTCGTTATCCAATTCACATCTGATTCCGGAACGAGTAAGGAGATTAATGGGCGAAAGTCTCTTAATACTGGCACAATTTATCAAATGTCAAAATTAGCAATTAAGAACATCATGTGTTACTTGCTAGCTTTAAATCATCCTTCCAAAGTTCATTAGCGGGATAGAAATAAGCAATTATTAATGCATTATTATGATTATCCTTGCCAAAAATTCCATTTCACATGTTGCTTGTAAAAACTCTGTTGTTTCCATATTATATTTGCTGTAATATTTCCACAAGGCAAATTATATCATTTATAACATACAAAGAACAAAGATGAAGAAAATGAGAAAAACTGTGGTGTAAAACTCACCTGACTTTCTCTGAACAAATTGGTTATTTTATTAAGAGCTCAAACGAACCGTAGCGAATGCTTTTAAACGGTTAAGACAACAGTTTCTCCTTCTTTGCCGTAAATTGTATGTTGAACGGCACATACATTTTTTTCTAAAGCAGATTTGTTCTATATCGTATGGTATCAGTTATAAAAAATTCAATAATAAGAAGATACCACTGCAATGTATTTAACGAAAATTCAAGATATGTTTTATTCATGTCAATTTGACAAACATGTTTAATGAATCGCTAGATCCAATTTTAAAATGAAAAATATATCCTAATTTTACATACAAAGGGTTCTTTGGAGGGAACATTAGCTGAAAATGTTTGCATTAAATCCTTAAAAGGTGCTTCACTTAAATATGAAATTCAATACTGATTTCTTATCTTTCGAGAAATGCTGCTCTCTATCTCTCTCTCCCCCTCTCTCGCAGACACACGTACAAACCAAATATTTTTCTAAAACTGCTTTGTTTCGTTTCCTTTCTCAAAATAAATATTGCTGCTGAAATCTAAGGTCTAAATTTTGGCTGGAATACGACATTTCGTCTTCTTAGACCCTACGTGGTAAGAAAGTAACAATAGGAGGAGGCGTTTAATAACAAACAACACTGCAGCAACCGACTACCGGCATCAACCGATGTCCAAAGAAAGAAGTGGCACGCGATCAACCAATGGGTGCAAGCTGATGGAATGAAGTTAGATGATTTTATCATAGCGAATCGACGGTTCTTAAATACCACTTTTCTGGTCTTCCAATTTCCCCAGAATGTGGGTGGCCACTTAGTGAAAAGCCGTCCTCCGTGGTCTAGTAGTACCATGCTAGCCTCTAGACCGATGTCGTGGGTTCAAACCCGGCGGAGGGCGATGATTTTTTCGAGCGTAAAAATCCTTAGCATGGCTTCCTTCGGAAGGGAAGTAAAGCCGGGTGGTCCTGCGTCGTAGATTTACGGCACGTAAAAGAACCGCAAGCCTGATAAAGAGGCCTCTTTCCGGTCTTTCACACCCAATATAAAATGAGACGCTAAGGACTATAGCAGTTAAAGAGCTCCATAAATATAACTCAATTTAATTTTAACAAGCGAAAAATTCTTTGCACCTAGATGCTCGACTTGAACATAACTGCTGCATGATTACAGGTAAATTTTGACAAATTCCAATACTTATAAAATTGTTCTCAAGAATAAATATTGTTACTGCAATCATGTTCTGTATTCTAAAGCAGTTGCGATATGACATTATAGTTGAAGCGACATTAAAAAAAATCCCCTGAGCTTTCTGGGGATGCACAGTGACTAATTTGAGACAATCCTGCACGAGGTATTTAACATTAAATGTTTATTACCGTAATACCCACATATTTAAATATAATTAAATTCAGACAAGATATTCTATAATACCTTCTTTTGGGGGGGGTAGTTTCTCCTAGAATCATTAAGGTTTTGAAGAAATACAAAACGGGTTTAATGCCCGTTCTCCCTACATATGACACCACAAGCAGTGAACACTAATAATACACGAAATGAAATGATTTTTAGAACATTTTGGGAGAAGGAAACCTTCCAGGCATTGGTTTAAGGTACCTTCCCAACACTTGAACAAAGAGCTGAAAACTAATGCCTTGGGAATGCATTTGGCTACCAATGAACACACAGAAGAGATACAAGTATAATATTAAGTAAAATCTAACGTTAACAACAAGAAATAAATTAAACAATACGCGTTTAGACTGAGTGAGAAAAAAGGATTTATAAGCCGATGTTTACGATGCTACAAATGCCTTCGAATTTATAATATACCTACTCCCGGCCAAGGACGTTGGTTGCAACCTCTCCCTTTTTCTCCTCTTGTCTCAGTTCAACGAACCGGCTGACAAAGGCGGTTTCGTGTTCAAGAAGTCTCTAGCCAAGCCAAATCTTCCTTCCCATCCTTGGAGTTATAACACAAAAAGTATTTTAAAATTCGAGATTTCTTCACCCTATATAAGCTGAAAGCAAAGATTAATTACAAGCTGTTTCGGCTTGGCATCAGAACAGTTATGCCAAGTCCAGTAAACGGCCACGCAGGAAGCTTGCTCGTGACTTGGTTCGCTGCATGCACTCTCACTGCACCCGCCAGGTGCGATGAAATGCAGCAGTAGAAATGTAGGCTACAAGTTCCTTGTTTGCATATGGAAACGTGCTGAGAATGTTCCAGCTTCCGAGAGACTGGTTATTAACGTTTCGACATACGCATGCGCTGTATTCCAGCTTGACCGGTACTATCATCACTTCCGTATGTTGCTCCCAAATCATTTCAAATACTTCACGCTATAGTATTTCCTTATTAACAACGCCGCCACTAAGCCCTGTTATTTGTTCAGTCACGGTCACACGTTGCTTGGTTTAGATTCCTTTCAGATTCGTCCTACATTTGTATAAGTAGGTACAATTCATGTCTTTTTAAACATTTCTGAGGACAGGGTGCCTATATTTTTTTACTTATTTACAGAGTTAGAGTAGTCAGATGGCAACAACTGGAGCAAAACACCGCACGTAGACCATAGTAGTCCCTGAGAGGAAGGGAAGGCATAAGGGCGACCAGATCCGGACGACGACATGCGCTAGCAAGGACGAGTCCCTAAGATCCAACATGTAGGATGTGCTTATTGGAAGGGGACACCTCACCACTGTGACCAGCTTGATCTAGTCTGGCTACATCTCCCGGGAGACAGGGATGAGATGAAGAAGCCGTAGAAGAGCTCAGGTCCATAGAGAAGCACAGAAGTCCCTAGTATTTCCAGTTTGAACACCCGCGCCAGTAGAAGCGAAGAATCCCGAGAAACGGCGACGAAGCCACCCTAACGAGCGGGACTACGCACCCTGGCATTCACGGGGAGAAAGCTTTCCAATGCGCAAGCATCTACGCCATCCGCCAGACACCGCCAGCACCGCAGGATCCGAAAGGGAGAGATGAAATGGAGGGAAGGAGAAACACGGGAGAATACACCGTCCTGCATTCGCCTAGACGTCGTGGGTTAGGGTGGGCAGTCACCGGGAATCGTACCCAGGACCTCTCGAATGCATGCCATAGACGTTGTCACCTGAGCTATCCCACTCGGTCGATTCAAACATGACGCCAGCTAGGTCTGTCTTAGCTACCCGCAACCTGGGAGCGAGACAACCCCCGGGGAGGAAGAGGCCCCCGAAGTTCCGCCAAGGAGAAAACTTTCCAGATCGTAAATACCACCGTTCTGCCGCAACATACCGAGTCGTGGCTTGGTCCTACCACCCTGAGACAGATGAGAGGAATGATGGACAGGAAATTCACGAGAAGGGCATATCATCCCAGCATTCGCCTACCGACCCGAGAAAACCACGAAAAAACTAATGGCCGGCGCGACGAGAGTCGAACTTGGGACCTCCCGAATGCAAGCCTCCCACCTCACCACGTAGCATCTCGCTCGGTTTATTTACAGAGTGCTTCACAGCCAACAGTGATTGGCAAGAGAGATAGATATTAGAGATCGACGAATATACTCTCAATGTTCGTCGATCGTTCCCGTAGGCCTTCTGCGAGAGACATGCAAGACTTTCCTCATTCCAGGAGGTCCGCTATGAGCTGCACTCAGGAGGCTCCCGAGGTCTTTGTGGAGCTACGTGATTTAGAAGTGGCTCCTCGTCAGAGCTAGGTGAGCTGACCAAATGCCAACCACATACAGTAGTTCTGTCCATACTACCTTGAAAGCTAGAAGCATGCTTGGGTCACCCTTGGTTCTCCCCAGTAAGATTCGACCTTAAATTGTCAATAGCCTGTCGAACTCGTATGGGGCTCGACAAAGAAATTAATTTATACTATTATTTCGAACCATGAATTATAATTCATTTTATACAGACATTAAAATAAATAGTTTAATTAAAATTTCAGCTGGAATTATTTATTATTTTGATCACATGGGCCAGTGTCAAGAGATAAAGTATTACCTTTTTTCGGAATCGGTCCCAAAAATGTCGATCCAAGTATGTATCTAATTTTATGTACATACTGGCAAGAAGATAGGCATTAGCACTCGGCCAGCTCAAAGCTTAGGTACAAATCCGAAAATAATCTTAATCTGAGTTGAGGTTCTCTTCGATCTCTTGTTTGGTGGTATTTAAACAGTTATAAATAGTTTTCAAACATTCTGAACAAGAATGAGATATGCGTAGTACGTCATTCTTTCATATACTATGATTTAGCCTAAACATTTGAATGATAATTAAAAAAAAATAGATGCAACAATCAATTTAAAATTTGGCCAATAAATGTTTACAAGCATCTCTATTTCGGTGCTCTTAATTTCAACACAGCATATTTTTGCTGTCTGTCTGATGTGATTTACATATGATATAACTTTCTCATTTTGAATTATCACGCTTCTAGCTGAACGTTCTTCTGTTCTTTTCTTTATGCAAAATTGCAAACAAGATAATCATATTCTTGGAAAGTGATTACCTCGTTTCGATCGCGATCATGGCGTACATACTACCAACAATATTATGATAAGCTTAGTCAGTTTAGTTTAAGGCGGGCAAGAGGATGTGAAAATAGGCCTTATCCCACAAAGGCTCTCCTGTCATGGAGTTTAAACTTTCACTTTATCCCGTTCGTCCCATTCCGCTGGTTGAGACATAACATTATCCTACTGGACTACGATCTTGCTCAACCCATTGGCTCCGATTGTGATGCTACATATATTTTCTTTGTTGATGTAGGCCTATATAGCAGCAGGATGTTCTTACTAGAAGTTTGATGTATACTTATAATACAGAGAATGGGTACTAAATGGGGATATCCAAATTATTATTATATTATACTACAGATGGCTTTAGACACACAGAACTCCCATACGTGGGCTGATAAAGAAGTAGCAGGAACTGCAAACGTTGAGAAAGCTCTGATGAACAGTAAATTTTCTCATTGGACAATGCCCTTTAAGGACGTCTGTACAGAACGGGACAGGATTTCAATCCCACTTGCATGAAGTCTCGGATAGGAATGCGATTTTTGTTCATCTCTTATGTGACTACCAAACAGTCATTTATTTGTTGTTTTAAAAACTAGAGGAGCTATCAATTTATAGTTTGATTGGGTTCATTATGAACATCGAACTATTGGGTTGATAAAATGCTAGTATAAGGAAACGTGGTGGTGAGAAGATCGTAGTGCATAGCGTTTCTACGCGTTCCCTCTATTCAACTCGCAAACGCTCACGATGCCAAGCGAAAACTGTATCGAAGTTCGACAATCGTGGCTACAACTAAAAAAGAAAGAAAAAAAACGAGCAATTAAAAATACAGCTGTACTATGTTTACGAGCTCGACCCTCCTTTTACATCTGGTCCATCCTTTTAAGCTGTGTTGTTAACTACACGAACGGTCCGACATCCAGTGACAAACCCTCAACAGGAATTAATTACGGTAGACCTGTTCTTCTCTTTGGATTGTTAACAGTAGCAAGTGTGAATCTCTAGGCATCGAAATACTCCAAAATAACAGGGTTAGAGCTATGTAACAGGCGAGTTAGTTGCAATAAAGTGAGAATTGCCGTTGACGCTGTTATGCAAAAACGCCTAGGCATCTCCGTAAAAGACTGTGGAATTTCTGGGATGACACGTTGTACCAACGTGTTAAGGTTCCCAAAGCAGACTTTGAAGATAATGTCCTAATCACAAGGTCACTTCACGCTTGTTAAATTAGAGCTCATCTGAAGCAATGCTGACGTTGCAGGCTGGGAGGTAATGAGGAGCAAACAAGCCAATTCCTCCCTTGAGAACAAGCTTACCTCATGGGCATTTCTATACTACACTAATCGAGCACTGGAACAAAGAGATTGAGTACAGGGCATTATAACTAGGACTGTGCCTGAGGATACCAAAATATTCTGTACTAAAATGTTTAAAAGACAGGAAGAACCATGCTGGCCTCCAGTTCCCGAGGTCGCGGGTTGAAACCCGGCGGAGGGCGATGGATTTTTTTCGGGCGTAAAATCCTTAGCGTGGCTTCCTCCGGAAGGGAAGTAAAGCCGGTGGTCCCATAGATTTACGCACGTAAAACAACCTCAAGCCTGATAGGACTCTGAACAAAATTACAGGTCTTTCACGCCCAAGATAGAATGGGACGCTAATGACCATAGTAGTTAAAGAGCGTCCATAAATAAAACTCAATTAAGGAAGAACGTAGAAGACCTGTGGAAGCACTACTGTGGCGATGCAAATAAAATACACCTACACGGGACGAGAATCAAATACAAAGATTAAAATCAGAGTACAATGTCTGATGTGTTGACCTAGTAGCTCAGTCAGTACAACACCTGCCTGCTGTGCAAGGGGTCCCGGGTTCGATTCCCAGCTGAGGGATGGGAATTTTTCTCTAACCAAAATTATTCCCTATCTTACACAGAGTCTAGAAGTGTGAATGATGAGGCAGTATTTTTAACACTTAAACGATATCAGTCTAATTATACAATATAAAATATAATAACAGCCCGCCTTAAAGCAATATGTGTATAAATAATATATAAAATGTATGAAAGTCATTGTATTAATGTATATATTATTATGTATATATTTAATAATGTTATGTGCATCTATTACGTAATTTAACAATGTAGGAGCTGCGACAATAGAAACCGAAAGTTGCTAACAATAAGGTAACTTTGAGGAAATAATGAATTAGAAAGTTTAATAAAGTCTACTAGTAATTCTTGGAACAATAATGTATTATTTAAAACAGTTTATAAATAGCCAATCAACAACTAGAAAAGGCTTAAGTTAAATAAAAGTATTCTATTGGAGTAGGCTTAGCCAATCAGAGATTTAAAATAGGGAAAAAGTTGCAAATTCAAGCGGCAGATGCTACACGATAGCATACCCAACCAGAGGCTAGAAAGCAACGTTCCCGAATAGTTCGATACGTATTCAGTGTGAGACATAAAACTTCATTATGGCAAGAATAAAAATAAAGTTTACGTATTAAAAAGTGCAATTAATAAATAATCTCACAGCTCTACAATATGATATATCAGTGAAGTATTATTTAATCGTGTGAAAAATTTATAAAACAAGGAGTGAAGTAAAAATAATAATTTGTGTAAGCGTTCATTCTTTAGCCACACCACCCCTGCTAAGAGATACATGTTTCTGCAAAAATACTGACGCAGCCGAGGCAAACACCGGAAAGTGAACGTGGGGCGAAGGCCACTGGAAACCCAAAGTTTACCAGAAATCCAACGACAAACGAATACGAGTTAACACCATTGCAGTTAAAGGCGGTGTCTAAATGAATACCTGCCAAGCGCATACAGGTGTTTGTATTACAGTCGATGTTTACTTTCTCTACTACATACCTATTGTAAGTGGAGAAAGTACCTACCTACTGTATTCCATTCATAAATTCGATATAAAGAGTTCACTGAGAGTACACGTTATTATGTGTCCTGAAAAAAAAAAGCATATTAAGAAAAAGGTCCCTGTACCGGCGCGCATGTGTCCGTATGTCTGTCTTAGAACAGTACAACAGGATGCGACACGAAGATTTTCGACACAACCTCCCCACAACAAACTGCCCTTTACATGAAAACATTTTCCTTACTTTTGATTCTCTCAAAAAATGTCTAGGATGTTGATTAAAATACCATACGTTTAAGATATTTGCATAACAAATCAAAAGTGTCGATTGCATTTTCTGCAACTAGCCTCTGAAGTCCGCTTCATTCTGACTGACTTTTGTATAATTGGTACAGCTTAAAACAGACATCTTAGTACACAAAAAATGTGGATCTTATTAAAGCACACAATTTCCACGAAATACATTTTTTGTAGCGTTAACTATTTACGAAATATTCTTTGTTATTTGATTTAATTTTCAAATACTTATACTATTTTCAAGTGGGAAGCCGCTATTCATTTTTTCACGTGGTCATAAACGAGCGCGATGACGGCAACGTCTGTGGCCCGCATTCGGGAGTTCCCGGGTTCGATTCCTGGTGGCCGCCCGCTCTGACCATAGAGTTTTGTCGTGGTCTTCCTCTGGTCGCTTAGGCGAATACTGGGGTGGTGTATTCTACCACGATTTCTCCTTTCCCTCATCCCCTGTCATTAATCTTTCTCCCTTTCATCTTTTAGGCAGTGTTCGGTTCCGTAGTACGTCTGGTGATAGGCAGTTGGCATGCCTGCAATAGCCGCCTCGTCACCCTTTCGCGGGATTCTCAACGTCTACTGGTCGAGAGCAGGTGTTTCATACTGGAAATGATACAAACTACTCTGTAATCCTATTTGCCTGAGAACCTGCGACCCCCTAAGGCTCCTTCACTGCATCCCTGCCTCCCGGGAGGTATAGTCACAATAGATTGAGTTGCTCGGCGAGAGCCCCCCTCCGGTAAATACCTCAAACCTCCCGTGGTTATACAAAGAGCACGGAATTTCCAGAGATGTGCTTTTTAAAATTCTTGACTATCGCTTTAGAATACTGTATTCTTCTTATACCTACAACGAATGCGTAAATGTTTAATGAAAGTTTATCTTGATTAACAAGATGTAGACATAATAATAAAGTTTTGTAGAAGAGTAAGTGGAAAATGTCAAGTGAATGCAGCACATCAGATTTCTATAGCACGAACCCTTCTGCTATGTAAACTAAACATACGAAGATAAATATCTGGAAAATGAGAATGGTAATAAAATACGTATACTTTATTTAAAATGTATGTTTTATTGAGATTTATATTATTCATGTAGTAAGTGCCTGTACCTTTTGAGATTTCTCAGATGATTTTCTGTAACATCTGGTTAAAGTTTAACAACTTGTTAAAGCTGCTAACGAGTTGCTACACGATATTTAGTATTCTGTAACATCGTAAAAACAACATCTTGTTGAGAGGAAAAACATTATGGTGTTGTTAGCATTAGCAATACTACTACTCTACTACTGGTTGAAAATGGATGCACTTTTAGTACTTCTTGATCTTAAAGAGAAACGGTAACAAACCTCTTAACCGGAGAGTTACAGAATAGCTCTGATTGTCAAAATGTTATTCCTGTTGCAATAAATCGAATTGCACACCATCAAAACAACATTCTCACTTTATCACTCATTCGCTAACCTGTATTTTAAATGAAAAACTAAAACATTAGATAATTTTCGTTCTGTAGGATTGAATGCCGAACCTGTGTACTTGGGGGCTTGTTTCTTGCTAGTTATTTCTTGCATTACTTCGTCGTTATCATCATAATCATTTTCTAAAGTTATCATACAACTTGCTAAAATTCTTCTTGGAGATAAATCGAAAGCAAACCCCTGTACGGATGTTGACGCCTTGTTTTGCAATTCCCATGAGGCGGATTTAGAGAAACAAAGGACCATGAGCCCACTGCACATTTTAAAGGTTTGCTGAATGATACGAAAAAACAAAAAAACAAAACGAGAGCATCTTTCGACAAAACACAAAACTATAAAATTGCATTGTTTTACGAGGGCAGTCCCAGAAGTATCCGACCTGATGTATAGATAGTGGTTGTTTTAAAAAATGACTGCGTAACACCTTTATAAAGCTTAAGTCTAAAGTTTTATGATGGTACATCGTTTAGCGATTGTTTGGCAGCCATCAATAGCGAACGCTCTCAGCAAATTTGTAAACATGGATAAAACTGGCCCTCGTTATGTGATACAATACTTTCATTTGAAAGGTCTTAGTCCAACTAATATTACAGCTGAGCTAGATTCTACTCTGGGGGAGACTGCTCCTTCGTTTACAACAGTAAAATATTGAGTAGCAGAGTTTAAGCGAGGCCGTACGAGCTGCCAAGACGAACATTGCAGTGGTCGACCAAATGAGGTGACCACACCAGAAATTGTGAAGAAAATCCACAAAATGGTATTGGATGAGCATCGACTGAAAGTGCGCGAGCTAGCAGACATCGTGGGCATTTCAAAAAGTGCTGTACATCGCACATTAACCGAAAATTTAGACATGAGAAAGCAATGCGCAAGATGGGTGCCGCGTTTACTCATAATGGAACAAAAGCAGCATCGTAAGATGTTTCAGTCGAGTGTTTGGCGATGTTTTGCTGCAATAAAGCCGAGTTTTTGCGTCGATTCATAACCATGAATGGATCCATAACTTCTCACCTGAGACGAAGGAAAGTCATAACAGTGAATTGAAAGGGGAGAATCAGCTCCGAAGAAGGTGAGACGTTCCATTTGCAGGCAAGGTCATGGCGTCAGTTTTTTGGGGTGCGCGTGGGATACTTTTCATTGATTATCTTCAAAAAAGGAAAAACAATCAATGGAGAGTATTACGCAAACTTATTGCAGCATTTGAATGATGAAATGAAACAAAAACGGCCGCATTTAGTGGAAAAGAAACGTTTGTTTCATCAAGACAATGCACTAATTCATACATCCATTATCGCCATGGCCAAAATCAATGAGTTAAAGTTTGAATTGCTTCCTCGTGCACCCTATTCGCCAGATTTAGTCCCCTCTGATTATTTTCTGTTTCCAAAGTTGAAGAAATAGCTTGAAGATTTGCCTACAGTGAAGAATGGAGTCTGCGGTTGATGACTGTTTTGCAGAACTCGGTGGTTCTCAGTATAAACAAGGTATCGAAGCTACTGAACACCGCTGGGAAAAGTGTATCGAGGAGACTATGTAGAGAAATAAAGATGTTTTTTACCCAAAATGTTTGTGTTTACTTTGTTAGGTCGGATACTTCTGGGACAGCTCTCGTACATCAAGAACTAGTCGCATGCTGAATCCTTCTGGCATCTTTTTTGGTGATATATTCAACTGTTATTAATTTCCATAATATTGGCTCATGTACAAAATGGCACCAGTTTATATTTATTTCCGCTTTACTGTAGGTTTGCGTTGCACATCCTAGCCAACAAATATTATAGAAATCCGTGGGCGAACAAGACACGTTCAAAGTAGGCAGATAATAGGATGCCTGGTAACACGTGATAAAAACAAACGCATTTATCTCAAAATATGTTTTCTCTTCCGCCTTCCCTCCAACGGCCGGCATTTCTTGGTATTATGGAATGCATGTATGAAGGTAGTCGAGTGCAGTAAAATGCATGTTTTAAACAAGAGGAAGTAAAACCATCATATGTATTTTTGGAGAACGTCAATGTTGAAACGTTATTTGTGATTTTAAGCTCTACTTATGTGCATTTGCATGAGTAATTCTGTTTAAAGCCCTACTGGCAAGCTATTCACGACTTATTTTATCAACATAAATTAATAAATAAATAAGAGGTTTCAGGCTGTAAGGCCATGGTCAAGTGTAAAATTATCATCACAGGACGTTTTAGTTAACTCTTTGGTTGCCATCCTCAGCCCTGTCGCCGATAAGCTGCTCGAGGTGCTGTCTGAACGTAACTCATACATAAAAGAATTCCATAAATAAATTCACGATACATTTCATGAAAAAACAGCTCTAACTTGTGCCTATATATAGCAAAGTCACTGTATTATCACTTTGCTACAAACTGTTCTTGTTGTTTTTTTAAGGGCTTTCTGCTGAGTTAGGAGGAGGCATGATCCACTTAATGACACAAAATAATGCTTCCTATACCGGTGAAAACTTTTCCTTGGGAATGTGCAAATGTGCTAGTTCTTTACAATGAATACGATTGTAATATATGTAATATTTATTTCCATCCCTATTACAATAATAGAAATGAAACTTGTATTTAAAGCTTAATATCTAGTGCTTCAGTTCTCTAGCTCTCCCATACTTAACCCCTACGCTGTACATATGGGATAAAGCTACTATACCATCTCACCACTTTCCAAACCGTGCCCATTCTGCTGTACCTTTCTTAAGCTCCTTATCCACTTATTCCTTGTGTTGCCTAAAAATGTCCCCATCATTCTAATTGTTTCTGCTTTTGTGCTTCCCAGCATTCTTAATGCTACTGTTTCTTTATTTAACTTGTCACATTTTTTATTCCATATAATCTAACTCCACCTTTGAACCTTATCACATTCTATTAGCCAATGAAAAGTACTACCCAATTCGTGACACATAAGACATCTCCCCAAACAATTATATCCATTCCTTTTTAAAAAATATTACTCTTGTACGCATCCACGCAAGACCTATTCTACCAAATTGATTGCATATATCTACACACTTCTTCCTTTCCCAATTTCTTTTAACTAATTTATACAAGATCGATAAACTTTTACCCTCAAAACTAGCCCAAATCTCTTGTTTCTCGATGTCTTCCACCCTCAATCTCACTTCTTTCCAAAACCCATTGTTATTATCTTTATCTAATAGGAAAATATTCCTCATGCCAATTTCTTTTAGCACATTTCCCATCTCCTTAAATCAACTCTCTTCCCCTAAGACGGCTTTTTGAAACTGTATACATTCTTTTAATATATTACTATCTTCTAGATTTAAGCATCTATACCAACAGTTCAAAATTCTTTCCACTATTATACCTTTTCCCCCTACCCTTCCTAGCTCTGCCAGTGCCACGCCCCTTGGTGAACTCTTAGGTAAACCCAGAACTTCTTTACAAGACATCAATATATTTACGTTGTGTGACACGTTGAAATCATCCTTACTACCATCACCATTATCTCTTGTCATAAGGATGCACAATAATACTGCATACTGATGCAGGTAGTAGTATCAGACGGTGTAAAGCAAAGTTGGTAAGTGAATTTCATAGAATAGAAGGTTGCAAGGCTCTCCATAAAACGTATTGAACAATATTTGTACAAACTAATACTATAATGGATTCAAGTGAGCGGTGTTATTCTGTCTATAATCTTGACAAGAGTGATATAACAGCTCTGTTATGTAACTAGGAACCCTGAATTTCTTTTCCAACGTGCAAACCCTACTTCTAATGTGCAGCCCTACTCTGTAGGGCCAAGAAAATGCACGATCGTGCAAAACATTTTATGTACTGCCTTGGAGGCAGTACCTTAAAACACGAAAAAGGCTCACAATAGACAGTTTCAATCTTTTAACACACACAGACACACACACACACACACACACACACACATACAAATGCAAGATGCTGTTCTATCTGAAAAGTTTCAATGCTCATTCGACAAGGATTGATATTGTCCGCTGAATTATTCATACAACGAACGACCAGAATCTAGTTGGGAATTCCAATGTGGAGGAAAATGATGGAATAGTCTACGTGCCTTTCCAAAGAACATCATCCTCCAAGTTCTAATAGCAAAACTTGGTCTGGAGAATATGGGGGATGGGGAAGGGACGTGGAAGTAAGAGGGAAGGCAAAGTGGGGTAAAGATGGAACCCCGAGTCTTTGTCAGCCTCATCCCCTTCCACCAAAAAAGTAATAATATAAAGAAAATGTCTTTATGTAAGTTATAAAAGTGGAATAAGGAGGGGAAGGGAGGGAATGGTGAAAAAGGAAAACTTGCCGAGATTAAATTTTGCAAGAAGGCGTAAGCCTGAATTATAGCAGAAAATAGGTGAAGATGCATGATCCCCATGTTATTTTGACAGCATTCTCCCCTAGTGCATGAAATTCAAATTTATGTATCGGGGGGAAACGCTATCATAAATGGGTCAGTAGTTGCACATAGTCGATCTTGATTCATGGCAGAAAAAAACTATTACATTTCAAATCTCTTTCTTCCAAGGCAAACTATGGTAGCATATTTATCCTAATGTGTTTTCTCTGAGGCACATCAACTTCGAAAGAGTTCAGTTAACAGTTCATCGACGATAGCATTAAGTTGTCTTTAATCGAAGAAATCCAACAATTTAGGGAAAATTCCGTTCATCGCCTGTCAATCCGAGACATGCTTCTAGCACAAATACCTGCGATATCATGGTCTCTGAGCTGGTGTGCCGCTTTGCAGAATGGAGTTCAAGTTGTGATGTGTGAAACTTATTTTGGGTACCAGTTACAATCCTAAACCACCAAATAATTTCTGTTTAATTCCGCCTTTAACATTTGTCATATCGGCAGCATTTTACCTTTGGAACAATTGCTCATCACTTCATCAACAATGAAGTTCACTCGCCTACTCTGTATTCACTCTTAGGTTGATCCGCATCAAAACAAATCCCAGGTGACCAGTGCACCGCTATAACGTATCCTTCCGCCATTCCCACTAGAAATACTGTTACACTTTCAGACTACGTGGCCAGTACAAGCGGGACGTAGTGCAAAAAATAAGAGGCCTTATTTCGACAACTGAAACGGTGACTAGCATATTCTGTTAAGGGTTAAAGGTGATAAGATTGATAGTTGCAACAAAATAAACGTTTACACATATAATAATAGTTAATTCTAAAATAAATGAGCGAAAAATAAAGTAACATAATTTATTCGCTCTCTGGAAGCGGCACTGTTGGCGGCTCATTTTAAAAAAAGAAATTGTGCACTGTTACGCGAATTGCATTCTTCTCAAAACCTTTACATTCTTGAATCGCATATTTCATATGCTTTCTTTCTTTTCCCGAGTGTAACCACTTTTCTCGTTTCAGATTTTTCTGCACAAGCACTGTTTATAGTTGTACTCGAAACACCGGTGAACTCAGAAGTTAATTTCACTATTTTTTTCGCGGAAAGCGTTGGATATTTCTCACATAACTTATAATAAAGATTCAACACTACTGTTTTTTCACCACTAGTCAATGGTTTGCACGGCTAATGCTTTACGTAATTTGACGAAAACACAAGAGCGAATTCACCGTCCTCCACGATACTGAACACAACAGCTGGTTTCCGGCTGTAAACAATATTCTGGGCCTACCCGATGTCAGGTGACTCATACGAATTGCATCATGGGACTTGTAGCTCTATTTTACTGTATAAATCAGCGTTAAATAAAGCCTTAGGTATTTGTATAGAATATTATACTATTTAAGGATAAATTCATTCTAAAATTCAGAGATTAGCATGGGACTACTTTCCTGCGCGCATTGCTACCGTGTTGCATTAATAGCATTCTAAAAACAAAACGAGCGCTGACTTGCTTCGGGCAATGTCGATGAATTCCTGAACAGCTATTTCTCGAGCAGAATGGATTTTGTAAAGCCTATAAACATGCAACAAACAGTATCTGGGTAATAACACTAGACGGTAAGCGATGCGATAGCATCTGAAATACTATTTTATCTATTGTGAACGCAGAATACACGGCCCAACGGAATGCGACTACATTCAGTGGTCGTGACGTCAGCAGTTGACTCGAAAACTTAAAGATGCGACAAATGACAATAATTTAAGGATTCCTTGGTACATATTGTGGCGTATTAATAATTTGGGGGGGTTACATTACTGCTCTACATTGTCATTCCAGACACATTGTTGTTTACTTACTCTTGGCTGGTAGCTTTGCTAGCCACGAGTAGTGGGGGATGGCGCCACTCTCAGTTAGGATCCCGTGAGTAACGGACGGCGCGTGTAACCTGGCTTTGGATCGGTGGACATCTCCTCCCACCTTCCATTTTTAATAATGTAGGAACACCAAACGTTTGGGAAATAAATCTAGAAATGTGTGAGTAGATTTGTGTTATGGATTTTGTCCAGAAAAAACCCACGCCTTCCTCTTAAACTCCACACCACGTTTCGGTCCTCCGCAGCCGAGTAAGTATACACCTGTGCGTGCTGGGTATTAGAAATTAATTTAATTTTCATGTGAACTTTTAGGCCATCTAACCAGCATGTAACAATAAATCACATTATAATTAAAGCGGACTGCTCCTTTATGTTACAATAAAAGCAGCTCCAGTCTTTCCAAGCAAGAACAGCGACGATAATAACAAACTAAGAAATATTCTCGACTGTGTTCTAATTTCTTTATAAATTGATACAAAATAATTGTTAATAAAGGAGGTTGTGTGGAAGCCTAAAATGTAACACGTTGAAAGGTTCACATTTATTAATATGCTTCATTACTTTTTCTAAACCTTAATCCTTTGCTGTTAACTGGAGATTAAGGGATGAAGACCTCCAAACTTTCGTTACCGTTTCTAGTCTGGTCTTTTTTTCTATTTATTTATTAATAACCATTGTTATGGCTATGATGATATTACAGCTTAATTTCAAGATCATTTGCAACCATGTACGGCTAGGTTTAAGAGACCATTACTTGTATTTCAGTCATCTAACTATTCGATATAATTTGAAATTCAATTAGGGAAATTCCTACTCATTCTTAACTTTAATTGAAGTTGTTAAAATTATTAATATTTTCAAAGGACCCTTACGACAGATAAATTAAGGTATAAACCAATTAAAGTATATACCCTTACAAAAGATTCACCATATAATCAAAATCTCTAATTTTCTACATTTTAGTGTATGACGCACAGAAATGTTTAATTCTGCTTTATATAAAGTAGTAAAAGTAATAATTTACATGATTTATCCTATCAAGATAATCCTTATGACTCAGGCATTTTACTTTTTCATTTAAAGAAATTTTAAATTCATTGGATAAATATTATTTTTATGAATTATATATATATATATATATATATATATATATATATATATAAATACAATTAAGTAAGATTCAAGTACACTTTATTCTAAAGATATAAATCAATATTGTCAATACATACTAATCCTCCTTTTCATTTAGTTTCATACAGCCAAATTAATAATTAATACATCTTTGTACCTCAAATAATACCTTTAAATTGATTAATCTTATTATTTTTTCAATTATACTGATTCTATTTAATAATAAACTTTTATATACTTTCCTATAAAACTACAATTTTAACTTCAAATAAAACTTTATTAAAATTTTTAATTCTGACAAGTAAATTCAAATAACAACGCTTTACATTGCACAGACGAATTACATTGCGTAAAACTCAAAATTGCCTAATACGTGCACTAAATGGCAATTTTTGCACTCTGCAATAAAATTAGACTGTTAATCCGTGATGTTGAGCATAATTTTTACATGGATAAAGCGGTTACTGTAATAAATACAAGTCAAATATGGATTTCCGGTAGCAAAAACTCATTCGTTTTTACAGCTAGAAGCAATAAACGTTACAGCTTTTACCTACATGATAATCATTTTTCCTTTGTAGGTTATACAGTTGTCATAGCTGTTTAGCATTTGATCGCGCTCAGCACCAGGGCTGATGGACGTCGGAAAAATCTTGAGAAATAAAAATTAATAAATAGAAGGAAGAATGATGTAGGAAATTTGTTGATACTGTATGTACGCATGGTGCGTGCAGGCGGTCCAATTAGAGGCACGACCTTTTAGGGCAGAATAAAACATGCGTTACTTGTCCGTCTAAAACGCGTTAGTCCAACTTCAGCATCTCCAGAGGAGGTTGTCAGTGGAAGGACGACTATGTAACATTTTAATAGCAAATGAAAGTGCCCCGTTATTATATCGGCAAGAGCTTTTGCGCGTAATTGTAAAACATACAAAATGGATACGATAGAAAGGACTTCTGCTTATTTTCTTTCTTCTTTCCTTTTTAATCTATGTTTTCCTGTGTAGTACTTCATACAGGCTGATTCATGAAGAACACATTTATTTCTTTAATTGTTTCAAAACGAGTTATGCTAGCGACAATTTATTATACCTGAAATGCAGAGGAATTTACCTCTATAGCAAATGTTGAAAATGTCCTCCATCCTGCATAAGGCACAACTCAACACGTCGTTCCATGTTACTGCCACTCGTTGGAGGACTGTGTTGTCAATAGCTTGAATCTCCTGTGTAATGTTGTGCTTCAGATTGTCCAATGTCTGGGGACGTGTGGCATAAACCCTGTCTTTTAAGAAGTCCGGCGATGTCAAATCCGGAGATCTCGGTGGGCACTGGTTCTTGGAAATTATCCGGTCGTCAAAGAAACTTGCAATTAGTACCATGGATTCATTTGATGTATGGCATGCAGCGCCGTCCTGCTGAAAATATCCTTGACTCAGCTCTACATCATCTAGTTGCTCAGCAAATCCCATGAAAATCCGTCGGTACTCTGCAGTGTTCACATTGTTTTCAAAAAAAAAAAAAAAATTGGTCCCACTATTCTCTGCGCGGATATTGCGCATCAAACTCCGATTTTAAACGGGTGTATAGGTGCTTCATGAATAACATGTGGATTTTCGCTGCCCCAATAGCGTGAGTTATTTGAGTTCACATAGCCGGATAAATGGAACCATGCTTCATCTGCGAACCATGTGATGGATAACATGGCAGGATTTTGCACAATAATCACCTAAAACCAACAACAATAATTCAGTCGTCTATCCTTATCTGGTTCCTGTAACTGATGGACAACCGTAATCCTATACGATTTTAAGCTTGTACTTTTCACAGCTCTCTGACACACTGAGTAGCTGTACCCTGTCTCCTGTGACAAACCTCTTAATGATTTTTGGGTGGCTGATCCAGTTCATGCTCTTACGTCAACAACCGTGGGAAGCCTATATGAATGAGTTTTGCCTTTTTCACTCACCAGAGATTCAGTTGGTTCCAATTTGTTTACCAGTCCTAGTATTGTGTTTCTCTGGGGAGGATTCCGAACACCAAATTCTCTCTGGTATGCCCTTTGAGTAGCTGTAATTAAATTCATAATCCAATATTGCTTTACAAGGAAGAGACGTTTATTTAATGTGTACTCCATTTTTACGTTGACTGGAACAAAATTTCAAAAACAGTTTCCCCAATAAAGCTAACAATTACGTATAAAACATGAACATCTGCGCATCTAGTGATAGGCAATCCAAACTCCAGAACATTCTGCTTAATTTGGTGCTAAAATTGGGGCATTGAGTGAATTTCGAACAGAGTAATTAAAGAAATAAATGTGTCAGTTCTTCATAAATCACCCTGTATTATATTTCGCACATTCATACTACCATTCTACAGCAAACCATCCTTACATAAGGATGGGCAATAGAATCAGCCAAACTTTTACATGAAATTTGTCCTTGTTAAACCCAGAAAAGTTTCGAAAGCCTTCATAACTTTTAACAACAATGCAAATCAGTGAACATTCGTTGCACTGCGCAGCATTTTCATCTAGTAAAACACGCCTCGAAGAACCAAGGCTTGCGAATCGCTCACCAAAATATGTATGAAAATACTCGTTATTAACTTATTAACGCAATGATTGGACAAATAATTTGCTACCCAATAAAAGCTTGCGAAGCGCTGAACATATTGGACAAATAAAATAACAGAAAAAACGAGAGAACTTTTTAGTGAGTGAGAGTATTAATACAATGCAAAAATAAAAATGGAATACATTTTAATGTACTGCACACAGAAACAAAAAAAGAATTTACGTAAAAGGAACTCGGTAATAATAAAATTTAATTACCGATGTGTTTAAATTAATAAACATACATTCAATTACATTTTCTCGATAATTTTATTGCAGTATAGGCATATAATTTCATGCTTTCATTTTAAATTACCCAGTTCTCCATTAAAACCCTCTCGCTATCCCAGTATGCGCTGTGACCTCAAGCTGGAAAATAACGTTCCGTGCACGGGAGAGCAAAAGCACTATTGTACGAAATATTATTCCGAGAGTTTTGTGAGCAGCTTGAGCTTTAAGAGATGTCTAGATTTACTCTTTAGTGCATGATTCTGTTTTATATGCTTAACATTCTTAGATTGATAGAAAAAACTCCAAAGTTCTTAGCTTCGTAAAAGAGAAACGCTAACAAATGCACACACAGCTGAGATTATGTTAACTTTATTTATATGACTCGATGTCACTGAGCGAAGTGGCGCCGCGGTAACGTGTGCAACTCGCATTCGGTAGATCCGGTTCGATTCCCCGACGACCGTCCACTCTGACCCATTAGTTTTTCGTGGTTTCCCCGGGTCGACAGGCGAATGCGAGGTGGTTCTTCTCTACCATGATTTCCTTTCCATAATTTCTCTTTCATTCCATTACCTTCTCATCTTTCTGGTGTGCTTCTAGGTTTCGTGCCGGACAGATGGCGTGGATGCATGCTCGAAGGACAGAGTACTCCCCGTGGATATCGGAGGGCAGCTTGGTCGTCCGGTGGTTCATCGCAGCTTCAGCATTGGGTGGGTCCTCGAGTTTGGAAATGTTAAGGGCTTTCGCGCGTCTCTTGCCTGTCTGCCTGTGTGGCCTTCTGTGGTTCCTTCACTTCATCCCTTCCTCTTTGGGAGTGGTAGCCGCAATAGATACTCCCTCCGTTGAGTAATCTACCAATGACTTGATGTCATTTGAGCTTTACTGTCTACGCTTCAGCATCCAAACTATTGGACTAAAATTTTACTCTTTCTACAAAACTAAATATCCCAATTGTATATAAATTATTTCTAACAGGATTTTTCATATTGCCGTTATTACTTCCATTTTTCCATTGATTGTAATAATGTTATAGTTACCCGAAAGTGAATTGAAAACTAAAACTGCCAAATATACATAAGAAGTCTTGCCGTCTGCACGGCACGAAAGCAGAAGATTGGTAGCTATGCTCTAGGGTCTCTGTGACACGTGACGGAGCGGGTGGTTACAGGGATGAGACCTAGAAGACTCCATCATATATCGTTCTAAGAGTTATCCACCAACAGATCCGTCGTGATATGACCAAGGAGTTAAAGCGACGTAAAATAAAATAGAAATAAAATAGAAGTCTTCTTAGTTCTTACATTTAACTTTGAAAGATCATCTATAGTTGACTGAAAATCTTCTAAATTTTAAGACGGGTACAACATACTATACTACGTATAGTAAACGGGGTAAGTATTGTATTCGATGTCAATATCTCCCCGGAAAAATATATTTTGAGGTCCCTTAAACCCAAAAAAATGTTATAGACAAAGATCCTATGTGTCCGTGAACAGCATAACTCAAAAATGATGTCGGATAAATGCCAACTTGGTTCAACTTCCACTTAGCATCCCTTTGAGACCTGAGCTGTCTCAGTTTAGCAGAAACTTAGCTGCTCCCCGCCTATCAATTCTGAGTTATGCTGTTTACAGACGGACACACAGACACACACACACACGGACATGTTTCCAAAAATGCTGTTTTTGGATTCAGGGGGTCTCAAAACATGTATTTCCGGTGAAATCTCGGCATCGAATTTTTGAGTGGAATGCAATACCTCCCCTACTTACTATACGTTAGAAAAAGTAAAAAGCAGTTTTATTACTGGTTTTCAAAACTTCACAGAAACATGTACATTGCACAGAGAGAGGGAGGGAGATGGAGCAAAAACGATAGAGAAGAATAATAGAGTAGAAAACAATGAAAAGGGAGAGAGGTAAAGCGAGAATGAGAGAGGGAGAAAATGGGAGAGAAAGAGGGATGGCAGGAAATAGAGAATGACAATAGAATCTCCGCTGTTAATGCAATACTGTGAGCAGTACAATAATTTTTTTTTCCGTTGAAGTGTTCAAAGACCAAAATGCTATTACCATTTTTAATTTGTCTCTTGGCCTCTGCACTCGTTCCATCCCGTATAATGAAATTAGTGAAAGTTCGCTCTTGCCCACTAAGCATTAAGATTGTTGCTGCAAAAATCAATTTTCTCGCCATTATTATGGTATGCGACTATACTTAAGCTAGTGCTAATAATTGGAAAATAATTACTTTAATTTTTTGTCGTTTTTTAAAACTATCTCTTACATTTAACACGCTTCTCACAACCACAGAATAGGGTCCCACAGATGACGAAATGTATTTTAATTAACGAAAGGGGGAAAAAGTAAAAAGAATGTAATGAACGCCGGAAGCTTTGCTGGAGCAAGTTGCTTGACGTTCAACAGCAGATGATCAAAGAAAGCCCAAAGGGTGCGGAATGCGTGCTGCGTCTGTTGTAGAAAATGTACGGTTTTCTGTAACGGCTAGTGAAGTAATTCATGACAGAAGCATCCGATTTTGAACATGCAGACGAACCACAACTGGCTTTTAGGCACTACCGCGAGGTGCAGGGAAAAGTGGATTAAATATATTTACAATGTTTAGGGGAATTAGCCATTATAGCTTCCATAATCAGGGGAAATATCCCATTTACTGCTTCATTTCCCACGCTCCATTCACAAACATGCTACTGGGTTACTCACCCTGGATGAACCACTCATGAGTGGATAAAGTGCATCACCGTATATCAGCATTCACTCTAAACCGCGTAAACTGCAGCTGTGGGAAAGATAATTTCAATAGATGAAGATTAGCGCAAACTCTGCAACAGCGCAGGTATCGACTGTTAAAACGTAAATTTAGAAAATATGGCACTCCGTTGTCAGAGCTACTGAACAAGGGAAACTGTTTACATAGTAGCGTAGCCTAGCATCGATTGCAGATTTTATAAGATATCGAGCACAGCATACTTTTCCTTTCAGTGGATGTATTAGTTAGGAAAGTGCACGTGTTTAACCCTTTCATTGCTACAGAAACATACATCAAATTTCGACGTGAACAATTTATTCCTTAGCATGTGTGTTCCACACAATATTTCTGTAGTATTCATGCATTATGTGGATAAAGGAAGGAACTGTTTATATACTGAGAGAGCCAGGGTTTTGTGCAGTCAACTCTGAAAAATCCTGTTAATGGTCGAATTGGATGTTAAATTACCGATACATCCACACAAGCACACTCACTTTCACAGATCATATTCTTAAGCATACTGATAAACCTTGTTTAAAGAAACATTTCTCGAGCCCAGCCGGGAATAAACCCGGGACCCCTCGCCAGCAGATAAGCGCTCTACCGAATGAGCTACGGGAACCGTTATCCCGCATTTTCTACCGTTTACTACCGTACAGCACTACTAACACTCAGAAAAATGACGTGTCTGCTGCATCTTTTCAAATATGGGCTGAAAGTATCTGGCTCAAAGGAACAAGGGATTTAAGTTGGTGCTAAAATGTGTAGCTTCGCCCTCGTTAAGCACCCCTCCTTGCACAATTCTAGCCACTTGATAGACAAGTTGTTTACATCATCATTTTAGGTTCTGACATAATCAATGAGCTGTCTATGCTCTTGTTGGTTAGTTAAATATAATCACGATAATATCAACTAATGAGGCTACGATAATACTTCATTTATTTAACGAGCTTTTTGATTACTTGAGCCATATCAGTGTTATTATGCAATAATAATAATAATAATAATAATAATAATAATAATAATAAAGATTTATCTAAACGCTCATTACTGAAACCGACAAATACAAAAGAAATAATATCCCTTGGGGGCAATTATTTCAAGACTTAATTTCTATATCTACTTCAGAACAACCGTTTGACACAATGTTATGGATTATGTACATTTTGGCGTTGCTCTGTGATTCCGTTGTTGCTCTAGTCTAGTCAGTAAGGTCCCACCACCCTGCTTTCCCTTCGTCTATAACTTGAACTTTGAGGGGTAACATGTTGCCATGTTATGTTACATTTCAGTACGTGCTGTCATGCCACTTACTAGCTTTCTAATACCCCGAATGCTGTTCTACAACTTCCTTGCTATGATTGAACTGTCACAAGTTCCTTCTTGTTTAAATGCTACTATAGCAACAAATAAAAAACTAACAAATCAACCTAAACTATTCTTAAGGAGGTCATGGCTGAATTTATATTTTACACGTTTTTAATACTGGAGACTTATTTTTTATGTACGGTATTAACACTGATACTAATACATACACCCTTAATTTTTTGGTACTAGTTAAATGGTATTTTAATTAGTGAAGCCTTTTAATAAATTGATTTCTTCAAAATGTATCAACAAAGTCTAAAATACAGGTCCAAAAATGTTGTATAAGTATCTTTGACGTGCATAAAATATAACATCAGATTCAGAATTTCAATACTGAATGTATGAAAAGCTTGAAAAAAATATAACCTAGTGGCGTAAAAATACATTTATGCCTATAGGGAATTTTTTATTTACAAAATACTTACATTATAAATAGTTTTTTAATCTTAGCTTCTTACAGAACACACAATAAAATTTTCAACTTTCTAGGATGAAAACTGTAGTATCCTAAGCATTTGAACGTGAGCTAAAGCTGTAGAAATTAAATTGGAAGACAATGATTTTAAAAGTAGCCTTTGCGGTATTTAAATATATCGTTAAGTAAGAGTATTTACAAGCGTCATAGGACTCTAAAACATGACCAACCTGTAGATTTAAGATTTCAAATTATTATCCCATAAACACACACGAAATGGGCTGTTTCTTTTTTCATTTCACCCATGACCCCTCTTAATGTGTCTTAAATTAAATCTGAGAACTCACCAAATTGGCTCACTTAGATGCAAAATAGCGAAGAGGCTGCAGACTCACCTGAAAGCAGAAGAGAAACATCATCATTGTCCTGAAGCTCTACTCCGTTATACTTTGCAGTTATACCAACTCATGCAACATATGGCGAATGAGGGCACACTGTATCAAGTTTGGTTTGCCTGTCGAAATATGAACTTCTAATTCTAACGCTTATTACTGACAAGCTGAGAGCAATGAACATTTACTAATTTTCCAATCAGCCATTAAAACATTATAACGATTACTATTATTTGATAACATAAGGCAAAAGAATTGTTTTGTATACACTTATACTTTTAGGTTTAAAACAAGGCAATGATGCATTTTTACGATGTGTTTCTTTTGGTTAATCATTCGCGGTTTATATTTTTACTTGAACCTCAGTTCGGTAATTTGATTAAGTTTACGTTAAGATACTTGAAGGTTGCTCAACTCTCTGTGTTAATAACTGGATAATTAGCAGTAAAAGCGGTTAAAGGTCATGTGTTTATAACCATGTTTATTAATAAAACATTTCTTTCCAACCATTTAAGAAATACATTTTTGAGAATTGTCACAAATATCAATGTTTAACGGAAATTTGCCAAGATATTAGTAATGACATTATTAAAATTAACACATACAGAAGGAATAAAAAATCGTAGTGCTACAGTTACGTGCAACTATTTTAGTTTATATACTATACACTTCTATGCTTAACTATCAGAAATATCCTGTGTTGCCCGGGCTTTGATGGCTAAGTAAAACATCAATTTTCCAACTATTTGATATGTATACTTAATTGAATTAAAACAATTACATATTTCTGGTACTCAATTATTTTAATTTGATCACCTCACTCCATTGTGCTAAATTTGCCGTCGCACTGCGAATCCTCCAAATTGCCTACCGTACAAACTTTTTCGACACAATTCACCTTATGGATAGTTTTTTGCATTGCCAACTCTAAAAGAATGAAGAGTTGGAGGTGGTTTTATCATACTACCCCTATAAGACTGAACAGAATACGATTTATATTTTTATTTCCCAAAAGTATAGAGAAAACAGGCAGGTTCGTGCTGAAAAATCTCAAAATTTCTTCCCCCCCCTTTCACCCTCTTTCGTTTGAGGTGGTTTTCTGTGACAGCACCCCCACAATATTTTTACTCTTGTCATAAAGAATGTGTGTGTAAAATTTCCCATTCGTACTGCAAGTCCTCCTAAGTGCCTCCCATCGAACAATTTTCAACAATTAGGGGGCAGTCTTTTGCATTACCACCCCTAAAAGAATGAGAAAAAGTATTGAGGATACAGGCCCATTCGTGCTGAGCATTCTCAAAACTGCCTAACGCCGAGCATCTTCTATTCCCTCTTCCGCCAGGCGTGATTTTTATACTCTATTTTTCCACTTGTCTTAAGGAATATGTGTGCCAAATTTGGTCGAAATCGATGTAAGGGTGTAGGAACCATAAGTAAGCAAGGGAAGGAGGAAGGAAGGGAAGGAGGGAGAGAGAGATACTTTTACATAAGATTCACTTCGAAAGCTATCTTCTCTAGCATTTGCTTGTTTTCCGGCTGCAGCGTTTTAATTATCAAACAGGCAATGATTATTTAAGCTAGCTTTAAGGACACTTGTTTGAGACTTGGATTAAAAGAAAAAAGATTTGTTGTTGTTGTAATCGATTTTAAAGGGCTGTTATAGTATGCTGCTAAGTAACTATGTGCTCTCCTTATTGGTTTTTGCCATTTTCAGCAAGTTTTATTTTTTTAAACTTCCGATACACTTTCCTCAAATTCTATTTAACTAATAAGTTTGAAATGTTTTGTAGTTGTGCAGAATTTTTACCTTCGTTTAGTAGGTTAAAGATATTGATCCCTGAATTACATGGTTTCCCAGAAAAAATTATAAATATAAAACAATTATATGAAAAATTATTTTCTTTCGACTGTTTTTACTTTTTCTACTACGTATAGTAAGTAGGAGAAGTATTGTATTCCACCCAAAAATTCGATACCGAGATTTCACCGGAAATAGATGTTTTAAGACCCCCTGAATCCAAAAACAGCATTTTTGGAAACATGTCCGTGTGTGTGTCTGTGTGTGTGTGTGTGTGTGTGTGTGTGTGTGTGTGTGTGTGTGTGAACAGCATAATTCAGAAACGAACAATCGGATAAACACCAAACTTGGTGTTTACGACTTTTGCATAACTGGTTAACCATAAGAGATAGACAAAATTTTACTACACAAAAAATGTAGATTGCGTTAAAATACACAAGTTATGTCCTATACATTTTTTTGTTGAGTGAACCATTTTCGAGATATTGCTTGTTATTCCCTTAAATTTTTCAATAGTTATTTTCTCAAATGGGAATTCGTTATTCATTTTTTTTGCCTTGGATATGCAAAGAGTATTAATCTGTGGGAAAGGGAATGGTGCTGCACCTAGCAACCAGCTATTAAGAGATATGTATGTGCTTAAAGGCTACTGTATTTCCAAATTGCCCTTGTAAATATATTTTCCCCTTACATCTACAAGAAAATTAGCAATAAGATAGACTCTGCAAATGTTTATCTCGATTAACATGAAGTAGATGGAGAATAAGCGTTTGTATAAATAGTTTGTACAAGAGTAGAGAAAGTCATGTGAGTGTAACACATCAGATTTGTTTAAAATTAAATTAGTACTAACGTATGAATGAAAGTAAATTATTTTAGAAAAAATAATTTTAGGATGTTTAAATATTTTTATAATTAAAAGATTAAAAGATAGCTAAACAATCTTGATATCAGTAAACTTATAAAGACTTCTTTAATAAACAGTAAAAATTTCATTGTCCTATATGGTATAATTCTGGAGAAAATTAACTGTTTTTCAATTGTGAAAAAGTGTAAAAATACCCTACGATCTCTACCAAGTGTCTTTAATTACTTCACAGCACTCTTCATGGTTTTCTTTTGCTTTTATTTTTTTAATGAAATATCAAGCGTCTTCTACAAGAATTACCTTGTAAGCCCATTTAAAGTATCAAAAATATATCAGTAGTCTTTCGCAAGTTTTCTTCTTTAAACAAATCTTATTTTTGGGCAGCCCTCCGTCTCCCCATGCGCATCTTGAATATGCAGGTACTTTGCATTGAAGATATTTTCCGTAGTCTGAATATCTAATAAATTTATATAATTAAAAGTCGGTAGTTAAAACAGTTTTATTCCATTTTATGTTCCACTATTTCATGTGCATCACTGAGAACATGCATTGTACATTATTTTCCCCTCTACGCAAAAGCAAATTCAGGAAAACAAGGCAGGTATTTTCGCTGGTCCTAAGAATCCTTCGAGGCTTCTCTCCTACAGTCCTATTCATCTTTATCAACACTTCACATTTGGAGATGTCTCCCTCATACTTCCCTCCATCGCTTTAATGGTCGTCCTGTTTCTATAACCTGGTGTTTGTACATATATGTTTGAAATAGAATGCGGGTATTATTCATTCTTTGAATACGATTTTCCATTTTTATCTGTTTGTTAATATTTTGTCATTTAACGAAAATGCATTAATTCTTCCCATTTCTAATCCAGTCTAATCGAGTAAACCCTTTTACATTCGGAGATATTTCATTTCTGCAGCTTGAATTTTATTCCAATCTCTCTTTTGTATAGTCCATGTCTCCGAACCATAGTAAAACAAGAACTGCCATTGTCTTGTAAAGTTTTAAATTTGTTTATCTTCGAGTTTTTCTTTTCAAAGTGTTTGATATTATTCCACAAATGTATTGGAACTTACTCACTTTATTGTTTATTTCTTGTTATTTGTTTTATGTTATTTAGCAGCCCAGATAGTTAAAACATCCAATTTGTTCTAACACTTTATTATTTAAAGCCATCTTAGATTTTATTATTTGCGTTCCTCTGAATGCCATTTCCTGACCGAAATTTTTAGACTGTAATCTTGAGTCAATTGTTATAATTTATAGATACTAATTTGCAGGTTAGTTTCACTGTCTTGAATTAACATCATGTCATCCGCAAAGAGTAGCGTATTTAGTGCGTCGTTTTTATTTAATTTTATTCCAAATGGCATTTCTACTTTTAATTTTTGGATAATATCATATATTTGTATATTAAATAACAGCAGAGACAACTGCATCCTTGTCTTAAACCATTATTATAATTTCTTGTGATAATCATTCATTTCCTAAAACAATATTTATTTTTGTTTCTTGATATATATTTTTAAGTACAACTATTAAGTGTTTTGGGTATCCTTCTTTATCTAATATCCCTACTTATTACCCGTATTAATGCTCCTTACAAATACGCGTTTCTATTGTTAAGTATAGGAATGATTTCACAGATATTCAATCATGTTAGGTTGACCATACTCGAAGGTACAACTCAGTTTTTGGTGTTGAAAGCTCGAGTTTGATCCATTAACACTGTTGATCACCTGTGACGCAATAATTAGTTTATATTTCAATTAAAACGCGTAATTTTTCCCAGAGCAGTTTCAGGCAGCATGCCAATTTACGAGTATTTAGCTCGTAAATTTGTTGGCACATACAAAATTATAACAACACTGTTTTTGCCGTGTAGTGCACGAGGCAAACGAACTCGTTAGAAAGTATGTACTCACTGGAGCTTTCTCATAATTTCGGTTTCTATTTGCACAATATACAGCACCCAGGAAACAAATTAACTATTATACTATACATTCATTTTTTTGGCGAACGGTTTATAAAACTGTGCCAGAAACAAAACACTTAAAAAAATGTTTCCTGGATACCAATTGTTCAGGTTATTAAGCGAAATAACTAGCGCAGCTTTTAAGAACAACTTTCACTTTAAAAATGACATTATAATTAACAAATAAAATGCTTCCTCCGTTGATCTAACGGATGCTGCGTAAAATAGTTAAAATACATTACATCAAATTGTGTAAAAACAAATGACAATTTATAATGCAGCTTAGATACTGATTACTATACTTTTATTATAATTTAAAGATAAAATCTCAATTTAAGCAATTTATCAAAAACTATTTTTAAATTTTGTAGGTATCTCCAGTTCAATATAACGGTATTATTCTATTAAGGTTTACAAAATAATATCTGTGAACTGCTGCAGAATCGTATTTAATTTCATAGAATTAACAAAGCTATTGTACAGTAATGGAATTATTAAAAACCTATCATTGCACTTTCGCCCTTTCGTAATAATAATTGAAATATCATAACAGTTTTCTTTCTTTCATAAGATCGGTATGGAGCAACTACAATACCAATTAACATTTCTTGTCAAAATGGGGAGGGGAAACTAAAAACATATGTTTAAGATCAAATTTATTATCACTGCTGATAAATGATGACACGAAAGAGTGTATTTTGGTGATATTCTGTTAAATTTATTTCAAGTTATGTTCTTTAAAAAGGGTAGTTGCGTGCCTCTGTGCAACTAAATATAAAACTCCACATTTCATTTCACCCTAAACGAATTCTTACATGAAAAATGCTTCAATGTTTTTTATTCTCATAAAAACTACTCTAAGAATTTTGATTAAGATTTTCCATGTGCGAGTTATTGACATGAAAAGTAAAAGTATATCTTGAATTTTCTGTGAATAACCTCTAAAGTGCTCTTCTTTCTCATAGATTTTATATAACTATTAAACTATAAGAACTAGGCAAAACCTTACTATAGAAAAAAAAACATAGAACCAGTAAGTATCTAATTTATATTCAATACATTTTCATATAGCTTCAGTCGTTTACGATATATTTTCTGTTGTGTGTTTGAACAGTATATTGCATTAAGCATCAGACTACTAAAATGATTACCGCTCTTTTGTTTCTCAACAGCACAGTACACTATGCAGTACAATAGGATACACATTGAAGTCTTTTAGGAAACATTTATTTTACGGTTAACAGCTGTAGGCAGAACGTTTATGAATAATTTGTAGAATACCTGCAAAAATAAATGATAATGGGAAGAGAAAGCCATGTGACTAAATCAATTTTTAAAATACCAATATCTTTACTTAAAAATATAACTCTCGGGCCTGTAAAAGCAAACTATGGGGATACTTTTTTTTTTACATAATTTCACCACGAAATTCAAACTTTTTTAAATAAATGAAAAATAAAAGTTTGCAACCATATTATTAAAAAAGGACGGAAGGAAGTTTTCTTATAATTAACTACAATTAGCATGTTTGAGCTCTAAATACAAAGGTTTGATTAGATTGAATTAAAATAGTGGGCCGTAAAGGTTACCTACCTTTAACCTCCCTACACTGCGACCTTAAAGAAGTGGTTAATCTAGCTAACATTTCGCAGCAGTAAATGGAAAAATCTGATGCGTTGCACTCACATGACTTTCTCTACTCTTGTACAAAGTATTTTTGCAGAAGCTTATTCTCCTTCTACTTCATTATAATCGAGATATTAATCTTATTGCTAATTTTCTTGTAGGTGCAAGGGGAATTGGTAGGCTTTAAGCGATAGTCAAATATTTTAAGAGCTGGTTGCTATGTGGAGTATTCCATTCTCGGCATGGCCAGGACATGAAAAAATGAATAACGAATTCCCATTTGAGACAAAGTTTAAGCGTTGGAAAAGTCAAACAAATAACAAGGAATATCTCGGAAATGGTTCACTCCACAAAAACAAGTTATATATATATATATATATATATATATATATATATATATGCAAAAGCCATTCAGAATGAAGAGGACTTTTGGGGACATTTCCAGAAAATTTAAGTACATTACATTTGTTATGAAAATATTTTAAATATATGATATAATCAAAATCGTTAGAGCCATTTTGAAAAAATCAAAATTTTCAAAACATGTTCCATGTAAAGGGTCGCTTTAACCATTACGCATGTAGCAAAATTCGGATATAATGCATATTTCTGTATTGGAATGAGATAAGCTTAGGCGACTCCGAATGTCCCTAATTACATGTTTATTCAATTTTAAGGACAATTTATTGCTATTAGCATATCTGTTTATCCTATCTATAGCATGTGAGCTGCACACAACTGAAAATTGGAATATTTTCAGTTCAAATGTACGATCAAGATTTAATACAATGCCCAGCTGTTCGGATACCTATAAACAACAAACCAGTCATTCATTTACACCAAAATGCACCGCGCTTAAGGCACTGAATTGCATTGATAGAAACTATTAACTCCGTAGAGTTAACACAGTTATAATTTTCTTCTTTCCACAAGCCTTGATGTTGACACTGTTGATGTTTCTAATGTGTACAGAATGTTAACGAGTTTTATTAACAAATATTCATCCCCATTTTTTAAATGTTAGCATTAGCAGTCCTAATTAACTTGATGTGAACTTAGCGTGTGTGCTATCATTCCAATCAAAATGTTTTGAGGCCTAGCCGAGGCAAAAGTTAATATTCGTTTTTCAAGAATTTATAGTGTGCTGAATTTGTGTCAGTACAATTAATTCTATGCGTGGATGCTGCCGTAGCAATGTTTGTTAATACATATTACAAACTTCGGTGAATTATGCCTAGTAATTTAACCAACGATAAACGAAAACAGATAATTACAAGCAGAAACGGGATAAAGAATTTGACGTATCCTCCACAGACTCAACAAATAATATACTGATGTTATGTAAACGTTCTTCCCAAATCACACTAATGAAGAGTCGACAACCACTGCTATTAATTCTGCTAATTAAGCATATTACTAAAAAAACTGCGAGAGATTCTCCTACATCAGGGATTCAGGCATAACGAAACGTAACACTCACTTATATTTCAGAAGATTTTAGGAGAAGATCTGCTAGTTACGAGAGAATCAAGAAAGAATTACGGGAGCGGCAGTGTATGGGTTCGTATGGCTGGCTCAGATCACATAAAAAAAGAAAGAAAAACCGATATGAACTCTACCAAAGAGGTTCAGAGAAATTTCTATCATACCTCTATCACAGCGAGCTAGCATGCAAAGCTTTATTATTTTTACTTTCTCTACTACGTATAGTAGGTAGGGGAAGTATTGTATTCCACCCAAAAATTCGATACCGAGATTTCACCGGAAATACATGTTTTGAGACCCCCAGAATCTAAAAACAGCATTTTTGGAAACATGTCCGTGTGTGTGTGTGTCTGTGAACAGCATAACTCAGAAATGAACAGTCGGATAAACACCAAACTTGGTATTTAGGTTCAGTATCTTCCAGAGATGCGACACGAAGGTTTTCAAGAAAATCCCCCCACCCCAGATTACCCTTTACATGGAATATTTTTCGAAAAATTTTGATTTTCTTAAAAATGGCTCTAACGATTTTGATTAAAATATCATATGTTTAAGATATTTTCATGACAAATGAAATGTATATCTCGAATTTTCTGGGAATGTCTCCAAAAGTATTCTTCATTGCGAACGACTTTTGCATAACTGGTAAACCATAAGAGATAGACAAAATTTTACTACACAAAAAACGTAGATCGCGTTAAAATACAAGTCATATACATTTTTTTTTGAGTGAACTATTTTCGAGATATTGCTTGTTATTCCCTTAGATTTATCCAATATTTATACTTTTTCTCAAATTCGTTATTCATTTTTGTTTGTCCTGGTAATGCAAAGAGAATGGAATACTCCACATAGCAACCAACTCTTAAAATATTTGACTATCGCTTAAAGCCTACCAATTCCCCTTGCACCTACAAGAAAATTAGCAATAAGATTGACATCTCGATTAACATGAAGCATACGGAGAATAAGCGTTTGTAAAAATAGTTTGTACAAGAGTAGAGAAAGTCATGTGAGTGTAACGCATCAGATTTTTTTATTTGGTTGCTATACACGCGCTATATTGCTGCAAAACTTGTATGTGTTGGTTCAGTTCCAAGGAACTATTGACTGATGAATTACATTAGCATTCACATTATCGGTTCATTTCTGTTTTGCGACCGTTCTACTTCTTCGAATGTATCACAAATTTTTATAGAAATCTCGCCTTATCTTTCCGTTAAAATCAGTGCATATGGATGTTCTTTTCAGAAGGGAATACTTTAGGTGCTATAAAACTGCCTGCACTTTCAGTCCTTCCACAATCCCTCGTTTGCTTTTAGATCCCGTTCTGCTCATAAAGTTCTCTTTCCAGGTGTAATCCACCTTTTCTCTCGTTTGCCGAGAATCTTTTCATCACTACCAAAAAAAAAAAATCAGCATAAAAATCCTTCATAAAGGCGTGGTAAATAATATTTTTATACAACAAAGTGTCTATAACGATTAATCTTGGGTATAAACTTCGTGAAATTATGTACGCGTCGTTAAATTGTGTAATCATGCACCATGCAAGGAAAAGACTGCAATATTAAATGGGTATGAGTTTTCCAGTACCCTCAGATGATGTATTGTGCCTAAGATTTATTGAATCAAGATATCTTGCAGACCTCAAGCTGATAATAAAGGGAAGAGAGATAAGACATTTAAATTCTAGACTTGTTGCTGACTGGCGGTAACCAGTAGAATAGGACGATCTCGCTATTCTGCTGAAATTATAGGAGGTTGATCCCACAAGTAAATGCATGCTGGATATGCACTTTCTTTTATATGGATATAACGATTATCTGTTGATTAATGGCATAAGTCATTCTCAACGAGTTTGGACAGGTTTAAATCAATTGCTTAAAAATTTCTTTGTCTCGAAGCTGTTGAAACAGATTACGAATCTTTCAGGTTAGCTTACTGCATCAAAGACATTTCATTAAAAATGAAACTTCATGCAGATGTATGCAAAAACTAATTAAGAACTGCGGCAAGAAATAGTATTTCTACAGTGGACCACAAACTTTCCCGATGATCTAAACGTATTCCGAAGACCGATATCATCTGTGGACTTCATGGAGTGGTCACTGTTGTCAGTATTTTGGAAGAACTTAGATGGATGATGAAACGGCAACTCTAGGCCGAGCCCGAGCTATGGAATTATTAATAATTTGGATAATTACCTTTTAGTGAAATTAAATTATGCTATGTACAACTATTTTTGTTTTATTACCTGATATGTTTGTATTTAGGTTACTAATATTAGAAGAGTAATAAATTGTTTAATGTAAATAATTTAAGCGCTATGTTAAAATACTGTTCACGACGAGATTTCTTAGCTGCAGGAAAAGTGTCTCCGAAGGCAACAAGTGAGTTTTACGATGTCTCTCTAGTAGCAAAAGTATTGTTCGTACAGCGAGGGTGTAGAGCCTTTGTCCTTTTGTACGGTAATTCGCTGTGACCGGAGTGAGACAACAAGCTTAACGGTAAAATTAGGAAAAGCCGCGAGTTCATGTTAAAATTGAGCAAGAGGGGATGGAATAGGACCAATGAGACCCAAGTAAATCGATATGAAATAGCGAGACGCGTTGAGTGGCGCTAAAAATGCACCAATAGGAAATTAAGTAGCCTAAGAAGCCCGCGACTATAAATAGATCTGCTAAGACCAAAGATCGGGGAGTTACTTCGAAACTACAGGCAGAGAAGGATGCTGCCGGATACTTAAGTGATATCGCGCCAAAAGTTAGTGAATTAAGACAGGTTTCGCTACACACATAAGAATCGCTACAAGTAAAGAGATTTGTTAAGTATATAAACTTCGCGTCATATCAGCGCCGTGTTTCAACAGCAGTGGACAGTGTTTTATCGGCGAAAATATCAGTGTTGTGAACTACCAGAAGTAACGAAATAAAGAAAACAGTGGTAGGGTCTTTTTGTAACTGAAGCACGTCTATTTTCTCTCCGTTACCACACCCGAGATCTACGTTTTCTTTACCGAGGAAAAATCCCTGCTCTTACATATTTCAGAAATTACTTCAGCTAGCCGAGGATAGAAATCCAGAGAATCAGCCCACGACGATAACATCCGGAGTCTGGGCGAAGGCTGCAGAAAGGTAAGCCGCGAGCTACGGACATCACGAACCAGAACAACTTCGGACAGGAGGTACTTACTGCCGCAATGACTTCTGGAGAGAGATCCCTTCGTTGTATAATATCCAGTTCATCGGTAAATCGCTTTCAATAGAGCATCTTAAATTGAGAAGCATTCGATTTCCCAACCTATATCCGGATATGGAGTCCTTTCGATTCTATTTTCCAAAATTGAAACAAATTCGGAGTCAAGTGTTTTCCAAGTTAAATTACCCAAATACGCTGTGACCCGCCCATCCAAGAGTTGAACTTCAAACGAAAATTACACGACATTTGCTGGTTAACAGAACTTTGGGAAGCATCACTGAAATTCAAGGGATTATTTTGAATGATTTTAATGCAATCGTAGATTGTAAAATGGGCGGCAACTAAATAGTGTTGTACATTATGTCTGAAATTACCCCCATAACATTAACTAAGATTATGGTCTTAGTGTAAGATTTTAAGTTAACCAAACTAATATCCTTCAAAGTTATAAATAAAGTAATTCATCTTTAAGCTTTACATTTTTTGTTTTTTTTTATTTAGGTTTAAAAATTTTATTTTAAGGTTTTTAATAAGTAAAGGCTTCATTATGGAATTTCCTTCATTTGGAGATCAAGTAATTCAACAAAGTACCGGCAGCTTTAAACAAAAATCTGATAAGGTTCAGTCACACAAGATACATACCTTATTTATTATAGCATTACCTAAAAGGTGATTCTTCTACACGTTACGTCATTCAACATAGTAGATATTTGGTCTAGAAATAAAGAAAAAAAAACTCCACATAAAGTATAATTTGGAGCTTACTTCGTAAAATGCTGGTATTCATCCGACTTCACCTTTTTTAGTTATGCTGTTACGTCTATCTCTCCCTCTCAACACACATTTTAACCTTATTTTCTAAAAAAAATCGTTTGGGAGGGGGGCAGGTTGTTCAGGTAAACTCATAACTCGATACCGAACTTTTGAATGGAATAAATTACTTCCTCTACCTATGATTAGTAAGGGAACAAAAGTATTGACAGCCTTGTATTCTCATCATCAGTAAAGAAGGAGTAGCAGGGTTTGTGAGGCCATTGCGCACGGTCTCGCCGCGCACCTTGACTTCTGGCCTGGCAGTCCCCGTGAAAACATTTCATTTACTTCGGTACCTACAGTCTGTCTTTGAGAACGCAGAGGTAAACTAATGGATAAGAATATACGAGGGCGGATTGATAAGTCAGTGACTTTTAAAAAAGATAACAATTTTTTTCCAAAAAATCGATTTTATTTCTCAATATAGTCTCCTTTCGATTCAATACACGTTATCCAACGTTTCTCCAGTTTTTTTAACTCTTCCAAAAAATATGATATTTGTTTCTGTCATGATGTGGTCACTGGACGTCAATTTCTTCCCAGCGAGCCAATTTTTAACGTTTGCGAAGAGAAAGAAGTCACCAAATCTGGAGAATATGGTGGGTGAGGTAGCAGTTCGTAGCCCAATTCCACAAATTTTGCGATGGCAATTACTGACTTGTGTGCGGTTGTATTATCCTGGTGAAAAGGAACCTTTTTCCCCACCAAATGGGGTCGTTTCTTTAACAATTCCTTGTGAAACTGATCCAGCATTGCGGTATAATATGAACCTGTGATCGCTTTACCCTTTTCCAGGTAGTGGATGTCTAACACCCCTTGTGAATTCCAAAAGACAGCTGCCATGATTTTTCCCGCCCTCTGGAATGGTTTTCGCTGCTTTCTTTGGAGCAGGTTCGCCGAAGAAAATCGGCTGCTTTGATTTTGTTTGGATTCAGGTTGATAGTAATGGATCCAAGTTTCATCACCCGTGATATAACGCCGCAAAAACTCATTTGGGTTGCACTGGAACATGTTCAAACATCCCTGTGAAACGGTCACATGATTCCACTTGTTCTCAACTGTGAACAGTCGCGGCACCCATCTTGCTGACAGCTTTCTCATACCCAAAAATTCGTGCAACATGTTATACACCCGTTCACTCGAGATATTTACGGCTATCTCACGGATTTTCACTCGGCGGTCTTCCAACACAATATCTTGAACCTTGTTCACCATTTTTTCTGTTGTGACCTCAACAGGGCGTCCTGTACGCTGGAATGCTTCTGTGAACCATGCCATATGATGGAGCAGTCTTCATAATACTTGTTCAGCTTTTCTTCCGTTACCGCAAAAAGTAGTGCTTTATCAAAACACGAAATTCACTTTTCTTCATTTTCTACGAAGCAACACACATCTGCTTATTTTAGACGCCCTTAACAATGAGCTAAGAAACAAATGACAACGAATTGCTGCAATTATACCCAGAATATATGTAAGACTTGGGTGCAAACAAGATACCTGTGATTAGAACGCTCTCTCTCGTCAAAGTCATGGACTTATCAATCCGCCCTCGCACTATCAATGGTAAGTATAGCACCATTATTTGGACCAAGCTCGGTAAAAAAAAACAACTTTACAACAACCCAAAAAAGTTATTGCAAAATGTTGCCTATATCTATTTGGCAGTAATGAATCTCTTTAGATAGAATTATACAACTGTTGTATAGCAAAAAGTGCGAGCACGCTTAACTGAAAATCAGCGTGATCGGAAGAAACAAATGAATCAAAAGTCACTATATCAAATACCTACCAAGGAGGTCAACGAATTTTAACTTAAAAAAAAACTACAAAACTGCCGCTTTGAGAGGGCGTGAAAGCTTTGTCAGCGTTTGTTTATAAAGGCAAGGTTTTTAGGCTTCTCCTTTTGTGATTCGCAATTACGTGAAGGAAAACTAAGAGAAAATAAAACTGTGGAGCAGGAGCTATCGTTCGTTGCGCCCTTTCTTTCTGTTGTGCCATTAGCGTCAAGTTAATGAATTTAGTCCCCACTAATTCAGAGGTACGAGGCGGTGAAATGGGATGGAGTTATTTGCTAACAGATATGGCTGCCTGCTTGCTCCAAACTTGACTGCAAAAGAAAACTTAGCAAACCCACTTAGACTAAGCCCATTGAGACTAGTTTCATTTCATCAACCTTAGGGACTTCGCTTTCCGGCAGAGCTAAAATTTGCCCATAGATGACCAAGACCATGCTTAATGCATTTAGCCTAAATGAAACGAAAGGCACAGTTTCTAAATTGTATTGTACTTGCTATTTCATACATCACCTTCTCTTCTTAGAGGTTGGCTGTTACGATAGACATTTTACACAGTGTACTATTACAATTGTTTACATTTGTGACATAGAAAACAGGGAAAGCTTAATCTGATACAGGTAACGCCAATAACCTCCTTATGGGCGGCCGGAAAACGAAATGAGAAATAGATCTCGAATTTCCAAGAACTAAACTTTGACGCAGTATTTTTAACTTAAATAATTTCAGTCTAATTATATAATATGTAAATTCAATAACAGCCCGCCTTGAAGCAATATGTGTATGTGATAATTTGTAAAATGTATGTAACAGTCATTGCATATGCTTATATTATTGTATCCATGTTTAATAATGTTATATGAATGTATTCCGTAATTTAATAATGTAGGAGCTGTGAGAAATAGATCAAAAGTTGCTAACAATGAGGTAACAATGAGGTAACCTTGAGGCAATAATGAATTAGAAAGTTTAAAGGTTACTTGTGATTCTTGGAAGCAATAATGTAATTTTAGTGACAGTTTATAAAAATAGCCAATCAACAAACCAGAAAAAAGCTTTAGTTAAATGAAGGTATTCTATTGGATTAGGAATAGCAAATCAGAGACTTGAAATACAGAAATTTACAAGTTTAGGCGGTTGAAATCAATTCAGTTGCCTGCAGACAATGTTTGTAACCGGATGCGAGATGCGTCCTCGAGAGATTTAATACGTATTCGTGTTTACGTGTTAAAAAGTGCAATTAATTAATAAAAAGAATCTCACAGCTCTCTATATCAGTGAAGTGTTATTTAAATCTTGTCAAGCATTAATAAAAGGAGTGAAGTAAAATTATAATGTGTACGCCTACATTCTTGTCGCACCACAACCCTGCCAAGACATCCATGTCTCTAACAATAATACTGACGCAGCCGAGGCAAACATAAATATATAATATTTAAAGAAACAGTCAAATTACAAAGTTAATATTTTTTAAAAACTTGGGGCGATGGCTACCGGAAACTGTTTACCATACGTGCGGTTGCAACTACTTTAAGTTCGGCTCCCCAACAGTTGAACTATAATACAACTACAACAAAATAACTTCAACTTAAGAGTATAGTGCATTTCTTTTTTAATGCCATGGAGGATTGGGGACAAAATACGGAGAAAACATAACGTTGTACTACGTGCAAGGAAAACTGTGCTATATAACAGACAAGAGAAAGCAGTGGCGTGTAGTCTGGCTTTACCCAACACATTACTGCCACATAGGTGCAAATTAGCTATATTCCAGCATTTAAATAACAAAATACTGCCAATCAAAAGGCATACGTTAATTCATGACCACGAAAATATTTTCATAACGCATTTCTTTTAAAGAACCCTTGTTCAAAGAAAAGACGAAAAGCTCAAAAGATGTTGAATATATTATGCATTTATCGCCCATTGTTGATAATAAAAGAGGTTAGTTATGCTGTATTTTTGGACAGACACGCTTTCATGTATACAAATTCAATCTTAAACCTATTTTGAGCAGAGAATGGCGTATAGTGTGTATGGCAAATGTGGTTTACATTTGATGTATTTTTTACTTCATATAGTTTTATCTAGAGGGGCAGTACTCGACTAGGGAGATTGACGTGATAAGTTACGATCTCCAGTCTTTCCTCTAGCCTGAAACTCTAGATATGTTATACCCTTTTTATCTGTTGATCACAGATTTCTCAAATGACCCTACTGTTTTCAGCGAATGAAAATGATCCACAGAAGCCTACAATTTTAAAAGATAGCTCAATATGTCAACTTTTGTAATACCAGCTTATCAATATTGCTCATGAAATGACTAACAAATCCTCTAACAATTAGTCAAGAGTACTGTAATGAATATTGCAATTAAATACGTATTCATAACAAATACTGTATTTACATGTGTGGCATTAGTCGCTATTAACACCTAGCAGAGGCGGCTTTAAACTACCCTATATAAGTAAATTAATAAATATCATGTTCTTCGACTGACCTTAATGTTTAGGTTGTATAACTTCATTCTAGTTGCTTAGGAATGTTAATTTAAGAATAATAAATAATAATTTATATAGATTCTATGAGAGTAACTATTTCCGTTCCTGCTTCTACTTTTTTGTCCTTAAGGGTGTGCATGATCGTTTTACTTTCTCTGCTAGTATAGTAAGTAGAGGAAATATTGCAATCCATCAAAAAATTGGATACCGAGATTTTACCTTAAATGCATGTTTTGAGGGCGCCCTAAATCCAAGTAAACAATTTTGGAAACATGTGTGGCTGTCTGTGAACAGCATAACTCAAGTCGGATAAATATCACACTTATTATTTGCGTTTAGCAACTTCCAAATATTCAACACGAAGTCTCATCAATTTTCAGTTAAACATTTGACTATCGCTGTTCTCTTTGTATCTATAACGAAATGTGTAATGTAGCTATTTTTGCAACGGTTTATTTGGATTAAATGTAGTAGATAGAAAAATAAGCTTTCGTAAGAATAGTTTGTATACTCACTAACATAGATAGAGGGTGGTGAAAGTCATGTGAATGTATCACATCAGAATTTCTTCCTGAACTACAATTTAACATCCACATGTTAACTCACTTGGCTACCACGTTTTCACTTTTCTATGAATGCTCAATTAAATGCAATTATCCGCAGCAAGAGTGTATTTTATTACTTCCTCCACTACGTATAGTAAGTAGGGGAAGTATTGTATTCCACCCAAAAATTCGATACCGAGATTTCAACGGAAATATATGTTTTGAGGCCTCCTGAATCCAAAAAAGTATGTCCGTGCGCGCGTGTGTGTCTGTAAACAGCATAACTCAGAAAGGAACAGTCGGATAAACACCAAACTTGGTATTTAGCTTCAGTATCTTCCAGAGATGCGACACGAAGGTTTTAAAGAAAATCCTCCCACCCGAGATTACTCTTTACATGGAACATTTTTAGAAAATTTTAATTTTCTCAAAAATGGCTCTAACGATTTTGATTAAAATATCATACTACACAACAAATGTAGATCGCGTTAAAATACACAATTTATGTCATATACATTTTTGTTGCTGTTGAGTGAACCATTTTCGAGATATTGTTTGTTATTCTCTTAAATTTTCCAATACCTATACTTTTTCTCAAATTCGTTATTAATTTTTTTTGTCCTGGCAATACAAAGAGATATTTGACTATCGCTTAAAGCCTACCAATTCCCCTTGCATCTGCAAGAAAATTAGCAATAAGATTAACATCTCGATTAACATGAAGCATATGGAGAATAAGCGTTTGTAAAAATAATTTGTACAAGAGCAGAGAAGGTCATGTGAGTGTAACACATCAGATTTTTTTCTTCAAGCGAACAAAACGGGTTAACCAGTTGGATGGCTCAGGCGGTAACTGTAGTCCGCATTTGGGAGGTCCGTGGGCCGACCAATCTGACTGAGGTTTTTCCGTGGTTTCCCTGACTGGATATTTAATACCACGACCCAAAGCTCCACCTTAAATCTAAACAAAAATAAACGCCTCTCTTGCTATTCCGTCCTGGACAATCACTTCATCTAAAATAAACTTAGAACTGAACATCATCTCCAAAGAACACACGCATTCCTTAGTTCATGGACAACTATTTAATGAATTACATGAATGGTAAACATACAGCAATCTACACAGATGGATCAAAGTATGATAGAAATGCTTGTGCTGTTGTTTATCCAGACCACACTGTGTTATTCAGACTTCCTGATTTTTATACCATCTTTTCAAGTGAACTGTTTGTAATTAAACAAGCTGTGATTTATGTTTTGAATACTCGGTGCTCAAAGTTATTTGTTATATACTCAGATTCTAAAAGTGCACTACTTGCAATAAGCAATCTGTCATCAACCCAAATTCTTACACAAGAAATTCAATCACTACTTCATAGAGCCAATAAGCAAGGAAAGCAAGTGTCTTTAGTATGGATTCCATCCCACATTGGAATACAAGGCAGCGAATTGGCCGATCATGCAGCAAAAGAAGCCACTAAACATCCACTAAGTGACCCAACTATAACTACACCAGCCCATCATGTTATCTCAACCATTAAAAAGAAGCTCTACCAACAATGGAAGACAGGATGGTTTGACTCCACGAGAAGCAAACTCCGTGATATAACACACATCGACACATCTTCCCAGTAATTCTCTTCCCAGACAAGATCAGGTTTTAATATCCCGACTGAGAATGGGCCATACCAAGATCACACACAGTTATCTGCTTTCAAAGCACCAACCACCCACCTGCCACCAGTGTAACATACCGTTAACGACGAAACACACAATCGTGGAATGTCCACAATACGATCAATGGACAATACACTACCAGATCCCAATTATTTACAAACAGCAATCAACTATTCGATGTACCCTAAGATAGTTGAATTCTTCAAAGTCCTAAATTTATATAAAACTATATATTGTCCAATCGTTTGATTAATTATAGTGTCACAATTTTATACTAGTTCATTGTAATGGTTCAAAACTGCCACTATGTTAAATAACCTCATTGTTTTATTGTTAAATATTTATTTTAAAAGTTGGAAAACCGCGATATAACTTGATATGTTAAAGCGACTATAAACTTAAAAAAATAAATAACTAAAAATGAAAAATAGGTGGTAATAGCGAATGCTGGGTGGCACCCTAATGCCATCTGCACGGCATGAAACAGAAGATCCGGCTGCTATGCGCTAGGGTCTCTGTGGACACGTGGCGAGGCAAGATGGCATGGTTAGAGGGATGAGACCTAGAAGGCTAGCTGTCCGCTTTCTATATGAAAGCAGTAGGTAGACTAGTCGGCACCCTAATGCCATCTGCACGGCACGAAGCAGAAAATCCAGTTGCTATGCACTAGGGTCTCTGTGGACAAGATGAGGCGGGTTGTTACAGGGATGAGACCTAGAAGGCTGTCCGCCACACCTCGATCTAAGAGTTATTCACTAACAAATCTGTCACGATATGACCCTGTAGTTAAAGCGACGTAAAATAAATAGTGTAATAATAAAAAAAGCGTTATTAAGTTCTTTGCAAACTACGTGGGAGATTACTGCTGATTATGATACAAATTAGCCTATGTACCTGAGCCTATGAGATCACCTGCCTATGAAATTTTAATTTTAGCAATAGCATAGATGAACAGGAATAAACTGTAGTGACAATCAATTAAAAACTGAACAACAATTTTAATTCTCTCTCATGCCAAAACGCGCCAACAAAGCATCCAGTCAGTCAAGGCACATTCCTGTAACTTGACCGGCAGAAGCAGAGCAGAGCAGAGAAAAATGTAAATAAACCGTAAATTAATTAAGCGAAGAAAAGAAAGTTGCCTCTCCAGAGTTATGTAACTAAAAAGCAAATCTCCTTTCACTTTCACATATTACTTTTCGGTATTTCGCTAGATTTGAAGTCCAGATAGGGTCATTTAAGGCATTAACATGAAACATATAGGTATACTGATTACTTTAATGCATGCGTACCTATGCCCTAACTTTCTTATAGACAGTGCGCGATAATATCAGCAAATTACTACCAGAGCAGCAACAGACAGGGATTTTAGGTCTGCAGAACAATAAAAACTGCTAAATTGGTTAATGAACTGTGGAAATTTGCTGCGAGTCCCCATGTTGTTAAACTTTCATTTCATCAGTTGTTTGCCTGCTACTCTAATCCATAATACTGGAATTATACATAACAAAACTTTATTTTAAAGTAATTAAAGGAGTTTTCACTTCCAATATGTGAATTTAAGTAACAAACTGACCTATCTGTGAACTTTCCCTAACCTAAAGTAGTCATTTGAGCCTTTTGACTTTTTTAACACAGTTAACATTTGTGTAATTAATATATACTATTGCAAAGTTTGGTGTAGGTATGTAGGTTAAGGTGTTCCTATATTATGTTTTTATATACAAACTTAAGCTTAGTAAAAATTATCCTTTGATGCAATTTTCATAATTTTCAACAACCTTTACATTCATCTTCCATACTGAGCTTGAATATTGGTTTGTTAAGAGATAATATTTTAAAATTAGCCACATTTTAAAAACTAAATTTTATTAATTATCAGTTTTAAATTTTAGAAAATCCTTATCAAACTTTTCTAAGCGTGGTGATGCTCTAAAAAAATCTGATGTGTTACACTCACATGACTTTCTCTACTCTTGTACAAACCATTTTTACAAACGCTTATTTTCCATATGCTTCATGTTAATCGAGATGTTAATCTTATTGCTAATTTTCTTGTAAATGCAAGGGGAATTACTAGGCTTTAAGCGATAGTCAAATATTTTAAGAGCTGGTTGCTATGTGGAGTATTCCATTCTCTTTGCATTACCAAGACAAAAAAAGATGAATAACGAACTTGAGAAAAAGTATAAGTATTGGAAAATTTAAGGGAATAACAAGCAATATCTCGAAAATTGTTCACTCAACAAAAAAATGTATATGACATAAATTGTGTATTTTAACGCGATCTACATTTTTTGTGTTGTAAAAGTTTGTCTATCTCTTATGGTTTACCAGTTATGCAAAAGTCGTTCACAATAAATACTTTTGGAGACATTCCCAGAAAATTCGAGATACACATTTCATTTGTCATGAAAATATCTTAAACATATGATACTTTATTCAAAATTGTTACAGCCGTTTTTGAGAAAATTAAAATTTTCGAAAAATGTTCCATGTAAAGGTTAATCTGGGGAGGGGGATTTTCTTGAAAACCTTCGTGTCGCATCTCTGGAAGATACTGAACGTAAATACCAAGTTTGATGTTTATCCGACTGTTCGTTTATGAGTTATGCTGTTCACAGACACACACACGACATGTTTCCAAAAATGCTTTTTTTTTTTATTCAGGGGACTCAAAACATGTATTTCTGGTGAAATCTTGGTATCGAATTTTTGGGTGGAATACAATAATTCCCCTACTATACGTAGTAGAGAAAGTAAAAATAACTGCACAGCATTTGGGAAAGAAACTGTTTCCATAATTTCATTATGACAGCTTAAAACTATATCGTAAGGAGCATTTCAAGTCTTTAAAAATGTATGAAATATTACGATCGAGAAAAACGAACTTAAAAATTCGCACATTGTCACGATTTGAAATTCTGATTATTTATTTTTCATAAAACAGTTTAATTTTAATTCTTAGTTTTGAAATTTGAAATTAGTTTAACATATATGGATCAAACTTCATAACAAAAATTGAAGATAAAAAATTGAATCCAAGAAGGTTAAAATCTGCTGCCACGGCCTCAGATCAAGCTTATTTAACGAGTCACGTAAGTCCCTCGAGTTCACTCAGTAATAAAAATATTTATATAAACCGCTTTGCGAAAGCCAATTTTTCTTTTGAAAACTATTAAAATCAGGTCTACTTTAATAAACTCAAATATTTTTATTTTATGCTAAAATAAAAATAGTACTCCAGTGTTGAACATATGCACTATACAGATTATAATCTGAGATTATATTAATAGCCTTAAGAACGCTAAGTAATAAAATGTAATTTTTTATTCTTCGTAATTATTCTTTTTGTAGTTTTGATTTCATAATCACTGATTATTAACAATCCTCCCTAAAAGAGCGATGAAAAAGCCTTCAAACACAAATTCTTAGAAGGATCGAGTGGCTATACGAAATAACTCGAATCATTTCTACATTATCTAGTTAAGATGATAAGATGCATGAATGATCTTAATGGTATTAGCTATTTATCAATATGTATACTTACACAATTATTTATCGCCACAAGACCCGAGTTAGAAATCTGAAGCACAGATAAACTTTGAGAGACGGAAAATAATTCTTAGCGAAGCACATTCACAGGGTTTATTCTGCCTCTCTCTTAGTTGTTTTACACCCCTACAGTGATCATAGTCTGCAAGTGGGTGTTTGTTATATTTATCCTAATAAGAACACGATTTAGGTTTTTGAAGCTTGAAATTAATTTTACAAGGTCTACATATTTTGGTAGATTGCAAGTTTTACAATTTTTAATTAATTCATTAATTTTAAGGGAAGACTAAAATGGCGGAATTTGCCAAAGAATTACACTTTTTAGCAGTCTTGTTCATTGGAATTATAACACCGTAGGCACACAATCTATATTTTAAATATATGTTTCAAAATCTGATGTGATACATACACATGACTTTCTCTATCCTTATCTTTATTAGTAAGTATAGAAACTATTCTTAGTAAAGCTTATTTTTCTACCTACAAGATTTTAATCCAAATAAACCTTTGCAGAAACAGCTACATTACACATTTCGTTATAAATACAAAGGGAACGGCGATAGTCAAATGTTTAAGAAATGGGCACTATATGCTGGCCTTAAAATTACGTACTGTATTCATGCAATCGCGAGAAACAACGGAAAATGGACAGGACTTTAATAACAGATATTTCAGAAACTACTTATGCCACAAAAAACTTATTTTAAGTAAATTGTGTGTTTTAAAGAGATTTTTAATGCGTTTGCGTCTACCGCTTAACGTTTGCCAATTATACAAAATTCCTACCGAATGAACAGGACTGCATAGGCTATTCCTAGAAAATTCAAGATATACATTTTATTTGACATGTAAATATCTTTCACTATGGTATTTTAATTAAAATCGTTAGCCATTTTTTAGAAAATCAGAATTTTCAAACAAATTTCGATGTAAAGGGTAGTGGGGGGATTTTCTTGAAAATCTTCGTGTTGCATCTTTAGAAGACACTAAACTCAAATACCAAGTTTGGTATTTATCCGACTTTTTGTTTTTGAATTATACTGTTCACAGACGCACATATAGACATCTTTCCAAAGATGCTTTATCGGGATTCAGGGTGCCTCAAAACATTTCCGGTGAAATCTCAGTAGAGAAAGTAAAATTGATATTGCATCTGCGAATTTTTAATGTGAACTTTGCACCATTTCACGGGGGAAAAAATGCGTAACTCCTACACACTTTGGGGTGGACAGATAAACTTAAGCTTATCTTTTAGGGGAAATTCTGCTCTATAAATTGGCACTACTGTTAAGTATGTCAGCGTGTGTGCGCTCAAGCTAAGTGGTGTGTTTATTTGCAGATATGAGCTTTTCTTCTCTCCATTTTTGCTTTTAATAACCTTTTCTGTGAATGACATTTTCTGGTGTAATCCTGTTTTCTTAGGAAACTTTGAGGGAGCTAAATTATATTTTATAATGATACAACACCTCTATACACTGTGTGGATCTGTTTAGTAATATCATAATTGGCTATTTTTTAAAAAAACGAATTACTGATAAATTTTAAATAGTAGAAGGAATAATTAATAAAACTTTCTTATTTCTTTTAATAAACAAACTTACTGAATAATAGTGGACCAGCCAACTTTGAAGTAGTTGGTTTGTTACGTTATTTGCATAACGCTTTGGGCGTCAATTTGAAGTAGATCGTATTGAAGGAGTTGTATTATATTTCAACTGTTGGGGAACCGAACTTGTAGTAGTTGCAACCGCACGTATAGTAAACATTTCCGGTAGCCTTCGTCCCAAATGTATTTTTACTGTTTCTTTAAATATTATGTATTTATGTTTGCCTCGGCTGCGTCAGTATTTTTGTTAGAGACATGGATATCTTAGCAGGGAAGTGGTGCGACTGAAGAATGTAGGCTTACACAGATTATAAGTTTTTCTTCACTCCATTTATTAATGCTTGACGCGATTTAAATAACACTTCACTGATATAGAGAGCTGTGAGATTCTTTAATTAATTATTTGCACTTTTTAACACGTAAAACTATTTTCGTCTCACACGAATACGTATTAAATTTCTTGGACACTTTTTTGCGTCTGGTTAGTAACGCTGTCTGCAACTAACTGAATTGATTTCAACCGCCTAAATTTGTAAATTTCTGTATTTTAAGTCTCTGATTGGCTATTCCTAATCCAATAGAGTACCTCCATTTAACTACAGCCTTTCTGATTGTTGATTGGATATTTTTTAAACTGTCTCAAAATTTACATTATTGCTTCCAAGAATTACAAGTAACGTTATTAAACTCCCAAACTCATTATTGCCTCAAGGTTACCTCATTGTTAGCAACTTTTGACCTATTTCTCACAGCTCCTACATTACTAAATTACGTAATACTTTCACATAACATTATTACACATGGATATAATAATATAAACATATACAATGACTGTAATATACACTTTTTATATCTTGTTACACACATGTTACTTTAAGATGGGCTGTTATTGAATTTAAATATTATATAATTAGACTGAAATTATTTAAGTGTTAAAAATACTGCCCCAACTTTGGAGGTATTCATCTATAAACGGTATGCATTTTAGTATAGTATCTTCAATAGTTTAACCTATTTGTAGGAATACAAAATATACTACGTAACAATGGCGGTTCGGAAACCACTGATATAAAGAATAGAGCACGGAATGACTTATGAGTTATACCAAAGAGCTAAGCGCGCGTGTGGGAGGAAGGTTGGGGGTGGGGTGGGAGAATCAGGTCGTCACTATGCTGCAGCAGTGTGAGGTGCAATTTGGTAGCAATTTCCTGGAAAATTCATCAGCGTTAATGGACTAACTATTAGTCTGCGGACTACGAAGCACACAGTTGCAAAGGTACAAAAATTGCGAGAGGAAGGCAATAAAAAAGCAAATTTAAACAGGGGTGCCATTACGCTGCGAGTTTTAGATACAGCGCTGCAGAATACCGCAGCTGGAGACATCAAATATGAATGCTGTCATACATAATAATGTATAACTGACGCTTTATATATGTATATCATTTTTTTCTGGCTTTTAAAAGCTCTGCCAACATTCACCGGCTTTAAAACAAACAAATATTCCATCTGGAGTTCTAAAACGCTTCAAATTGGGTGTACTGTTATAATTTGTTGTAGTGTTGGCTGATTTCTATCAAAGGAGAAGATGTGGCTTGCGGCGTGACAAAACCATGAGTCACTCTTTAAATATACAGCTGCTGTCACCAGCAAGTGAAGCGCAGCAACACAAAACAAAGCGAAACAAAGTGTAAATTTTCTTATCCATACTGGGATATCATCTCGCAAACGGGTCTTGTTTGAAAGGTTCTCATCGTCTATCCCAACTGTGTTCATGTATTGCTAAGGCATCTATTTTAATAAATAACATCACAGAAGATTTTTCTGTTTGGAACACCTACTGCGTTTCTGAACAGATTTCAATTAACTGATATCATTTGAAAGTGGTAACACACAGATCTGTAATGATATTTTACCAAGAAATTACATTTATAATTTTTCTTCCGGTGCAAGGAGAAGTTCAAGTGTACCTCTCCAGATTTGGTAGGTATGAAGTCTTCAGCAGCTCCTTAGCCTGCGCATTTCAGCATCTTCGATATACAGTATATAACATTCTTATTCGTACACATCAAGTTTTCAATAAAAAGTCATTCTCTACTTGCTTAAGAACTTGTGTTTTTCTGTGAGTCATTTATACGTGCTTGATGAATCAAATTCAAACAAATTCCAATGAAAAAATGCATTTCAAAACCTACACCATTGTATGAAACAGGAATGTTAAAGAAGTAGCCTCCAATTTTATACAACTTTCCTATTCGTACAGTTAAGAATGACCACTGCGAGGTACACAGCTTCAACATTCACGTGTTTTAAAGGTCACTTTAGGCTACTGCGGTCGCAGTTGTATACGTTCTGTCAGTACCGATCGAAATGGGTAAGCAAAAGGAGCTTAGTTCTGACCTTAAGCAAGTAATTATAGACTTGGTATTTAGAGGGCATTCTCTCAGAAAAATAAGAGAAACAGTAAATAAACCGCAGTACGTAGTCAAAGAAATTAGGGAGCAAGGTTCTACAAATAATTTACCAAGAAAATCTAAAGAAAGTAGGCTGAATGCACGAGAGGAACGTTACATCGTAAGCCGAATCAGAGAAAACCCAAAATTAAACATTCCTCAATTAAGACCATTAGTAGAAAGTGTGTCTGGAAAGAAAATGTTTGACCAAACAGTTCCTCGTGTCTTATGGAACTATGGATACCATGGCCGAACACCAAGGAAGAAGCCCTATGTAAGTGGAGCAAACAGGAAGAAACGAGTTGCATTTGCTAAAGATCACATTCATAAGGATCAGAACTTTTGGAACAGCGTGATATGGTCAGACGAGACTAAGATAAACCTCTTTGTGTCAGATGGGATAAACAGAGTCAGGAGAAAAGCAAATTCAAACAGTGACACCAGGAACACCCTTCCCACAGTTAAGCATGGTGGTGGTTCCATTATGTTCTGGGCCTGCATGTCATCCAACAGTGTTGGTAATATACAGTTTATTGATGGCACCATGGACAAACGTGTTTATTTTGACATTTTAAAGAACAATGTAAAGCAGAGTGCCGAGAAAATGGGCACGGCACCTGGTTATAGGTTTGAGCAGGATAATGATAGTAAACACGAGGCACGACTGAACATGAATTGGTTGATATGGAATGTACTCAAACTACTACAAACACCTCCTCAGAGTCCAGACTTGAATCCAATCGAGCATCTGTGGACAATTCTGAAGAAATGAGTCCATAAAAGCTGAGTAAAATCTAAACAAAACTTTAAACGTGTTGCGGAAGAAGAATGGAATAAAATTAGCCCAAAAGAATGAAAAAACTTGGTTACTTCTATGAAGAGAAGGCGTGAGGTGTACCCAACAAAATGTTAGATTATCAGTGTTGTATTTCTTATTAAACTATTACTTCTACTGTCGAATAGAAAAGTTGCACAAACATGGTCATGCTTCTTTTACAGTTTTATGTGATTCAGTTTGTAAGTTAATATAGTTAATTCCTAAAACAGCTCGTTATATTGTTCAACATGTATGGAAAAAAACATAAATTTTACTCTGTCTTCTAATAAATATAAAAGTATTTTCTTAGAAAATTGAAGTGTACGAATAAGAATGTTATATACTGTATGTAATAGTTTAGATTAGTGGATCTCTCTCTCCCCTTGCTCCTTCTATTTAAATGCTCTATCCACTGGCTCTATTGCATAACGGTTCTACATTTCTTCTTTATCACCTATGTGTAGTAGTTACAGAAGTATTGTGCTACACCAATCTAACCAATTCGATATTTCCGATTTCACCAAGTATATCTGTTTTAAAGTTCAAAAAAATTCATTTTAGAAAGAGGTCCGCGAGCGCGCGCGTCGTTCTCCGTGATCTAGGGGTTCCATACCAGCCTGTAATTTCTGAGGTCGTGGGTTCAAACCCGGAGGAGAGCGATGGGTTTTTTTCGGGCGTAAAAATCCTTCGGAGGTAAGTAAATCCGTCGTAGATTTACAGCATGTAAAAGAACCTCAAGCCTGATAAAGATGCCTCTGAGCAAACTTTCCGTTTTTCACGCCCAATATAGAATGGGACGGTAAGAACTATAGTAGTTAAAGAGTGTCCACAAATAAAATTGCATTTGGTATGTCTGTGAAAGTCTTTCTCTGTGTAAAGCATAACTCAAAATCGAATAAATGCCAAACTTAGTATTCAAACTCAGCTTCTGCCAAGAATGTAAATCGAAGATTTCTAATAAAATTCTCCCAACCTAAACAACTTTTTACATGGAACATTTTTGGTTACTTTTCATTTTCTCCAACCTGCTAAGAATTATTTTAGCTGAACTGAGCAGAGCTCGGAACAATAAAACAAAACAAAACCTCTATTTTTTTTAAGGAATAAAGTAGGAAAACTAATTCTTTCAAATATATATCTGCGAGAAAAAAAATTAGGAACTCCACTAGCTTACAATGTGTGCACACAACGACTTTGTATTGACAGTGCAGCGAGAAGGATAGAACAGAACATAAACACAGAGCTCCCAGAGAGCAACTCTACCATGTCCGTAACGCAAGCGAACCTGACTGTGCAGCCCTGGGTCCGTGTACTGAGTAGGACCACGTATATTAGGTAGGGTGATAGTTATGTTGATTCCTCGCTCAATGGATATTTGTCCTAGCTCTGCTCATAATTAATAGCAAAAGGAGGCAACTAAGTGGGAAGAATAGTACGTGAGTAATGTATATAGAGAGGAAAATTACGTATATATATTGGAATGTTTGTAAGAAAAATGTAGGTGAGGAAGAAGCAGAGTCAACTGGAGATAAGGGATTAATACAGTACTGAAAGCAAAAGGCGAGAACCAGAATTGGGGACAAGAAACACTCAAAACTCTGTGGATAAAATGAAGTAAGGAGCATTAAAAACATATTACTGCTGTTATAATTATTTTAGGCACCAAGATCTACGCAATAATCCACAGATTGTGTTATCATAGGTACATATCCAACCAGTTATTATTTAGAATAACCAGAGCGATGGCTCCCAGGACCTCGCATTCGGGTTTGATTACTGGAGTAGCCACACCATGGGTTTTTCGTTGGTTTCCCTGGTTGGTAAGGTGAATGCTGGAATGGTTTCTACAACGAATTTCCTTTCCTCATATCCTATCATTTCGCGTCCCCTTTCATGGTTCTGGTAGCCTTATTGACTATGCAGTGTCGGTTGGTGTTAGACAGATGGCGCAAGTTCTTCTCCGTCCTGTCATATGGCGGCCTTCTCTGAGCTGCCTCAGTTGGGTCATGTTCTCCCCGGTTCCACCAGAGGGAAACTTTATCTGAGTAGCCCACCGGTATGACTGTGTCATCAAGCTTGAACAATTAGGGATCCCTGCGCATCTCTGTCGGTCGGACTGCCTGCAGACCATAACCTCCAGCGGTTACTTCACCTCATCCATTCTCCTGGGGGTGGTAAGCTCAAAAGACCCCCCTTGTCGAGGTGCGAGGTGTTCCCTCCGTTCCGTGGTCATGGTCATACTCGTCAACCAGATTGGAGGGCTCTAAATCAGTTTCCCAAAATTGTTGTGCAATTATAGGATTTCATTTGGAGGAAATACAAACCCTACCCACAAAGCTCTAAAGCCCCTGTTCAAAGAACGGAACCAATTAGAATCTAAAACTAGCTCTTTATTGTACATTCCTAAAAGTGGCAGTAGAAAAGAACCAAGCTTCTTTTTCTTGTGGAGAGAGAATGGAGAGGTAGGGAATTCGTTCATTATTCATCCGTTTTAAACAAGCAAGCCAATTTACCTTTAGTTTTGCAGATCCTTTTGCTTATGTTTTCGCAATAAGAATTCGCCTCTTTCCTGCGATGCAGCGTCTGTTCTTACAAATCTCCGTTGTGATAGTCGTGGTATAAATACATTGTTTACCAGTATACGCTTTAAGACACTCGTACTAGGAAAGCCTCAACAGGAGTATGTTGAGACAGTTCGTACACAGTGGTTCCACCCACATTAACTAAAAGTATTTGTTACATTCAGAAACAAGTAATAAATGTGGGTGCAGCAAATGCCAGATGCAAAAGAGAAGCGTTTCTCCTCCAAGTTTACTGACAATTAAAAAATGAAACAAATCAATACACATGAGGTGATCCAGCCTCCCCTGTTGTTTCGTAACTATGCAACTCGCTGAGTACAGTCGAACCTAAAAAATCTGATGTGTTACACTCACATGACCTTCTCTACTCTTGTACAAACTATTTTTACAAACGCTTATTCTCAATATGCTTCATGTTAATCGAGATATCTAGATGTTAATCTTATTGCTAATTTTCTTGTAGATGCAAGGGGAATTCGTAGACTTTAAGCGATAGTCAAATATTTTAAGAGCTGGTTGCTATGTGGAGTATTCCATTCTCTTTGCATTACCAGAACAAAAAAAATGAATAACGAATTTCCATTTGAGAGAAAGTACAAGTATTGGAAAATTTAAGGCAATAACAAGCAATATCTCGAAAATGGTTTACTCAACAAAAAAAATGTATATGACATAAATTGTGTATTTTAACGCGATCTACATTTTTTGTATTCCCAGAAAATTCAAGATATACATTTTATTTGTCATGAAAATATCTTAAACATATGATATTTTAATCAAAATCGTTAGAGACATTTAGGAGAAAATCAAAATTTTCGAAAAATGTTCCATGTAAAGGGTAATCTGGGGTGGGGGGAGTTTCTTGAAAACCTTCGTGTCGCATCTCTGGAAGATACTGAACCTAAACACCAAGTTTGGTGTTTATCCGACTGTTCGTTTCTGAGTTATGCTGTTCACAGACACACACACGGACATGTTTCCAAAAATGCTGTTTTTGGAATCAGGGGGTCTCAAAACATGTATTTCCGGTGAAATCTCGGTATCGAATTTTTGGGTGGAATTCAATACTTCCCCTACTTACTATACGTGGTAGAGAAAGTAAAAACGTTGCAGCTTTTCAAAAATAAAGCAAAAATGCTTCTTGTAACCTATTTATTCATTTCTGTGCCTAACTGCATTCATTATTAAATGTTGCACAAATTTAGTTCTAGAAAGCTAAAAATCAATGGTTTGGCGTAGATCCGAAAACAAGGTGATACAGAAACGTCCCATTTTAAGCAACTCAGCAAAGTTCCATGTGGTCAAGTGCATTATCGCTGACGGTACGATCTACGTGCGTTGCTTCAAACCTTGCCACGTAAATATAAGCCTTTGAAATATATTTATTCGGTGTCAATGCTTTATCATTGGTTAAAACCAGGACTAATTTTGATTACATAATTATTAAACTACACTATATCCACACATTTCCAAAATAACAATCCTCCAACTTTGCACTAACGCGATAGTTAGCTCAAAATAACGCTGGGATCGTAGAGAGTACATTGAGTAACAATCCAAAAATTACAAGTATGCATATGATGCTAGATCTTGGACTTGTCCTCGGTGTGAAGTTTCAAGTTGTTATCTTCGGCCAATGAGATTTAATTATGCTATTGAGCTCTTGGACATGCAAAACACAATCAACCGAGATGCCATTTCGAAACATACAAATCATTAGCGTTATGGAAAATGATATGAGTTCATGCTATGATAGGCAATTTCTTAAACGCGAATAAAGTAAGCAAAAGCTATAGCAAGTATAGAATTATTCAAAAAGAAGGAACAGACTTTATATATTTAGTTCTAATGAACGGCAATAGATGGCGACACATGCGACATATCACTGAATAGAGAAAAATTCAACATTTTGTTTTGTGTGTTCAAAATGAGCACATTTGTTATGCGAGGACGACCAGAACGTTTGCATACAGAACCAGCTTCTACGAATTTATTGATAAACTGCACATTTTTATGACGAGGCGAAATGTACACTACAATGAAACAATGGATTCACTCTTTGCCTAATGCAGCACACAAGAAGGCTTTTCCTGTGGCGTCGCCATTTTCTCGTATACAAACACAGCGCCGCTTTAGGCACTGAATGGAACAAGTAGGTGGGACTTAAAACTTTGAACTTTCCTCTATTCAATTATGTATCGTATGTGTCGCTATCTATTGCCGTTCATTAGAAATAAATATTTAAAGTGCTTTCCTTCTTTTAGAATAACTCTGTATTTACACTATGTTGCGAAGCTGCGCATGCATGCAAGGTGGGGGGTAGAGAGGCAAGGAGGGGAGCATCGTCTTGCACGTTAATATTCAGAAACACAACAAGAACGAGTAATACGAAAGAACACGACTCAGTCAAGCAAGAGCATTTTGCTGGTATGGTCATGCGTAAATAGAAAATTTACAAGAGGTAAGTGATAGATATCCGCCAAAAGAAAATCTTGGATATAACAATGAGAAATAGAATGCAGAACCAAGGAATAAGGAAGAGGACACAATTACAGGACGCCGCGACCACAGGAAGCTACTTAAAATGGAGATAGGTAGGACAGACGCGTTATGAGACAGCACTATAATAGATGGACACAAAGAGTGACTTCTTGGGATCCCAGATTTGGTCAGAGGAACATTGGCAGGCAGAGAACCCGCTGGGCAGACAAACTGAGGACGACTTCGGCAGCAGGTGGACCACAAGGGAAAATTTTGAGAATAAAAAAATAGTGGATTAGCAAGTGTCACGATAAACTCGGTTGATCTTCCCCGGAATAGCTAACCTGCAAAATCGCTCCCTTTGAAGTAGGTTGTATTGAAGGAGTTTGCTGCTATATATGAAAAACCTATTTGAAGTAGGAGTTGTATTATATTTCAACTGTTGGGGAGCCGAATTTAAAATTCGTTGCAACCGCACGTATAGTAAACAGTTTCCGGTAGCCTTCACCGCAAATGTATTTTCAGGTAGCCTTTGCTCCAAGTTTAAAAACATATTAACTTTGTAATTTAACTGTTTCTTTAAATATTATATTTATGTTTGCCTCGGCTGCGTCAGTATTTAATTTAGAGACATGGCAGGGTTGTGATGCAACAAGAATGTAGGCTTACGCAGATTTTAAGTTTTAATTTACTCCTTTTTATTAATCCTTGACACAAATTAAATAGCACTTCTGTGATATCGAGAGCTGTGAGATTCTTTTATTTAATACTTGCACTTTTTAAGACGTATACTATTTTCGTCTCACACGAATACGTAATTAATTTCTCGAGGACACATCTCGCGTCTAGTTATGAGCACTGTCTAGAAGCAACTGAACTGTTTTCCACCGCCTAAATTTGTAGATTTCTGAATTTCAAGTCTCTGATTGGCTAATCCTAGTCCAATAGAATACCCTTCATTTAACTAAAGCTTTTTCTGGTTGTTGATTGGCTATTTTTAAACCGTCTCAAAATTTACATTATTGTTACTCCAAGAATCACAAGTAGTACTGTTAAACTTTCTTACTCATTATTGACTAAAGGTTACCTCATTGTTAGCAACTTTAACTTATTATTCTCACAGCCCCTACATTATTAAATTACGTAATATATTCACATAACATTATTGAACATGTTAACTATAATATAAGCATATGCAATGACTGTTACATATATTTTACAAATTATTACATACACATATTGCTTTAAAGCGGGCTGTTATTGAATTTACATATTATATAATTTGACTAAAATCATTTAAGTGTTAAAAATACTGCCTCGTCTTTTACTTGAAAGAGGCCTTTGCATAAAAGGGATGTATATTGGCTAATTGTGAACTGAATTAATAGAACGGTGGGAACTACTGTGGAAAATAATATTTCCCACCTCTTAACTATTTACAGATGGGCTGATGCCGTTTTTCGACTTGGGACTGGTCAAATTCCTGGGGGGTGCAGACGATTTTTTGGGTGACAGAGCATTTAATGGCCTTTTTAACAACTCAGATCTGCAGACACAATGAACGAAATTAGTTAAATGATGCTCAAAGAGTCCAGGGTTCAATCAGTTGAGAGTTACCCGACATTTGCGCCATAACGATAGCAAACCTGAACCTAGCAACTTACCCCAGTTTTGATTGGAAAGCAAACACACGCTACCACCACATCACGGAGGTAGGCAATACAGGATTCAACATCTGCAGCGTGAATAATACAATAAAGGTGTTTCAGCCTTTGAGTGGATAAGGATTGTCCAAACTTGAATGTAAAGCTACAGGGGCAAGGGACATAGGATCGACTTGATGGACGATGGAAACCAAACATATAGTCGGTGGCTTAGTAACATTAAATGTTTGAGGTTTTTAGATAACTTTTGTTTTGTTCATAGTTTATGTTCTTCTGGTTTATTTGATGTAGCTGATATTACTTATGAACGTTTAGGAAGACTGTAATTATTAATTAATAAAGGTTTGTTAAATCAATGCCAATGTGCAAGCTGTCGTGAGTTTTCTTTAATGCTCTAAATAAACCTATAAGAACACTCAGATGACTAATGAGATCTCTCTGTGGCTTATCCCTTTTGCAAACAAGACGTTATGGCTGCCAGAAGCGGTAGCGAGCAAACGTAGTCTATTGAATTGTGGAAATTATTGAAATATAAATGTGTGTACATAAACATACTTCTCTAAATAATATTGTTATTTTCTGATACAACTGCCACCCAAAACGAATTATCAAGTTTTATCTTGCACTCATGGCTTCCTTCGACGTCTAAGAATTTATCCATCCATTCAAAGCCTCGTATAACAAAGAAAACATATTTTGAAGAAAGTTCAGATGTGTTTAATGGTACAACTCATTATGGTGTGGACTAGATAAGATTAGATATTTGACAGGGAGATGAATAGGAGGGATATACCCTACCTGCCCGCACTGAAGCCTTAGATTTACTTTATGGTTTCGTCCCTGTTTTTCCAATAATCACCTCCCTTAATTTTACATTATGGTCTTTCTCTTGTAGGAAAGCAGCACACTGGTAATAATCCAAATTAGGAGGAGATTAAAAGCCCTATCCCTCCAATGTTAAATCTGCTAAATCCGTAACCCATTATCTGGGAAATTATTTAAGATATAAGATTGAAATATTTACAGAATATGGATGCATGTCTCCTAAGTTCACTGATCTACTTCTATCCAGTAAGTTTGTTTATTACGGAAGATTGTATAATTAAGAAAATAATCCTTTCTTTTAACAAACATTTATCAGCATTTTTACTTTCTTTACTACGTCTAGTAAGTAGGGGAAGTATTGTATTCCACCCAAAAATTCCATACCGAGATTTCACCGGAAATATATGTTTTGAGACCCCCTGAATCCAAAAAAAAGCATTTTTGGAAACATGTCCGTGTGTGTGTGTGTGTGTGTGTGTCTGTGAACAGCATAACTCAGAAACGAACAGACGGATAAACACCAAACTTGGTATTTAGGTTCAGTATCTTCCAGAGATACGACACGAAGGTTTACAAGAAAATTCCTCCACCCCAGATTACCCTTTACATGGAACATTTTTCGAACATTTTAATTTTCTCAAAAATCATATGTTTAAGATATTTTCATGACAAATGAAACGTATATCTCGAATTTTCTGGGAATGTCTCCAAAAGTATTCTTCATTGTGAACGACTTTTGCATAACTGGTAAACCATAAGAGATAGACAAAATTTTACTACACAAAAAATGTAGACCGCGTTAAAATACACAATTTATGTCATATACATTTGTTTTGTTGAGTGAACCAATTTAGAGATATTGCTTGTTATTCCTTTAAATTTTCCAATACTTATACTTTTTCTCAAATGGGAATTCGTTATTCATTATTTTATGTCCTGGACATGCAAAGAGAATGGAATACTGCAGATGCAACCACCTCTTGAAATATTTGACTATCGCTTAAAGCCTACCAATTCCCCTTGCATCTACAAGAAAATTAGCAATAAGATTAACATCTCGATTAACATGAAGCATATGGAGAATAAGCATTTGTAAAAATAGTTTTTACAAGATTAGAGAAAGTCATGTGAGTGTAACACATATTTTTTGATAATTGTTCCCTTTCTTTCTCCCCTTAAGCGAATGAATATAGGCGTAATAACAATAAACTTAGAATTTTCTGGTTTTAAAGTTATTAGGTATATCAACACAAGATCGTATCCAACGCAATATTATGTTTCTTGTTATCTAACGCATTATTACAATTAATTTTCCATGTATCAGATGTAAAACTTCATAACTTGGGTTTTTAGCGAAGTCTTATTTAGATCAAGATGACGGCAAGTGCCACCCACGCGCGAGTCCATATCTCACTTGGCATATGAATTCCATGAAGAGAATTGAAACTGCTGTTATGGTTGAACGCGCAAACACATCAGATAGAGGATTTCTTGCACACAGAGCTCCGGTTTCTCAGCTGGTTTTAAAAGAACATCGTAGAAAGCTTTATCGGAATTTGTGTAATGGAGCATTGCTCTGCTCATGAAGCAGAACCTAAAGGTCAGAGGTTCGCGCATTTGTTCATTCTCTTCCTGTTATGGCTTCAGATGACTCATATCTTCCTTCATAACGCAGAGTTTAAAAAAATTAATAAATAAAAAGCCTATATGATTGCAATGAAACAGGTATCTGTGCGTATAATATGTCAATATATAGGGTTATTCAAAAAGAAGGAACAGATTTTAAATATTCATTTTTAATAAACGACAATAGATAGCGATACATACAACACATCATTGAATAGAGGAAAGTTCAAAGTTTTAAGCCCCACCTATTAGTTCCATTCAATGCCTATAGCGACGCTGTGTTTACGAGAAAATGGCGACGCCACAAGAAAATTCGTTTTGTGTGCTGCTTTATGTAAAGAGTGAATCCATTGTTTCATTGCATTTCGTTGTAAGTTCAACAACGAGCCGCCTCGTCATAAAAAATTTACAATTGATACAATAAATTCGTAGAAGATGGTTGCGTATGCAAACGAAAAATCACTAGTCATCCTTGCATAACAAATGGCGCTCATTTTGAACACATAAAATAAAATTTTGAACTTTTCTCTATTCAGTGAAGTATTGCATGTGCGCTATCTATTGTCGTTCATTAGAAATAAATCTTTAGCGTCTGTTGCTTCTTTTTGAATAACCCTGTACTTCCTGTAATATATTTTGAAGCAATTAATTAATCACTATCTGGTTAGGTATACATATTTAGTTTTTTAAATACCTAATTCAAATCGCACCGTTGAGGTTAGGATAAAGATTTAAAGAAAAAAATAATATACAATAAAAATAAATACTTTGAGGCGATTAATGACATTGAAGGGCCCGTTGATCGCGTTTTCAGGATAAACTTTCATAGAAAAGCAGTCCCTGAACAGATTCAAACGAATGCATGTTAATTTTCACACCACGGTATTACAGGTTTATGCCTAATGATCCACTTGTGGTTTAGACACATACTTGAAAAAGCCAAAACCTAATGTATACAGAGTTTTTCTAGAGCATGTATGCCATTTTATGCTTTCTCTCACCAACTTCGCGTTTTGGGGGTAGTCTGACTTTACGGGGACACTGTGCTAATGGACTAGAAGCTCCTTAAAGGAAGACAAGCCAAAGAACAAAACAGGGGCATGAGTTAAACCTCGTGCCCTCTCCAGTGTCAACCCTGCTCTAAAACAACGCGACTGGCAACCCGTCGCTCCCATGGCACTACTGTGTGAATCTGTTCGTGCAGTAGCGGTGGACTCGACCGTTGTTTCTCCCCTTAATAATGCCTACGATACTAAATAATAAGAGTATGTTACCTCTCCCTTTGATTTTCATTAAAGATGCTGAAATGATGTCCCTTTATACCACTATATAAGCCGAACACATTTTTGAATACTCGACGAATTTCTGCAGCCGAAATATTGGAAAACGCAGGCTGTATACTGTCTTCTAATTCGTAGAGCGTATGGAGATTTGTTGCTTGAAGTCTATCTGCAATCATTCTACATAATAATAATCAGCAGGGTAGTCAGTTTATTCTGTCATCAAAAACATGCAACTATTTTCTTGGAGTTCTTTCCACGACAGCCACAACTCGTCCAATTTTTCCTCGGAGAAATGTTGGCTGCCCATACAATATGTATCAATTAACACTGACAGTCAACGTATGACTCCCTTCGAGGAAGGTTTAACATAATAAACGCTTGCTGTTCTGTACCATACACAGTGATGACTTTACACAGTAAACACAGATTCACACAGTTATTCCCACTATACACCATGTCATAGAACGTTAAATGTTACCCTCCATAGATGTGTGAGCTAGACTACCACAGAGCGAGGTCGTAGAACCCGATGCCTCTGTCTGTATGCCTCTGCAAAGGCCTCGTCATCTCTTTGGATTGATGCCCAAATGGAAACTAGCGTCGAAGTAAGCCTTCAAAGCTTAAACTGCCCCTCTCTGGAGTGCAAGATGGCTGCCTCTATCTGACCTAACGGGAGAGCCAAGAAACTACGAACCGGCTGCGCACTGTTTTTCCACTGGGCATGTGGAAACACGATAACGCACTGCTGCTATAAACAAGGTCACGCTGCTGACATGGGTTTGCTCTGCAGTGTGAACTGCAGTATTGAGTTGACGGTGATGTGATGTAGTTCAGTTATTAGAGTTATTTATTATTTTGTCCTGTACTTAGTCACAAAGTATATTATGGCTCAATATATGTTTCCTACTGCACAGCGTGTTAACTCAAGTCAGCTCACCAAATGAAAGTACGATTTGCAGAAAGACTTCCAGGTGTAAATGTTCCAGGCCGTACACCAACCCATGAACTTTAGAATAAACTTCAGACCACAGGAAGCGTTCAGACTAAGAAATCTAAAAGACGGCGTACGGTTCTTACCGAAGACACATTAGACGACATCGGTCATCGTTTGGAGAATTCCCCCCAAAAATCACTTAGGCATCTTTCACAACAGGCAGGCATTTCTTATGGCTCTTCGCGAAGAGCTATCAAATTGCTGAAGTTAAAACCATATAAAATAACTGTGGTACTTGCTCTTCAACCAGGTGATTCCGTAATTAGGCGCACATTTTGTGAGTGGAGTCTCAATAGTGTACCCAATAGCGAAATATACCTATATTTAATATTTTTCACGGACGAGGCTTGGTTCCTTCATATATATGTGTGTACACAAAATGACCATTATTGGAGCTCTGACAAACCTAATATTGTTCATGAGGTATCCCTTCATAGCAAAAACATTGGTGTATGATGCTTTTTAGAGAATTAACAGACAGGGAGCATGATTTTGTCTTTTTTCAACAAGACTCTGAAACAGCTCATACAGCCAATATTTTGATGAAAACAATAGAAAGTGTGTTTGAGGACAGATTAGTAGATATTTGTGCCCCCCTCAGTCCCCCGACAAAACTCCCTGCGACTTCTATCTCTGGGGTAACTTAAAACATAAAGTGTACCAGACAAACCCACACACTCTGGAAGATTTAAAACAAAATATCCGCCAGGAAATTGCCAGCATTTCTCAACGTGAACTACGGCGAGTGACGGATAGTTTCCTAAAGAGGTGCCAAAAATGTATGGACAACGATGGTGGCCAGTTTCATCATTTCCTTTCATAAAGTTAGTAAGTAAAGCCTTTAAAAATAGTTTTAGAAATGTACGGTTTCATCCGCGCCTTTCTGTGACGGCAGACGGCAACGAGCGCCGAGGACACGAACAGGTAAAACACCGCGCAGTTTGACTCTCTCTGTACTAACTTGATTAATCCAGCAACCGATATGCTAAACGACAGAAGTAACGAGTTATACAGAGAAGTTGTCTACATTGCAAGTTCATTTAATGACGGGGCGTAGGTGCCGCGTAATGCACAAAATCGAAGACAAATCCCAATCTTGAATCACTCGGCGTCAAGGTAAAATCCGGAAGGGAGAAGGAATGAACATATTTCCTAGAAAATTTAGCAATTAAAACCGCAGAAAAAAAGGAAAAGTAGATCACGTTTCCTCTAAGTAGGTCCCTTTAATTTCAGAATCTAGATAGTATAGCTTGTCATAAATAATTGAGGCCAAAGTGACTATAACTATCCCTCTATGAAAGAATACTTCAGTTTCTTCTGGCATTAATTCTCTTTCAGGTTTCTCTATCAAACCAATCATCATTCGAAAAACAAAGAACATTCCAACGCTAAATAAAAGCCTGAAATATAATCGACTTGTTGCAAAATTACAGACATTAAAAGTGAATTTTGTTTTCACGCTGACTACAAGTAAGCACCAGAGAAGCCATGCGAAGCTTTTAGCATCTGTTTAAAGCAGCAATGTGCATAATTATCTTCAGCCGACAGCTCGGTATGGTAATGTAAGATAGGTTTTCCTTGCTTTAACGAGAAAGAAAAAAGCCAAATGTGGGTTAGTCAACCTTCAAGATGTTCCACAAACCTGTTTTCTGAGCTATCTTAACTTTATCAGCCCTCCTTGCAGTCATACCATCCAAGTCTAACAGTACACGTTACATGATTAATTAAAACCTGTTTAAGACGGACAAAATCGCATGGTTAAGAAGACTTTCTTAATTTTAAGACTATTTCTACTCACTATCGTTTATTTTTATAATTTCTTTTGGATTCATAATTAAGACGAAGTCTGAACACACACACACACACACACACACACACACATACACACACACATACCCATATATGTAACAAAATGTTATTCGATGTTATTGGATAGTAAGCACCAATCAGGTGCATTGATACATGCCTATAATTCAAATACGTACGTTAAGAAAACGGTTGAAGGGAACGCTAACAGAAGCTTGTCTGACTTCGAGTAGAAAGGCCGTGTATAAGCCCGTGTCTAAATAGACACTAAAACTACTATTTAAAGTCTACCAGTTATACATATTTTAACATGACAAAGGTAATAGTGAATTGTGAATATCATATGTGGTTTATATAAAATACAGGTGAAATAATTAACAGAATACGTACGTGCAAAAATATTTTAACATTCTCCATAACCAACACTGCCAAGACACAAGTGCTCTCGACACAAAATATAGCAGCTGTGGCATAATTATAAAATTATAAAAACCCAAGAATACAGATATAGGATCATCAGATTCCCGTCTACGAGAACGGAAATACGTCACGAGGTACGTAACACAGCATCCATCATCAACGTAGTGGGAGCCTACCAAGGAGGAACCGCTACAGTACAAATTATGATTTATTCTCGTTAATTTTTAAATAAAATATCGTAGATTGTTACATTTGTTGAATATGGCCTGCCATGTGTATAAGATGCAACCATGTGCAATGGTATTACTTTCTCTACTACATACTTACAGTAATTAGAGAAAGTATTGTACTTCACTAAAAAATTCCATATCGAGATTTCAACGGGAATACATGTTTTGAGGCCCCAATAAAAAGCTAGAAAATTGTTTTTGTGTGTGCGTGTGTGAACAGCATAACTCAAAAACAAAAAGTCGGATAAATGCCAAACTAGGTATTTAAGTTCAGTACCTTCCGAAGATGCAATACGAAGGTTTTCAAGAAAATTCCCGAAAACCAGACTACCCTTTACGTGAGAATGTTTTTTTTTCTAAAAAAACAATGCTCTAACGATTTTTATTAAATTAGTATGCGTTATACTTGCATGACAAATAAAATGTTTATGTTGATTTTTTTAGAATAGCCTATGAATTCGTCTTCATTCAGAAGGATTTTGTATAATTTTGTACAACTGGTTAGATGAAAACGTGCTACACAAAACATGTAGATCTCCTTAAAACGCACACATTATTTTAAGTTAATTTTTTTGCAGTATAAGCTATGTCCGAGATATCCTTATTATTGCTTCGAACTGTTCAATACTTTGTCATTCTTTTCAAGTCCTCTCGACATTTAGTTGTTTCTCGCGATGTCATAGAAAGAGTGTGGAATTTTAAGGCCAGCATACAGCTGTTCCCTTTGTATCTATAATGAAGTGTGTAATGCAGCTATTTCCGGAAAGGTTTATCTCGATTAAAATTGAAGAAGTTTTATTGCTGTATTGTTATTTGACCCACGTTTTGGGAGCCAATTTGAAGAAGGTTTGTTGCTGCTACGTATGGAAAGTCAGTTTGAAGATGTATTATTTTTCGATTGTTTCTTTAAATATTATATATCTATGTTTGCCTCGGCTGCGTCAGTATTATTGTTAGAGACATGGATTTCTTTGCAAGGCGTGGTGCGGCTGAAGAATGTAGGCTTACACAGATTTTTAATTTTTTATTGACTGCTTTTTATTAATTCTTGACACGATTTTAAATAATACTTCACTGATATAGAGAGCTGTGGAGTTTTTTTATTAATTAATTGCACTTTTTAACACGTAAACTATTTTCGTCTCATACTGAATACGTATTAAATTTCTCGAGGACACATCTCGCGGTCCAGTTAGGAACACTGTCTACAACCATCACGTCCAGTTATGAGCGTTGTCTACAAGCAACTGACTTGATTTCTACCGACTAAACTTGTAAATTTCTGTATTTCAAGTCTCTGATTGGCTATTCCTAGTCCAATAGAATACTTTCATTTAACTTAAGCTTCTTTCTGGTTGTTGATTGGCTATTTTATAAGCTGTCTCAAAATTACATTATTGTTACTGCAATAATGACCAGTAGCATTATTAAACCTTCCAATTCATTATTGCCTCAAGGCTAACTCATTGTTAGCAACTTTTAACCTATTATTCTCACAGCTCCTACATTATTAAATTAGGTAATACATTCACATAACATTATTGAACATGTATACAATAATATAAACATATACAATGACTGTTACATACATTTTACAAATTGTTACATACACATTGCTTTATGGTGGGCTGTTATTGAATTTACATATTATATAATTAGACTGAAATTATTTAAGTGTTAAAAACACTGCCTCAAAATGAAGTAGGTAGAAAATAAGCGTTCATTAGAATAGTTTCTGTACTCACTAATAAAAGGCAGAGGGTTGAGAAAGTCTTGTGAACGTAACACATCAGTTTTGTTTACCTATTTGCAGTTAATGGAGACCAAAACAACGCATTGTGCGTTCGTATAAAGAACATTTAATATGACGGCTAACACAGACGTTACGGACTTGCTTTTTTTTTTTTTTTTTTTTTTTTTTTGAGAGTTGATTGTTGTCTCAGATTATAAATGTACGTTTTTGAGTGAGACTTTTATACGAACAGATTGTAGAACAGCTCAATGCTGTATAAATGCTAACGAATAGAGAATGTATAGGTTTAAAATAACTTCTTCTGTAGTTTTGCTTTTATATATCAACACATCATGTAAGCTCAGAAATAACTATCAAACTATGCAAATTATAAGTTTTAGGTTGTTATTGATCATATTGTCGTCCGCTCCAATTAATTTAAAGATTTCTTCGAAGCGCTCTTTAATTAATTATTATACACTTTACTGAAATTCACCACAATGTTTGATACCCAAACCACACTGGAAGTTCATATAGTTTTAAAGTAGAAGTAAACTGCAGTTTAATCTACAAGAGTATTAAAGACCCTCATTGAGCTGGCCCGGCGCTTTTAAAACACTGTTCTTTTTTCCCCCTCCCCTTCTTTCATTTCTCCCTCTCTTTCCTCTTTGCTTCTCTCCGATATCTAGTTGCAAAGTCCGCTAAACTTGTTAACATCCTTCCGCCCATGTATAGCTAATACAGAACGTGACAAATGGCCCCTTCATGTTGGAAGAAGGGAACAAAAAAGAAAGGGTAACAACAGCTCTGCCAAGTTCAACACTCTTTGCCAATGACTTGAGATATATTTCAGCTAAGCTTTATAACCAGAAGTAAGGTTGCCAAACACTGAATTCCAATCTTCTTTTTATTTGAGTTTCTGATTTTTTGTGAGTACCGTTTGTCACTCCGTTGTAGTTGGCAGTACTGCTGGGACTCTTGAAATGTCACATTAATGCACTACACATGTCAGTTCCTCACTAATGATGTGCATGCAGATGTTTCATTGCTGCTTTCAGATCTTAAAGAAGTAAGAAACTAGTTCCCTTTCTGCAGCATTTTTTATTCCATTTTATTTTACGTCACCATTTCCTTGGTAATATCGCGACGGATCTGTTGGTGGATAACTCTTAGAACGATATGTGATGGACAGTTAGCCTTCTAGGTCTCATCCCTGTAACCAACCGCTCCGTCACGTGTCACAGAGACCCTAGCGCATAGCTACCGAATCTTCTGCTTTCGTGCCGTGCAGACGGCATTAGGGTGCCGTCCAGTCCAGCCGTCGTTCCCATATAAAGGCGGACAGTTAGTCTTCTAGGTCTCATCCCTGTAACCACATGCTTCGTGCCGTGCAGATGGCATTAGGCTGCCGTCCAGTCAACCGCCGCTCCCATATAAAGACGGACAGTTAGCCTTCTAGGTCTCATCCCTGTAACCACCTGCTTCGTGCCGTGCAGATAGCATTAGGGTGCGGTCCAGTCCAACCGCCGCTCCATATAAAGACGGACAGTTAGCCTTCTAGGTCTCATCCCTGTAACCAACCGCTCCGTCACGTGTCACAGAGACCCTAGCGCATAGCTACCGAATCTTCTGCTTTCGTGCCGTGCAGACGCATTAGGATACCGTCCAGTCCAACCGCCGCTCCCATATAAAGGCGGACAGTTAGCCTTCTAGGTCTCATCCCTGTAATCCCTGCTTCATGCCGTTCAGATGGCATTAGGGTGTCATCCAGTCCAACCGCCACCCCCACACAGAAAGGCGGCTGCCTTCTAGGTCTCATCCCTGGAAATGCCATCTTGCTTCGTCAGGTGCCCACAGAGAAGCCCAGCGCATGACAGTCAGATCTTCTGCTTCGTGCCGTGCAGATGGCGTTAGGGTGCCGTACAGTCTAAGTGCTTACATTGTCTGTAGATAAATGGCATAGCATCCTATTACCACTTATTTTTCATTTTACTATTGTTTTAGACTTAAGATAGAACTATGTGTCGTGTTATTAAATATCCAATCCGGCATTTACCTTGGCGACTGAGGAAAACCACGAAAAAACCTCAGACAGATTGGTCGGGACCTCCCGAATGCGGGCCACAGACTTTACCGCCTAAGCCATCCCGCTCGGTTTTTTGGTTTTGTTTTTGTTCCCACTTGTAAGTCATATAATATTAGAAAGATGTTAGTACCTCACGCTCGCGACTTTCTCCAACTATTACGAGGGCGAAACTTTCTTCTTTTTGACCGATACTTTCTAATGTTTAACGAGTTGATTGCCATGCAGTTTGTTCGATTTGCTCTAACAATTTGTTTATTATCGTCATTTAAAGATTTTGTTCATCCAAAAATGAATTAGAGCACAGAACATTTCCAGGCTATAATTTTTTACAATTTTAAATCGTCATTAATGCCTAAATAATGTGTAGATCGCTTAAAAACACATTTGGCTGAAGAAGCCCCAGTAAGATAACAATTTATGATCAGTACAGCGAATTCAAAACCGATCGGGTTCTTCTTAGCGATAAATATCGTGAAGGACGCCTAAGAACTGCTGTTAATGATGAAAATATTGCAACTGTTCGAGCAATGCTTGAAGAACATCGACGGACATCTTATGAATTTATTTGGGCGACACTGGGTATTGGTATGAATCAAATCCAAAACATTCTACATCAACTTTGTTGTCGATGGATTCCACATAACTGACTCCCGATCTAAAACAACAATGCATTCATTGGCGAAGAAGAACTTGGAGAAATTCCAAGGCGGCACTTCAAATTTTGAATGTCGTTACTGGTGATGAAACTGGATTTATTGTTATGATCCTAAAAAGAAAAGTCAACGGCACAATGGGTCTTTCAGGAGAACCTAAGCCTATTTTTGATATATTTGAATAATAATTTTATCTTTAAATGTTGCTGATTTAGCATTTTTACTTTCTCTACTACGTATAGTAAGTAGGGGAAGTATTGTATTCCACCCAAAAATTCGATAGCGAGATTTCACCGGAAATATATGTTTTGAAGCCCCCTGAATCCAAAAAAAGCATTTTTGGAAACATGTCCGTGTGTGTATCTGTGTGTCTGTGAACAGCATAACTCAGAAACGAACAGTCAGATAAACACCAAACTTGGTATTTAGGTTCAGCATCTTCCAAAGATGCGACACGAAGGTTTTCAAGAAAATCTCCCCACCCCAGATTACCCTTTACATGGAAAATTTTTCGAAAATTTTAATTTTCTCAAAAATAGCTCAACGAGTTTGATTAAAATAGCATATGCTTAAGATATTTTAATGACAAATGAAATGTATATCTCGAATTTTGGGAATGTCTCCAAAAGTATTCTTCATTGTGAACGACTTTTGCATAACTGGTAAATCGTAAGAGATAGACAAAATTTTACTATACAAAAAATGTAGATCGCGTTAAAATACAAAATTTATGTCATATAGATGTTTTGTTGTTGAGTGAACCATTTTCGACATATTTCTTGTTATTCCCTTAAATTTTTCAATACGTTTTCTCAAATGGGAATTCGTTATTCATTTTTTTTTGTCCTGGATATGCAAAGGGAATGGAATGTGCCACATAGCAACCAGCTCTTAAAAGATTTGACTATCGCTTAAAGCCTACCATATTCCCCTTGCACCTACAAGAAAATTAGCAATAAGATTAACATCTCGATTAACATGAAGTATATGGAGAATAAGCGTTTGTAAAAATTGTTTGTACAACAGTAGAGAGTCATGTGAGTGTAACACATCAGATTTTTTAATTTGTTAACTCATGCTTTGTTTAGCATTATTATTCATATGTGCAGGATAAATAATCCAAATTAAATTATCTTAGGTTATGGTTTATTTATCATTATGTTTATTAGGTTTTTATTAATATTGTTTTCTTTAATAATATTTATATTTGGTACATATTTTATTATAAATAATTTAATTTGTTTTGTTGAATGAGGGATTATTAGAATCTGCACGGCAGACAGGTACTCTACCGACTTAGCTACCAGGTCAGTACTACATCTTGATAATCCTGATAACCTTAGGTTGAAGATTCACACATTTGGTTGTACGTATAAGAAGAATGAGTAAGCTAGAGCGATAGTCGATAGTGGCTTTGAAATTCCAGCTCCTTGCATGTTTGCGAGAAACAACGAACAGCGATTTAAAAGTATAAATGTTTGAAAATTCAAACTAATAGGAAAAACTATCTCCGAAATGGTTAACGCCACAAAACTTTTTGACATAAATTGTATGCTACATTATTTGTGCAGTAAGATTAGTCTATTTCTCACGGTTTGTTAGTTATAGAAAAGTAACTCAGAATGATAACTTAAACGACCATTCCGGAACATTCAACATATATATCTTATTTGGCATGTAAATATATTTGAAGTGGGGAGATTTTCGAAGATTTCCAGGTTCCATCCTTGGAAGAGGCTGAACTTTTTTTTTCTGAATATGCTTTTTTTTTACTTCTTTATTTCAGGGAGTCTCAAAACATTCCGGTGGTATCGAATTTCTGGATGGAATGCAATACAGTTCATTCCGAAAATATTTAAAGATCTAACAGCGAATATTTCGAAAACGGCTAATGCTACAAAATCAAGTCATTTGACATAAATTGTAGATACATTTAATGAGGTCTAAAGTGGTTTTTTTGCATCAAGGACGCGTGAATCTCCCATGGTTTACCAGATATACAAGATTAAACAAAATTCTTTCAGAGTGAAGAGAGCTTCACCAGTTATTCACAGAAAGACAAATGTCTTAAACACATCCACAGAACCATTTTTGGGGAAGTCAAAATTGACGAAAATGTTCGCAGATATACCAAATTTCTATTTGAGTCGGACACTGTTTAAGGTTGCCAGGCGAAAATTTTCAAGAAAATTTCCCCACCCAAATCACCCTTTAATTACAAAAGTGTTAGTTATTTTTCATCTAAAAAAGGCTCTAACTATTTTGATTAAAATGTTCAAAATATCTCAACCTGCAAAGTTCTCTTCGTTCTGATTAAATTTTAACTTTGCATAGCTAATAAACTATAAGAGAGAGACAAAAACCTGCTTTAAGAAAACTACTTAGTTTTCGAAATATTTCGTGCTGCATCATCTGAAGGAAGAGGCTTGAAGGTTTCCGATGTTTTCGTTGTTATTTTCCTTCGCAAAGAGATCGTTACTATGACGTGAATTTACTCCCTTGTGCTTGCAATAAAAATTTGGATGTTGTTCTCGCGTGTTGTATGTAAGTACCAATTGCTTAATTTAAAATAATTTCTATGCAAAATGTATACTGAATAACGTAACGTAAACGCAAGTAATTAATGGATACTGTAATATAAGGTGTGACTGCAAATTTGTAATGGATAGAGGAAGTTATGTGACTGTGGTGCATCCGATTTTTAGTTCTTTTTGTTTTTGTTTGCCTCCCTCCCAACTATGCCCCGGGACGATTTACTTGAAGCACAACAAAGTTGGCTTGCGTAGTAATTTCCCAGTTTAAAGTGATATAATTCTGGATATAATTCTCGCATCAAGGCGAGAGTCAGTGCAACATTTTCCGTAAAGAGAATAAATGAAACCTATATCTTAAAGGGAAGGCATAAAGCTGTTTTATTTTATAATATGTGGCAGTGTTTTCGACTGCACAATACTTTCCTTTATAAGCTGGAATTAGGCTAGGTTTTACTTCTTATATCCTCTAAACTGAACGGTTTATGAAATAATGTTATTACTTTTAATACTGCCTCATATAAACCGTATCGGTAAGGAGTTACAGAAAAGAAGTACCTGAAAGAAGTTTCGGAGAAAAAAAAATTGTAGGAGAGGCGGAGGAAACGCAAAGCATTCGGCTCCTCCTTTCCCAAATTTTCTCCTTTGAAAAGAAAGCGAATCAAATATATGGTAATTTCCTGACACAAGCAAGGTGCTCTGCATGACATGATTCCCAGAGTTCCGTGAACCAAAACAAATAAGGTGATGTTTGTATAACGTATTAAACCACGATTGCTACGTTGGGAAGCGAAGTATAATTAATTACTAATATTCCCGATTACTACTAACTGCATACAAAACCTTTCAATTCAGTTATTTATTTACTTTCCACGTTTATTGTATATTCCATACCAGTGGAATGGAGAATTCCTGAAGCATATAAATATCTTTAATCTAGAAAAACGCATTACAATTTGCAACTAGTGTTGTTCTTTAACTCCAACCAACATTTTTCTTTAGAATCTCTACTACCAACTTATGGTATGTAGAGTAAGTATTGTATTCCGCCAAAAAAATCGATATCGAGATTGCACCGTAAATACACGTTTTGATGTCTCATAAAGCGAAAAATAGCATTTTTGGAAACAGGAATGTGTGAACGCATAACTGAAAAATGAAGATTTGGCTGAATACGTAACTTTACATTCAAAGTCCGCCAACTTTCAAGGAGTTATGTGGCTCACAAAGTGGAATTTAACGATAGATAGATATCCGCCAAAGGAAAATCTTGGGCATGACAATAAGAGATAGGATGGAGCACCAAGAAATAAGGAAGAGGACACGTTTTAAGGACGCAGCGACCCAGGAAGCTACCTAAAATGGAAAGGGGCCAGGACACGTTATGAGATAGCACTCTAATAGATGGACACACAGGGTGACTTCTTGGGACCCCAGGATTGGTCAGAGGAACGCAGGTAGTTAACCCCGCTGGGCAGAGGACCTCCGGCAGTAGGTGGACCACGATAGCCAAAGGGAGAGAAATTTGAAAAAAAAAACAAGTAATAGACATAGCCTGTAGGACAATAAACTAGGTTGATCTTTCACGGAATAGCTAACCGGGACTGCCAAATCCAGCTCCCTTTCACTTGAAAGAGGCCCTTGTCCAAAAGGGATGTACATGGGCTAATTGTGAATTGTAAATATTTCAAGGAAGCAACAGGAAGATCTTCATGTAATCCGAAACTACTCTTAACACGACAAATTTTTTCTTATTTTTAATTCCCTACAAAACGGCTGTAACGATTTTTTGGTGAAATATCATATTTAGAAATATGAATAAAATGTATATCTTGAATTTGTTGTATACATCGTATGCTTTATTCTTAATGAGTGGAGTAGATAGATATTTTATTTCACTTCGTTAGTTACATAAATTAATTCTCATATAAGTTGTATAATACATAATTTTATCTCTACACATTACCCTTTACATATCATTTTCACTAAGTTGCTGCATTACTAAGGGCCCGCAAACATGGTTGTCGAGTTATTGGATCCTATTTAATTTTATGATTCAACAATCTACATTTTCTTCCTATTCCCTATTTCTATTTTTTTTTCAGCCATTTATTTCTCACTACACCTAAATATTTTCCTATTTCAATTAAACTTTCCTTGGATTTAACTCTTAACATCCTTTTACCTATAATTTCATTTGGTAATCTAGACCAGTGGTGTATTTGCAATTTTTTCCTCCTATTCATTGTTCCTTCAAATTTTAACATTAAATGCGAATAATTATTAAATTTCCTATTACATAATGGGCATTTGCGTTCATTTTCTCCTTCTCCTATGCCTTTTAACCCCTGACCTAGCCCTTTGTACCAGGGCTGATCAACAAAGACTGAGACTGATTTTTTCCTGTAGCTTCCGTGATAGTTTTGTATCTGTAACATAAATATTTGAAAAGAGCGGGTTTTTTTTATCTATAATGTTGGTAGGCGGCAGCACTCTCGTATTGGTAGGTTGGTAGTAATGGTCTATTTTGTAGACCCTACGTGCATTTCGCATACCAGACAATGGAGGTGATGCATTTTTTAAATCGATTATCACCGGTGATGAGTCATGGCTGCATCATTATGATCCTGAAGGTAAACAAGCCAGCACAGTGTGGAAATCGCCAGGTTCTCCAACACCAAAAAAGGCAAAAGTTGTTCCATCTGCAGGGAAAGTGATGGTGATCACATTTTTTGACTGTAATGGAATTATTTACCAGCATGCAGTTCCCCCTCACACTACTGTTACAGCAGCATACTACACATCAGTATTGGCTACACTGAGGAAGCACATTGGAAAGAAACGACCAGAGCTTTCTCGGACTGGGTGGCGACTTATCATGACAATGCACGCAAATCAAGTCATGTAGTTTCTGGCTCGATTCAACATTACCTGTGTACCACATCCACTTTATAGCCCCGATCTTGCACCCTGTGACTTTTTTTATTCCCATCACTAAAGGCAAAGCTCAGGGGTATTCGATTTGAGAACTCCGAAGCAGTGCTCAAGAAAAGTGAGGCGATTCTCAAGGACCTGACAAAGAATGGTCTGCAGCACGTGTTCAAGGACTGGCAGGGACGTGCATTGTGCATTGCAAGTGCATTGAAGTAGGAGGGGACTACTTTGAAAAAGATCATGTAAACATTGAATTGGAGTAATAAACATCTGTGAAAAAAATCAGTCTCAGTCTTTGTTGATCAGCCCTCGTATAATAGGGAAACCACAAGAGAGTCTCAAACTTACTAAGCATAAAATTCATATTTTGTTAAAATATATAGTTTATGTCAAAACTTTTTGTAGGATTAACCATTTCCGAGACATTTGCTGTTGCTAGTTTGAATGTTGCATACTTTAAATACTATATTTTTTGAAGTGAAAATCAACATTCTTTTGTTTCTTCTGAGGTCATGCAAAGAGTATGCAATATGAAGGACCTGCTGTACTTACTGCGTGCATGCAAAAATGCTTTTGTATGAATCAGTTTGTTGAACTGGTGGGAAAGTCAGGTAACCGTGGCACAGAAATTACTAAACCTGTAGCCTACAAATACTGAACAAGCCTTAACTGAAAGGCACGTTTCCCGAACAAACGCCGATGCGCAACTGAAATGTGATTAATGCAATTATATTCACATATACGAGTATGAACCGGGCAGATGTGTAACTCTATTCTAAGCTTATTACTATCATGTAGCGTTGCGGTATGCCTCGGTGCGGCAGATTTGGGTTAGATCTGCAGCATAGGCATGGAATGTTTCTCATGCTGGGAGGTGTGGTACGAAGTACACTCAGCCTCGTGAGATACTTGAGATCACTTGAGTAGCTACTTTCCTGGAAAGCAGAGGCTCATGGACTATTGAACCGTGACGGCGGAGGGGGTGATGGAGACTAACTGAGCTGCCCTTTGTTCCGGATGTCCTTGGAGAGGAGAAAGAGGAGTGGTGCTAGTGAGCTACAATTCTGGCTACAGAATTCACGAGTTTATTGCAATTTTTCGACTAGATTTATACGAATTTCATTCACATAAGGTAGGAAACAATAAAATCACTTAGTTGTATATACCACCGAGATGTTGTACTGCTAAATGTATCTACCTTCCAGTAGCATGCTTGAATTTTACTTTCTGTGTCATTTTTATTTCCTTTTTTATGTTCATGGTGTAATTTGGCATACTAATAATCAACTTAAAGGTGTCCATGGTAGGTTTTCATTTACATTATTCATGAACACTGTTCATTAATATTTTCATGCTTTTATCAACAAAAATTCGCTTTGATGGACATTTTGGCTCTGTTTTCAACACAATGTGGTGAACTCTTTTGAATATTTTTTTTATTGTACACATTTTTAGTGCAGAAGCCTGATCGACGCTTCTTTTTCAATTGTTTATTGAACTGATTTGTAAAACAAGATCATGATTCTCGACTTGAAATTTTGAAACCGTCTTGAAATTAAAATGCAATGGCTAGTTTTGTCCAGTTGAATCATATCAGAACTTTGGATAGGAATCATCCAAAATATAAAGATAAGAATCTAAGAATCATTACTTTGAATTCGGCTCAATTTCTCATGGCAGCTTCTAGTTCATAGCATTTGGGGAGATGATGATGATGATGATGATGATAATAATAATAATAATAATAATAATAATAAACAACTGGAAATGTTTATGTTTCAAAGTACCTAAGATTTACACCTGTGATGTCTTCTCAGGAAACGCAGTGAAGGATAGTGGCAGTTCATCTGAAATACTTTTTACTACAGTATAAGAGAACCCCGATTCGAAGCTGGCAGACTGAACGATTCGCTCACTACTAATGAATGACCAGTTCGCTCCTCTTTTTCGGTCGAATAATATGAATTATATTTTGAGGTATACAAATCTGTTCACAGTGCAGATACCAGTTCTACGTTGTACAAAACTGTAATCCGCAGGTTTTATTCGATATCACAGCATCAGATCGCGAAAAAAATAAATAAAAAGGAAAGGCAAGAATAAAATAAAACAGCTCCAAGCACGTGGCGGTGGTTGATCTGTGGAGAACCACGGGCCTCGACACCTCCCCACTCGCGTTTTATTCTCGCCCTTGGGGCCATGGCACGAGACTGAATCACTTGTAGCGTGCCACCCCACACCGCCCTTCCGCCCTTCAGTCCACAAGCGGCAGCAGAGGTTAAAGTTTACCTCTAAACTTTCGTGCTGCTGTTACAAAATAAAATGCCAGCAAACAATAACGTTACACCGGAATTAAAAGCGGAAATAAATAACATGCAGATTAAAAACAAGAGGCAGGAGTAATAATAACATTCTCGTACCACCGTCATAAGCAGAATGTTTATTGCATAACACCCTTAGTGTTCTGCCATAACGCACAAAAAACATACGACGTAAGTTTCACTAGTGCAAACCCGGAAATTTTATACATATAATTTTAAAAACACAATTTCAAAAGCATAGCATTTAATCCTATACCTTAAAGACATAAACTATATATTAAAGCTAAATCAAAGTATCCGATTAGCTTCAGTGGCATTAGTTGGACATGCCAATATGGAAAATAGAAACTGAAAAACTCTGCAAGTAAAAACTCAAAACGTTTTTTTTTTTTAGTTTCTCTACTACGTATAGTAAGTAGGGGAAGTATTTTATTCCACCGAAAAATTCTATATCGAGATTTCACCGGAAATACATGTTTCGAGGCCCCCTGAATGCATATAAAGCATATTTGGAAACATGTCAGTGTGGGTGTCTGTCTGTGAACAGCATAACTAGAAACGAACAGTCGGATAAACACCAAACTTGGTATTTAGGTTCAGTATCTTCCAGAGATGCGACACGAAGGTTTTCAAGAAAATCCCCACACCCAGATTACCTTTTACATGGAACATTTTTCGAAAATTTTAATTTCCTCAAAAACGGCTCTAACGATTTTGATTAAAATATCATATATTTAAGATACTTTCATGACAAATAAAATGTATATCTTGAATTTTCTGGGAATGTCTCCAAAAGTGTTCTTCGTTGTGAACGACTTTTGCATAACTGGTAAACCATAAGAGATACTTTTACTACACAAAAACGTAGATCGCGTTAAAATACACAATTTATATCATATACATTTTTTTGTTGGGTGAACTATTTTCGAGATATTGCTTGTTATTCCCTTAAATTTTCCAATACTTATACTTTTTCTCAAATTCTTTATTCATTTTTTTGCCCTGGTAAAGCAAAGAGAATGGAATACTCCACATAGCAACCAGCTCTTAAAATATTTGATCATCGCTTAAAGCCTAGCAATTCCCCTTGCATCTACAAGAAAATTAGCAATAAGAATAACATCTCGATATCTCGATTAACATGAAGTAGATGGAGAATAAGTGTTTGTAAAAATAGTTTGTACAAGAGTAGAGAAAGTCATGTGAGTGTAACACATCAGATTTTTTTGTTGTGGTTAAATAGTCGACGTTGACGTACATAATGGTCCGGACTCTCTCTGTAGTCGAGTGGCCATCACTCTGACATCTCAACCCAGAGGTACCGGTTTCGATTCCATGCAATTTATCTTTATGCAGCATCACTCCCTATCCTCCGTAGATTCTGGTAGATGAATGTGTGTGCGTGTTCAATGTAAAAGTTCATGAAAAACACCTGCATTAAAAAAACCCACAACTCAAAGAGTAAAAAATCCATCAGTTGTTTCTGAAGTCCGATATGATCATAGAAGTTAAAGGGGCTCAAATGAAACAATCAAAATCGAAACTGTTTACCATCAAGCAGAAAACAACAATTCTGATTTTTTTTTCTTGTGTATATTATGTTGGCTTTTCGCTCAAAAACTGTTCAGCTGATTACTACTAACTATATCGTAATTTAGCTACCATTTAGGGAATGGATTATTTACTATTTCATTAGTTCCTTAAAGTAGGGGATAATGGTGTACGAATTAACAAGTCAGAATATCTCGTTCTCCATATGCTTCATGTTAATCGGGATATCGAGATATTAATCTTATTGCTAATTTTCATGTAGATGCAAGAGGAATATGGTAGGCTTTAAGTGATAGTCAAATATTTTAAGCGCTGGTTGCTATGTGGAGTATTCCATTCTTTTTGCATTACCAGGAAAAAAAATGAATAACGAATTCCCATTTGAGAAAAAGTATAAGTATTGGAAAATTTAAGGGAATAACAACCATTATCTCGAAAATGGTTCACTCAACAACAAAAAATGTATATGACATAAATTGTGTATTTTAACGCAATCTACATTTTTTGTGTAGTAAAATTTTGTCTATCTCTTACGGTTTACCAGTTATGCAAAAGTCGTTCATAATGAAGAATACTTTCGGAGACATTCCCAGAAAATTCAAGAGTCATGAAAGTATCTTAAACATATGATATTTTAATCAAAATCTTTAGAGCCATTTTTGAGAAAATTAAAATTTTCGAAAAATGTTCCATGTAAAGAGTAATCTGGGGTGGGGGAAAACCTTCGTGTGGCATCTCTGGAAGATACTGAACCTAAATATCAAGTTTGGTGTTTATCCGACTGTTCGTTTCTGAATTATGCTGTTCACAGACACACACACGGACATGTTTCCAAAAATGCTTTTTTTTTGGATTCAGGGGATTTCAAAACATGTATTTCCCTGAGTAAAGAATCCTTAATGAAAGTAGTAGTGCCTTTACGCACGCCCACCACAAATATAGAAAATATTAGCTGCTCCAACCCCATGAACTTTAATGTTCTCTTAGTTCGCATATCATTATTGCCCTCGACGACGGTATCTCCACAGACCAATCTACGAGAACTAGTTTTTCAACTTCGTCAGCAGCACCGTCACAAATCCCAGATATGTTTGTTGCTACCACCGGTCCTGGACCAGGCAGTTCACTCGCTCTACCACGTCAAATTTCGTTCACCGATAACGTCATCACAGTCGTCAGCAACCTGTCCGCTCACCTTTGACGTGCAGAATATGTATCGCAAAGGGAATCGTGATTGCAATGGAGCTATCAATATAAGGCCTGCTATTCTATACTAGTGTGGACGGCATGTATGTTACAAATTTCTTTATTGTCTAAAGTCCATACACCCTAAGGCTGCGCCCACACTTGTTTTTAATTTATATATTGGTCAGCACGACTAAATGCTATACAAATGCAGATATACTAAGCAATAAAAAATATCTGATGTGTTACACTCACAAGACCATCTCTACTCTTGTACAAACTGTTTTTACAATGCTTATTCTCCATCTACCTCATGTTAATCCAGATACACATTTGCAGAAACGATCTTATTGCTAATTTTCTTTTATGTACAGGGGAATATGGTAGGCTTTAAACGATAGTCAGATATTTTAAGAGCTGGTTGCTATGTGGAGCATTTCATTTGCATGTCCAGGACATAAAAAAACAAATAACGAATTCCCGCTTGAGAAAAACTGCAAGTATTGGAAAATTCAAACAAATGACAAGTAATAGCTCGGAAGTGGTTCACTCGACAAAAAATGTATATGACATAAATTGTGTATTTTAACGAGATCTATAATTTTTGTGTAGTAAAGTTTCGTCTATCTCTTACGGTTTACCAGTTATGCAAAATTCATTCAGAATGAAGAGGACTTTTGGGAACATTCCCAGAAAATTGAAAATATGCATTTCATTTGCCATTAAAGTATCTTAAAACATATGCCATTTGAACCAAAATCGTTAGAGCCATTTTTGAGAAAATAAAAATGATCGAAAAACGTTCCATGTAAAGGGTAGTTTTGGCTGGGGGGATTTTCTTGAAAATCTTCGTGTCGCATCTTTGAAAAATACGGAACCTAAATACCAAGTTTGGTATTTATCCGACTTTTCGTTTTTGAGTTATGCTGTTCACAGACACAAATCCACACAGACATGCACACGGACCTTTTTACTTTCTCTACTTACTATACGTAGTAGAGAAAGTAAAAATATCACTCCTAAAGTATACAAACTAACGGGGATGCTCATATGCAAGCCCCCAAATCGAACACAAGTCAATGAGAAGAGAAACTAAGGAAACAGTAGCACACTATATCTTAAGGTAAGATAAGATCCTGCGGCAAGCGCGGCTTCAGTCGAGACTCAGCACCTGAACGGCGTCCCGGTTCAAAATGTGCAGCACCAGGTACTGAAGTAAAGTGATCATGAAGTTGTGAATCGTAGTAGAGATGTACGCCCACACGGCAGCAAACAAAACCTAGTAAACGGTCTTCCACTGTTTCCTTCAGCTAAGTAGACCTTGAACTGCAGCGAGAGTACAGTGGCACACCACATTGTGCACGATCCATAGTTTGAGTCACACTTCTTTGCAGCAAACATGCCGAGTCGTAAAGGTCTTTCAAAAACGTTTTATGTGGAATACCTTTTAGCTACCATTATAAACACCATGCATTTAATTTTACATCAACAACAAAGATCAAGTTTTTTTTAACTCGAGTACGTATTGGACATACTTCTATAACACACAAACATCTCCTCAACTGTGACCTTCCTCCTGAGTGCGACCTCTGCAGATCCAACCTCACAGTTCATCATCTCGTTACAGCCTGCCGTAACGTTGATATGTACAACCCAGAGAAAGATGTGACATCCCCAACAGCCTACCAGACGCCCTTAATTCACCACAACAAAGAACTCTAAACTTTATGAAAGCGACAGAATTGTATAACAATGTGTAACACACCTATCTAGATAATTTAATGTTGTATGTACTATTCTGTTTAAATATGGTATTTTCATTGTGATCATGTTGAACATTCTAAAGTACTCGTGATATGACTTTAAAGTTGAAGCGACAATAAAGAATATATAAATTGAAATTGAATAAATACGCTTATTTTAGCTCCGAGATCGCAACAGCGTTTTTAAATTAACGTTTCCATATTTATGCAATACCTATGTTTACCTCACCCTTATCACGTCTATGCCTGCCTTGAAACAAATTTCAAAAGACATATGAACCAAAAAGTAATGTAATACTCGGTGTGAAAAGAAGAAGGGGTCAGAAATTGGTCTCTGTTTATGAATACTTCTCTAATTTGCATAAACAATTAGAACTGGATTATTACAATATAATATAATTAGTAACTCAACATTGTACAGGGAAGGGTGGATGAGAAATGAGTGTCTCTGCAGTGTCTCCTACATCTATCACTCTGACTTTAGGTAATTCTAACAGCGGTAAGAATTTGTCAAACATCAACACGGTTAAGATTGAATGCGCAGATTGAAATAAGCAGCACGTATCTTTGGCAAAGATTAAGAATAGCAAAATTAAGAGTAATAACGCCAATTTCGTCTCCTGTTCATAAATTCATAATTTATATACAGACCGCTTATATTGGTGACTTCGACTTTCTGAAGCAATTGTTTGACCTTTTTACAATTAATCTTGAAGTACATACTTACACACGTAAGTGTTATATAGCTATGCTCATTACCATATATTAATGTGTTATAGAGAACAATAGAAGATGCATTCAGATATATACCATCGACAATTTCAATATAAGCAACATTAACACACTTACACATACACGAGTGTTGTCTCATCAGCACGGACGACACTTTGTCCTAGCGTGGACGTATTATAGCTTGGAGATTACTTGCCTATGTTGTTTTCACGGAGGCTATGGGTATAAAGGTACTGCACTGTGAAAGGAAAGGGCAACCTGTCTGTGCTGAGCCGGAGAACGAGCTATTGATGGACTGCTCATATCCACTAGTAAACATAGCTGGTACTCTATACTCCAGTACTGTGAACCTCACGGCGAACTGGGACATGGTGTCGTCCCGACAAGCGGATTAACCTTCTTTCTCGAGCAAGCCGGCAATCGAAGCTAGGGTTCTCGGAACAGTAGAAAGCATTCCTCAGACTGCGGAGTGAAGGGAATGATCATTATAATAAAGGAAAAATACACCCGCCCTAGGGGAGAATAGGACTGCAGTCCTCTTGCTTAGAAGCTAACATACCAGTCAATTTCAAAAGTTCTTATTAAGAGAATATTTCTTTGGTGCTGGAACTTTGGAAAGTTCTCACATGGCGCTGTGTAATTTTGCAGATACACCTACGTAAAACAAATCATAAGCATCTGCTATATCTATATCGCGTATAAGGAATCTTAATGGCCTGCATCAACTATAATAATTATTGATCGTTAAACATCCCCCGTCATTAAAACATTATAGAGATAAGTTTCTTAAGGTAAGGACAGGAACCGTATTATTCTAGATATATATTGGCGGAGATTAGCATTTAATAACGGTTTATTAACTATGTCACGTTAATTAAATCTCATCATTAAATCGTTACATTAATTTCTCTTCAAGAAAATTACTCAGTCTTTAAACTAGCAATATAACGTAAGCTTCTTGATTTATTCGCTTTCTCAAACATTGTCTAGTTTCGTCACGCAAGAGAAAAAGTAACCCTGAAAGTGGTCGAGCGAGAACAGGCTATCCTGATGTTCCTCGTAACCTGATTTTCGTCTCGGATTAATTAATGCATATTAAATCACACTCTTCTCTTAGCAAAATGAAAAGGAATGTTTTGTTCTAGATAGCTGCAGGTTTTTCAAATATCGGTGAAACGTTGAAATGCTACTCAACGAAGGGCACTAAAGCATCTATCAACCACGTATTAATTAGCTGTAACAGTGGTGTGATGTAAGAGATATAGCGGAAGCATTTGCGCTACAGATTAGAATGGATGTGTGTTATTTAAGCACTAAGATAACGACCAGGTGTTACACCGCACTCTTACTCTCTTTTTTAGAGTAATTTGTGCCTAGAATTCCAAGCGTTCAATAGCACCAAGTGATAGTTCTTTACTGCGCTCGCTCTAAGAAACATACTTTTGTACCACTCCGCACAACACCTGCATAGCACATGCAATCTATATGTGGTAACTGCTCATTTTCTGTAAAGAAATTAGTTTCTATTTCCAAATAACATGAAAATTAAGCATGTTGCAATGAAATCATTAAAATTATCCATTAGCGCACTTTAAAAGTAATAATAATTAATAATAATAATAATAATAATAATAATAATAATAATAAAAGAGGCCTATTTTCTCTTAGGCTGGTTGCGGTCAGGGGACAAAAAGACCATCCACTGCGCCTTATTTACATTTCTTATTTCGGGAAGAGTGTAGTAATCTAAGCGAGCAACGTGGGTTTTAAGCGCTGGGATCCCAAAACTTCATTTCCAACACCATCATGCCACATTTACAGATACATTAACTCATTCAAAGTTTAAAACAAATTCTGATGCGTTGCATTCACATGGCTTCTCTACTCATTCATCCACAAACTATTCCTACAAAACCTTACTACTCTATTTACTTCTTAATAATCGATATAAACTTTCATTATACCTATCCATTCGTTGTAGGAATAAGAAGCATACAATAAGCTAAAGCGAGTCAAATTTTTAAGAAACGGATCGCAATGTGATGACTTTGAAATATCATGCGGTTTGCACGACTATTACCGCTTGAAAAAGGTATAGGTATTTGAAGAGTCAAACCAAATAACAAAGAATATCCAGAAATGGTTAGCGCCATAAAAATGTTATTCAACATTAACTGCGTGCTTTAACGAGATCTACATTTCTGTACGTAAGACTTTTTTCTATCTCTTACAATTTATGAATTTAAAAAAGTAATTAAGATATTTACGTGTAATTCGCAGAAAATTCAAGGTATCTTATTTTTGAGAAATTCAAACATGTCATGGAAAGCTTGGGCTGGGGGTGGGGAGATTCTTGAAAATTTTCGTGTAGCATCCTTAAAAGACGAACTTGAATACCGAGTTTTGGTTTTTGAGTTATACTGTTCACAGATACAAACACACAAAGATCCTTTACTAAAATTGTTTTTCTGGATTCAAGGGGTCTCAAAACGTTCATGTGAAACCTCGGTAACGAATTTTCGGGTGGAATCCAATGTTTCCAGTAAAATCTGATGTGTTACATTCAGATGACTTTCTCCACCAGTATTGTTTATTTTTATATTTCTTCTACAAACTGTTACGAAAGCTTATTTATGTATCTACTTCATGTTAAGCGATATAAACCTTTGCAGAAATAGTTTAATTACACATTTCGTTGTATGTACAAGGAGGATAGAGGAAACTGAGGGAAATGGCACCGCTATAACGTGTGAGGCTCGCATTCGGGAGGGCCAGGTTCGATTCCGGTGACCGTCCCTCCACCCTGACCATGGCTTTTTTGAGGTTGACAAAGGCCAAAGCTGGAGTGGTGTGTTCTACCATCGGTCGGTGCTGGGCAGATGGCGCAGAGGCTTTGGAAATGTTTTCCCGGTCCCCTCCGCGTGGCCCTCCCGTGGCCGGATGGTCAAGCCTGGAAGTATTAGGGAACTTTGGGCGTCTCGGTCCACTTGCGCCGGTTCGCTCTGCAATCCGTGTGTCTCCTAAGATTCCCTCACCTCATCCGTTCCTCCCGGGAAGGTCGCAGTACCAGGTGTCCCCTCCGTTCACTAGTCCAGTCCAGGATAGAGGAAACCGCTCGGAATTTTTGCTGTTCATACAACACATATATACACGGACCTTTATCTTGTGGTTTTTACTTTCTCTACTACGTATAGTAAGTGGAGGAAGTATTGCACTCCAGCCAAAAATTCGATACCGAGATTTCACCAGAAATACGTGTTTGAGGCACCCTGAATCCAAATAAAGCATTTTGGAAACATGTCCGTATGTGTGTCTGTGAACACCATAACTAAAAAGCGAAAATTTCTATAAATGCCAAACTTAGTATTTAGGTCCAATATCTTCCAAAGATGTGACAACGATTTTCAACAAAATCCCTCCACCCCAAACTATCCTTTACGTGGAACATTTTTCGAATTTTCTAAAAAAAATGGCTCTAATGTTTTTAGTAAAATACCATATATTTAAGATAAATATAAACGTGTATCTTGAAATTTCTGGGAATAGCCTGAGAATTTTTATTAAAATACCATATATTTAAGATACTTACATGGCAAATAAAATGTATATCTTGAAATTTTTGGGAAAACCCTGAGAATTTTTATTAAAATAGCATATATTTAAGATATTTACATGACAAATAAAACGGGTATTTTGAAAATTCTGGGAATAGCCTGTGAACTCTTCATTCATTCGGAAGGAATTTTATATAATCTTGTATAACCAGTAAACATTAAGCGACAGACGAAAATATACCAATAAAAATAATAAAAAAGAGAGAGATCTTTAAAACAATTTATTTAAAAAATATTTTTTTGTGGCATAGACCGTTTCTGAGATATCCGTTATTAAGGGTTCGAATTGTTCATTTCTTGGGCATTCTCTTAGTCCTGTCAACATTCAGTTGTTCTCGCGATTGCATGGAAACAGTATGGAATTTTAAGGCAAGGGTACTTGACTATCGCTATTCCCTTTGTATCTATAACAAAATGTGTAATGTAGCTATTTCTGCAAAGGTTTATTTGGATTAAGATGTGGTAGATAGAAAGATAAACTTGAGTAAGAATAATTTGTATACCCAATAATAACATAGGGTAGAGAAAGTCATGTGAATACTCACATGAGAATCTGTTTTGTGAGGTGACCTCAAAGCATATTTCCGATGAAATCTCGACATCGATTTTTTTGGTGGAATACAATACTTCTACTTTCTGTAAGAACATAGAAAAGAAAGTAAACACGGACACGCAAAATATGCAAAACTTATTTTTTTTTTTTTTTTTGGTAGCCCAGACAATCTTATTGGATATTCACGTGAGGGTCATTCTGATCTGCAATGCTCTGAATCGGTGCAGTACTGATATCCAACATGTTGAAACTGCTGTGATATAATCCAATATTAGAAAGAATGTAGGGTTATGTTTGAGATGCATTACCTACATGCGGCTTGGATCGTGACTCGTCTAAATTACGAGGAGAAACATGGCGACCCAATTACGACCTGTTTTCCCTACAACCTATTATTACCGACTCTCGGACCACAAAAAACCAAACAAAGCAAAAACCTAAAGGTAGAAAAAAATCCTCAAAGAAATCATGTAAATGTACCATGGACTTTAATAACGTATAATTCGGAATCATTTCGGCTATCATGATATTAGACATTATTTTAAAATCACGTCTTTGTACTAATACAAGATTGAAGGGTTTGGTCAATGAAATGCAACCCTCCTTCCAAAGGAAAAAAAGGAGTAAAATTCGCTCCAGCAAGAACAAATAACTATGTTTACTACTCAGTAATTATAAACAATTGCGAGAACTGATAAAAATGTCTCACAACAACGTAAAATTACAATGTTTTCCGTCCTGATAAGTAACCTTATGAAAGTATGGTTTCAAGAAGAAAAGGCTGGCATATCTTCACAATGAAATCCTTCATCTTTATCTAGCAGATGCTATCGAGCATCTAATAACATGCAATCACAAAGGCAAGTAGAACACTTCCGATTAAGTTTTATGAAAGCTTATTGGACAATCAAGACAAGCCACAAAGGAATAAAATTATACCCATTCCTATGCATGTGCTTCGATTCAAATATTTATATGGCCAGTGTTAATATATTACGTTATGTTTTCAAATAAAACCCTTAAAACCACATCATGCATTTTAAGTGGGGACTTTGAAGACACGTATTTATGGAGGCCTGCTTTAAAGTACAATAAAATTCTATGGAGCTATTTCATCTATAAATAGTGTAAATGAATGAAGAATTGTAGAGGATAAGTGTAGTGAATTGCAACTAGCAGGCATTTCAACAGCCGTCTTAACTACTTCAAGAAGAGCCGCGTTTTAATTACTACCGTTATAGTCTCGGTGCATAATATACTATTATACAATCCTACCATCATAACTGGCATAACTGACCTATTATGGCACGCGTACCAATAATGACAATAACGTAATACCCGTACTCCAAGTTTCCGTGGCTTGTAGTGAGAAGATGGAACAGTTTTGTGGTCTTTACTCTGAGAAACGAAGATGCAAAATCGTTTGTACATTATTGAATATAGAATAATTAAGATCCAACTATTTTATAATTACTCTGCTGTGTTGATAATAGGCTACATCACAATAAGTAACAACTGCTTACTTCTCCCACAGGAAGGGAATGCATGCAATAAGGCTGTCTTGCTTATCGGTTCAACATCCCAGGTAATAAGTGAAATACAGGGAGATAACAACCGATACGAGCATACGAAAACGCTCTCACTTATGTCAGCTATGGATGACGAATTATTTCATGATTTATTTTATACAATTTATAATGCTAATATTGCATAACATGTTGCATTCAATCGCTCGTGCGACAAAGATTTACTCTTGCCATAATCATCAATATTATCTATCCACTTGTTGCATAAATTACTATTATGTTTTACTCCTCTACTGAAAACAAATTTGTTCTATGCAGTATGATGCATGTGTTCTTGCATTCTGCAATGCATATTGGGACATATGTTAATGTAGCGGCACTAAGATAACCTAATACGAAATGTTTTGTTTTTCTGTTGTGCAATATGTAGATTCTTGAATTGTATTACTATTTCTATAAAGTATGGGATATGCAAAACCTATGAAACCAGTGTAAGCTCTATTTAATGAGAATTGTATGAATGAATGAAAGAACGTTATTTGTACATCTTTTATACACAACCCTTGTTTACAATATTCCACTTGTAAACTAACTTAAGCTATGTACAAATTTTCTTGCCAGCTATGTTCTACCTATACTGCTCATTTTGCCTGGCACCCTGGCCTTATGGCTCAGCTGAGCAGCCCTTGCTACCCTTAATCACGTATGATCCATCCTCTCCCTCCTCCGTTTGCCCTTTTACCTTTCTTATCTCTCTTATTTTTCTAATCCATTTCTCCTCACTTTCTTTAAGAAATCCCCCATATTCTTAGTTTTCTTTTCTACTTTTCTTATCTTATCATTTTAATTGCTACTATTTTTCCATTCATTTTTTCTCATACTTTTTGTCTCCATTCTGCTAATTCTTTGCATTCTGTCATATAATGCTCTGTGCTTTCACTACCTCCGCATAGTTCACAAATTCCGCTTTTTCTGCCTCTTAGCCCTCTAAGGTACATTGATCCTGTTCTCATCTATGCAAACGCTTCTTTTTAGGCTTTATTACAATAATCCACATACCCTTCTTTCCCCCATTTCCTTTTTGCTAGTCTATATAAACCTAGTGATTTTTTTTCTCAAAATTCCCCATATCCCTTGTCTTTCTATGTCCTCCACTCTGTTTCTTACTGTTATCCAGAAGCCGTTGCTATTTCTTCCTCCTGCTCTCCAAATATCTCCCATTCCTAGGGAATTGTAAAGCAAAGTTGAATTTCCATTTCAGGATTCAGGTATGAAATCGTAAGGCAATGGTGATAAAAGCTCAGGTTTAAAAGATCTTGTACCAGAACAAACGATCTATGGGCATACCCAATTACCTAAATTCGACGCTATCACAGCTCAATCAAATTTTGGCTTCTGCAGTTGCATATCCGAAGTGAAAACGAAATTTCTGCCTCCTGCACTGTTATAAGCCACAATTTAGGTCTCGACAGACTTTATATTAAATCTTCGTTATACCACACTCAATCGCGACAATGTGGTTTACTCTTTGGGCAAATGATACTTATGTAACTGCCGGAGTGCGTTTATTGCTCCAATTTAAGATCCCATTAAAATTGTGGTAGGTATCGTTTGCATTAGATTGTCTATGCTTTTTAACTACGCCTACAATTTCGCCCCACGCCGCGCAGGTTAAGTCATTATAAGAGCAATTTTATGCAGATTGCAGGTGTATTATACTTATTTAACTCCCCCTACAAAATGCCCATAAAATAAATAAGCATATATCGAAGTCATTATATAATCCCTACTCCACATGTGTGCCCAGCCGTGATTACGGCCCCACAAAAAAGGGCCTACACGTATGCATGAGAAATGTGCAGAGATTTCCTCGTGAGCTAGCAAAAACCGAACCAAAAAACTGTGCTGGTTCTGCGCATCCAGGTAAAGCAGAAGTAATTGAGCGATCGGACATGGGATATTAGCCAGTCGTACCAACACCTTTCATTCTTATTATGGGAGAGGGAGATTTTGCCCAGCTCCAACACTAAATTGAGCGAAATGGTGATGAACGAGGTACATTAGCCTACAGTCCATAACCAAACCCATCCCACCCTGGCTGGCGAGGAAAAGGGAGAGGAAAAACTTCCTCAACGAAACACAGGCAGGTTCATATACTGAGGAAGGGGCAGCAGGAAACATCCCCAGCTCTGTTGTGCCTTATTACTGCAGCATCCATATAATACATCATTAACCTGACGTAAGGGCCTGTATATATGTGCCCTTCCAACCCGAGGTTAAAAGAGGAGGATAATGTATTCGCCGTCTCGTAAGTCAAAGTTAGGAAGAGGAGGGCGTGTGAGAAAAAGTGAGAAAGGGAGACGTACGGGGGCAGAAGAGATAATTCGTATAGGGCTGGACATACAGAGTTACTGCCGTTTATTCGCGTTTCTTTCCATTTCTTCCCGCGCATCTCTTCTTTATGGTACAAGATTAAACCCGCGCTAATAGTATGAAAAAGTACTTACAAAAAAGAAACATCATTTTTCTCTGCACTGAATTATTGGGCAGTGAAGAATTTTATTCTAAGCCAAGCTGCATACCTGGCACCCAGAGGGCGACTTTTCTTGAATTCTGGACGGAATACTGAGACGACACGAACAGAACGGTTGTAGGATAAAGTAAGGCCTTGTTTCTAGTTGTGTGGCTGTGTGCAGCATCAATTAGTCGAAGGAGAAAGTACGTGGTCTTGAGTTTATGGAATTTTAACAGAAAGTGATGAAAGATCAGCTTATGTGTGTGTGTATGTATAGAGAGAGAGAGAGTCAGATTACATATTTAAACATACAAAAATAAGTAAATACTTACCCTATATACCTACAATAAGAAAGATAAACCCATTTCTTCTTGTTTAGTTAAATCTTCTAATTATATTTTCTTATTTATAATGTTTTATTTATACTTTCAAGACAATACAATATAGAAATATCATTCTGTTCTTGCTTATTTATAGTTTATATTTTCACTATGTATAACTAGTGTAAATATCTTATAATTTGTATATTTATTATATTAATTTTCACTTAGCCCGCCTCTGTCTACCCAGGTTCCGAGTTCGAATCTCGGTTAAGGCAAGTTACCCGAATAAAGATTATAAAGGGGTTTTTCCCTTATCCTGAAAACATAAATGTCGGATAACTATAAGCTCTATGGACCCCGGGTTCATTTGAGCATCATTTTAGCATCATTTTACTAATTTCATTCATTCGTAAAAAAATTACTTCATAAACTAGTCACCAGTCTAAATTATACTGACTCTTTTATTTACAATATTGATTATTTAATAAACAATAGTGTCAACACGCAATACACACTTGATATTCCTTCTGTTATTTAGAAGCAACAGACTGCGAATGAGAGAATACCTAATCGACACCTTACAGCAAAGTCGGCTGAGCAGAGAGAGAAGCGGGATTCATCTGGAGCTATAAGGCTCGTTAGGCCGACAGGGGATTTTGCTCATCACTATTATTCCAGCAATTTACGCGTAACATAACGATTGTTACGCGTAAAAACATACACTAGCTCTGCATCTACGATGAAAAACAAATCTGATATATAACACGACTTTCTCTACCAATTAATAATCCAGAGATGTTTTCTCTCAATTTGCAACATTCAATGAAACTCATTGTTCTACTCGCATTAAATTTTAGGGTAGACATTTCCCTAACTGTTTCATGCAGATGCATTAGAATCCAATTTTGGACAACCATAAGACCATGAGAACAAAAATATATTGCACATTCTCAAATATATTACGTATATGAGATGGACCATTTAAGTTGAGGCTGTACAATATCTCCAACACTAAGCGTTATAGAAAGACATGTCTTGGGTAAAAGTTGCTTGATATTATGGGGGAAAATAAATGCCACTACTCGTGTTTTGTTTGGAGGACGTTGTGATGGTCATTTTAGGGTCAACTTATTTTTTTTAAATGGGAACCTACATTAAAGACATTTCTTTCTACAGCGCTTAGTTTTGGAGATATTGTACAGTCTCAACTTAAATGGTCCAACCTGTATAAGGCGGCGAAGTAAGCATCGACCTCTAAGCACACAGAAACAACTGTTTCAGAAATGCTCCACGACATGATAAAACAGAGGGTATGAAGGGAGTTTCCCTTTCCACTCATTTCCACTGGTGCTACCAAGGACTGAAACTTGATTGAGTTAGCTAGACATTCTCTTCAAATATAGTAGGTTAGGGTCTTCAAAAAGCGGATTTTGGGGAATAAACCCAGAAATTTATACGCCCGTTCACAACTATCAGCTGAAATCTTACTTTTAACTAATTTACAGATGAATGAACTGACAGGAGTGCTACTGTTTGATGCAGTAATTTGTATCACAAATTATTTAAATGTAAAGAATGATTATAGTATGAATATGCATTTTTGTGTGACATTGATTTGAGATGTTTTGTTTAGTGTAATTATTGTTGAGAAGTAAGTTTATATTGCCTTACTGAAACTGACAATAATAGCGTGCAATAATGCAGCGAGGGGGTGAGCTGTTTATCATTATTAGAGACGAGGAAGTTACGTAAAGTTGGCGCGTTTTCCTTTAGAATTTGCTGGAACATTATACCTAGAGCATATGTATTCATAATTTTCATTGGATATAAAAAATAGACGCTAAAGTTGGCGCGTTTTATTAGCCAGTTGCAGTTCAGTTATAATCTTTAGGCATATCGGGGCGTAGGAGTATAAAAAGGGCTAGGTTAGAGATAGAGTCCGTCAGTTCACCGAAAATACTTGTATGCTACACGTCGCCTTCAGTCCGTCAGTTCGTCGAAAACATTTGTACGTTACATGTCGCCTTCAGTCCAGCAGAAATATCGGCTATCGATTCGCAAGTTACGCGTAGCAGAGTTATGAAAAATCTCAAGTGTTGTAAAGTTAATTATACAAAAAGTTGAAGTACGCGAATTAAGAATGATCAGTAATGAAGTTATTATAACAGTTTCAGTTTGACGAGTGTCAAGATCAATGTGTAAATGTGATAGTGAATGTGTTCGACAATAAAAGTGTAAAACAAATTCCTTCATTAGTGTTATCTTTGGATAAAAGACTCCTTTCCGTTTACACAACCTGTATAAAGAGAAGTGCTCGACCAAAAAGATAATAGCTAGCCGGAGGAATGTGAACAAAAATTAAATAAAATAACAGTAGCATTCTTTCAAACAAACACTAATACTGCCGCAAATTGCTAACACCAGATGGAGCTGACAAACCTAACAAAGAATCACGTCACAAAATGGCTTCACCACGTGGAGTAAACACACATACACAAATAACATTATAAATTTACCATCGCAAATTGGCTTCTAAAACGTGGGGCTCAACAAATTAAATAATATTACAAGTACACCACTTCAAATTGGCACCCAACGTGGGGCTCAACAAATAAATATAACAGAAGTACACCACTTCAAATTGGCACCCAGAACGTGGGGCATAATGACCAGGAAAGGAGCAAAGGAACCAGGACGTGGAGCGAATGGAGAAGTGAACTGAACTACAAGACGCAGATTCCAGAAACAACTACAGGGACGACAGACGACGCGGATGAGTGGACATCGTAATTCCAACATTACAAGGCAACAGGGGAATTTAACTACAGGACACCAAGACGACGTAGATTCATCATAATACGACGCAGAAGCAACACATAATCTAGGAGAGAGGGGCAGAAAGCTGGACATCAAAGCAACATCAGCAGATAGCATCAGAAAGGTTAGAAAAGTGTGATTTTTATTCTAAAAAAGTGTAAAAAAATTAAATGTACCTTAGGAACGGTAGGATAAAGAAAACAATGCCTACTAATAATACAGAAGAAATAATTATGGAGGGACATAATGTAACAGTTAGCTGTAATTCAATACAGGTTACAGAAAATAGCTCAAACAATGTAGTATTTGAGGGAAGAAATGTTAGTGCAGAAAGTAAGAATAGAATAGCAGGAAATATTACTATTGATGCTGGTATGATGAAGGAAATGATGCAAATGCTGAGAAATATTAGTGAGGAAATAAAACAAAACAGGGAATATATGCAAAAGAGTCATATGGAATTGAGAGAAGCTATAAAAAAAGATCATAGGAAATTAATTGAAGATATTGGTAGGAGTAATGAGATATTAGAGCAAAAAGTAGATAAAAGCAGGGAAGAAATTGAAAAGAAAGTTACGAAGCTAGATAGTAGTATGCCAAAAATGAGAGATGAAAATGAGGAAGTAATAGCAAGTGAGATAGGAGAAATTTCAAAGAAAATGTCAGATATGAGCAGGGAAATAGGTAACAGAAAAAGTGAGGTTAATACTAAAAGTGAACATGTTGATGTAGAATGTACAGAGTTAGGTAGTAGAATGAGTAACATTTCAAGTGAGATAAGAGAGATGAAAGAGGTTATGAATGTAGATGTGAATCAGGCGCAAGTTAATTTCAGAGGGGAGATATCAGAAATACAGAAGGAGTCAGTAATGCAAAGAAATAAATTGTACGAAGAAGTTAAAGTTTTGCCTGTAAATAATCAAAAGCTAACTTCTGAAATTAACAAGTACCAAGCTGTTCAGAATGAAAACTCCAATCCAGTACAATTTATGACAGACTTGTCAGAGTACTCTCAGATTAAAAAGATAGCAGAAGAATTGAAAATGACAGTTGTTAAAAGATGTGTAATTCAGAAAACTTCAGATTGTTTTCAAATTATATCTTGGGGTGAAATTGCATTTGAATCCTTTAAGAGGTTATCCATGAACAAATTTTTGAAGGTTAGGATACGGCTACGAGTAATGTCTAGCCACAGACAATTTGATCCAGGAGGGTGAATAGCAATGAGATGTAAAGTAAATGATGGTTAGTTAAAGATGAAATGCAGATCAATGTATTGGATTGTAAGAGGGTTAAATATATATGTATGTCATGTGAAAAGAGAAGTAAATTCTAAAAAAAAAAAAAATTAAATGTTTAAAAAAAAGGGAAAACTAACATTTTTTTTAGTAACTGTAACAGCATTTGAAATGAAACAGGTAATAATTAAAACTTAATGTTATATTAAAGTAAAAGTACATAGATATAATTCCAAGATTAGTGTCAACATAAAGTACAAAACAACAAAAATGGGGTAAAAATAATTAAAACAAATATTTATGTAGCAAACAGAACATGTGAAACAGTGCCTAGAGATTTAAGAAATGTAAATATATTTATGTAGAGGGTGAATATTTTTGGTAAATATGTTTAATAATTACAAAAATTCTTAAATGTATAAATTTTTGTCAACAACTTAAGAAAGTAAACAATTTTGTAACAGTAATTAAATAATTCAGGGTACAGTATTTGCTATAAAAAATTGTAATGTCAGATTAAAGTCTAAACACATTAAACCAGAGCCAGTAAATAGTGGCAAGATAAAGACAAAACATATGTCGTGTGTTAAATACGTGTGAAGTGTTAAGTGAAAGTGATAGCGTGTGTTCCAAGATTTAGGAGACTAAAAACCCAATTATAAAATTTCCAAACAAGTTGTAAATATTTATAATTATGTTTCTAGTGGGGCATATGATGCAGTAATTTGTATCACAAATTATTTAAATGTAAAGAATGAATATGCATTTTTGTGTGACATGTTTTGTTTATTGTAATTATTGTTGAGAAGTAAGTTTATACTGCCTTACTGAAACTGACAATAATAGCGTGCAATAATGCAGCGAGGGGGTGAGCTGTTTATCATTATTAGAGACGAGGAAGTTACGTAATGTTGGCGCGTTTTCCTTTAGAATTTGCTGGAACATTATACCTAGAGCATATGTATTCATAATTTTCATTGGATATAAAAAATAGACGCTAATGTTGGCGCGTTTTATTAGCCAGTTGCAGTTCAGTTATAATCTTTAGGTATATCGGGGCGTAGGAGTATAAAAAGGGCTAGGTTAGAGATAGAGTCCGTCAGTTCACCGAAAATACTTGTATGCTACACGTCGCCTTCAGTCCGTCAGTTCGTCGAAAACATTTGTACGTTACATGTCGCCTTCAGTCCAGCAGAAATATCGGCTATCGATTCGCAAGTTACGCGTAGCAGAGTTATGAAAAATCTCAAGTGTTGTAAAGTTAATTATACAAAAAGTTGAAGTACGCGAATTAAGAATGATCAGTAATGAAGTTATTATAACAGTTTCAGTTTGGCGAGTGTCAAGATCAATGTGTAAATGTGATAGTGAATGTGTTCGACAATAAAAGTGTAAAACAAATTCCTTCATTAGTGTTATCTTTGGATAAAAGACTCCTTTCCGTTTACACAACCTGTATAAAGAAAGTGCTCGACCAAAAAGATAATAGCTAGCCGGAGGAATGTGAACAAAAATTAAATAAAATAACAGTAGCATTCTTTCAAACAAACACTAATACTGCCGCAAATTGCTAACACCAGATGGAGCTGACAAACCTAACAAAGAATCACGTCACAAAATGGCTTCACCACGTGGAGTAAACACACATACACAAATAACATTATAAATTTACCATCGCAAATTGGCTTCCAAAACGTGGGGCTTAACAAATTAAATAATATTACAAGTACACCACTTCAAATTGGCGCCCAACGTGGGGCTCAACAAATAAATATAACAGAAGTACACCACTTCATGTTTCGTGGTCTTCTTCCACCTTATTTTGTCTTTGCTGGAATATTCTGTTTGATATGAAGTAGGTGTTTCACTTGAAATATTTCTCCTAATGATGCAGAATGTAAAAGTACAAGTGTTAGATTTCTTGCGATTCAGCAATCGAGAGCAGGTCGCCCAGGTTTACCTGGGCGGAATGTAAGATCGCCACAGTACCTAGCCGCTAATGCGACTTTACCTGTGCGATAAAATAGGTTTGGGAATTGCTAGTTTATATACTGTGATGACCGGCCGAGGCCTAGGCAGCGTAATATTTTACCACGAGTCAAATATTAAAGAAACTTGCACAATCTTTTTTGAGCAAACTGAAACAATGCCTTTTAATTTGAAATGAGTACAGGCAAAGTAAAACGGCGTGTACACGTAACATTTGCTTTTATGTGTCCCACTAAAAGGTCACAGAACTTACAACTTGACAGATTTACCACGGAAAGAAGAGGGAATAGAGAGAAAAGGGACGTGAAATGGAGGAAAGAAAGGGAATAAGAGTTCTCCTGGGAGATCCGCCACAACTTTATGTTGGCAGTGCAGTTCCATTATGTAGGGTGAGCCATGGCGTTTTACACTGGGGCATGGTAGTTACGTCCCCCAGTTTATGCATACTAAAAGAAGGAAAAGAATGCCCCATGAGCGACGTTTACATGCCCACTTATTGAGATATTTTTATACCGCTGACACGTGCTCTCTCGCCAATCGGTACATGACCCAAAGTGTCGGATATTCTCAACTGATTTCTGCACTGCATCTTCTTTACTGTTTCATGTATGTATACTATTGAGTGAGCCACCTGCGCGATGTTTTTCCTGTCAGCGTCCTCGGCGCTCGTTGCCGTCTGCCGCTATCATAGAAAGGCGTGGATGAAATCATACAACATTTTTAAAACCACTTTTAAAGGCTTTACTTAACAACTTTACGAAAGGAGATGCTAAAATTGGCCACCGTCGTTGTCCATACATTTTGGCACCTCTTTAGGAAACTACACATCATGACCGATGTCGTGTAATGTTTCTTCGGTAAGAACCGAACGCCGTCTTTTAGTTTTCTTAGACTGAACACTTCCTTACTGTAACGTTCATGGATTGTTGTACGGCCAGAAACGTTTACACCTGGAAATCTTTCTGCAAATCGTACTTTCACTTGGCAAGCTGGCCGATTTAACACATACGAATCATAGATAAATACACGCTGTGCAGTATAAAACATATACTGAGCCATAATATACTTTGTGACTAAATACAGGACAAAATAATAAATAACTCTTAATAACTGAACTGCATCACATCACTGTCAACTCAATACTGCACTTCACACTGTACAGCAAAATCACAACAGCGTGACTGTTTATAGCAGCAGCGCGTTATCATGTTTTTATCACATTTCCACACGTCCAGTGTAAAAAACACCGCTCAGCCGGTAATATTGTTCATAAAATACCCCTCCGGGGTAACTTAAAACAAAGTATACAAGGCAAACCCACACACTCTGGAAGAATTAAAACAAAATATTCGCCAGGAAATTTCTCAACGTGAACTATGGTGAGTGATGGATAGTTTCCTAAAGAGGTGCCAAAATGTATGGGTGGCCAGTTTCAGCATTTCCTTTCATAAAGTTTGAAAGTAAAGCCTTTAAAAGTAGTTTTTAAAATGTTGTATGGTTTCATCCGCGCCTATCTATGATAGCGACAGACGGCAACGAGCGCAGAGGACGCGGACAAGAAAAACGCCGCGCAGGCGGTTCGGAGTCTTTTGGCTCACTCTGTATCAATTATCCCTTCCAATATTTTGATTAACAGCACTGTATAACGCATGTTTTGTTTCCTCTCTGTCAAAAATATGCTGATAGGACCGGCACACCACTTCAAGTGTCGTGGTCGAGAAAATGCACCACACGTTGTTGGATACTGGACCTGCTTGATATTAAAAAGTTACTTATTATGGATCTGTATGACCTTTTACATTGTACTGCAGATCTGAGAGCAGATGTCTTAAAAAAGATGCCTTTTTACAACAGTTTTATTGAGTATATATTAACTAATTTAAATTTGCCGAGATTGATAACTTACGAGGTAAACAGCCCAAGTAAACTCCTAGAACTGTGCTTTTCCTAGCTCTTGTTAAGCAACAATAAAGGGCTGCACTGATTGCATTGAATAGACTTTCAGATGGTATAAAAATTGAAATTGAAGCATATCATGTTAAAACTAGAACTTCCCTCAGAAAGACGCTCCTTAGACGTTGCCTCATTAAAAAGAGACGCTATAAAGACGGAGCTGGAAATATATAAAGGATTCTTGGATATCGATTTTCATGTATGAAAGAAAGCCTTATTTCAGCAAGCAACGAAGACTTAACTATACTTGAATTTAATGTTTTATTCTATGGCAGGAAGCAGTTTTTGACCACAAACATGCTGTGTGAAAAACATTAGTTACTATTGAGCGATTAATAATAATTCTATGAAGTTTTTGTTAGTACTAATACACTGGTAACTAACCTAAACAATATAAAAGTTGTGTCGTAAATATGATAATGCTGGGAAGGAAAATGCTGGACTAAAAACTTTTAAGTTCATATTATAGTATAGGGGTATCCAAGGTGTTAGGCACTATAGACATGCGTTCTATTCGATTGGTTGAAATTAATAATTCTATTATCTCTTTGACAGAATCGACGAAAAATGTAGGTGTTATTTCTGACAGTAAACTTACTTGGAACAAACATATTACTGAAATGTGTAGGAAAGTACATTCTTTAATCCACACTTTCAAGCGTTTAAATACACTAAGAAAGACTTTGGTACAAACAATGGTGATGCTCCACTTTGATTATTGTAATTCCCTTCTCACAGACTTAAGATCTGATCTGTCACGTAAATTACAGCTAGCTCACAATACATGTGAACGTTACATCTGCGATGTACGTCGTTACGATCATATAACACCATGTCTCCACCAGTTGTCATGGTTCCATCTAGTTGACCGTAGAAACATTCATTGTCTTTTACTTCTCTTTAAGCTTATTCTTCCCCTACATACCTAGCTTCTCGTTTTAAAAAGTTTGTCTTCGTCTCACAACCTTCACACACGCTCGGAAAATCCTCACAAACTTTCAATACCACTTCATCGAACATCTCTATACTCATCATCTTTTACTGTGAAGGTTGCTATGCTCTGGAATTCACTTCCACGAGATGTCAGGAACTGTCATACTTTACATGCTTTTCGTCATAGGTTGCAGATTTTAGTTAAAAATAATTGTTAACTTAGAAGAAATATAATTTTCATTGTATATGTATAGTGTATGTATGGCACATTTTTAAGATATTCATTACTATTAACTTAGTTTCTCTATATTTTCAATTAACTTAAGTTTACTGTTCCTTTAACATTTGTATTATTTCTGCTTTGTGTTTCTTTAGATATTATCTGTGTACCATCAATGTGATCATACTATTGTATTCAGGTTTGTTCTAGGCGGTTGAGCGGAAGAGAAGGCTAAATGGCCTTAGCTTTGACACAGTAAATAAATACATAATTAAATATATTGTTGCGATTCATAATATTCTTCGGAGATTACTTAGGTAATGTCGGAGCAACTGTAAAAGTTTGTCATAATTTTAAACGTTTACACTGACCTTTTGTAGGAGTTCACTAACCCAGTTTTTAATAGTACTCACTCTGGATATAAAAGAGTTATAAGCCAGTTACTCTGTAGCTGGTAGGCCAAGAAACCAATTGAGCGCTACCGCTGCTAGAAGTATTACCATACTTCCTATGTTAGCGATAATATTAATGCTTTCTTTCTTACCCTCAAAAATTTAAAATTTGAGACCTAGCTCCAAATCCTTTAGAAGAGTGCATTTTCGATTTTGCGCTTAAGTAGATTTAGGGAATTAAATCACAAAGAGAATAAAGATGATAAATGTACGTAAAGACAGAGTTTTAAGGCGCATGTGCGGTGGTATTGGTATTATTAGTATTTTGTGAAATAATAAAAACGTAATTATATCAGGATTTTGCCGGATTTCAGCCAAGTTTTAAAGGACAAATTCATTTGAACATTCATGTATAAAATTTCAACTACATAGTTACATAGTTTTCTTCAAAAGTCGTAAATTAAAAAATCTGATGTGTTACACTCACATGACTTTCTCTACTCTTGTACAAACTATTTTTACAAATTCTTATTCTCCATCTATTCCATATTAATCGAGATAAACATTTGCAGAAACGATCTTTTGACATGCAAAGAGAATTACATTTTACACATAGCGACCAGTTCTAAAAATATTTGACTATCGCTTAAGGCGTACTATGTTCCCCTTGTTTTGTATTTGCAAGGGCAATATAGAAATACAGTAGCCTTTAAGCATATACATATCTCTTAATAGCTGGTTGCTATGTGCAGCACCATTCTCTTTGCCACAGATGAATACTTTTAGAGACATTCCCAGAAAATTCAAGATATACATTTTATTTTCCATGAAAATATCTTATACATATGATATTTTAATCAAAATCGTTAGAGCCATTTTTGAGAAAATTAAAACTTTCAAAAAATGTTCCATTTAAAGGGTAATCTGGGGTGGGGGTTTTCTTGAAAACCTTCGTGTCGCATCTCTGGAAGATACTGAACCTAAATACCAAGTTTGGTGTTTATCCGACTGTTCGTTTCTGAGGTATGCTGTTCACAAACACACACGGACATGTTTCCAAAAATGCTTTTTTTGGGATTCAGGGGGTCGGTCTCAAAACATATATTTCCAGTGAAATCTCGGTATAGAAGTTTTGGATGGAATACAATACTTCCCCTACTTACTATACGTAGTAGAGAAAGTAAAAACTCAAATCATTACCCTTTTAGGGGCGCAAATTTCAATAATAGCCCATAAGTTTATGTTCAGATATGCACTTTTCCTTCTACGTATGCAGTTTCTTGTTGAGGTTTTCAAATGACAGCTATACTTACTCCATGCTATCAAAAATGCATCTGGCCCCGTTTCCAACAAAATTTACGAGAATTGTTGTTGCAGTTATTCAGATTATTCATCCAAACCTCACTAATGCAATATGTAATGAGAATAAACTGTAGAAACCCTTTCCTAACAGTCCAAAAGTGAACTCTTCCTTGTGCTGTTGAAGATCAGCAACCCCACAACAACTGGCATTTTGCAAGCCGAAACAGGATTAATCTTAAGCTTTGTATACAAACACTTTACGTAATGCCGAGTTGAAAGACATCGCTCCAAATGTTTCTGGGAGAAGAAACCATGCTACTGACCGGTTGGTCCAGTGGACCATTAAGAGATTATGCAACCAACACTTTGCTGCCAACAGAGGAATACCTACTCCATGGCTAGCGTAAGTTATGAGTGAAAGCCAGTTTAGCATTAGGTCACACGAATATTGGCCTCTCTACACGTGCAGATTATTTGCAGGAAATAACAAGAAAGGTTCAGAAATATATTGACATTTTCCACTAAACACAGAGTCGTGTTATTTTACAACGCTAAAAATCTGTCTCAGAAACTTCTTCCATACTTGGATAGACCCAGATTTTGTGAATAAATTATTTACCTAAAATCGACGACACCTACACAAATTTAAAAAGTTCTACAAATTTCAATAAATTTCTTTCAAATTTAGCAGATAAGTAATATCCTCAAGTGCACTCTGCATAGATATCATTAAGATTAATAAAGTAGTTTATGAAAAATTACTTTTTCTCGCCTTCGACCTCTATACCCCTCACAGAATCCTCTGCTAAGGATGCTCAATCTGCTAGCGCTAGCCTGCCTGCTGCCCGCCCTTTGCTCTCTCTCGCTTCATCCTTTCCTGGATTGCCAACACTTGCTATGAGAATCCCGCTAGATGGTCTTCAAAGCCCGCAATTTTCCAAATAAAGACTTTGGATATTTTCAATTGACTTTCAGACTAAGACCTTTCCAGTTACCACTAAATAGGATTGAAGTGGTGTTCATGAACGTCATAGGTAGCGAACGTTTCAAAGTATTGCACTCCAGTCACTGTGCCATTAAAAGATCAAGGCTCAATACCTCCATAACACAGTGGCGTAGCGTAAGGGTGCACTTTGAGACTGAGTCTACATAAACAAATTGCCAAGAAAATAAGTACATTTTTAAACATATATCTAAGTTAAGACAGCCACAAACAAGTGATGAAAAACTAATTAATACAATCACCTTCACCACTGCTCACCCCAACGCCCACAACCCCTACTGCTACTTCGTGTCAGATTGTAGTGCTGCGTTCTTAGGCAGCTTCGAAATCTCATGATGCGGCAACGAAGTCGAGTAGAGACTGGGATGGCTGAGCGAGTGCAAGTCTCATCAAGAGTAGAGTTACATAGCTTTTCCCACTAAATTTCGACCTCTCGTAGTAGGAAGACATACCTATATGTTGTGCATTAAGGGCCAAAGGCAGCAGCAGAGACTTGACAGTTTAATGAGATGTTTAGTTTCTGTGTACCTGCTCTCTCGAAGGCCCGGAAACAGGACAATAGGGGTTGGAGACAAGAGTAGTGCAACGTGTACTCAGCACGACCCGCTTCTGTGCAACCTGTGGAGGGTCAAGCGCTCTGCCCCCTGCATCCTTGCAGGAAGGCACCGCTGAAGCCACCAGCACAAACGCCGCAGCCAGTGACAGCTCCACAGACGCCGACACCAGCACCATCTCCAGCGCCGACACCAGCACCATCGCTCACGCCGATCATCGAGAAAGTCCAGGCCCTACTTGACGCCATTCAGGATCTTCACGCGGAGGTCCTGAACCTGACGACGAAGCTGACAGCCCTGGAGGAGCTCATCAGGGATCTTCAAACTTCATCAGCTGCTCAACAGGTTTTCCTGGCTGGGCAGTTTGACAGTACTTCATCCAGACTAACAGCCATCACCGAAGACATCCGTGATTCTTCACTTGGTCCCAGGCTGAAGAGCAACCCGGAGAGAGTCGCAAACTTCTTACAGCAATGCAAGGAGTTCAACCAGCAACAGCAGCATCATCGTCAGTACCATCCTTAATCCTAACTTCCATTCTATTCCTAGCCCTCGCCATACTCACTAGTGTTGCAGTCAGGTTTCAGCTGCAACCTAGTAACTACCTTTATCCGCTTCCGTCTATAGGGCGGCAGCCAACAGCCTTCAATTACTAACGCGGGTGCTATGCGGGACCGCACAAAGCCACGCCTTTCCACTTTTCCTTCTTCCTTTTTCCATCCGGTGGAGGAGTTTTTAGTGGGTATATGCCGACTATTGGTGAGTCCCGACTAGCCATCGGGGCTGAGGTTAGTGATTAAATCATTTTCTCCTCCACTCGGAAAAAAAACAGTGCAAAGCAATGTAACATAAACATTATTGGTGTTATTGGTGAACCAGCATTATGTGCGTGCAGCGCAGCAGTGTTAATTTTACCTAAACCTGTGTATTGCTCTTATTGTGCGTGTTTTATTTATGATTCTAGAAATATGGACAATTCCATCGATTTAGTGGATTACTTAATAAAAACTCAGCAACAAAGGCATATATTTTTTTTTTTTTTTTTAGAGTTTATTAGATTAGAGTTACTTGGTGAACAATAATTTGGATGCTGTATACACAGAGACCACTAAATTATTGCGACTAATGTTAACATTGCCTGACACTACAGTCAGCAGTGAACGTTTATGAGCACGCTTAAAAGAATTAAAACTTATTTGAAGAACTCTATGACAAACCAAATACTCTCATGTTTAGCGACATTAGCAAATTGAAACACAGTTATTACGTGAAATGTGTGGTGAGCATATTTAGAACGTGTGAATGACATCTTCGTGGAGAAGAAAAATTGCCGACTGGACTAACCTACATTGTTTTCGTGATTTATAATCATACAATAGGTTGTCAGCATTTTATAAACTTACACCTAATGCTATATTTTATAATATTGTTTAATTTAAAATGTATGTTCAATCAATTTCAGCAATTAGTGGTGATCTAATGACTGCTAAAACAACTAATAATAATAGTAACAACAATAATAATCGATTCGACATGGAAAATTCATCCTATTTTATGAAACACTAATGTATAGAAATTTGTGCATCATTTAAAAAATTATAAATTTAATTTTTAAAATCTAGTATACTCAGAAATAGTGTCAAGCTACGCCACTGCCATGATATAAGCCACCCAAACAGTCACAGTAAGTCATTCAGCTGCTTCTCAAAGACAAATCCATGGGTGTATCAATACTACAATTGTATTTGTTGACATGACCTGTTAACTTGGAGAGATGATGCATCTTTCGAGTTATCTTAGGATTACGCTACGGAGGGGACACGTAGCACCTCGACCTCCACAGGGATCTTTTGTGCAAACACCCCGGGGAGGAACAGATGAGATGAAGGAACTGCAGGTGACGTATGGGCTGCAGGACCGGCCGATGCGCGCTACAGATACGCGTAGAGGTTCCTAGCAGTTACAAGCTTGAGCATTCAGCTCAAGGCAGCCCTACCAAACCACCGAAGGGTGACCCACACGCCCCCTCCAGCGGAAACCGGGGAAATCTCGATCCAGCAACGGAGATTCGAGCGGCCTCCATTTGACGGGGCCGAGAATAAATTCCAACACGCAAGCCATCTGCGCCAACTGTCCGCAGTCACCCGACACACAGCCCCAGAGCCAACCTGTAACGTGAAAGAGGAAGATAAGCCAGTAAGCCTTCCCAGCATTCGTCTAGTGACCTGGGAAAACCCAGGAAAAAACCAGGGTCAGAAAGGCCGGCAGCGGGAATCGAACCCACAACCTCCCGAATACGGGTCACAGACGCAACCGCCAGAGCCATCGCGCTTCGGTTCTTAGAAAACAACTCGTCATCGTGAATCAACATCGGCTGTCTGATTGAATCCAATTGCATTCCGCTGCTTACATAAACTATGCGATGTATAATTTAAATAAATGGGAAAATCACAACCAAATTTATAAGTTTTTGCTCGCAATAGATAAGCCACTCTTCGCCCAAACTGCATTTTTCTTCGCAAGACTATAATTAACTGAAACCTCTAGAATTGGAGGTAAAACCGCTAAATTGGTAATGATCCTTTTCTCCCGGAGGTTTAGTAGGCGCAGTAGGCCTGACCTTGGGCGCTGAGCTAAAACCCATAATACACACTTTCCGAAAACTATGCGCAACGTTACTTTATTTATGCAGAATTTGATAAAGTAATAGTAAACAATATCTAGTAAGCTTTATTTTATCACGAAACTGAACTTTTTGAAATGTTTACGTCCGAAAAAAATCCATGGTTCTCTGCTGGGTTAGTACCTGCGACCTCAGGAACCAGAGGTAACCACTACACCACGGAGGAGAGGCGAGTGGGAGTCAAGGTGATAGTGGGAATGTATAGTTACACAAACCAAAACAGTACCAATTTGCCGTTCATCTTTACTAGTAAATACAACTCGGTACTGCAGATGTTTTCTTTATATGAGTGCACTTCCGATGCCCCGTGAGGCAGTGTTTTTAACACTTAAATGATTTCAGTCAAATTATATAATATGTAACTTCAATAACAGCCTTAAAGCAATATGTGTATGTAATAATTTATAAAATGTATGTAACAGTCATTGCATATGCTTATATTATTGTAAACATGTTCAATAATGTTACGTGAATGCATTTCGTAATTTAATAATGTAGAAGCTGTGAGAATAATAAGTTAAAAGTAGCTAACAACGAGGTAACCTTGTGGCAATAATGAGTAAGAATGTTTAATAATGCTACTAGTCATTATTGGAGCAACAATAATATAATTTTAGCGACAGTTTATAAAATAGCCAATCAACAATCAGAAACTGAAAAGGCGAAACTTTTACAAATTTAGAGTTCAGTTGCCTGCAGACAGCGTTACTATTCAGACGCAAAAGTGTCCTCAAGAAATATAATATGTATTCGTGTGAGACGAAAAAGTAAGTTTACGCGTTAAAATGTGTAATTAATTAATTAATAAAAAAAATCTCACGGCTCTCTTTCACTATATCAGTGAAGCGTTATTTAAATCGTATCAAGCATTAATAAAACATTCTTGACGCATCACGCCCTGCTAAGAGAAGCGTGTCTCTAATACTTAAAGAAACAGTCAAATTACAAAGTTAATATTTTTTAAACTTGGGGCAAAGGCCACCTGAAAGTACATTTGGGGCGAAGGCTACCGGAAACCGGGTACCATATATGCGGTTGCAAACACACTTCACGTTTGGCTCCACAACAGTTGAAATATAATACAACTCCTTCAATACAAACTACTTCAAATTGACGCCCAAAGCGTGGTGCAAATAACGTAACAAACCACCTTCTTCTACTTGTCATCTATATGTAGAGCTAATAAAACACTCCTTCACCCGCCCACTTCTTCCGTAACCGTTTAGTTCCTCTTCCCACCAAGCGCACTCATATCGCGGCCGACTAGTATCTCCATGCTTTCGAATAGTTTGAAGAAATAAGTCAGGCTACTTTTGAGTTTCCAATATTATAATGACATCAAATATTTGCGGCACTCTTGATAACGCGGTTGACATTCTCATAAAAACAGTGTATGACCACTCTTATAAATACCCCGGCAAGAGAAATGCCCGGAAACATCTGTCTCTTTTCTCTTTCAACATCGATCATTATGCAAATATTGCATATGATAATGTATACAGCCTTCGGTTGTTTTTTGTTTCACATCAGAAGGCAATGCTATCTGTTACAACACGTTTCCGGCCTCCTCAATGGATAGCACAGTAACAATGCTATAGAGAGCCTCGGGCTATCAGCTAACATTACCCTTTCTGTAGAGGAGGCGGAGGAGACCCCACATCCAAGAAAGATGCCTTTTCTTCTCTTCATTCTTAGCTCTGGCATAGCTTCGCAAATTACCCTCCATTTCGCAAACAGTATTTAAAGTAATTCGTGATACCTGCGTTTTATTACCTCCATAAAAGCTGTCTCGTTAATTTTCGAAATGTTTCTTTGCCAACAGGTCTGCTCAACACAGTTAATGTTGGGGAAAGTCTACAATATCTATCTATAGAACGAAAAAGAATAAAAAATGATTTTAAAAACCTCCACTGCTTTCATATTACCAATCATTACCATGAACTGTGGCTCACTTGATTTTCGTATGCTCCTTTATAGACAGGTCTCACGCAAGCCGATTCCTTTCAGTAACATCTATAACCTCTTAAGTGCCTTTCACGTTTTTACTTTCTCTACTACGTACTTACGTAAGTAGAGAAGTATTGTATTCCAGCCAAAAATTTGACGTAGACAATTCATCGGAAGTTTAAAGGCCCACCCGAACCCCAAAACAAAAGTCGTGTTTGTGTGTGTCAAAGCATTCAGAAACAAGAAGTCGGTTTAATATCAATGGTGTGTAAGTTCAGTATCTTCCAATGTTGCGACACAAAATTATGAAGAAAATATCCCATCCTAAACTATGTTTGCATGGAAAGCTTTGGTTATTTTTTACTTTCTCAAAAATGGCTAACGATTTTCATTAAAATACTATATGTTTAAGCTATTTTCGTGGCAAACAAAATGTAGGTACATCTTGAATTTTCTGCGAATAGCCTGTGGAACCTGAGAAGGTGTTTTATTGTATTTTTATTTGCCCCACGTTTTGGGAGCCAATTTGAGAAACGTTAATTTTAGGAGGAGTATTGTATTTTGACTGTTGCGAGCCGAACTTGAAATAGTAGCAACCGCACCTATGGTAGAAAGTTTGCGGTAGTCTTCGCCCCAAATGTACTTTGCGGTGGCCTTTGCCCCAAATGTTTAAAAATATTAACTTTGTAATTTTTTACTGTTTCTTTAAATATTATATATTTATGTTTGCCTCGGCTGCGTCAGTAATATTGTTAGAGACATGTTTCTCTTTACAGGGTTGTGGTGCGACTGAAGAATGTAGGCTTACACAGATTTTACGTTTTTCTTCACTCCATTTATTAATGCTTGACACGATTTAAATAACACCACTGATATAGAGAGCTGTGGGATTCGTTTTTTAATTACTACTTGCTCTTTTTAACACGTAAAACTATTTTTGTCTCACACGAATACGTATTAAATTTCTCGAGGACACATCTCGCGTCTAATTAGTAACACTGCCTACAACCAACGCCTCCAGTTATGAGCATTGTCTACAAGCAACTGACTTCTGAATTTGTAAGTTTTGCTATATTTCAGTTTCTGATTGGCTAATCCTAGTGCAATAGAATACCTTCATTTAACTAAAGTTTTTTTTTTCTGGTTGTTGATTGGCTATTTTATAAACTGTCACAAAAAGTACATTATTGCTTCCAAGAATTACAAGTAGTATTGTTAAGCTTTCAAATTCATTATTGCCTCAAGGTTACCTCATTGTTACCTCATTGTTAGCAACTTTTTAACCTATTATTCTCACAGCTCCTACATTATTAAATTACGTAATACATTCACATAACATTATTACACATGTATATAATAATGTAAACATACACAGTGACTGTAATATACACTTTTTATATATTGTTACATACACATATTGCTTTAAGGCGGGCTGTTATTGAATTATATATATATAATATAATATAATTAGACTGAAATTATTTAAGTGTTAAAAATACTGCCTCAAACCCTATTTAGTCTGAACGACTTTCGTATAATTAATAAACCTTAAGAGGTAGACAAAATCTTATTATAGAAAAATGCAGCTCTATGTAAAATAAATTGTGGCGTTTATCAGTTCTGTGATATTGGTTTGAATGTTAAAATAATTTATATTTTTCTCAAATGCAAATCGCTATTCTCCCCCCCCTCTGTTTTGTTCCTGCAAACAGAGGAGAATTCCAAAGCAATCGCATTGCGAGTCTTTGAAAAGACTACCGTTGTAGCATACTGTACACTTCGTATATCTACAATGAAATTTGTAAATGAGTGATGAAGATTTATCTGTATTAACAAGAAGTAGATAGAAGAATAAGCTTTTTTTTTGTAGAAAAGTAGGAAAAAAAATCACATGAATGCTGCGCATCAGATTTTTAATACAAACTTCTCTCTTGATGTACAATAATTTTACAAAATTTCTGCAGCATTAATACCTCCATGCACAGATTTAAGGAAAGCGTTTATTTCACAAAAATCAGTATATGCAAACGCTTAGGGATGCATTCATATGGCAAGTAAAAGTCCCCCCCTCCATTTAGGCTTGAGGAAGTATAGCAAAAAATTCAACATCGAGGATTTATTGGAAATACACTTTCAGAGAACACCTCCCCAAATAGACAAAAAATGGGGCGGGAGTCACAAAGAAAAAACCAAAACAAAAGAGAAAGACGAGAGTATTACTCAAAAACGTGTGATATTTAAGGGCTTATTTTATAGATTACAAAAGGAAGACTTTCAAGAAACTGTTGATTCAATCATTTCTAAGCAGAAAAACATACCTGACCCTAACGATTTTAATTAAAATACCTTAATTATGATATATTGGAACGAAGGAAACCTTAGCATCGAGTTTTCTGTAAATGGCGCCTGAGGTAACGTTTCTTTAAATTTGATATACGTGGAAAACTATTAGAGACGGCAAAGATTACAGAGAAAACCTATATTTCGTTAGCATATAAGTATCAAAAAACCTTTGATGGCTTTTTATACTTTCCGAATATCTATGGTAGATATAGGAAATAATGTATTCCACTTAAAAATTAAATATCAAGTTCGCACCGAAAATGCACATTTTCTGACCTCCTAAACCGATAAAAAAACACCTTTTTGGGGAAGTGCTTAACTATAAATGAACAGTTGGATAAATAAGCTTGGTATGAAGGTCTAGTATGCGACACTAAGATTTTCACAAAATTCCCCCAACATTTCAAAAGTACTCTTTAAAAGCAAAATTAATGTTCCGTTAGTTTTTATTTTCTGTATGATGATTTAAATTAAAATGTCATATGCTTTACAAATTTATGTGAGAAATAAAATACATACTAGTATCTTACACTTTCTGTGAAGTCTATTTTGCATAACTGTGTTAAACTAGGAAATCACAAAAATCACTTCAGAATATTTGTAGAGCTCATTAAAATATATAACTAGTGTCAAATTATTTTCTTTATAGCGATAGCCGTTTCTGAAATGCCCCATGATTAGTTTCTCCAATTTAAGTGCGTTATGTGGTGATCCTTGAATGTTACTAACCCTTTTTCCTTCCTTCCTTCTTTCTTCGCAACAGTTTGTTAGTATTAAGTAATTTATTCCACAATGACGGCTTCTGAATTTATTCATCCTTGCTTCCGATAAACTGTTTATTCCGCATGTTGTATGTAATTAAGTATTTATTGGATAATTTGAAATTATTTCTACGCAAAAATGTATCGTGAATGATCTAATGTAGATAGAAGATACTCCTTTTAATAAATTATATAATTTGTAGGTGTGTAACTACACACAATTTATGAGTTTATTATTTACTTATATGACACCTATAACATTCTCTGATTTGCTTTGAATCGCAAATAATTCCTCACTTTCAATGCACTTCACTGATTTTTTATTTATGTTTAACGTTACTGGGTTTTTTTTCTTCTTCTTCTTAGTATTATTATTTTGAACTTTAAAATATTTCTCCCTCTCTCCATTCTTTCTCTCTCTCTTTGTCACACACACATACTTTCATCTTCGAGACACTGGTTGCAGAGAATCGAACCCGGGGTCTTTGAATTTGAAACATTCCCATTAACCATTAGACCATACAAGCAGTCATTGTTGACAATGACCATTTCCGAAATATTTGTTATTGTTCTTTTAAATTTTCTCATGTTCAAGCTCAATACTTGAATATACGAAATGTTTCTGTACCAAAGGGTTGGATCTGTTTTCAGGCAGAATACCCAGCATCATCATCGTCGTCATGGTCTTCACTGCTACCATAATTACTTTGTGAAGTTAATTGTGTTTTAAAATATTCGAATGAAGTGTTTTAAGTTCTAACTCACCCGCAAATGCATAGCAAATGTATTTTTTGGAATGTAATAATTCTGGTAAAAATGTATCAAAATATCAACAAATCACACATAATTACCTATTAAACCATAAAAAGGGATATGAAGTGTGTGTATATCAACGTTATCATGAGCTCCTTATGTTCACTTGCTGAAAGTTTGATAGAGAACGTGATAGGGAATTTGTTGCCTTCACTGTTTTAAATAAAATTGATTTAAATGACAGGACTAATTTATGAGCGTATATTTTCCGACAGAGCAGAGGTTGTTTAATACGATAATGTGCCTCTGGCGTGTTGTTACTCATTTTGTTGGACATAGAGGGCTATTAAGCTAGCCTTTAGTTATATGTCGTAAGTTACCTGCTATCAGTTAAATTAGTGCTTAATGTCACTACAAAAGAGATTAAAGCTGCCTAGGTGGTCATATATTACATCGATAGTAGGTTATAAAGAATTAACTGATCGTTACTTATTGTTTTTTAGGATCATGTTGGAATTAGCAGCCTAATTTCTGTCGTGGCTTCCTTCACCCTAAAACCCTTTCCGTTTTGTTCATACACTTAGTCTTTCAGGAGTTGGCATGTTACATAACAAAATATCTCACGTTTTTAGAAGGCAATAGAAAAATAATTTAATATTTTAGAATCACATTACCTTTTTGTAGCTTACTACTTTCTCTACTACGTAGAGTAGGTAGAGGAAGTATTGCATTCCAGCCAAAAATTCGATACGAGATTTCACCGGAAATAGAAGTTTTGTGGTGCCCTGAATCCAATAAAGCATCTTTGGAAACATGCCCGTATGTGTGTCTGTTTGTGAACAGCATAATTAAAAAAATGGAAAGACGGATAAATACCAAACTTAGTATTTGAGTTTACTATCTTCCAAGGATGCGACACGAAAATTTTGATTAAATTATCATATGTTTAAGATATTTTCATGGCAAATTAAATGTATATTTTTTTCTGGGAATGTCCCCAAAAAGTCTGCATTCTGAATGACTTTCGTATGTCTGGTAAACCGTAAGAGATATACAAAATTTTACTACACAAAAAATGCAGATCTCGTTAAAACACACAATTAAGTCATAGATATACATATTTTTGTGTCTTAGTGAACCGTTTCCGAGATATTTCTTTTTATTTGTTTGACTTTTCCAATACTTATACTTTTTCTCAAATGGGAATTCGTTATTAGTCTTTTTATGTCATGGACATACAAAGAGAACGGAATGCTCCACATAGCAACCAGCTCTTAAAACATTTGAATATCGCTTAAAGCCTAAGTTCCTGCATGTTTATCTCGATTAACATGAAGTAGGTGGAGAATAAGCGTTTGTAAAAATAGTTTGTACAAGAGTAAAGAAAGTCTTGTGAGCGCAACACATCAGATTTATATATTTTTTTTCTACAAACCAATCTTATAAAAGCTTATTTTACTAGTTCACGTCAACGCAATGTATTTGTGAAAACCCGAATATCTACAGCTAACTTTTGATTCGTTTAACTTCTTTGCCACATACTCAGAACATAAAACATATTCTGCACAGCAACTTTTAGCGACCTATGAAAGACAGTTGTTAAGAAATTCATTTTTACTCATAATTAACTACTTTTTGATATGGTAATATGAGGTGTTCCTTGGACCCTATGGTTTATTATACCGCTTCAATAGTTTTAATTTGAGCTTAGTTTACAAATTTTAAGAAACTGTTTTACAGCAATTTCTTAATTTTAATTAGTTTAAGAGAACATATTTTTTGTACTACATGTTATTGAATTTTACAAAATTATCATTGTGAGTTATGGAAAATAATTAATTTTAACGCAACTTTTTAATGTTTAACCAGAGCAAACAATTTGCAAATCCATATTTTCTGAAGCAATGCTGAGAATTTCAAACTAATAAGGTATAATCTGTAATGAAAAATGCTGGGAAAAAATAAAAACGGAATTGAGAGAAATGGAGTATAAAGTTGACCACGTTGCTTACCTAAATAGCACAGGACTGACTAAATAGCCATTAGTAGTTTAAATGTCTTTATATTAAAAACCCAATTGTGTAGCATCAAAGTACAAATTATAAGTAGGTACAATAAAATTAAATAAAAAATTCTGATGTGTTACACTCACATGAGTTTCTCTACTCTTATACAAACTATTTTTACAAACGCTTATTCTCCAATGTTTCATGTTAGTCGAGATGTTAATCTTTTTGCTAATTTTCTTGTAGATGCAAGGGGAATTGGTAGGCTTTAAGCGATAGTCCAATATTTTAAGAGCTGGTTGCTATGTGGAGTATTCCATTCTTTTGCATGTCCAGAACAAAAAAACAAAAAAAAATGAATAACGAATTTAAGAAAAGGTATAAGTATTGGAAAATTTAAGGGAATAACAAGCAATATCTCGAAAATGGTTCACTCAACAACAAAAAATGTATATGACATAAATTGTGTATTTTAACGCGATCTACATTTTTTGTGTAGTAACATTTTGTCTATCTCTTATAGTTTACCAGTGATGCAAAAGTCGTTCACACTGAAGAATACTTTCGGAGACATTCCCAGAAAATTTGAGATATACATTTCATTTGTCATAAAAATATCATATGATATTTTAATCAAAATCGTTAGAGCCATTTTTGAGAAAATTAACATTTTCGAAAAATGTTGCATGTAAAGGGTAATCTGGGGTGGGGGGATTTTCTTGAAAACCTTCGTGTCGCATCTCTGTAAGATACTGAACCTAAATACCAAGTTTAGTGTTTATCCGACTGTTCGTTTCTGAGTTAACTATACGCATTAGAGAAAATAAAAAAGACAATCTTCACATTTTTACCAAAATTTAACAGATGCACTGCCTTAAAGCAGATATATGTTTGCAAAAATAGTTGCATTACACATTTCGTTGTAGGTACGAAGGGGGGGCCATGCAGGAGGCTGAAGCGATAGTCAATTCTTTAAAAAGCCAGTTACTAAATGCCGACTTCGAAATTCCAATCTTTGTATCACATCGCAAGAAACAACACTTACATTACAGAGCGGTATGGCACAGTTGGTAACGTCTGTGGCCCCATTCGAGAGATCCTGGATTGAAATCCCGAGGACTGACCAATCTGACTGGGGTTTATTCGTGGTTTTCCTCAGTCGCCAAGGTAAATGCAGACTGGCTATTTAATAGCACGACCCAAAGTTCCAGTGTAAAACAATAGTAAACATGAAAAATATGTGGCAATAGCGAATGCAATGTAGCCACAGATAATGAAATCAGGTAGAATGGACAGCACCCTAATGCCCGATCCGTGTAGAAGCAGAGATACAGTTGCTAAGCACTAAGGTCTGTGTGGACATAGTCGAAATCCATCTATCCTTCACAGAAGCAGAGGTGCAGTTAAAATTAAATTGAATTTTTATTTATGGACGCTCTTTAACTACTATGGTTCTTAGCATCCCATTCTATATTGGGCGTGACCGACATTTTGCTCAGAAGACTCTCTATCAGACTTGAGGTTCTTTACGTGCCGTAAATCTACGACACGGGACAACCAGCTTTACTTCCCTTCCTAAGGAAGCCATGCTAAGGATTCTTACGCCCCAAAAAATCCATCGCCCTCCGCCGTGTTTGAAACCGCGACCTCGGGAACCAGAGGCTAGCGTGCTACTCCCTAGACCACGGAGCCCGACGAGGTACAGTTGCTATGCACTAAGGTCTCTGTGGTCATGAGACCCAGTGGGCTAGACGTATCTCTTAACAGATCTCGCGATATGGCCATGTAGTTCAAAGAGACGTAAAATAAATGAAGAGAAAAAAGATTACATTAAGGAGCAGATTTTTTAATAGGTTATTTTCTTTATCAGCCTCATTAGCGACTCGCGAAACTAAGGGTGCAACTTGATAATTTTAAATCGTTGTATTCAAAGGGCGTTTTTATCATTAAAGAAAAAATACTGCTCTGTTAGCGAAGTTTATAGCTTTGTTCTGCAAGACAGCTCACGAAGAATTTGCCGAAGTAGAAAAAGAAAGAAAAATCACGTTGTGACAAAGACGGATGAAAAGAGAAAGTAGCTTGGCCTTGTGCCCCTCCTCTAAGGCTCATTTCTCCGATGCCACAACAGATTTTAATTGACTTTAAAATCAACTTTCCTGAAAAGGATATAAACACAACAGCTCTTGACTATATATTATAATTTTAAACTTGGTAAGAATTTAGCTTGTAAGCTTATGAATAAAACCTAAGATGTTTTAACACAGGAAAAATTTACAGTAATGTAGTTAAACATTCAAGGAATATATTGTGTTTACTCGTAGCAATTGACAACAGTTATTAAATGAAAATTTATTTGTCTTGTTTTGAATTTACTGCGTTTAATTTCTTAGTAAAAATAATTGTTTTCATTTTTTTTACAAATAAGCTTCACAAATTTATAGTGCTTGCAAATGCAGTGAAGATGTGACAGACGCGATCCCTGTAGAAACACTCCAGGAGCCGTCGAAAATCAGAAGATCTCTAAGGATTGTAAAAGTGTGCCCGCTTGAAGCAATTATTTTTTGTATGAGTTTGCACCACACTTTGGGCATCAATTTGAAGATGTATTGTCTTTTTTTTAGCTCCACGTATGGACGCCACTTTGAAGTAGTTGGTATTGAAGGAGTTGTATTGTATTTCAACTGTTGGGGAGCCGAACTTGAAATTCGTTGCAACCACACGTATAGTGCCCGCTTTCCGGTAGCCTCCCCCCCAAATGTACTTTCAGGTGGCCTTTGCCCCAAGTTTAAAAAATATTAACTTGGTAATTTGACTGTTTCTTTAAATATTATATATTTATGTTTGCCTCGGCTGCGTCAGTACTCTTGGCAGGGTTGTGATGCGACAAGAATGTAGGCTTACACAGATTATAATTTTACTTCACTCCTTTTATGAATACTTGATACGATTTAAATAACACTTCACTGATCTAGAGAGCTGTGAGATTCTTTTTATTAATTAATTACACTTTTTAACACGTAAACCTATTTTTCGTCTTACACGAATGCATATTAAATCTCTCGGGGACACTTTTTGCGTCTGGTTAGTACACATTGTTTGCAGGCAACTGAATTGATTTCAAACGTCTAAACTTGTAAATTTCTGCATTTCAAGTCTCCGATTGGCTATTCCTAATCCAATAGAATATCTTCTTTAACTAAAGCTTTTTCTGGTTATTAATTGGCTATTTTATAAACTGTCACTAAAATTACATTATTGTTGCTCCAATAATCAGAAGTAGTATTATTAAACTCTCAAACTCATTATTGCCTCAAGGTTACCTCATTGTTAGCAACTTTTAACTTATTATTCTCGCAGCTCCTACATTATTAAATTACGTAATGCATTCACATAACATTATTGAACATGTTTACAATAATATAAGCATATGCAATGACTTAAATACATTTGATAAATTATTGCATACACATATTGCTTCAAGGCGGGCTGTTATTGAATTTATATATTATATAATTAGACTGAAATTAATTAAGTGTTAAAAAAACTGCCTCACACTACAACCTCCTCCATAGAAATCTGGATTCTTTGACCGACCTGATCAAAATCAACGCAATTAGGATTCAGAAAATAATTATATAATGTCATACAGATTCCAAAAATAGATATATTTTCGACTTCGAATATACTATCTATATATTAAATTGTCCGACAGGTCTGGTCTAAACCTTGGACACTCATTCTTTAGAGGTGAAAATTATTGGCTATTTATGTTTACTCCTTAGACTTGTGGTTACACAAGCAAACCCACACCATATCTGTATTAAGGAATTAGAATACTCCTAATAACAATAATCATCGGAATGAAAGGAAAGTCAACTCGAGCAAAGCCATGTAGGCTAGTACAGTAAAATATCAAACTTAAGGGAACCCTCCACTGAAAACTAAATTCCAGTGTCCAACAAATCAACTGAAATTAATCTCATAAATTTATCTGACGTACGTATATACACGATGTGTTTAAATTCGTTTCAATGTCCTTTAAAACGTCGGGATAGTATTTAAAAAAAGGAAATATTTAAAAACAGCCTCCAAGATAAAGCGTTTTAATATTTTATTTTAAATGTGAGGATTCAGCTTTAAATCCCATTTCTTCAAACCTAAAACAATTTTATGTATTCCTCATACTTTCCCAGAGAAAATGCAAATATGTTATTTCATCTTCAAACAAAATATATATACACGTTTTTTTAAAAACAATATATTAGGCATGGAGAGAAGTATCCTCAATTGCTTTTCCTTCTTTCTTTGGGGAGCCGATACCAAAAAATTTAATAGAACTTTTGCGGTTACAAAACAAATCTGATGTGATACATACAGATGACTTTCTCTCACCTATATCGTTTATTAGTAGGTACACAAATTACTCTTGCCCTTATTTTTCTATCTACTACATTTTAATCCAAATAAACCTTTGCAGAAATAGCTACATTGCACATTTCGTTATAGATACAAAGGGAAAAACGATAGTCAAATGCTCAAGAACTGGACGCTATTTGCTGGCCTTAACATTTCATACGGTTTCCATGCAATCGCGGGAAACTGAATGTTGAAGGGAGTGAGAATGACCAAGAAATGAACAATTCGAACCTTTAATAACGGATATCTCAGAAACGGCTCATGTCACAAAATAACAACAATAACAATAATAATAATAATAATAAATGGTGGGTTTTAAAGAGGTCTACATTTCTTGTCTAGTACGTTTACGTCTATCGCATAACGTTTACCAGTTAGGCAAGATTATACAAACCTTCCTCCGAATGAAAAGGAATTCATAGGCTATTCTCCGAAAATTCAGGATCTGTATTTTATTTGGCATGTAAATATCTTTAATACATGATATTTTAATCAAAATCGTTAGCCCTTTTTAGAAAATCTAAAGTTATGAAAAATGTTCGATGCAAAGGGTAGTTTGTGGTTTGTTTAAAATCTTCCTGTCGCATATTTGGAAGGTATTGGTATCAGACTTTTCGTTTTTGAGTTATACTGCTCACAGACAGACTTACACACACACACACACGAATATGCATTCAGGGCGCCTCAAAATAGGTATTTCCGGTGAAATCTCGGTATCAACTTTTTGGGTGGAATGCAATCTTAGTAGAGAGAGAGAGAGTAAAAATTCTGAAACAAAGTTTGCCACAAGGAAAAAAATTGAAAAGTTCATATAAATTTACCATATACTATTTAAATCACGCTGAGAGGCATTTAAACGTGATAGAAAATACTAGGGATGGAACCTCGATACTCGGTGGTATCGAAGTATGTCTAATACTTTGAGATAAACCTTTGACACTTTTCCCATACCTAAGCTTTGCATTATTGAAAGTTTTTGCATTTAACCTCATGCTAGAAAGAATGAAAGGAGTCGAAACTTCACGATTTTGCCTTGCACATGTCCCTTAAGGATTGCTGGACTATAGTTGTTGATAGATCTGGACTGCGTTTACTGTAGGTGAATCAATGCAACATTCCATCGACTCTTGTGTCTAAATAAAAACATGCAAAACAACGGGGGAAGATTAGACACGTAACATGCAGCGCTAACAGAGTTGTGAATGAACCTGATTAGCTAACGCACCTTTCTGAACAGCCTGGCTTGGTGATTCAATCCCATTCCGTGGTCAGAATCTGTGTATTCAGCGGAAACAAATCAGAACTTAAGACACGAGATAATACAGCGCATGAAAATATTTCTTCTTTCCTTCCATCTGCTAGTTTGTGTTTATGCAAGTCAAACTCAGGTCACCAACGTAGTTTACAGGTATTTCGACTAATTTCTATAATATGTACAGAAAATCCTTCAAAACAAAGTATTCAGCACAAAATACAGTGACATAAAAGGGGGAGCAAAACAAAAGTTTATTATTATTATTATTATTATTATTATTATTATTAGCCTTAGCTGACAATAGGGATCTGTGACATTATCAAGATAAAAAAACTGCTGCCAATTGGAGAATGTCAAACAAGAACAATTTCAAAATTAGCATACAATACAAAATTATTGCATGCCTTTATACACAGAAAACTACTAATAAGAACATAATTCAGTGGACAAACTATCGCGTTTATAGTTTTTTATAAAGGGAATATCGAGTATTGGTGCTCAACACTCAGTATCGGTATCGATAAACAGTGGTACCGTCCCATCACTAGGAAATACAAATGGATTACGAGTCTCTAAGATTTGGGGATGTTTTTAATAAAAATCTGATGTGTTACCCTCACATGACTTTCTCTACTCTTGTACAATCTATTTTTACAAACGCTTCTTCTCCATATGCTTCATGTTAATCGAGATATCGAGATGTCAATCTTATTGGTAATTTTCTTGTAGATGCAAGGGGAATATGGTAGCTTTTAAGCGATAGTCAAATATTTTATCGCTGGTTGCTATGTGGAGCATTCCATTCTCTTTGCATGTCTAGGACACAAAAAAAATGAATAACGAATTTGAGAAAAAGTATAAGTATTGGAAAATTTAAGGAAATAACAAGCAATATCTCGAAAACGGTTCACTCAACAAAAGAAATGTATATGATATAAGTTGTGTATTTTAACGGGATCTACATTTTTTGTGTAGTAAAATCTTGTCTATCTCTTATGGTTTACCAGTTATGCAAAAGTCGTTCACAATGAAGAATACTTTTGGAGACATTCCCAGAAAATTCGAGGTATACATTTTATTTGTCATGAAAATATCTTAAACATATGATATTTTAATCAAAATCGTTAGAGCCATTTTTGAGAAAATTAAAATTTTCGGAAAATGTTCCAGTAAAGGGTAGTCTGGGTTGGGGGGATTTTCTTGAAAACCTTCGTGTCGCATCTCTGGAAGATACTGAACCTAAATACCAAGTTTGGTCTTTAACCGACTGTTCGTTTCTGAGTTATGCTGTTCACAGACACACGCACGAACATGTTTCTAAAAATGCTTTTTTTTGGATTCAGGGGGTCTCAAAAGATGTATTTCCTGTGAAATCTCGGTATCGAATTTTTGGGTGGAATACAATACTTCCCCTACTTACTATACGTAGTAGAGAAAGTAAAAAGGGAAAAGGAGTGATTTCTTTTAAAATTTGCCAAAATTTCAGGGGAAGTTTTTTCGGCCGAAATGTAAGTTAATTTGTAGTTTTATTAAACATTTTAAACGTATACCCAACGAAGATTACAGATTACATATGTAATTTCTAAGGTTATAAAATGCCAATAAAAACCAGGCAGTTATAGGTTTAAATACTGAAACGAAAATATGGTTTAATATTCAGAGGATGACAGCATATACTAGCCCTTTGTAGGGTTTACCATTTATTTATAACTTTGTGATACAAACTCAAAGTAGTTATAACAAACGTTAAATAAGTATAACGTTATAACTTCATTTTGCTTAAATAAAGGATAGCGAAACAGCATTAATTGAACTTTTCTGTTGTTTACTTTTAACTTTAAATCTTTCGAGATACATTTCCTGGGACTATTTCACTCATGTATCAAGTGACCGATGCTTTGAATTTTGATCACTCAAAGTTTTCATTTCGCCAGTTTTATCGTTTTCATTTTATCATCTCAACGTGTAGTTGTTATTTTATTATTATTTATTCAGTGACACTATACTACTGTGAAAATAGTTTCGACTGTTAGAGAAAATTAAGTTGCAAGACTGAACATTCATACATATAAGTATTTTTATAATTAATATTTATAAGCGCGTTTTATGGTGCGCGACATACTACTTGATTTTTATAATTCCATTCATGAAATAGGCAAGTTTAATACATATTGAGCTCTGTGTTCTCTTAAAATAAATTTGGAGTTATATTACTACAAAATAAAACAGTGCGTTTGGAGTTGGTGCAAACTATTATTTCCAAGTTATCTTTCACTGCATGCAATTATGACAGTTTTGGACCCAGTGTTTCAAGGACAACCGTCACATTTAAGAAATAATATGTAAAGTAATGCAGGACAAGACCCTGCATCTAGTATCTTTCACCGTTTCATGCATGAATGGATGAATCGTATTTTAATACAACCTCGGCATTATTATGCACCGCCTAATATATACCTCAATAAGAAGTTTAAACCAGGGCACATTTCGAAAGGTTAAACATAACTGTAAGGTTTCTAAAGGTTCACTGAGCCACATGTTCGACATTTTCGTGCTCCATTTTAGATAGCAGTGAGAATTATGGCCATAATACAGCGGTGAAAGTATATAACAACATCGTGATGTCGTTGGGGTAACAGCACGATATTTTATGACTTTATTTGCAAAGAACAAAAAAGAAATATTTACATTTTACTTTCATGATTGTTTCTTGTTTTACACGATCGGCTCTAATATATCAACACGGCTTTCACTGACCTATGGCAGCACCAGCGTCTGTTTACACAGTCAACTGTATCCACTCCGAGCTTGTATTTGAACTAGTCTATTCTAAATGAAAACGGCTCTAAAACGCTGACGTAGACATGGAGAAGCAGAGATGCGATTCAAGACTCCTGTAATTTACATTCAGGGTTAAGTTATTAGCTTCTCTTCATAGCAAAAACCTAATTTTCTTCGGTAGTATCAGGAGTCCTGAAGGTTCCAAATTACCTACGAAAAATTATATATAGGCAAGTGGGAGATTCGGAAAGATAAATTACAATGCGTGAACGATGCCATTTTTTCGAATCGAAGCAGAGAGCATAGGAATAAATAATTAATGTAGAAAAATCTGAGTTATTAATTTTTGAGCACCGTGCTTTAAAACTATCGAGATCGTACACTGGTTGAAAGGCGTTTGCTCAGTTAATATCACGAGTGCTGATAATTTTTCGTAATTTCATTGAAATTAACGAAAGCTGTTGTCACGATATTTATTTCAAGACCGAAGGTCGACAAGTAGATAATTATCTAATGACAACATGCATGAGTTTGAAGCTCAATTAAATTATAAGCAAGAGGGGGATTCGTAAAATAATTACTATCCATAATAATGTCATATATGTACCTTTTTTTCTTCTTTTTTTCGTTACTTTTAGTATAATCACTGAAATGTCTTCATTGTTTCATCTGGTTTTATACAGATTCGATCTTGTGCAGCTTCTTTAATATTTTGAACGTGCGATCTCCAAATCTGGTTTACAGCTTGCACAAAGCGCCAATACTGAACATGAAAGCGCATGACGATAGGTGTTCTAGATCCCATTGTCAAATCGAAGTAGGGTTTATAGGAATAAAAAAGATCTGGTGTATTGCATCCACATGATTTTCTCTACCGTCTATCGCTTATTGGTAGGTGTAAAATTATTCTTACGAAAGTTTATTTTCTTATATAACTGCCTTCGTTTTACGCCAAGGCCGCAGATAGCGCGAATGCGGGTTCCGCACACAGTCTACTACACTGCGGGGTTTTGCGTTCCGTAACTCCCGCATTACTTACTCACGGTGTTAGTAACATATATGTAATGAGTACTAACCTTGTTATAAGTGTTGTTGAAAGTGGTGTCCATGTACGCGAAGACATTCTTGACATCGTCTTGCGTAATGTTCATAATTTCTGTTTTTATATTGTCCTTAAGTTCGTCTATGGTGTGGGGATTGTTCCTGTAAACTTTAGCGTTTAGCGATCTCGTTGTTCTAAATTTATTGACCAAACATTTCACAGTGTCTCTACCCGGAACTGAATAACCAGGAAATTGCTGCTGAAATTCTCTACACACCTGTCTACATGATTCAGTTTTCACGTATGTATTGTACATAAAAAGACGCTGTTCAAGCGTGAATTTATTGACGGGCATTTCCGTGGACTAATAACACAATAACATTCCTACGGAAATCACACACAACACACGTATTGTCGAAACACTTCACAACACGAAGACAAAGCAACGATTGAGGCAGCTCACGGCTGATAAACGTACCTTTGACACGTCCTGCACCGCTTCTGTGCAATGGCATAATACCGAAGTCACTGACGTCTCGGCCGTCAAACATATAAAGTGGTTGTGGCCTTTGCATAAAACGAAGGCACTGTACTTAATTTTAATCGAGATAAGCATTTCCGTAAATAGCTGCATTATATATTTCGTTATAGACACAAAGGGAATAGTTATAGTCAAATGTTTAAAAATTGGATAATATAACTGGCCTTTACATTCCATACTTTTTCCATGCAATCCCGAGAAACAGCTCAAAATCGACAGAACTATAAAAGAAGACTAAGTATTCAACAATTCAAACCTTAACAACATATATCTCGAAAATAGCTGATGTCACAAAAGTGATTTGAAATAAACTGTGTGTTTTAAAGAAGCCTACATTTACGCTTTCGTCTATCGCTTAATGTTTAGCATTATACAAAACTCCTTCCGAATGAGGAGAACTTAACAGCCGATTCCCAGGAAATTCAAGACATACATTTTATGTATAATGTAAACATCTGTAATGTATGCTATTTAAATCAAAGATCGTTAGATTCATTTTTTTAGAAAATGAAAACGATTTTAAATGTGTTCTATGTAAATGGTAGTTAGGGGTGGGGGGATTTTCTTGAAAATCTTCGTGTTGTATCTTTGAAAGATACTGAAGTTAAAAACCAAGTTTTGTATTTTACCGTCTTTTCGTTTTTTGAGTTATGCACACCAAAACCGGTCTTTTTTCTAAAAATGTTTTTTTTATTAAGGGACCTCAAAACATGTATTTCTGGTGAAATCTCACTATGAAAATTTTGGGTGGAATGCAATACTTTCTCTACGTAGCTATCATCTACTTGGTAGAGAAAGTAAACAGCTATCACTTATTGGTTTTTGAACACCATGATTTAAATCTATCGATTAGGTTCGGTACGTCTAAGGGGGGTTTTCTCCGGGTACTCCGGTTTCCCCCGCCATTCATTCCACCAACTGCTCCATCACCACCTTTCCTTTCATCCATTTCACCATCATTTCGTTTCATCTACTTCCTTCCTCCCATACCAGGCATTGGGCTGATCACCCATCCTGGATATTCTATCTGATTCATGAGTGTCTGCTCCTCGACGGGCCTCTGACCCCAGGCACCCGCCTGTAAGTCCTGGGGGGTGTAAGTTCTACTTACGAGGTTAAACAGAGAAAGAAGATTAGGTTCGGTTCAGATTGATGAATAAGGCATCAATGAGACCAGTGGAACCGGCTGAAAGGCGCTCGTTTATAGCTATCAAAATAATCTACTTTGTAGCATGTTACAACAAATAAAATGGACACCCCTTTTGTATCAGGCATTTTACTTTTTCATTTAAAAATAGTTTAAGTTTATTGGTTTATTCAGCCCATGTTGATTTAGCCTTCTCTAGAGTAATTCATATCTGCCGAAATGTAATTAGGTGAAGAAGGTTCGTCGGACACAACGATAGCATATTACGAGTGAATATTTTACACTGAAGGTGCTTTTGGCACTAGCTGTGTATTCGCAGCGCTGCATAAAATTTTTTCTTCCGTGCTTTTGAGCTTTTAAGTTAGTAATTACTTCCGTAATGTAATTACACTACGTGATCAAAAGTATCCGCACACCTGGCTGAAAATGACGTACAAGTTCGTGGCGCCCTCCGTCGGTGATGCTGGAAGTCAATATGGTGTTGGCCCACCCTTAGCCTTGATGACAGCGTTCACTCTCGCAGGCATACTTTCAATCAGGTGCTGGAAGATTTCTTGAGGAATGTCAGACCATACTTCACGGAGTGCGTATGAGGTATCGATGTAGGTCGGCGAGGCCTGGCACGAAGTCGGCGTTCCAAAACATCCCAAAGGTGTTCTATAGGATTCAAGTCAGGACTCGGTGCAGGCCAGTCCATTACACGGATGTTATTGTCGTGTAACCACTCCGCCACAGCCCGCGCAGTATGAACAGGCGTTCGATCGTGCTGAAAGATGCAATCGCCATCCCCGAATTGCTCTTCTACAGTGGGAAGCAAGAAGCTGCTTAAAATATCAATGTAGGTCTGCGCTGTGATCGTGCCATGCAAAACAACAAGGGGTGCAAACCCCCTCCAGGTAAAACACGACCACACCATAACACCACCACCTCCGAATTTCACTATTGGCACTACACACGCTGGCAGATGACGTTCACCGGGCATTCGCCATACCCACACCCTGCCATCGGATCGCCACATTGTGTACCGTGATTCGTCACTCCACACAACGTTTTTCCACTGTTCAATCGTGTAATGTTGACGCTCCTTACACCAAGCGAGGCGTCGTTTGGCATTTTCCTGCGTGATGTGTGGCTTATGAGCAGCCGCTCGACCATGGAATCCAAGGTTTCTCACCTCACGCCTAGCTGTCATAGTATGGAGTGGATACTGATACAGTTTGGAATTTCTGTATGATGGTCTGGATAGATGTCTGCCTATTACTGTTTACGACCGTCTTCAAATGTCGGCGGTCTCTGTCAGTCAACAAACGAGCCGGCCTGTACGCTTTTGTGCTGTACATGTCCCTTCATGGTTCCACTTCACGCAGAAGCAGTAAACCTAGGGATGTTAAGGAGTGTGGAAATCTCGCGTACAGTCTTCTGACACAAGTGACACCCCATCACCTGACCACGTTCGAAGTCCGTGAGTTCCACGGAGTGTCCCATTCTGTTTCACGATGTCTAATGACTACTGAGGTCGCGGATAATGAGTACCAGGCAGTAAGTGGCAGCACAATGCACCTAAGATGATAAACGTATGTTTGTGGAGGTGTCCGGATACTTTTGATCACATAGTGTATTTGTTTAACAAGAGGCACTCTTGCCTTGCAAAGAAACCATCTGAAGGCAATTTTCAATGTACACTATACCGGTTGAAAGGTATAGCTATCGGCTAAGCGGATTGGTTTTGTACATAGAGACGAATGAAATATCACACAATTTCAGCGTTTGAGCCCTTATTTCAGCAGAAAAAACAAGATTTACTCAGGTGTCTTGGAACCCTAATTCAAATACAGAATCATTAAGACAAGTCTTATTCCAGAGTATGAAAGAACACATTTGATCTCGTGTTTGTTTATTATTATTTTTTGTCATCTTTGCTTTCTTCTTGTATAGCTAATTAAAGGCACGTTCGTTTAGTAGCTAGCCTTAATCAACTAGCAGTATAATAAACGAGAACAGTGTAAACACACTTGGTGAAAACGTTCTCTGCTGCCCTTATTCAATAGCATTTAGACTCCTCCGTTATGAAACTTATGATGCATGTATTAATGTTATCACAATTTTAATTTCTATTGTAACGTAATGATTATTATCCATTGGTTGACAGCAGACATCGATGCAAATTCCCATCCCTGTGGCTAATTCTGATAATGATAATACATATTTGCCTCTGAAGTTTAAAAGCAATAACCAATAAATGGCTTTGACACTATATTACGAATTATAAGCGAAGCGTGTTAAATTACTAAGCATTATGAGTTAACAGCGCGTTTCACAACCGTTGAAACTTATAGGAAAGAACGAGTTGCAATGCTAAATGAAGCAGTGATTTCCAAAGCGTTATTATTATTAATTATTATTATTATTATTATTATTATTATTATTGTAATATTTTTTCACAGAGATATGCAAGGAAAACCTTGCGACGAGGTATAACCAAGGCTTTTATTCTTCCTCCGCGTCTACTGGATATTTAAGTTATACAAATAGGATGAGCCCGCTTCTGTGGTGTGGGGTCTGCCTTGCATTCAAGAGGTCCCGAGTTCGAATGTCGTTTAGGATGAGTTCCCCGGCTCTATGGACCCCGAGCTCATTTGAGCATCATTTCACCCATTTCTTTCATTCACGTCCGTTATGACCTAACAGGTTAAAGGACGTTAAACGTAAAATAATAATAATAATAATAATAATAGAGTGGAAGGCAATGGTAATTAAATCATATTTTAAAAAGCAATTAAATTTATTTGCAGAGTTGCATCTTTTATTTGCAGATGATCAGATTCTTCTATCTGACAATGAAGACATCTTACAAAGTTCACTCTTCGAATTACAAAAGATCAATGGAGAATATAACTTAAAGATATCTGATCAAAAAACCAAGACAATGTCATTTCGAGGAAAATTTCTTCTTAGATGAAAATTAGTGACACAGAACCAAAGCATTGAACAAGTAAGCTCCTTCAAATTCCCTGTCATATACAGGAGAGATAGATGCAGAACGGAAGTTTGAAAAATTTAATCACATGTGTGAGACTATCAGAAGAAGATTAAAAAGTAAGGTCAGGAGGGACACGTATATGAAATTTTACAAAACAATGGTGGTACCACGTGAATTATATGACAGTGAGCCTTGGACCCTTGATACAAAAACACGTAGTAGAATGCAAACAATAGAGATGAAATTTTTGACAAGATGTCTAGGTGTCACAAAAATGATAGATTAGATGAAAACATCGTAATCGTCTGGAAATATATGAATTAAATGATAAAATAGCTGATTATAGACAGACATGGGAAGACAACGTTAACAGAATGGCCAATGAAAGAATGCCAAAGAAGATTTCAAAGTACAAGCACAGAGGGGAAAGAGAAGTTGGAAGACCCAAGAAATGATGGTCGGACCAGATCATGAGGTCTAATGCCTGAAGAAGAAGTAAATTGTTCAGTATACATATTATGCCTCATAAGCTTATTAACTTCATACAAATTATTTGCTTAAACAATAACCCGGAGTCTAAACGTTGTAAGGAATTACTTAATTTCTGAAAATCGATACCAATTCCAACATGAAAATCCTGTAGTCTTCATCCATATTTTGCAGCATCTAAGAAAGAGAATACTGTTTCTGTGGTCCGGTTGTTAGCATGCTAACTTCCAAATCCTGAGGCACCGGTTACGATTCCCAGCTGTGGGAATGCTTCATTAGCCGGGGTTACCTCCCATCCTCCCTAGAGTCTGGAAATATGAGTGAGAATGTAAATATTGTTACATGCTGGGTAAAGGTTCACGTCAAAAATTAAATTAATTTTTAGTACCCGGCACGTACATTCAGGGGACGTATACTCACTTGGCCGCGGAGGACCGAAACGTGGTGTGGAGGTTAAGAGGAAGGTATAGGTTTTTTCACTGTACAAAGTCCATAACACAAATCTACTTACATATTCCTAGATTTATTGTCCAACCGTTTGGGGTTCCTACATTATAAAATATGAAAGGTGAGGGGAGATGTCCACCGATCCAAAAGCCGGCTTGCACGTGCGATCCGCTTCTCACGGAACCCTTAGCAAGACTGAAGCTATCGCTACCACTCGTGGCTAGCAAAACGACCAGCCCGGAGTGACGTCACGAAAACAACAATATGTCTGGTAATTACAATGAAATTCCCACATTATTAATACGCCACAATATGGTGTGAATTTAATGTTCGTAAACAAAACCGAAATATACACAATAGTAAACGAGTAAACATTATTCCCGATGAACAACTGTTACAAAGGTAAAGCTGTCGTATGAGCTTGCGTGTTAAAGGCGGCATATAAATAGAACACGAGAGAAAGAGAGAGACGAGATCATAAATTAGAAATGTATTTATTGCTTAAGGACTATGATAAATGTGTTCAGTGAGATATACAAAGGAACAATGAAAAGGAAAGGAATAGGCACAGCCACTGGAAATAAATAGTAACAGAGATTTATGAAACCAACAATTATGAAAAACGATTCAGTGAATCAAATTAGCAAGCGTGCGAAAACAATATGAAGGTGATAAGCAATTTTAGAGAGAGAGAGACACATGGAGAATTCATGCCATAGATATTATATGCTAATAGCAAAGCACAACTAGAAGATACCTTACAAATGGGAATTCAAACATTAAATAAATTACAGAAGATCTTCACTTTAGAAATATGAAACAATAAAAGAAAAGTACCTTGTTAGAAGCAAGAATACAAGGACATTTAAACACAAATCCACGGCCAAAAATCGTCTTTGGATTTCTACTTCGGTTTTTGCCGACCTAAGCGAATGTACCTACCACGTCATATGCCTCACATAGCTGGCGCTATATGAAATTCTGTATAGGTACAATGCTAAAACGGGATTCACGAGTCATTTGGACTATAAATACCAAAGGGATCTGGACTGACTGCCGAGTTCGCACCCTCGGACCCCAGGAGAACCCCAGGAACCACTGCCCGCCGAGTCCTACCCAATCCGAACAACTCTCTATCGGGAGGGGCGCCAGGTACTTCTAGTAACATCAGAAGACGCAGCTTCCATTGCGGCCAGCTGTCCATTTTTCACACGCCGCGTGGTGGCGTGGTGTAACCCTTGTTGCATATCAAGTAAATCGCGGTAGTAAGGCATTTTTGTTAGTCCTGCTATAAACCCTTCAAACTCAAAGTAATACGTTTTGTTCATTTTCATTAAAATAACTCAGAATAGGAAGACAAATCATTACGTTCACGCTCTTTAAACGCTCTGAGAATGTGAATAGAATTAACTAACTGGTTAAGACGGTTGTATATTTTCTATCAGTGAAAAGCGGAAACATTATTTCAATTACTCCTTTGTCAACTTCTCTTTGTAGGACTTACACTCACAAGGGCTTACAAGTCAATGCCTTGGTTAGGTAGTCTGTCGAGGAGCAAGCAAACTCTGGATCAGAGCATAACCAGGTTGGGTGATCAACCCAATGCCAGTGACGAAGAAGGAAATGAAATGCAGTGATTAAAGGAATGACAGGAAAATTAGCAGATCAAATTATCCAACCCAGTGATCACCTAGCGACCTAGGAAAACCGTGATAAAATCCTCGGACCCGCGAGTTTGAACTCGAACCTCCCGAATGCGAGTAGTACCCGTTATCGCGGCGCCACCTGCCTTGATTTATTTCAATTACACCTTGTATGAACTTCACTTAACTCAACCTAATTTGCATGTATTGCTGCTCACACTTGGTGGATCTACATGAATACTCTTGACCTTTCAGATTGGCCATGATAATTGTAGTTGAAATCTTTATCGCCGAGTCGCCATAATGGCACAAATTTGTCATATCCGTTGCTACTACACTGGGCATGGAGGTTCACCAGGGGAGGTGAGATTAAAACCTGTTCTTTTGTCAGCCCAGCAAGATGGAAGTCTGGATACAAAGGGAAATCATGCAAAAAGAAGTATTTCTAAACCACCAAGGTCAAGAGTGATGCATACGAAATACGACGCTCACTTTTGTGACTATTCACTTCATGCAAAGTCAAAAGAAATGCACTTAATATCGTTCACTTACCAATGCAAAGATCACCTTGAAATGTCCCGTTACTCCTTACCTGAAACATAAAAGGGAACACACGATCAGCCTTGAACATTTGACATCGCATCCATTTGTTATGAATGTCGTGCTTTATTGCTCTGATTCTTAAGGTTACTGCTGACTTTAGATTTCTTAAGCCCGGAAGAGAAGGTGACAGTCACGATGCAAATGATCTACCAGTTGCGATAACAACGAGAATCATGCTTATCCAATAAGTTATCCTTATTTTCGATATAATCCCTAGATATAGTTCTATAACAACATTGCTAAATTCACTTATCTGTAGCCTGCAATACTTTCATTATGAATGCAAAGTCACTGAAAGAAGTAAAACTAACATTCTGTATGCGATTTATACCACGTGATGCATCACAGCTCGTATGTTCCAAATAGATTGAAAACATTGCTAGAATATAAAGTATTAATCACATAAACAATGATGTGAAACATTCCTGCACAAAAAGACTGCCTCTGACTATAAGGTGCATTTGAAGCTCACATTTTCGTGGTTTAAGAGAGAAATGTTGGTAACGTATAGTACTAGTGTACTCCAAATAAAAGTTCAGTCCAGGGATGCCACTGGATGGTACACGAGGCTTAATCCATCGCCCTGTTTTGTTCTTCAGTTTGCCTATCGTCCAAGGAGCTTCTATTCTATTAGCATTATCGGAGGATATTGACATCGTATTTCACAAAATGACACGACTGGTTAAGGCTGCCAAATAATTGTGTCAATATTAAAAACAAACGCTATATGAGCCGAAACTGCATTTATGGCTTTGAACAGGCTCTAGAATAAAGCTCTACTGCTATTTTCCTTGATATAGTGTTTTCCCCCAAGAGTAGCTCTATTCAACATGCACCTGCAATAGGAACGTATCCCTGACCACTATTTTCAGTTGCATATCTCTGAATCATAGACAGGGGTCATTATTAATTAAAATTAAGCATTAACATAATGGCATAAAAGCGAAGCGTAAACTTAACGCGAAATGTCATTCACAACGACAAATAGGAACTTAATCAGCAGCCAACACAAGAGAGCGCGAAACAGCTGAGCTGATACGGCGGTCTCGAAGCGACCACCGGCAGTACACACGACAAAAGAGGTTATGTAATATGTATCAAAATTAACAAGCGCTAGCTACTGATTAAACGATGTTAAACTCAAAAAAAGCACCATCTACCATCACAATTTGTTTTGCTGCTATTTTTAGAGATGTACCAGTGGTTCCTGGCCCGTTAGCAAGACAGCGAATGGCGACAGAAAATCTGAAGTGTAATGGCAGACGTGAAGAGCATCGCTTTCTGATTGGCTAGTTTATTTTTGACGTAACGTAAATTTAAATGCAATGTAATTTTCGAGATATTTTTCAAATTAAAGTATTTTTAGTAGTGGACACCGATACATGGGAAAATAAATTAGGGAAAGAAACGTTCCAGACCTAAGTTTAGGGTACCTGCCCGGCATTTGCCAGTTAGGAGGGAAAAAAAACTCGATACGTTCTGACGGGATTTGAAAATTAAAGTATTAAAACCAAGAAATATTTAGATATTCCACAAAACTATTCAACAGCAAACTAACCGGTAGAAAAATGTGAAATATCTTGAATGAGTAAGCATACTACGCCCTGAAAATCAGATGAATCATCTGAGTTTATTCTGATTGATGAAGCAGTAGATTAACTATCAAAATAATAAAATATAATGTTGTAGTTCCGAATGCAAACTACAATGAAATAGATAAGATAAACGTCTGTTGGTCGAAACAACATATGCTTAGGGATATGGACATGCAACACCTCAAGTAGATATATTTACCTTTAGACCTGTTCCGTTAGGTATGTTAGGGTCACCTAGGTCAACACCGATATCATATTAGGAATGCACATCAAAAGGGAGGTAGAACAGGTGTCCCAAGCTCGTTTACTCTTAAAGATCACGGCATCAATTATATTATACTAATTTGTAGCCGAAGCTAATCATCTACTCTCTGAATCCCGTCAAAATTCAAGCGTTCCAAGATTACAAATGGCCTGATTAGTCCACAAAAATTGATGGAGTAGACGAAGGCGAAAAATAAACGAAATAGGTGGGACATGTTCAATAAATTTCTTCGTTTAATGGCTAACTTGTTATTGAGCCACAGCGCAATGCAGGGGCACCGTGAGAAAGGGGTTTGATGCTATCTCATAACAAAGTTCTGGATAGAATGACATTTGAAAAAAAATTCTGATGTGTTACACCCGCATGACTTTCTCTACTCTTGTACAAACTGTTTTTACAAACGCATATTCTCCGTATGCTTCATGTTAATCGAGATATCGAGATGTTAATCTTATTGCTAATTTTCTTGTAGATGCAAGGGGAATTGGTAGGTTTTAAGCGATAGTCAAATATTTTAAGAGCTGGTTGCTATGTGAAGTATTCCATTCTCTTTGCAATACTAGGACAAAAAAATGAATAACGAATTCCCATTTGAGAAAAAGTATAAGTATTGGAAAATTTAAGGGAATAACAAGCAATATCTCGAAAATGGCTCACTCAACAACAAAAATGTATATGACATAAATTGTGTATTTTAACGCGATCTACCTTTATGTGTAGTAAAATTTTGTCTATCTCTTACGGTTTACCAGTTATGCAAAAGTGTTCACAATGAAGAATACTTTTGGAGAACATTCCCAGAAAATTCAAGACATACATTTTATTTGTCATGAAAGTATCTTTAATCAAAATAAACATAGAGCCATTTTTGAGAAAATTAAAATTGTCGAAAAATGTTCCATGCAAAGGGTAATCTGGGGTGCGGGGATTTTCTTGATAACCTTCGTGTGGCATCTCTGGAAGATACTGGACCTAAATACCAAGTTTGGTGTTTATCCGACTGTTCGTTTCTGAGTTTCTCAGAGTTCGTTTCTCAGTATTGAATTTTTGGTGGAATGCAATACTTGCCCTGCTTACTATACGTAGCAGAGAAAGTAAAACAATTCTCACATCCGACACTCTTTTCCAGAAAACAAAATTGGCGCGTAACAATTGGACTCATTTGCAATTAATCCTATTGTACTATTAAAAAAGCAAAGTTATTCTTACCATTTAACCTTAATCACTAATGTCTTGAAATAGATTTAAACGGGTAATGCGTGTTTTGTTAATTGAGGATATAGGGGCAAACTCACAGTTGACATTGGTTTGTTGTAAGTGTAGAGCTTGTATTAAAATGCTTTTCTTGTGAGCATGTGCGAAAAACTTTTGAAAAGCTCAGAGGTGGATGAAATAAAGTGCTGAGAAAACAAGCACAAAGAATGAAATCGTGAAAGACTGTTTTGCTCAGACATGAACCTTCGTGATCCGGGGTGCAAGGCCTTTGATCCAAAGCCTAGAACGTGAAATGTTGAAATGGAGATTCTCCATGTCCAATTTCGGATGCGATAAGAAAGGTTACGGCAACAATATTACTCCGTAATGTGGCAAGGGCTAAAAGAGAAGTAAACAATTCCATTACGTAATGCTAACCAAATTATGAGAGATCGCTTAGAATTCTCTTTTACGTGAATATAATGCACCAGAAACATTTTTTGCGTTGAACAGAAGCCACAGAAATTTAGTATTCCCGATGCTTATACTTCGTAATGGCTTAACTATTAGAAGCACTGGAAAGCAAAATCAGAAGAGTGATAGCTTAGTGCTTATTACTGCTAGAATGCAGGATTATTACATATTACCAGCAGGTTTCAAAACACCACGCTCTCTTCGACAATCATTTCCTTTCTAACCAATTACTGTTAATTAGTCCTTTCCTGAATTTAACTACGTATTACATAGGGTAGGGAAAATTATTTATGGATTGAACTACACGAGTGTGGCGTTTCTCAAACACACATAACAATGCCATTTCACAAAATCAATTAAAAGATTAGTATTCTATATGAGAGACTCCAAGAAGCATGTATTTTCTAACTTTCACCGGCACCTACATCATGTGGTAGTTTGCTGCAATAAAGACCAAATAGCAATGGAGCAGCATACGTATAAATTTATTGTGCTACGGAGGGTTCAGTTTAGACAATTATTCCGGTTAGATGACTACTTTACATCCGAGTGACGTCCTGTGACATTAGGTATGTAGCTCATGAAGGAAACTTATGCAAAGTTCATACTTCATGTAACTGTCCCATAGGTGGCATTACTCTACCATTCGGCGGCATGCTTAGGCCTTTCCAATTACAATAACCAATTTATTTCGATAGACAACGCGAGTAATACAAAATATGCACTCTAATGATGACTGCAGTTTTATAAAAGTGACGATGTTAAATCACGTTTTGTAAGTAGAGGTTAATAAAAACAGATTCAAATTGGAAAGACACTGCGTGAAGTCTTGAAGGAAATGAAGATATACTTCAACATGTTTAAAACAAGTCTCCTGAAAAGTTACGAAAATGTAGAATATTTTCTTCAGTTCTGAAATGCTGGTATACTTATGGACATGCTGTACCCAACCTCCCGATGGATGTTGATGATATAAAAAAATCTTATGTGTTACACTCACATGACTTTCTCTACTCTTGTACAAACTATTTTTACAAACGCTTATTCTCCATATGCTTCATGTTAATCAAGCTGTTAATCTTATTGCTAATTTTCTTGTAGATGCAAGGGGAATATGGTAGGCTTTAACCGATAGTCAAATCTTTTAAGAGCTGGTTGCTATGTGGAGCATTCCATTCTCTTTGCATATCCAGGACAAAAAAAATGAATAACGAATTCCCATTTGAGAAAAAGTATTGGAAAATTTAAGGGAATAACAAGCAATATCTCGAAAATGGTTCACTCAACAAAAAAAAAAAAATGTATATGACATAAGTTGTGTATTTTAACGCGATCTTCATTTTAGTGTAGTAAAAGTTTGTCTATTTCTTATGGTTTAGCAGTTATGCAAAAGTCGTTCGCAACGAAGAATACTTTTGGAGATATTCAAGATATACATTTCATTTGCCATAAAAATAGCTTAAACATATGATATTTTAATCAAAATCGTTAGAGCCGTTTTTGAAAAAATTAAAATATTCGAAAAATGTTTCATGTAAAGGGTAATCTAGGGTGGGGGGGATTTTCTTGAAAACCTTCGTGTCGCATCTCTGAAAGATTCTGACCTAAATACCAAGCTTGGTGTTTATCCGAATGTTCGTTTCTGAGTTATGCTGTCCACAGACACGTACACACAGACACACACGGACATGTTTCCAAAAATGCTTTTTTTTGGATTCAGGGGGTCTCAAAACATTTATTTCCGGTGAAATCTCGGTATCGAATTTTTGGGTGGAATACAATACTTCCCCTACTTACTACACATAGTAGAGAAAGTAAAAAAAAATATTGAAGATCGAGAAAAAAATTCACCTTTTCAATGTGGGTAATCAATCTACGTAAATCAAACTCAAGTACCTTTATTTGTTTGATCAGTATAAAAATATTAAATCTTATAATGCTGGAATACTAACTGCTTTATCTAATCGAGTTGGTGTGGCTACCTTCCGTAATAGAAGGATTGCTTGAATAAAATACTTTAGGTGACTGGCTGTGAGGTGAAGGAAACTCGGCCATTAATCCGTTGTAGTTAGGCTTGAAGACAGCATTCTTTCATTAAGTGGTCACTATTAGATACCTTAAATCGTTACTTCTAAGAATGGCAATTGCCACACACTTGTGAATGTTGCTTAACCTTTAGAAACCACAATATTTATTATAAAATTTTTGTACGACACATTATTTTTCTCTATATCCATTCTCCAGCCGCGTTTCTATTTTTCTTCAACAATAGTGCTTTTTGTATGCATTTTCCACTCATGTTAACAAGTGTGGGAAGTTGAAATTCTTGCACTCGATGCGTTTTGCATTTTTACAGACATTGAATGAAACTATTTAATCCTACAACTATTCATATATAAAAACACAACAGTTAAGATTGACAATGGCGTTAAAATTGAAAATAAAGCACAAGAAATAAAGCAAGGGCACAAGAAGGGATGCGCTTTATCCACAGCACTATTTAAAAATATATTTATTAGTAGTGTTTTATTTGGAGTATGTTGTGATGGTTATTTTAGCGTCAATTTAAATTGCCCTAATTGTAGATTCCCATTTAAAGAAATTAAATTAACCCTAAAATGACCATTATAACGTCCTCCAAACAAAACAAGACTAATGACATTTACTTTCCCCCATAATATCAAGCAACTTTTACCAAAGACATTTCTTTCTATAACGCTTAGTTTTGGAGATGTTGTACACTCTCAAGTTAAATGGTCCACGCTGTATATAGACGAAGCACTTAAAAAGTGGAAGAACTGTTTCTACTGGGCTTATTAGAATAAATAGGTACAAGCTGAAAGCAATTTTATTTGCTGAGGAAATGGAAGATGATTACCACAGAAATGTTAATAACCTAAAATGTATTATGGAGACATATAACTTCAAGACAAAATCAACGGTTTTGAAGGAAAAAATCGTGTAAGATTGTTTCTAATTAATAAATAACAGAACAAGTTCCTAGTTTTAAATATCAAGGTTTTAATTCATCATAGAGTAAACTCAAAGACGTGAATATAAAAATTAGTCAAATGAATGGAAAAATAAGGAGAACATCAAGGAACAAGACCACAAAAGCAACACAAATAAAATTTTAGAAAGTAATGACAGAGCCAATGGAAGTGAAAGAGTATTGTATATACCCTTCTAGACAAACAAAGAAACGAAGAAATCCGAAAACAGATATATATATATATATATATATAAATGAAAACACTAATGAAAATAAAAGTAATTGGTAGCAACCTACATAAAGCATGAAAAAGGAACGAATACCACAAATTTTATTAAATTATAAATCTAGAGGATATCGCCAAGTAGGAAGTCTAAGAACAAGAGAGAACGTGATATGTTTAATTGAGGCTGGAATAGGTCCACATGCCTGTGGAAAAAGAGAACTATTGATACGTACATTTGTTGTTGCAGGCATGCAATATAATATTTCATAGTTAAATTTCACAGTTTAAATCTTACCGTATTTACTTCTCTTGATCTGTTAACATTTGCTTATATTTAATTCATACAGCGTTTAAATATAAATGTTTCGATGGAAGCAGTCACCTCGCCTTCAGCTGTTGTCTGGCTTCATCAACATACCAGACGTGACTAATCCATTAAAAGTTCGCAGAGGCTGGCATGGTTTAACTTGATACTGCTCTTGAACAGCTAACAGCGATTAATTTTATTTTCACTTTGGTATTTATATTACTCGCCATCGTCTAAACTTTTTTCACTCGGAGGTGAAACAATTCGACGTTTGCAAAGATGCACTTGCGCACTTGTATGCTATCACATCACACACACTTGAATTAAGAGCTTATAATTGTCAGCACTAAAATAATTGTACAACAGGAATATATCCCGTAGTTTTGATCCCGACTATAGAGCTGGTACCTGTACTCACATTGTTGTGCAATTTCCTGGTTTACACCACTGCGTAGTTTCCTTTTTAATAAGCAGAATCGTTAACCCTGTTAATATTTGGCTGTAACGAACAGTGGCTAATGAACAAATACGTTACCATAAAGCAAATATTAGAGGTTATGGTAGTATCTGCTACAACATCATTGTTTGGCATTGTAAACACAATTTCAATCAGAATTGATTATCACACCCTCGATCAACTGCGTGTCATGAATGTTTCATTTCACCTATGCATTTCGTTTTCCTACCCGAAATCCAGAGAGTTTTTTTATGCGAGGAGAAGGGCGGGACAGCTGCAACCTTAACTTTTTCTTTCTTTATTTTTATGATGCTTTACCATGCGGACTGCGCATGTAACACGTCTGAAGCTAACGATTTTGTATATTTGTGCTTTTCCATTTAAAGCCTAGATTAAATTGAATAGCTTTATTCGCTACTCATTCATTTGCTGAGCGCTTGAAATGCACTAACACAGGAAACAGCAACCTCATGTAAATGAAGCTTGAGTAACGCAGTTACTAGATGGCACACCCGTTAATTGTAAGCTATTGTGAAGAATGAAGAACAATGATGGAAAATGGACAAATAAATAATGAAACCGGAACAAAAATGTTGACACTGTCCAGGAAGAGCAAAACAAATCGTATAGGAAATTGGATGAGAAGAAATTTCTTGCTAAGAGACGTAATACAAGGATTATTATAAGAAATCAGACGAAGTCACATAATTTATTTGCGAGCAAAAAAGAGCAAAACGCGGGGAGGAAGAGGTTAGGTTTGCAGTGAAGAACCTGCGCTTAGCAAGAAAACTATGACTGCTTGTGCCGAAGTGCCAAATTCTTCTCTCACTATTCCAAAACACAAGGAATTCGTGATAATAGCATGCTTTACTGCAATTGCAGTAACGGACATTTTGCACGCTTGGTAATGATCCACATAAGTAAACAAACAAACAGTAATAAATCTTATATGGCAGGAGCATCTTTTGCTGATGCCTATTCTCAGCCTTAACTGTGAAATGAAGGTGTATTGATCATTTGTTCGAGGATAAAGTAGTTTGTATTGAAGGAGTTGTATTATATTTCAACTGTTGGGGAGCCGAACTTGTAGTAGTTGCAATCACACGTATAGTAAACAGTTTCCGGTAGCCTTTGCCCCAAGTTTAAAAAAATTAACTTTGTAATTTGTTTGTTTCACTAAGTATTATATATTTATGTTTGCCTCGGCTGCGTCAGTATTATTGTTAGAGACATGGAAGTCTTGGCAGGGTTGTGATACGACTAAGAATGTAGGCTTACACAGATTTTAAGTTTTAATTCACTCATTTTTATTAATCCTTGACACAGATTAAATAGCACTTCAGTGATATCGAGAGCTGTGAGTTTCTTTTATTTAATACTTGCACTTTTTAACATGTATACTATTTTCGTATCACACGAATACGTAACTAAGTTCTCGAGGACACATCTCGCGTCTGGTTATGATCACTGTCTAGAAGCAACACGTCTGGTTATGAGCACTGTTTGGAGGCAACTGAATTGATTTCAACCGTCTAAACTTGTAAAGTTCTGTATTTCAAGTCTCTGATTGGCTAATCCTACTCAAATAGAATACCTTCATTTAACTAAAGCTTTTTTCTGGTTGTTGATTGGCTATTGTATAAACTGCCACTAAAACTACATTATTGTTACTCCAAGAATCACAAGTAACATTTAAACTCACTAATTCATTATTGACTCAAGGTTACCTCATTGTTAGCAACTTTTGAACTATTTATCACAGCTTCTACATTATCAAATTACGTAATGCATTCACATTAACACATGTTTACAATAATATAAGCATATGCAATGACTGTTACATACATTTTACAAACTATTACATACAGATATTACTTCGAGGGGGCTGTTATTGAATTTACATATTATATAATATGTATATAATTTGAAATCATTTAAATGTTAATAATACTGCCTCAAGGGTCATTTGAAAATTCTCGGAATGATCCGATTGCAGCAGCATTTTCAGGCAGTTTTGTGTTGATAACCGGCTTGGAAACATTTGTGCAATAACTTGAGAGATTGTTCAAGAATCAGAGTAGGCGTAGCTGTGTCTTACAGTTCAGACATGTATACGGATAACAAGGCAAATATCGAACATTGCGCAGTTATTAAATACTTCATAAAGAGGGGTATGAATGCAACAAAAAATCATACCGGTGTAACAAACACTCTAGGGAGATTTGCACTATCATTTTCAACTATTTCCAAGTGGCCAACGGAATTAAAAGCTTGGAAGACGAAAGCCGCCACAAAAATAGCAAACGTCAACAATACGGTTATGCAGATCACCGAATGAAGGTACTCGGAACCGAAGCTCTGGGAATTTCATGGCAATGCGTTGAGAGAAAAGTTGGACATGAAAAAGTTACCTGCTGCGACTGTCGATTCTGGATCAAAAGCGAATCAGAATGTAAATCTCTAAGCCAAGTTTGGCTGGTTCTTTAAAGAGATCCCACCGACCTTATGTGTCGACTTTTAACAAATGATGAAACATGGGTACATTACGGCACACTTGAAACAAAACAGCAGTCTAAGCAATGGAAGTACTACGATTCTCCACACTAGTGTATGAAATCGGTCTAATCATGGCGTGTATTTGAGGGGGGATGTCAAGAGTGTAGCTAATTGATTACCTTTCCCCTGGAAAAGCTATCACCGAAACTATGAAGCTATTGAAGTCCAAATACGCGAGAAAACGCCGAGTTTGGCAACATCTTCCATCAAGATAACGCTCGCCCTCACACGCTGCTGTTGCAATGGTGAAAATCAGCAAAATGGGATATGATTAACTGCCACGTCCAACTTACTCCCCGGACTTAGCTACAGCACACTACCACTTCCTTGTTATACTGAGCAAGTTTCTTGGTGAAGAACTTAAAACTTCAGTTTTGGCGTACGGGATAAAGCGCATATAGCTCCGCTGAAACGAGTTCATTGATGTCAGGGGAGAGTATGTTCAAATATAAAAACAATTTCAAAAGTCTGTGGCATAATTCTGTGCATCATTTCGAGAACTTTTAAAATGACCCTAGTATAAAGATTTTCTGTTTTTGTTTTCAAATGTTTAACCCATACATGCATTAAATATACACAACTATACACAGCCCGTATAACTTCATGCTTTCCAAAGCATTTTAAGGACTTCTAAATCTTTAGAACCACCAGGAAGTTAAAATAACCAGATTCCAAGCTTTATATTTTTAATCAAAATAAATTCTATAATTCTTGATTAAGAATATGTATGGTTTCCTGACCGCTTAAAACATTTGATCCTTTTAAGCAGAGTCAACTACTGAGGCTGGGGGTCAAATTATGAAAGCTTTATTTTACAAAATATATGACAAAATACTTTTAATTTATGATACTTTTTATTACAGTAAATATAGTTAATATGCGATACAATAGATCTATGTACACATCTTTTGTATCCAATTTGAGAAACAATAAAATATTTTGTTTTATTCATTTTTTCAGAAACCATTTAAAAAAGAAGGCCCGAAACTTTAAAGAGCTGTTGAACACACTATACCACTATATGGCAGTAAATTAAAATGTTATAATGAATATTCAAATTTATTTCACAATTGCTGACTTTATTAAAAATTAAACCGACTTTATTATTCGTAGGGAATGAAATGCTTTACTAGGAATATAAGAACTCCTTGAAATAATGGACTGTAAAGTTTGCATGCTGTGAAGTTATCGCGAGATAACTGGTCTTAATATTGACTAATTTAAAATGGAAAATATAAGAATCAAAACTTAGTACGAACATTTACAACACACTTATATTTAAAGGATATTATGACATAACTATTGTTTCAGTAAAATAATTTAAAATGTTTCTAAAATGTTTAAGATGTATCAACTTTTTACGCACACTCCTTTTATAGGTTAGTATTTTTTTCCCCTCAGAAACGATACTGCATATGAATACGTAATTTCATAAAGATATGCTATATGCCTGCATATAAAAGAATTAACATCTTTTTCTCTTTTTTCAGTATCGCTTAAATCTAGAAATATGCATATTTTCTGACTTCACTGTATGTCCAAATAAGTCATAACACTTCCTATATTTTATCTTCAGCATAGTTGTTATTTATTTTGCGTGACGTATACAATCGCATTTAAAAATAGTGTTTTCAAAGTATAAAGACACTATGGCACGATACTGCAGGCTAAATGTAATTTCTAATGTTAGAAGCGTTATTGTACTACTTGCCCAAAGGCCACAATGAAATTGAAAACTCCAGTTTATCCTGAGAGAACAACGATATTAAAGTCCTTTCTCGCAACATAATGTATGCGGAGTTATAAACCTTCCATATCAGAGCAATCATTTTACCCGTCCTTTATATTTTTGTCTCGTTTAATGAGAACCATAAATTAATGTGTTCTTTCCCTCATTGCAGTCATGAAAGTAATAAAAGAAGTGCTTAATATTTATGAGTTGTCGCAATGAAATGTCCCTCAGTTAATTTATACACACAATTTACTCTCTGGCTACAGTTTTTGGCCAATGATGAGAGATATATTCGTTAAGCAGATACTTTATCCCATAAGCTCTGGGAGTTTCATTTATTCGAAAAATTATTAGGCTATACAGCTTATCACGAATGGAGTTTTGGAACAGAAACTTGCACTTAAAAGCACGCTGGTTATTGCGTTTTGTGCTCACAAATTAAAAAAATATAATACAAAATCTTGGGCTCTAAATGAAATACCTATTGTAGGAGCAATAGCAAAGTAATTTACACTGGTGATTTTAATATACTATTGCTTATCACAATTTATTTGTAGTGTGAAGCATCAGCATTTTCTTATAGGACCTGTTTAGAAACTATGAGAAAATATAAAACTGAAACCCTAGACACAAAATGGCTATACATAGCAAATTTTCGGAAAGTGTTCTCGGCACAAACCCCCCTCACGACAGTTATAAGAACCTGCTAGAATGGTGATTTTGTAACGATATCTCATGATCCGGCAAACTGGAATTTTCTAGAATTATGTCCGGACTGCTGGACTATGTTTTAGCACTAAGACCACGTCATCAGAGCAGGGGAAAGACAGGGCTGCTGCCAATTACTTCCCCACTCCGGCACCGAGAAGTGCCTCGTCCAGCTTGAGGAGAGAGAAGCCAGCCTGCGGGAATCCAGTCACCGGGTGAGTTTTACAGCAGGGCTTGCAAGCAACGAGCACGAGGCGTACGCCCAATTTTTCGGTCTAGTCTAAATTTTTTTAACTACTTTTTCGTAACTAATCATTCTCTAAAATTTTATCGCAGGGTGTACGCATGTATGCTTTCTTAAATTTGAGTAGTCTAAATTTTGCAGCACGTTGGAGAAATAATTGTATAACGTACATTTACTATTAGATATTTGGTACAGATTTGAGCACTAGTAAACGCAAGAGTAAAATGAAAGAGGGACGAGTGCAACTTTTATGCAAAATGCAAAAAGGATTTTAGCTGAAAGAAAGTGTTATATCAAAAGATAAAGCTTGTTAATCGTTATTAAAGAATGATACATATGTACTTTGAGGATGAATCTTGTAAATGTTGCTTTGTTAACACAGATATTTGCACTGTTATATAGAAATAGTAAATTTCAGTCTAGGTGTATTCTGTGCAGTCATTTCGAAATCAATTTTCCTTTCGTATTGCCTTGTTCCATTTCCTTTGTTTTAAGCCTATAAGTTTCCTGAATGGTAAAATGCTTCACGCTTAGTGTTTGGTGTTGTGAATTTCATGGCTAAGGTCAAAGGAGCAGGTCACTAAAATTTGTTAATACAAAAAATAAGCATTAACAACTGACAATGTACAAAGTTGAGTAGCTAAAGAATGTACATTCGGTCAATTTAATACTGGCCTGCGTCTGAGAGACGGAGCTCGAATGGGGTATTCCGCGAGCGCTAGGGACCGCCAGGATTTGTTCACAAGACTGCGTATATTCTTGTAGTAGTTATAATGGGGAACACAACTATAATCACAGAAGTCTTCCCAGAAAATAATTATATATGAGATTTCAAACAAACACATGTTTCAGAGGGTTTCAACACTGAATATTTGTAACGAAAACATACTTTATTGATTTATGGTTCACAAGTGTTGTATGAATAAAGCTCGTTACAAAGCCACGCTTACTGTAGTACTCTTAGCTTAGTGGTAGTTTGTTAACTTACTGTTCCTGGGGTTGCAAGTTCAAATTCCCTTGGAGCTACTCAATTATCTTCCCCTTTCATTTTAAACACACGAGTAAAAATGACAGGTTTTCTTTATTTTTTATGCATGTGTGGGCATGTGTGGTAGATGCTTGCACGACATTAATTTATCAGTCGGGAGGAAGTTTCACACTCAGTCAGTTTAATTTTATAACCACAAATTTCACCATTATTGCAGTTATAATTGTAAGTAAAGTGAAGTAACACAAGCAATACGTTAACTTTCTAACATTAAAACGAGTTGTAAAAATAAAATATAATCCAATTCGAAGAATCGAACTCCAGCTGCCTGCTTAGAAGTTACCGTATTTGCAGCATATAAACCGCATCCCATTTTTAAGACTTTTTTTTAGGGAAAAATATTTCTCACTTAATGAATCTACTGCAATTTAATTTAGTCCACATACAAATTCGATACCTCTTAATAAATCTTGAACGCCATGATGTTGATCCAGCAAAGTCGCTGATCCCTTTGTTGGTGGATATTACTTTCGCTATATTGATTTCGCTTGATGAATTATTATGAGATTCCCGCTTGTCTGTTGTCTAAAACCTAAGTATTCACTTCTGCTTCAAGTTCTGGCCATTTAGCAGTTCCACCTCTAAGATTATGTTTACTGCGAGGTGCTTTCTTTAAAACACATTCCTGATTCCGCCAAGTTCATATCATTTTCTCAGTTAGAGGTGGCCGAAATCCTTTCTGCAATCTTGTTTCCGTTCTTTAGCAAACGCAATCACTTGTAGCATAAATGCAATTGTATAGCAATGTTGCTTTCCAACCACCTTTTGCAAATTACCGTAATTAAAAACAAAATGTGATGTGCTACACTCACATGACTTTCTCTACTCTTGTACGAACTATTTTTACAAACGCTTATTCTCTATATGCTTCTTGTTAATCGAGCAGTTAATCTTATTGCTAATTTTCTTGTAGATGCAAGGCAAATTGCTAGGCTTTAAGCTATAGTCAAATATTTTAAGAGCTGGTTGCTATGTGGAGTATTCCATTCTCATTGCATTACCAGGACAAAAAATGAATAACGAATTTGAGAAAAAGTATAAGTATTGGAAAATTTAAGGAAATAACAAGCAATATAGCAACCAGCGTTAAAATATTTGACTATCGCTTAAAAGCTACCATATTCCCCTTGCATCTACATGAATATTACCAATAAGATTGACATCTCGATATCTCGATTAACATGAAGCAAATGGAGAATAAGCGTTTGTAAAATCAGATTGTACAAGAGTAGAGAAAGTCATGTGAGTGTAACACATCAGATTTTTTTTATTTAGGGGTCTCAAAACATATATTTCCGGTGAAATCTCGGTATCGAATTTTTGGGTGGAATACAATACTTCCCCTACTTACTGTACGTAGTAGAGAAAGTAAAATTTAACTGCTTAAGAGACCGGTCACTGCCTTCTGGATTACACAGAGGGTGTGGAAGACACGGATAGGTTAACATGGCCAATATTGGTCGCAAGCATTATAAGGATGATAACTTGTAAGATAAAATGGATGAAAATGCTTAATATATTAGACCAGGTTTGTATGGACTTGCATGGAAGAAGCTGAATAAAACCTACGTTTAAAACTCGTTATGTTTTACATTCACACACTTTATCTACCCATGGCATTTCCTCATATATCCGATGTATATTATATTCACATAGAAAGTGATTCTTCTCTCCGCGTTACGTCATTTACGATGTATTTTTGCCCAGGAATGTCAAATTAAGGTATAAGAAGGCTCAACATTCATTTTTATTTCAACATTTTCAATCATTATATATAATAATTTCATAGGATTATTTCCACATATCTTTACTAGTTTTTTCATTAACTTATAAGAATAATTTATTTAATTTTTATTTATATTTCAGAATAATTTTGGCATTTTTAGTTAAAATACCTATATATTTAGCCTATTTACATAAACCATATGCACACTGTATTTTAATGTTTAGGTGTGTTAATGGGACGGGCTCTTGCGACGGAATGAAAAAAGAAGAATCCCAAAATGTCCATCAACTGCTCATTTGGGGAAAAAAAACATGTCACCCAGAACATTTCGAAAACGTCTAAGCCTAGGTTATTTTTGAACTCTACATTTTTTCTGTATTAAGCTTTTCTCTTATGGCTTACAGACAGCTACAACAACATTTATTTCTATTATTGATTCCTTGGGCACTCAGATTAAAAACAAAAAACCTATGCATGCAAGATAGTTCCCAAAGTAAAATTATTTATATTTTCTTACGAACCTCTAACCCTCTGAGAGAATTAGCAACGTTTGTAGCGCAAAACAAACTAATAGAGTGCAAATGAATATGCATGTAAATACGAAGCGAGCAAACTTTTAGAATTCATATGCACAGCACTTCAGTGACACAAATATTGTAAAAGCTGTTACGTTTAAGAGACGGTGTAGAGAAACTAGAAGCAGAGATATTAAGTTCGAATAGACTAAGAAGATTAAGATTTATAAAATGTATATTTCCACAAGAGAATTGCTTCGACCGGGGAAAGATTTCCAACGACAGAAAGACGAGTTAACACTTCCTATATCATCTGTAAAGCAACTGAGAGATATGTTTGGAAATATTATGAAGGTAAGGTAACCCTTGAAGGTTTTCACTGCATTAACTGCATTTTATTCTATTTCCCTATCTGCAAACAATGCTTGTGTAACTTGCTTCATGTTTCTCTATGGACACAAAACCGACATGTCGAAGGTAAAGACAACTATAAAGACAAACACAAAGACGAAGTTTCTGTTTGAGAGTAGTAATATGAACCATGAGGAAAAGTAAAGCATAAGGACGTAATGCAAATGTGAGGTATTTCGGTTATACATAAGTTTTAATGAAAATTTCCTCGTGTGTACAGCATTTAATTAATTGCTCTTAGTCTCTTAGTTTTTCCCTTTGGGTAAAATGCACTGTGTTCTTCGAAACTTAAATGCTGGTATCAGATAGAAAATGTAAAACAGCATAAATGTTGAAAACAGCAAAAAAATTTAATGTCGAGATTTCATAGGAAATACATGTTTTGACGATCCCCCGAACCCCCCCAAAAACATTTTGTAAAAAGGTTCGTGTGTGAGCAGCATAACGCAAAACGACATGCTCGATAAACACCAAACTTGGTATTTAGGTTCAGTATCTTCCAGAGATGCGACGTAAGATTTTCAAACAAAGTACACTTTACAGGCAAAATCTTTAGATTTTTTTTATTTTCTCAAAAATACCTCTAATAGCCTTAATAGTATATACATTAAAGGTACTTATATGAAAATTAAAATGTATATTTTGAATTTTCTAGGAACAGCCTATGAAGTTCTCTTTATTTTGAAGGAATATTGCATAATTTTGTATAACCGGTAAACCATAAGAGATAGACAAACTTTATTACAAAAAAGTGTAGATGTGTTTAAAATGCACAATTTAACTTTTATTGTGGCATGAGCCATTTCCGAGATATTCGCTCTTATTAGTTTGAATTTTTTTAGCTCCATTTATACCCCGCCTTTAACTACATTGGTCTTATCGGAGACCTTTCCTTTGGAACTTATTGCCTATTGGCAATGGTGGTAAATCTTGCCGTTGGATTTCTGGAACTTTTGTTTTTTTAATCATTAGACCATACACACATTCACTCTCATTCATGCTTCCAGATTCCTTTCTCTCAGACACCACTAATTGGAGCAGAGAACAGTGATTTTTACTACATATGAAGAAATTCTATCCTGCAATACTAAGCTAATAGTGTTTCTGATTGCACACTTTTTTTCTCTCTTTTTGTGAAGAAATTGAATCAGGATTTACATCTAAAGTCTTAAAAGAATCCTGAATTATTAAAACGTATTATTCTTAAAAATACAACTCTAGTTCAGTACATATAATACATTATCTCACACAAGTGTGCCAAATTTCAGACTTTAAGCGTCTACAGGTTTAAGTCTTTGGAAAAAGTAGTTTTGAGATAACTGCGGTTGAAACTTAAGTTCAAACGTATCAAGCCATTACAGGGGAGTAGTCATCATTAGACGCATTCTATGTTGCCTCTTGAATTTGCAATTAGCAGAAAACATGTGTTGAGATTTTAAAAACTTTTAGCGAAAGCTGCGTGAAACTACAAAGTTTTAAACTGATGCACAGTACATTTAAATGTTCTTTTTAGGACATGTTCTTTAAGTGACCAATAAACCTATATATATATTCTGAATTACTAACAATCACAGAATTGGAAAGGTAGAATCGGACGACTCTGTACGGCTTGTGTGTAAGAACAATGAAGCCCAATCACAAAATTATTTTCCATTAAAAATAGAAAATGTCAAATGTTGCTATTTGTCCCCTTAAGTAAGTATTCGAACCCCAGACTGTTGATATATGGTTTTGACATTGGTGCGCCTATTCCAAGGAGTACAAATTCACTGTTCAAGCGTGTCTTTGAATCAAGCTTCAGAGTATGTATATAATTGCCGCGATCGGTAGGCAACACGCGCTAATCTGCTGCATGAGTAGCTGCCGAAACACTTGGCTGAGAGCGAGCTGCTTCATTTCAAAAACCTTTAGAGTTTAACTTGCTCTGCCTCTTCCAATAGTGACAAGGAACAGTGAATGCAACAAACGTATATACATGATAATCGCGACCGCTCAAAATATTTAATGAAAAATGTATTTATTTTATAAGAAAACCTAGTTTTATGCTACCATATGGTTTGTGCTGTAGCAGCTCTGATTATTATAGATGAAACTTTTACGTTACTTACGAAACTTTTTCTACCCATCATTGTTTATCTCCTTTCTACAACCTCTTCACAACAAATTTTATTTTATATCTACTTCATGTTAAATGAGACAAACGTTTGAAGTAATTGCTTCATTACACACTTCATTCCATGTACAAAGCGGGATACATGGCTGAGGCGATAGCCAAGTGTTTAAAAAGTGGATAACTACATAGCAACTTTGAAACGACATACACTTGGCGTGATATAGGGGGAAATAGAAGAATTTGGTATTTATCAGACATTTCGTTTTTTAGTATTAACTGTTCTCCCTCTCTCTCGCTCGCAGCTTCTTGTAATAATGCTTTTTTACCGTTTTCAGGGCACCTTAAAACATGCATTTCCGGTGAAATATCGATATTACTTTGTTTTTTAGTTGGAATACAGTACCTCTCCAGCTCGTATAGACAGTTCGTAAAGAAAGTAAACATTAAATTCAGTACAGATAAAAGCGAAAAACTGATTTTTCAATTTTCATACTGTTGGAGTATTAAGGAAGCAATAGCGATATTTTCCTTTTTCTCCAACTTCCATGTAAAAGAATAGGACAACTTAATAATCATTACAGTGATAGGTAATGGCATGAAGTGATGATAATATAAGTTAACAAATGAAGCCAATACCCAAAAATAGCGTCGATTTACCTCATGGTCTTTTCAAGATGGGAGCAAATCTCTTGAAACATCTTACCCATCTCAGACCTCCGGATTCCTGGAATATTAAACATGGAATTTACCAGGCAGCTGTGAAAAGGTCCTAGTAAGCTTGCTCTACGGGATTTGAAGCCATGATTTCCCAAAACGCTACTGTTTGAGCAATGTTGATCGGTAAAGAACGTTTGTTATCCCAGATATACAGGAAGTAAAACCTGAAGAAAGTACAGATAAATTTAATATTACACTCCTCTTCAGTTTCAGTTCCACACTATCCTGCCTAGATGTAAACGAAGTAGTGTCCGGAGGACATCGGTCTTTTCACTGTAAACTTTTACCTTCATACTGTTTAGATTGTACAAACTAGGGAAAATGTTGCATTCGACCCAAAACTTCGACATCGAAACTCTGCTGAGGTCCTCAGGAAAAAATCTGATGTGTTACACTCACATGACTTTCTCTACTCTTGTACAAACTATTTTTACAAACGCTTCATGTTAATCGAGATGTTAAACTTATTGCTAATTTTCTTGTAGATGCAAGGGGAATATGGTAGTATTTAAGCGATAGTCAAATATTTTAAGAGCTGGTTGCTATGTACGCATTCCATTCTCTTTGCATGTCCAGGACATAAAAATGAATAACGAATTTGAGCAAAAGTATAAGTATTGGAAAATTTAAGGGAATAAGCAATAGCTCGAAAATGGTTCACTCAACAACAAAAATGTATATGACATAAATTGTGTATTTTAACGCGATCTACATTTTTTGTGTAGTAAAATTTTGTCTATCTCTTGTGGTTTACCAGTTATGCAAAAGTCGTTCACAGTGAAGAATACTTTTGGAGACCTTCCCAGAAAATTCGAGATATACATTTCATTTGTCATGAAAATATCTTAAACATATGATATTTTAATCAAAATCGTTAGAGCGATTTTTGAGAAAATTAAAATTTTCGAAAAATGTTCCATGTCAAGGGTAGTCTGGGGTGGGGGAATTTTCTTGAAAACCTTCATGTCGCATCTCTGGAAGATACTAAACCTAAATATCAAGTTTGGTGTTTATCCGACTGTTCGTTTTTGAGTTATGCTGTTCACAGACACACACACAGGCACACACACGGACATGTTTCCCAAAATGTTTTTTTTTTGGATTCAGGGGGTCTCAAAACATATATATGCTGTGAAATATCGGTATCGAATTTTTCGGTGGAATACAATACTTCCCCTACTTACTATACGTAGTAGAGAAAGTAAAAAGAGGACATTTGTAAAATGGTACACGCGCACGTGTGCACATGGATTTGTCTGTGGACAACATAACTTGAAATTTAATTCTGGATGAAGTTCATACCCAAATTTACAGCGTTTAAGAATGCCAAATCAAAAAAATCATCTACCGCAACAATTCTATTCGTGCAAAAAAGTTTGTAACAATTTTGATCAAAGTATAATACTGTGATACTCTTATGATTAGGATTTTCAATTTGAATTTTTTTGAGTAACCCATGAAGTATTCTTCACTTTCCCTTAATTTTATACAACTTGGAGATCATAATATTTAAGAACTCATTACAACAAATCATTTGTGACAAATTTTTCAACTGATGGAACTTGTTTGAGAGCTGCGATTCTGCTTTGTTTTTCCACATGGGTTCAGCAGTAAAAAAAATTGACTTGTGAAAAAAAGAGACCAGTTTTATTTTCGCGTCGTGAAGCAAAATAGATTCTATTACCTAATTTGAAAATATTTCTGGGCAAAAATATATTAGGATTAGTGTAAATGGTAGAAAATAACTTTTGTTATGAAAAGTATAACACATAAGCAGTATCTTCGAGTTGGTAATAGGATTGTGTGTCACATTTCAATTTTTGCATTACAAATTCCGATGTGTGGATAGCCCGTAAATGGGGAAGCAAATAGTCCACAAGGTTTGTTTGAATAGATACTTACCTAATGAAACATTCGAATACAGAAAACCTTGCCATAACTGCTTTTGTCTTGTTTCAAGGCAAAGAAACGTTGCGTGAAGTTATAAACCGAACAATATTTCTTTGTAAAATAAAAATGTAAAACATTAACGTTTACTTCAGCACAGTAAAAAGCACAAAAAAGCTCTGATATTAAGGGCACTAAGTTTCCGCTGTGCAATGTTTCTCTCTAGGCACTAAAACTCTTCTGAAAAGTTTATCGATAAAAGTACGAAATACAAAAACAAAAGAGATATGCTACTTTTTCTGTGTTCTGCCAACAGAGCCATACAATTTACGCAAAAGGAAAACACGTATATTATCCGCACCTAAACCACTTCCCAACCCACGGCGCAGCGGCTCGGAAGTGTTCGAAGAAAACCATTCAAATCAACAGCTGCAACTGCCTTTAAATCCTGGAATAAACACAGAAAAATACGCATCCCGCAGAAACGTGGACAGCGGTGCCCGGAGAAATTTTATTTCTCTTGGAAAATAATGTGAGCTTGAACTGTCCCCGCAAAACCGAGCCTAGGTGGAGACCCAAACCGCACCGCCTGACAATGCCCCTGAAGAATAGGCTACACTTGTACTAAAGGTTGGCTATTTTCATTGGGTGGGTCGCAGAAAACAAACCGTTCCCATTAATTGCAGAGAAACACTTCTGTCTTCCACCTCGCGTTATATGCGGCATCTGGGTGTTTAAACCTCCGGAAACATTTCAGACTTGCTGATCAATCTTATCAATTGGAAGGAGAAATAAAAGGTATTCTAAAATTCTGGCACATGTCTTACAGATAAAAAGTAAATATGATATACATACTTCCACAACCTTTTCTACCAAAATCCAGATACTCTTTAATTATTACACCATTAACATAAAAACCTTCTTTTCACTTTGCGTTAACTATTTGCATAGATGCTGTTTCAACTAAGGTAACATGGACTTACGCACATGCAAAATGCTTAATCAAACCTCAGTGATGACCTCATGCAAAGCATAATTGCCATCACGCAACACCTAAATATTTTCAATGTGGCAAAACTTGACTATGACTATGTTTAAAAATACTATAGCCCCCCAAAAGTTACCTGAATTAAGCTGTGCTTGAACGAGTTCTGCAATGTTTCTCTACTAAGATTTTACTTAAGGTCTCCAGTTATTTAAAATTCAATAAAAAAGCAAGAGGCCCGTCACCGGCTATTTCCGAAATTTCAAGGTATACATTTTATTTTCACGCTTAAACTTTAAATATTATGTATTTAAAAACCTATACACCCATTTTTTTAAGAAAACAAAAATGGGTGTATGAATTTTTCCATTAAAAGCTTTTTTAACGCGGGAATATTTCTTGGAAGTCTTTGTCTTGCATTATTAAAAGGAGTTTGGCTTAGGTATATAACCGTATATGTGCTGGAATTTTAATTTTTGAGTACGCTGTTCGCAGAGAGATAATGACGAGCCCACATAAGCACACAACCTTTTACAACAAATACCTGTTGGATTCAGGGATCTCAAAAGCCCACTTCCAGTATAATTTCAAAATTGAATTTCTGGTAGAGTTCAGCACTGCCTTTGACTTACATAAGCGGCAGAGAAAGTAAGAAAAGAAATTACGTGGAATTTATTGCTGTATTACTGTGATGTAGCAATAGAATTTTTAAATTTAAGCATTGTTTTATTACACTAATAACAGAACTAAATAGCCATAATGCTAGTGATGAAAATGAGTTATAATTAATATCACTAAAAATTCGTTTAATTTTACACTTTAATTGGTTTACGTAATTTTCTGGTTAGCTTCTATTCGTTATTAAAGAAGTTAGTAAAATATAGGAGTTGAGATTTTATTTCGATGTTATAAATGATATGTAAACTCCTTGGCTTTCATATATAAAATGTTGAGCACGTTGCATACTTTATGCACACAGGGTAGTACAGCTGTATATTTTGACATAACTTTCCTAATGGAAATGGAATGAACACAATTACACCATAACTGAGAAACAAATTTTAGGACCTAAAATGTGGTGAATGCCTGCGGTATAAAAGCACAGGGAACTAAAGAAGGCTCATGTCTACTCAAAGTAGATGATGTGAGGGTTACTGCTCTTCTCGGCGCTGTGCGAACACCGAAGAAGGAACGGGAAGGGAAACAAAAAGAAAAAAGAGACAAGAAGAGTATTAAAGCGACTGTCGTTTGTTTGTGAATCCGTGTATGTCAGGGAGGTTTAATTATTAACGTAAATATTTTTCAGCACCACTGAAGAACGATGTGACAAACTAGTGTATGTATTTCGTTAACCCGCTGAGGGTCTAACAGTCTTGGTCATTAGCAGCAATTTTCAGGGCTTATCAATCCATATAATTTTCATTTAATATATTTAGTGGTTAGAAACTGGTCAAATTTCGTTACAACCCCCATCTTGTAAAACCTGCTTCTAAATAGTATCAAAATTAAGATTTATTCTTCTCCTCTTCCGCCCCCATGCTTTGTTTTAATGCTCGCACTCCTAAAAAGTCTGTTGTTACATTCACATGACTTTTTCTACCCTCTATCACGTATTAGTGGGTACATAAAATGTTCTTACCAAGTTTATTTTTCTATCTACTTAAATAATCGAGATAAACATTTCTGGAAATAGCTGCAATACAAATTTCGTTATAGATACAAAGGGAATAGCAGCACGCTTTAGAACTGGACGCTATATGCTGGCCTTAAAATTCCACTCTCTTTCCATGCAATCGCGAGAAACAACTCAAAATCGACGGGACTGAAAAGAATGACTCAATTGAACCAATAATAACGCATATCTCAGAAATGGTTTATGCCACAAAAACGTTAGTTGAAATAAAGTGCGTGTTTCAAAAAGATCTCCACTTTTTGTGTAGTGCGTTTTCGTCTATTGCTTAACGTTTACCAGTTATACAAGATTATACAAAATTCCTTCCGAATGAAGCCCTTCACAGGCTATTCCCAGAAAATTAAAATTCACATTTTACTGGTCATGTAAATATCTTTAATATATGGTATTTTAATAAAAATCGTTAGTCAGGTTTCAGAACCCAAAAATTTATAAAAGGGCAGTTTGGGGTGGGGAATTTTTCTGAAAATCTTTGTGTCGCATCTTTGGAAGGTACTGAACCTAAATACCAAGTTGGTATTTATTCGACTTTCCATTTTTGAGTTATGATGTTCACACACACATTTTTCTAAAGATGCCTTTTCTTGAATTATATGGGTCTGAAAACATATATTCCCGGTGAAATACCTACATCAACGTTTTGGGTCGAATAAAATACTTCCCCTGCCTACTTTACGTATTAGAGAAAGCAAAAACCCTTGAAGGTTTTAAATCTTTGACCACAATCACAACATTATCAAAACTATCACCCGTTTCCCCCTTCACTTTCAGCCAAAACGACCATTTTCTTAGGGCTCTGCCTAATAAAAACACCATGAGAGTACAAAACTTTCCTAACACCTTTAAATCTATCACGAATACCAATTAGTGGAACTGAAACTAGGTTTCTTTACAAGAGATTTGAATCGCTACAAGAAAACACGACGTTAGACAACATCTTGACTTATTTTCTTGTACTTCTGGGATGCACAACAACTTCAAACCAACTTTATAACAGCAATCAGCAAGAGGAAGATTTGCGAGGCAAAGAATATCACGATTGTATCAAAACAGTAAAAGAATATCAACACAATTGCATTACTGTTCCCCGTCGTAAAACACGTTTATAATCTATCTCACAAGTTATGGGACAAACAAACCGGTATAAGCAATCAAGAAATCAAAAAGAACTAGTTTCTTCTTAAGGTAAAAAAGATACCGGACCCCAACTCCACGGCTTGCGTGAAATAGCTTTCATTTGTTAGGCTTGATTCTCTGCGTCATTATCTCTTCATTCTACAACACACAGGGTTTTGCCACTAATGTTGAGTTCATTTTATACGGAACGCAGCATAACTTGGGTTACTGAAAAACAAAGCTGGCTGATGCCATATGTCAGGGCGGTCAACGTTCCAACTCGAGTCACTAGATATACGAGGGCTTATCAATAAAGACTGAGACTGATTTTTTTCTGTAGTTTCCTTGATAGTTTTATGTCTCTACCACGAATACCTGAAAAGAGCAGGGTTTCATGTATAATGTCCATAAGCGACAGCACTCTCGTAACGGTAGGTTGGTAGTAATGCTGTATATTGTTGACCGTTGACCCTACCTGAATTTCGCATACCACAAAATGGAGGTGACACGAGAGGAACAATACAGCGCAATAAAATTTTATTTTCGTTTAAATCATACAGCCTTGAAACTTTCGAAAAGCTGAAGCAAGCATACGGTGAAGATGCACTACCTCGTGCAACGGTGTTTAGGTGGTTCAAGGACTTCAAAGAAGGGGGAGTCCTTTGTGCTAAGCAAGGTGGGCCTGGTGTTTCGGAATGGAATGATTTACCAGCATGCAGTTCCCCCCCTCACACTACTGTTACAGCAGCTACTACACGTCAGTAATGGCTACACTGAGGAAGCACATTAAAAAGGAAACGTCCAGAACATCATCGGAATGGGTGGCGACTTCATCACGACAACGCGCGGCCTCACGTCGCAAATCAAGTCCAGGAATTTTTGGCTAAATTCAACATTACCTGTGTGCCGCATCCGCCTTAAAGCCCCGGTCTTACCCCCTGTGATTTCTTTTTATTCTCATTACTAAAGGCAAAGCTCCGGGGCATTCGATTTGAGAGCACTGAAGAAGTGCTAAAGAAAAGTGAGGCAATTCTCAAAGATCTGACAAAGAATGGCCTGCACCATGTGTTCGAGGACTGGCAGAGACGCTATAAAAAGTGCAATCGGTTAGGAGGGGACTACTTTGAGAAAGATCATGTCAACATTGAAATGGAGTAATAAATATCTGTGAAAAAAATCAGTCTCAGTCTTTATTGATCAGCCCTCGTATAACCAGAGAAATCACCAGAGAACCTATTTACAAAAACGCAGTGTTTCGGTCCTCTACTAGTTTGAGTCATATCATATATGCTACTCAGTACTATTATTTTCTTTGATACAAAGGTCATCACTTTCCTTCTCCGCTGTAATCGATGATTACTTTACAAACTGCATAAACCTTCATTATTAAGGGGACAAGGTAGTCTGAACACCTTAATTGTGTTAAATTACCACTGCTCTTAATGTTCTCAATGGATTTTGCTGGTAATTTTATGAATTATTCTATAAATCATGACAATTATTTCAAGTGGTTGTTTGCATTGATAGCTTATGTAGTTGATCTCCTAAAAATTATTTCATTCAGCAGAAAAATAATAAAATTTACTCTTAAAACATGTGAACCTTTTTCTCTGGTACTACTTGCAATACACAATCACACTTTTGTATGCTTGTTCTTAGTATAATTAGCTATCTTCTGAACCTCAATTATTTAGTTATGTGTATCAGTTCACTAGAAACTGAAAAAAAACGTTATTTGCAAAGTCAAAAAAGTAAAACTGTGGAAAATTTGCAATGTTGTTGCTTTATTAATATAGCTTTATAATACATTATAAAATTACGATTATGATTCAGAAGGTTTAGCTATGTGTTGCATATATATGTACTGAAAATTTCAGCTCTCTACCTCTCATACTTTCTGAGAAAAAGGTACACAAGTATACAAAAATGAGGTTTTGAGAAAACTGGATTTAAAGTTTGACATTAAAATTCTGACACACTTCAGTACATTCCATCTGCAACTTCATTCCTGGATTGCTTCAGCTTTTCCAATTGTCTTCTCTTGGTCCTAGCCTCTTTTGTTAACTGTTAACTGTTCGCTGGGCATGATATACTCGTTCGTTGTTGAAAGATACAAAAATGCTGTAAAACAGTGCGTTGCATGACAGCTTTAAAGGAATGAAGACTAACATTTAAATGGTATTTAAATGTCTTAAAAACCTCTTAACTCCAAAAAGGTATATAATTTTCTGAAACTGGAAATAAGAGAGATTTTATTAGTGTCTAAAACAAAAAATGTGATTTTTCACCATTTCAGAGTACCTTGTCCCCTTAAAATAAGTACTGAACGTGCAAGGAATTGGTTTATATAACACGCGTATGTTATTAAACGCTTCAGATTAATGTACTGTAATAGTATGAAGAATAGCTTATAGTTACGTTTTAATATGATTTCGGCGTGCTTAAATAAATCTACTTCCTCTACAAATGAAACCCCCACACAAACGCACAATGCTTACAACAAAAATTGAAAAACAATACATATTTTTAGTTGACTATAAAGGTAACACTTAGTAATGAATAGTAATCTAATAATAATAATAATAATAATAATAATAATAATAATAATAATAATAATAATAATAATAATATCCTCATATTAATATATTAACTAAACTAATATTACGTTATTTTCCCAACGTTTTGGGAGCCAGATTTGAAGTAGGTGATGTATTATTTTTACGTTGTTATTTGCCCAACGTTGGGCGCAAATTTGAAGTAGGGGTTGTATTATTATTTTTACGTTGGGGAGCCGAACTTGAAGTTGGTTGCAACCGCACGTATGGTACCCGCTTTCCGGTAGCCTTCGCCCCAAATGTACTTTCCGGTGGCCTTTGCCCCCAAAACAATGTTTAAAAAGATATTAACTTTGTAATTTTTGACTGTTTCTTTAAATATTATATATTTATGTTTGCCTCGGCTGCGTCAGTATTTTTGTTAGAGACATGGATGTCTTAGCAGGGCGTGGTACGACTGAAGAATGTAAGCTTACACAGATTTTAAATTTTTCTTCACTCCATTTATTAATGCTTGACACGATTTAAATAACACTTTACTGATATAGAGAGCTGTGAGATTCTTTTGTTAATTACTTGCACTTTTTAACACGTAAACAATTTTCGTCTCACGCTGAATACGTATTACATTTTTTTTAGGACATGTCTCGCGTCTGCCTACAACCAACGTGTCCAGTTATGAGCACTGTCTACAAGCAACTGACTAGACTTGTAAATTTTGCTATATTTCAGTTTCTGATCCAATAGAATACCTTCATTTAACTAAAGCTTTTTCTGTTGATTGGCTATTTTTTTTAAATTGTCACAAAAATTACATTATTGCTTCCAAGAATACAAGTAGTATTGTTAAACTTTCAAATTCATTATTGCCTCAAGGTTACCTTATTGTTAGCAACTTTTAATCTATTATTCTCACAGCTCCTACATTATTAAAATTACGTAATACATTCACATAACATTATTACATGTATACAATAATATAAACATATACAATGACTGTAATATACACTTTTTATATATTGTTACATACACATATTGCTTTAAGGCGGGTTGTTATTGAATTTATATACATAATTTGACTAAAATCATTTAAGTGTTAAAAATACTGCCTTAACATAAATCGTAATATAATTAATATATGATGTAATTAATATTACAACCAGTGCGTCAATTGGTGGCCAAATGATCGGCGTGCAAAGTTTAATCACCTGCGAATGTAAAAAACAAGGCGCCAAACATAACAGATACATGTCTAACCTTCCCAGCGCTGTAGCAGTTGCGTATTTGCGGAGGGGTTGCCGATAATTGTGATTTAATTCATAATGGCGGAAAAAATATAAAAGTTGCACTTTAGTAAACTCTCGTATTGATCTATATACTTGCAAAAACATGATCTAAGCATTCACAAGGATTGCTGACGAGCAGAATCGCACTGCCCTTGTGTACTCTTGACGTGTTTGTGCATGTGGTTAAAACGCCTGTGACAAGCATGCTACTATTGAACTCATGTAATGTCTTCAGGAAATTTAGTGAGGAATTTCATTTACTCACAAAAAAAAAATACAAATTGAAATGTATACCGGTTAATACACTCTTGGGCAAATTTGCACTATAACGCTACACATGCAAGGTCAACAGGTGGCGGAATGATAACCCCAAATTAATCAAAACTGCGCTCGGGATGAAGTCAGTACTTCAGGATGAAAGCCTAGAGACACTAGTAGATCAAGTTTAGGACAAAGAAATCATTGCATTGCATATTTATGCTTCACATTGAGTACCATGCTTGTTATAATTACTGTTCTTATCCTGTGTTTGCTTCACCTTTCCAGTCACTTCTCCATATGCTGAACAAGAAAGCAAATCCAATACTCATGAATTTTAGTTTTCAGAATGCAAGAAAGAAAAGAAGCAGGATTGTTTGAATAACGGTGTTAAATTGATCTAAAATGCATTTTAGGTCGTATACCTTCTTCCAGCTGCTGATACAAATTGAAGAATTACACCTAAAAGTAATTTGCAGGGCGGCGCAGTGGCCAAATGGTTAGACCGCTCACCTCTCACCGAGGCGGCCCGGGTTCAATCCCAGGGATCCGCATGTGTATTTGTGGTGGACAAAGCGGCGTCTGAGCGGGTTTTCTCCGGGTTCTCCGGTTTCCTCCGCCATTCATTCCACCAGCTGCTCCATCGTCACCTTTCCTTTCATCCATTTCACCATCATTTCGTTTCATCTACTTCCTTCCTCCCATACAGGCTGAACACCCATCCTGGATATTCTGTCTGATCTTTGAGTGTCTGCTCCTCGACGGGCCTCTGACCCCGGGCACCCGCCTGTAAGTCCTGGGGGGTGTAAGAGGAGGTTAAACAGAGAAAGAAGTAATTTGCAGTAAAATATAATAGCTGTTATTCTATTTTAAAAAAAATCTTAATTTTTGTGTAGTGCTTTTATGTCTATCTCTCTTAATGTTTGCCAGTTATGAATGAAGAGGGTTTCACAGATTATTCCTAGGATATTTTATTTAGCCTGTAAATATCTAAAATATATGGTACATTAATCAAATCCGTTATTGTCATTTTTGAGAAAGGCAAGAATTTGGAAACATTTTGCATGTAAAGGATATTTTGGGGTGGAGGATTTTCTTGAAAATGTTCGTATCACATCTTTGGAAAATACTTAACTTAAATACCAGTTTGGCATGTATCTAGTTTTCGTTTTTGAGTTATGCTGTTCACACACAGATACACGGGTCTTTTTTCTAAAAATGCGTTTATTTCGGGGGGCCTCAAAACATATATTTCCGGTGAAATCTCAGGTATGTGGTAGAGGAAGTAAAAACCACGCAACCATAACGCCGAGGTACACTTTTTCTAAAGTCAAATGGCCATCGTTGCTTTTAGGTTGTAATCAAAATGCAGTTCTTAACAGTTTATACAGAAACTCTAGATGGTGAAGACTCCATTTAAATCTCCAGGACTGCAATCGTTTCGCACAAATGTGGGTCGCGTAACATTCTCCAAGCCTTAAGACGTCAGAAGCAGAACAACATGTCTATGGAAATGCCTGGGATTCAAACCAGGATTCAAAATCTAGGGTAACGGGAACAACACTTTCCTTTTCCTCTGATAGGTTCGGATTTCTCTTAGAAAACAATGAAAAAAAGAGAGCCAATCATGAACGTGATGCAATGTGCACTCCCGGAAGAGGAAAGCCACAAAGAAAATTAGTACCGGTGTTGGCGAAAGTGTGGCTTAACCTTGACCACCACAATGCGACAATGAAATACTATTGAGCAACACGCCAGGATGTAGTTGCGCTCTCCGAGGCGTATAATTGCACATTCCATTTACTGGCGGGAAAACTGTAAAACTATGCCACGCGGAAACATTAATAGAGTTGAAAATACAATAAACAACAATAATTATACTTATGTAAGGCATTTGCACATAGAACTGCGTATTACGTACTTATATATTGGTATTTATTATACTATATCGTCTAGTGGGATGCAAGAAACTTCAATATTACGCAAACTGACATTTCCAGAATAATATATACAGAACTACTATATATACATACGGGGTCATTTAGAAAGAAGTAGCGTATTTCATATTATTTCAAACAAATTACCAAAGTCAGAAACACATTTCACACGTTAGTGGAAACAGAAGTTTAAAGCTTAAAAACCCAGTCTTGGAACTTCCATTCATTGGCATTTTTACGAGGGTGGATCGAAAAGTAATGCACAATAATTTTTTTCTGCCTTGGTATTACAGCTGGAATGTTGCAAATTCACACAGATACAGTTTGAAGTTCTCACTACAGAGGGTATTTTTTGTTTCGTGTGCAGCTCTAGCGAGAGGAGTGTGAACTACGCAACAAGGATGTCGCCCATGTTACTGTCGCCAACATGTGAAGAGCAGAGGTGTGGTCCGATATATGTGGGACAAAGGGCATAAACCGAGTGAAATTCACAGGGACATGCGTGGCGTGTATGGGGATGATTGTATGGACCGTAGCAATGTCTCCAGGTGGTGTACATTCTTCCTAGAGTGCCGTGCGAGCCTTAGTGATTCGCCATGCTCCGGGAGGCCGGTAACCCCGCAGAATATCAGGAGCATTGAGGCGGCAATTGTGAATGACCGGCGTGTGCAACTGTGAACCTTATCGTAACAGTTCCTATGGTGCAGTGTATGATATTGTTTATGACACGTTGAAATTTCGTAAAGTTAGTGCTCGTTGGGTGCCTAAAAGCCTGACCGATAACCACAAGGACCAGCGAATGATGATGAGCTTGGATCGCCTAACGCGGTACACCGCAGAAGAGCATGACTTTCTGAAAGGAATCGTCACTGGTGATGAGTCTGGGCATACCATTACACGCACGAAATGAAGCAGGCAAGTATGGAGTGGAAACATGCCGGTTCCCCAGTGAAGTAAAAATTCAAAGTGACTCAATCTGCCAGGAAAGTGCTTGTGACGGTGTTCTGGGATATGCATGGTGTTGTATTGGTGGACTTTGCTGAACACGGGATCGCTGTAAATGCTGCAGCAGCCTACATAAACTTTGGTGAAGTTGCGACGTGCTCTTCATGACAAACGCCACAGCATGAATGCTGTCAAAATTCTTCATGACAATGCTCGCCTCCATGTTAAAAAATCACCAAATTTGGTTGGTAGGTGCTCCAGCATCCACCATACAGTCCGGACCTTGCTCCGTCAGCCTTTCATCTGTTTGGCCTCTCCTGGCCGGCCAACGCTTTGCGACAGATGCGGAAGTGAAATCAGGAGTCCGTAGATGGATATACTCCAAGGAATCGGACTTCTACGAACAGGGCATACTGAAACTGGTATCACGATGGGAGAATGTGTTGAGAAACTTGGCGACTATGTCAAAAAGTAGGTAAAAGGCGCAAGTTCATTTGTAATTTTGTTGTTTTAACTATTAAACTTTTTTTGTAAAAAATTTATTATGCGTTACTTTTCGATCCGCCCTCGTAATACATATTATTCTATCCATACGCCACGTATTTGATACTGACTAATAATGTTTAGCAATGGCTGGGATGTCAAACAATCACAGTCGTTTATATTATAATGTGCTTGCAAGGATGTTATTTTACGAGATAAAACTTCAGCCCTTACTGAACCTTAATAATATCAGTATGCAGTGATAAATAGCGTACCTTATGTCGATACCGTCGACACCTCGCTACTCTCGATATTCGGTGGAATCGAAGTCTAATATACATACTGAGGCTTTCACGGCTGTCGTCACAACTAATAATTGAATTACTGCTATCCGGGCTTGTATACCGTGGTCTAGAAGGCATCGTAGATACCGACATTTCGTCAAGTACAGTGCTTGGCATCTTCAGGGTGAAGTGATTCGTTGTCTACGGTGGTCAGAGTCTGAATGAGTCAGCCTCTATAAGCCACGGCAACTTGGAATACCGGTATTACGTGATTGCTATTATGGCACCGGTGCCGTAATGAGCCAATTATTCATGATATTCAGTACAGTAACAAACCTGCTTATAATGCCAGGATTGCATAAAAGTTATTTATAGTTCTTCAGACAAATCCAAAGATAACAGTCCGTTTTACAAACTTAAATATGCGCTTTATTATGGAACACCTCTATAAATGAACGGATGAACGTATCAAGTTACATGTTCATAGATTTCTCTCTATCTCACTATCGTTCGTGCGACAAACATTCATCCGTGCCGTAAATCCGTAAATATCAATATCCACTTATTGTATAAGTTACTATTATTTTAACCAATATATCACCTTACTAGGTTGCCATAAGTAACAAACCTCGGAATGTGTTTTCATTGGAAGCGCCGAGGGCGGTGTTAACACTAATTTGTGGCAGAATATTTCAATTAAAACAAAAACGTTACCAACCATCTATACAAAACGACAGTTATATCTAATATTAGCAACGGGACACTGCACAAAATTTATTTATGTGTAAACCCAGGGTTCAAAAAATTAAATGATATTCCACTTTTCCTTTTAAATAAACTGTCTTTAGTAATATCACGAGTTCGTTTAGTTTTTCGGTAATTTAATTCAGGTTAACGAATAATTATCTAACGGCAACATTCAGCAATAGAATTACGACCTTTCCACTTTTAGTAGAACCACTTAAGTGAATACAATGCAACTTTTTTTATAATTTGAGTACAATCACTGAATGGCTTACCTGATTTCATACCACCTTTTTGTTTCGTTTTATATTATTATACCGCCTCTTTTATATTTTATCCGCAGATATCTCGCCATTTTTACAGTTTGTACCAACAGAAAAATGCATCAGAATAGGCCTCCTAGACCATCTTCGCATCGAAGCAGTGGTTATAAGAATAAAAACAAGGAACGTAGGAGAAAAACTATCACTTATTAGTTTTTGAGCCCCTGCTTTAAAGCTATCGATTAAGTTCGATTCTGATTGGTGAATAAACTACCAATGAGCTGTACATTGGCTGAAAGGAGTTCGCATGTTGAGGCAGTGTTTTTAAATAATTTCTGTTAAATTATATAATATATAAATTCAATAACAGCCCGCCTTAAAGCAATATGTGTATAAAACAATATATAAATAGTGTATATTACAGTCATTGTATATGATTATATTATTGTATACATGTGTAATAATGTTATGTGAATGTATTACGTAATTTAATAATATAGGAGCTGTGAGAATAATAGGTTAAAAGTTGCTAACAATGAGGTAACGTTAAGGCAATAAGGAATTAGAAAGTTTAAATGCTACTGGTAATTCTTAGAGCAACAATAATGTAATTTTTGTGACAGCTTATAAAATAGCCAATCAACAACCAGAAAAAGCTTTAGTTAAATGAAGTATTCTATTGGACTAGAATTAGCCAATCAGAAACTAAAATGGAGCAAATTCAGAAGTCAGTTGCTAGTAGACAACGTTTTTAACCAGACGAGAGATGCATCCTCGAGAAATTTAATACGTATTTAGTGTGAGACGAAAATAGTTAACGCAATAAAAAGTGCAAGTAATTAATAAAAAAGCTCACAGCTCTCTCTATATCAGTGAAGTGTTATTTAAATCGTGTCAAGCATTAATAAAAGGAGTGAAGTAAAATTATAATCTGTGTAAGCCTACATTCCTCAGTCGCACCACTCCCTGCTAAGACACTCATGTCTCTAAAAACAACTATAAATACTGACGCAGCCGAGGCAAACATAAATATATAGTATTTAAAGAAACAGTCAAAATTACAAAGTTAATATTTTTTTTAAACATTTTTGGGGCAAAGACCACCGGAAAGTATATTTTGGGGCGAAGGCTACCGGAAACATTTTGCCATACGTGCGGTTGCAACTACTTCAAATCGGCTTTCCATACGTAGCAGCAACAAATAAAATCTTCTTCAATGTAATTATTATAATTATTATCTATGCACATCCACAACATCCCGTATTTAATATGCTTACGTGGCTTCGGCGGTGCAGCGGTTGGTTAGAACTGCTTGGTGGTTATGTTTAGAGAATATACTTTGTAGACGTAGGAAAGTCAATCAGCCACAATGTTATTCGAGAAAAAGAAATTTAACAAAGTAGCTGCAGAATCATAGATAAAAATCTGAGGAATGTAAATTATATCATTCGTTTTACACAACAACCGGAGGGACACTGGTAATTATGAAATACAAGATGTCTTTACTCTGCAGGAAAATAATGGTTGCAGTGTTCTGGTATGTCTAATTGTCTTTCCCCCAGATAAGAGCCGAGCACGCAGCGAACATATTGCAGGTTGTCACCATTGGACTAATTGGCGATTAATCTGAAAACGCTCCCTGCTAAGCAGAAGTAAGAGCCCTAAGACAACCAGCCATCCATCAAGAGCTGTCTCTTTTACATGAGCACATCCCACATTTGGAATGTCACTGAAATGCTTATGATAAATGAATACCATTATGGGATCCCTCTGTGACACATGAATACACGCGCGGCAATAATCCCTCGATCCTTAATTTATTATTTGCTGTTTCCAAATCCTCACGTAGAGGCGCTAGATGTGCGGAACAACAAAATGTGCAGTCTCTTTCGGAAAATTTAAACCCTGCTGAAGTGTTTTTAAGGGGTAAATTAAACTTGAGTTTCGTTTATGGACGCTCTTTAACTACTGTTGTTCTTAGCGTCCCATTCTATATTGGGCGTGAAAGACGCGAAATTTTGTTCAGAGGCCTCATTATCAGGCTTGAGGTTCTTTTACGTGCCGTAAATCTACGACACGGAACCAGCGGCTTTACTTCCCTTCCGAAGGAAGCCATGCTAAGGACTTTTACATCAGAAAAAAATCCATCGCCCACCTCCGGGTTTGAACCCGCGACCTCAGGAAGAAGAGGTATCCCAAAACCATGGAGGACAACTTTTTAAGGGATGGTTCACTGTGTAGGTCAGTATAGAATTTCCACGTCTTTTAGCATTGCCTAATCCAAAGCACCAGTCTGTGTTCCCTCATTCAAAGAACATACTTGGCAGACAGAAATGAAAATATAATCATGCATTTAGATAGAAAACACGATGAGTTTTGGGTGTCATACTGAACCAAATTTAAAATTGGATTCTCGTATTATTTATGCTTGTAAAAAAGTAAACTTTTTCTTAAGTAAACTGAAGCATTAATTTAAAATGGCCATATTAAAAGCTATTGGATTACTTATACATTCCTATTTGTGATAGAAGCTAGTGAATGAGCTGTTAAAATTATTATGATTCACTCCCATGAACTGTTGATTTAATAATCAATTTTTAATGAACTGATTGTTCAGTATCTTCACAATGCTGACACTGCATACAGTGTCCTTATCGTTCCCTATCTTCTCCCTCTTGGCTCCGTCTCGTAAACATCTGGTAGATGCTGTGCCATTTATTGATGCTGTTATTAAATATTATGATGCTTTATTGAGTAGCGATGAAAAGTTAATCAGGTTTGTCAGGTTTCAGTATTTAGAGAATAAATAAAAAAAGTCAGTTGAACTCGCAGTAAACAGTGTGAATGAGTTGTATAGTACATAGCAATGAATACACAGAGAAGTATGTATTTTGTCATTCGCTGCACTCTTTATTATCACGTACTAAGAGGTGTGTAAAGTTACGATGCTTTGGTAACAAGAACGCCTTCCTGATGAAGAATGGCTGGTCCTGAATCAGCCGTATCGCTGAAGTAACACCCATACTACAGTATCTACTGCAACTGCAAATGAAGTAAACCGGAATACATAATGATAGAGCTAGAACATCCAGTCATTCCCCCTTTTTGTTTTCTTCCTTTCTTCTTTTTACTCTTTTTTTTATCCCTAGCAGCTTCAATACTCATCGGCCCGCCCCGGAGATACGAGTATTTATAGAAGAAAACAAAACTAAGTAATATCTGTAGAGAATAACTCAACAGAGATGGTCACTATAACGACATGCCTATTAAAATGATAACATTGTTAATAACACAACGTACTTTATGCCAGATATTAAAGGAACCAAAACTATTGCCTTATTCTTACATTACACTATTTCCGTTCATAGTTAGAGATGTTAAAACTGCCAAGCCACATGTGGATTTTAGTACAGTAAACGAAATACAACTTATCATGGCACTTATTCAATACGTAAATGTTGAAATAGGAAATGCATCTGTCAGATGCCTCTTCCATCGAATCATGGCATTCCTTATGTAAGTTTTAAATGTTTTCTTAAATGCTTTCTTTCTGCATAACATAAGTGTTAGCGAAATTATAGTCTTTGATTTGGCAAATTAAATCCATCTCAGGAAAGAATTTAATTTTGAAATGCTCTAGGTAGTTCTGGAAGGATGTCACAATGATAATCTCCCTGCGTGGGTCTCTCAAACAAAGCTTCCTTATTCATAAGTGTGAAAGAGATGCAAGTTACCTTGTTAGCTGATTGAAAATAATGTATGGGTAGTAATATAAAACTGTGAAGACGTTAGGTGGAAATGTAATACATCCTAGTTAGAAACACGATCCCAGAGGTTCTGATACTTGTTGGCGAGCAAACAATTTTAAGGTAGTTCTGTCTAATGTGTCTACACTGTCAGACAGATTAAATCTCACCTTTTGATCCACCTCAGCCGATTTTAGCAAAACATTCTTCTTTCTCGCTAAGCCCACAAGCAGAAGCCTTGGGAAGTAGCTGTAAGGCCATAAAAGTGACAAGATCACGTTCCATTCCCAACACTGACCTACCGTAATGAGCTTGCGGTTGAGTATCACAGTATATCACTATGGCTATCTGTGGAGCAATCTCCTCCACGCTGCTTGTTAACATGCACGCGAATCCCAAACTCGCTTTGTTGTAGAAGCGCAATAACTCTGTAGCTACGGAACATCAAACATGTATCCCGAATTTGTAAATCCATAAACAGCAACGCTGCTCGCAAAATAAGCTGCAGAAGTGAACTCAGTTAAGCTGTTTACATTCTTCAAAATGCCTTCCACAAATTTGTTTAATCGTTATTGCGCTCTGTTTACTTTCTTTCTCAGAGAGTATCAAAAGAAAATACTATTAAAAAGGGTGAATGCGATGGAAACAAACCAAAGCCAAGTGGAATTCGAGTAGCCAAGTATCCCCATCCCATACTTTTGATTTCCTAACACAGGTAATGTTTAAATACTCCTGAACATACTACTATAATGTTGAGGCAGTGCTTTTAACACTTAAATGATTTCAGTCAAATTATATAACATATAAATTCAATAACAGCCCGCTTTGAAGCAATATGTGCATGTAATAATTTGTAAAATGTATGTAACAGTCATTGCATATGCTTATATTATTGTGTACATGTTCAATAATATTATATGAATGTATTACGTAATTTAATAATGTAGGAGCTGTGAGAATAATAGGTTAAAAGTTGCTAACGAGGTAAAAATGAGGTAACCTTGAGGCAATAATGAATTAGAAAGTTTAAATGTTACTATAAAAATAGCCAATCAACAACAAGACTAAGCTTTAGTTAAATGAGGTATTCTATTGGATTAGGAATAGACAATCAGATACTTGAAATATAGAAATTTACAAGTTTAGGCGGTTGAAATCAGTTCAGTTGCCTGCAGACAGCGTTACTAACCAGACGCAAAAAGTGTACTCAAGAAATTTAATACGTATTCGTGTGAGACGAAAATAGTTATACGTGTTAAAAAGTGCAAATAATTAATTAAAGAATCTCACAGCTCTCTATATCAGTGAAGTGTTATTTAAATCGTATCAAGTATTAATAAAAGGAGTGAAGTAAAATTATAATCTGTGTAAGCCTACATTCTTAGTCGTACCACAACCCTGCTAAGATAAACGTGTCTCTAACAATAATACTGACGCAGCCGAGGCAAAAATAAATATATAATATTTAAAGAAACAGTCAAATTACAAAGTTAATATTTTTAAACTTAGGGCAAAGGCTACCGGAAAGCGGGTACTATACGTGTGGTTGCAACGAATTTCAAGTTCGGCTCCCCAACAGTCGAAATACAACAAAATACGTTTCTAAATGTACATTCTAAATTTTAAATGGTAAATCAGGAGCGCTAAACGAAAGTATGGTCTATAAACATAATAAAAAGGAAGAAACACAATTTTATACTTTTTCTAGATTTTCAATCAGTTCCCTTATACAGCATCAACAACCATAATAATACGTAGCATTTACTATTACTTAGAATGTCCCACACGTTTAAATATTTAATAGATTAACTTCAATTTTCAGTAAAGCCTGAAAAATGATTACTAAAGCAAGTCGCATGTCCAATTTTTAAAACCAATCACCTAATTACCTTATTTATTAAATATTTTCCGAAATTGATATTCGTAAAATACAGAAAATACATAATTGGAGGAGATTTATTTTGTTTATCGCATAGCTTCATTTGAATTTAAAAAAGAAAACTCCAATGTGGTTTTATTTATAATGGTCTGTTAAAGCAAAAATAAAGGTTTCAGTAGGATGTAGCAAACTCAGCACGTGGGCCATTCTAAATTGACATACAAAAACTGATTAAATAAAAAACAAAGGGAATAATCTCTCTTAAACAAATTCTCATAGTTCATTGATACTGTGTTGACGATCTTCATATTACATTACCATAGCGTGGTAGACTTCAGATCGCTCAAATGGAAACGCTGGATTTTTAAGTATTTCACGGGTGGACGTTGGGCCTAGTAAAAGTTAAACGTATGTTGTAATGACTGTATTTTAGACTAAACTTTCTCGTAGTCCCTTCCTTCTAAGTCTCACCGTTCCAAAAGCATATTCTCACCATATCTGCAATGGAATTTGCCGTTCTATAAGGGTAAAAGGTATGAATTAAACTGGAGTTAGCTATAAAAGGATATTAAAAGCTTTATCCCAGCAATGTAAAACCTGCTAAATTTATGACCCATTATCTCGGAAACTTTTAAGATATCAGGTTGATATTTTTACAGAATTAATCCCTTCTAAGTTCACTAATTTTATTCAATTACTTTGTTTATTAATGAAGACAAGATTATTTTCTTAATTACACTGTCTTTTTATTAAATTTTATAGGCAATTCCTTTTTACTTTACTACGTATAGTAAGTATTGTATTCCACCCAAAAATTCGATACCGAGATTTCACCGAAAATATGTTTTGAGATCCCCTGAAACCAAAAAAAGCATTTTTGGAAACATGTCCGTGTGTGTGTCTGTCTGTGAACAGCATAACTCAGAAACGAACAGTTGGATAAACACCAAACTTGGTATTTAGGTTCAGTATCTTCCAGAGATGCGACACGAAGGTTTTCAAGAAAATCCCCTCCACCTCAGATTACCCTTTACATGTAACATTTTTCGAAAATTTTAATTTTCCAAAAATGACTAACGATTATGATTAAAATATCATATGTTTAAGATATTTTTATGACAAATAAAATGTATATATGGAATTTTCTGGGAATGTCTCCAAAAGTATTCTTCATTGTGAACGACTTTTGCATAACTGGTAAACCATAAGAGATAGACAAAATTTTACTACACAAAAAATGTAGATCGCGTTAAAATACACAATTTATGTCATATACATTTTTGTTGTTGAGTGAACCGTTTTCGAGATATTGCTTGTTATTCCCTTAAATTTTCCAGTACTTATACTTTTTCTCAAATTCGTTATTCATTTTTGTTGTTGTCCTGGACATGCAAAGAGAATGGAATGCGCCACATAGCAACCAGCGTTAAAATATTTGAGTATCGCTTAAAGCCTAGCAATTCCCTTGCATCTAAGAGAAAATTAGCAATAGGATTAACATATCGATATCTCGATTAATATGAAACACATGGAGAATAAGCGTTTGTAAAAATATTTTGTACAAGAGTAGAGAAAGTAATGTGAGTGTAACACATCAGATTTTTCCTTGTACGTTAAAGGTGTGCAGTACACAGTTGATGTAAAGACCAATCAGATCAGCATCCTGTAGAAATGAACATTACTCAACATTTTGTTCCTCCAAATATTGCGCATAAACCGGAAGATAAATGACAGTTGTTTGTGAAATAAGTTATTTTGGTAGGAAGCTACAAGGTTGGTAAACCGTCTCGACGTTTAACTGGGGAAGGAAGGCCTAAAGAAAGAGCAGAATTCTCAGTTAATGCGAGGTACTTTATCTTCATGTCAAGCGTTACAGCTGTTCAGAAGCCAAGGTATACAGTTGCTGATGGAAACTGATAGCAATCCAGCTTACTTATCTCTTGTTACACCACCTCCCTACCTTCTTCGTCAGCAAATACTTGAAAGCTTGCAGTGTTACAATAGCCAAGATTTGCGGACTCGAACGCTACGCTCTGCATGCAGCGTGAACACGTTTTATTATTTTGTGTGTGCAGCAGGCAATGTTTACTTAATTCGTTACTGCCTGGCACAACCGCGGTGCTTGCTTTGACGTCGGGGTTGTATGTGTAAAAGCTACGGAAACTCTATAGCCATATATGTCAATTCATACGTGATGCGAATATACTACGGTGCACATACAAAACACACTTATGTGAATTATTCATTAATGAATTCCAAGTGAGTGAAAAGGGAGGCTGGAGGGCTCGAAGAGGAAGGAGAAGGAGGAGCGAGATATGGAAGTCTCTAGAACCTTCTTTGCATGTGACTCGCTCCAAACCGCCAGCTCCATATGCAGCGGGAAAGGAATCCAGAAATACTCTACGTTAAAAGAATAGACAAATGCGTCGGTTTCCACCACCGCAGGTTGGTGGAGGGGATGAAAGTGTTGTGTGAATGCACGCACGGATTCTTTATTTGGGGTGGGGGTTGTCGATGCTTACTAAGTACATGTGTAGCATGCATGGCTGATGTTGCGAAAACAGAATTTTTCGTTGAAAAATGTAAGAAGAGGAAGAGCGAAGAGGAAAAAAAAATCAGTTCACCTCGTGCTTCACAAGTTTTTCGGCTGCGTCTGGATCCCCACACCTGACACCACTCAAACTGCGTTGAGGAATGAGGGTGATACATGTAATCCCCAGCGTCTCGACGACCTGCCGAGTCCTTTCAGCTCACAAGTGCTCTTCACAACTCGAAACATTCTTCTCACGAGAGCTAATGCGGAAAACCAACTTTGACATTTAGCTTTGATATCATTTACACTAATATGCATGCGTGAGCTCTAAGTATGCGTATGAAGAAGCTTTTCCGCATCTGCAGCGTTTACACCGTGCCGGCACAACACATGTATTCTCCATTCTTCCAGAGAGAACACAACGCCAAACATTTCCAAGCGGTGACAAATACTAAGAAATGTTACCGGAGACAAGATGAAACCAAGGAGCCGATAACTTCTTGCACTACGTCGATACTGTTGGCACATAGTAAATGTTCACGATTACCAACAATTTAGGACACAGCCCAGAAATATCTTTAAAACCGCTGCAAAATTATTTTTAAAACACCTGTGCAGAAATTACAATGATAGAGCCTCTCTTAATACAAGTTTTTTTTAAATATGACTTAAGAAATCTTAAGTCAGTTATATTGATAAAAAATTCTGATGTGTTACACTCACATGACTTACTCTACTCTTGTACAAACTATATTTACAAAATCTTATTCTCCATATGCTTCATGTTAATCGAGATATCGAGTGATAGTCAAATATTTTAAGAGCTGGTTGCTATTTGGAATATTCCATTCTCTTTGCATTACCGGGACATAAACAAGCAATATCTCGAAAATGGTTCACTCAACAACAAAAATATATGACATAAATTGTGTATTTTAACGCGATCTACATATTTTGTGTAGTAAAATTTGGTCTATCTCTTATGGTTTACCAGTTATGCAAAAGTCGTTCACAATGAAGAATACTTTTGAAGACATTCCCAGAAAATTCAAGATATACATTATTTGTCATGAAAATATCTTAAACATATGATATTCTAATTAAAATCGTTAGAGCCATTTTTGAGAAAATTAAAATTTTCGAAAAATGTAAAGGGTAATCTAGGGTGGGGGATTTTCTTGAAAACCTTCGTGTCGCATCTCTGGAAGATACTGAACCTAAATACCAAGTTTGGTGTTTATCCGACTGTTCGTTTCTGAGTTATGCTGTTCAATACTTCCCCTACTTACTATCCGTAGTAGAGAAAGTAAAAAGTGTTACATTTCCATGACCTTATCTACTCATTATCGTTTATTTTATATCACTATTACGAACTATTCCTACGAAAGCTTACTTTTATACCTATTCCTAGTTAATCGAAATAAACTGTTGCAGAACTAGCTTCATTACCAATTCGTCGCAGGTAAAAGGGGAGATTCAGAAAGCAGAATCAATGATCATATTCTCTGTATGCTGGCCTTGAACTTCTTGCTCCTCCTCCATACTCTTTGCACGACATCGCGAGAAACAACTGAATAGCGACAGCATTTTAAAAAGATGACAAAAGTGCTGAAAAAGTTAAACCAATAATAACGGCTATCTCGGATATGGAGATATAATTTGTTTGTTTAGTAAGCTTTTGCCTATACTTTCTGATTGATCCGTTATAAGAAATTACTTAAAATTCCTCCCGAATGAAGAATGCTTCACAAGCAATTCCCAGAAAATTCAAGACATATATTTTATTTTCCATGTAAATATCTTAAATACACGACAGTGTAATCAAAACATTTAAGAATTTTTGAGAAAATCAAAAATTTCAAAAACTTATCCATTTAATTGGTAGTTTGAGGAGGGAAAAGTTTTTTTTAATCTTCGTGTCGCATCTTTGGAAGACATTGAAGTAGTAGAATTGGTATTTATATGACATTTCGTTTTAGAGTTAAGCCACACACACACACACACACACACACACACACACACACACACACACACACACACACAGCACGCACGCACACACACAGTCGCTGTTCTCATGGGTCGTGTTATCTTATTTACTGGGCGCCTCTTGTTTTATTATTTTAAATTTGGGTTCATTGTCCTCCGGCTAGCTATTATACCTCAGTCGAGCAAGTATCTCTAAGCAGGGCGTGTAAACGGAAAGGAGTTGTTGCTAAAAGATAACACTGATAAAAAATTGTTTCTACACTTTTATTGCCGTCACACTTAATTGATAATTCACATATTTAATCTTTATACACGCCTGACTGAAACTGTGATATTTCTGAATGTAATTACAGTCGTTATAGTTACCGTGCACCAATTACTTCACGTACTTCACATTTTTGTAACTAACGCTGCGACGTGCACCTCGTGAGAGATTCTTCCGAACTGTGCGAAACTTGCTTATGGTTCGAGAATATTTACTCCTTCACCTCGAATTGCCTAAACATTATAATATAGCTGCTATTGGTTACCAAATCGCGTCTGTTTTGGTCAGCCAATCACTACTACTAACATGTATGCTCTAGGGAAGATATTCCCTCCATTTCTAAAACAAAAAGGCACGCTACCCTGACGTAATTTGTTTATCTCTTCTTAGTGATAAACAACTCACCCCCTCGGTTTATTGTTACCCACTTCTATTGTCAGTTTAAGTGAGGCCGTGTAAACTTATTTCCTAACAATACTTATGGCTAACAAACATCTAAAATCCTGTACATACAATAATATTAATTTACACTACAATCACTTTGGCATTCACAGCATGTGAATATTGCCTCAACACACAAAGACCTCTTTCTACAGACACTTTTTTGGGGAGGCTCAGTGGGCCCCACTTCCACTGAAATCTAGACATCGAATTTTTCGGTGGAATACAGTACTTCCTCTACAGTAATATTGCGGCAGCAAGTAGTAGCAGAGAAAGTAAAAAGAACGTCAAGTTTCCAAAATTCGATAAAGTTATGTTTCTTGTTTGCATAATTTGCACACATTTAAGAAAGGACTTCAGGTTAATATGTTGCTCTTTCATTTAAAAATTCATTGTGTAACGTTTAGAATGCGAAGGTATAGCTAACCTGGAAAATTAACAATTTTATTGAGTGTAATTATGGCTTTGAGACGATCCCTATTTTTGATTTAGTACCAAGATTGAGGCAGTATTTTTAACAGTTAAATGATTTCAGTCTAATTATATAATATGTAAATTCAATAACAGCCCGCCTTAAAACAATATGTGTATGTAACAATATATAAAAGGTGTATGTAACAGTCAGTGTATATGTTTGTATCATTGTATCCATGTGTAATAATGTTATGTGAATGTATTACGTAATTTAATAATGTAGGAGCTGTGAGTATAATAGGTTAAAAGTTGCTAACAATAAGGTAACCTTGAGGCAATAATGAATTAGATAGTTTAAATGTTGCTTGTGATCCTTGGAAGCAATAATGTAATTTTAGTTACAGTTTATAAAATTAGCCAAACAACAACCAGAAAAAGCTTTAGTTAAATGAAGGTATTCTATTGGATAAGGAATAGCCAATCAGAGACTTGAAATACAGATATTTACAAGTTTAGGCGGTTGAAATCAATTCAGTTGCCTGCAGACAGTGTTTGTAACCGGATGCGAGATGCGTCCTCGCGAGATTTAATACGTATTCGTGTGAGACGAAAACTAAGTTTACGTGTTAAAAAGGGCAAATAATTAATAAAAGAATCTCACAGCTCTCTATCAGTGAAGTGGTATATAAATCGTATCAAGCATTAATAAAAGAAGTGAAATAAAATTATAATCCGTGTAAGCTGCATTCTTGTCGCACCACAACCCTACAAAGAGAAACATGTCTCTAAAAATAATACTGACGCAGCCGAGGCAAACATAAATATAATATTTAAAGAAACAGTCGAATTACAAAGTTAATATTTTTTTAAAACTTGGGGCAAAGGCCACCTGAAAGTACATTTTGGGTTGAAGGCTACCGGAAACTGTTTACTATACGTGCGGTTGCAACCAACTCAAGTTCGGCTCCCCAACATTTGAAATATAATACTACTTCAAATTGACGCCCAAAGCGTGGTGCAAATAACGTAACAAACCATCTTCTCAACATTCATTTTCAATATGTCAGTTTGTGAGCCAAAGGTCATTAGTATACATCATTAGAATCAACAATTTCGTTCCTGAAAAGGAGAGGAGTTATTAGGTGGGACTGTGGTTACAGACAATAATGCTACGGATGTTTGCAAATGGCTGATCAAAGACAGTACCACATTTACTGCAGTGCATCAAGGAAGAGCATCGTGCAGTAATTTGATTTCCTGTGACAAAGGCTGAGATGCCAGCGAAGGTCCGCTAGGTACATCTGTGCACATCTATCCATGTAATAAGTCTTAAGGGCGCATTAGGACCTCAAGAATATATGGAGCTAAGGGATCACCTTCAGACAAGCTGGTTGTAATGCTGTGGAAATTACCAGAGATACTCTCAGCTGTAAGTAAGGCATTCAAAATATTTGTCATACTAACAATCAACATAATCAGTGCAGTTAGTGTAACTAGCTCTTCTTTTTAACATTTAAAAATGTGAAGGTTACTCTTTTCTCTCAGCAAAGAAGATGCAAAAATTTCTGTGAATTGTTAAATTAAAATAATTAACATCTGAGTTATAATTATTTACCACGATGTGCTGAAGATCACAGTCCGTAGCACCTGCTCACTTCTCTCCCAGGAAGGGAATACATGTAAGTTGCTGTCTTATCGGTTCAATACGCCAGGTAATAAATGAAATGTAGGAGAGATTTAACGTCTCATAACATATGAAGACGCTCTCACTTATGTAAGCTGAATTATTTCACGATTTATTTCCCACAAATTATAGTGCTAAGATTGTGGCACTCGTGATAGTGTGACACTCGTGAAAATTGTCACACGAACGAAAGATATTATCCACTTGTTGCATAAATTACTACTCTTAAGCAACAGAAATCAAGTTCCTTTACATTTGTAACGTGCTCTTTTGACCAAGAGGAAGTGGATTAAATTAGGAATAATTGCAGATTCCTACTTGAAAATATATTACATAAATTAATTAACAAGCCGAATTTCTTCCATTTAATAAACTCACACTTCAATAACATAGATAATTACAATTTACAAAACCCTTATTCGTTCACCATTCTTTACATTCTTTATGGCTTCAATGCTTTAAATTAAATTACAATAATTACAGAATTGCTTCCTGCTCTCACATTTACTGATATATTTCTAAACTAACAGCAATAAGTCTAAATCAATATTTTCCCAGTGAAGAATTACTAAAGAGAATTTTGAATACATTAAGCCAAAAATGAATTTAGAAATACTGTCCAGAATGCCTTCTATCTAAACGTTGTCCTGTTGTTTTCCTCGTAACCTAGCTCGCCGTCGAAGAAAGACTGGTCAGCCTTGTGGACAGCACATTGAAGAAAGCTGGAACTGATTCGGCGCCTGCGCAGTCCACGACCACAATCGCCTGACGTACTGCGTGACTCAAAATAATTGCGCCCTTTCTTGTTGTTGTCGTCTGCTTGAGAACCACTACCATAGTCGTTTCACTTCTGTTGCCGTACATGCCAGTCTTCCTTTAGTACAGCCTAGTCGTCTAAAGTAGATTTCTCCGGAGAGGGTCAATTTGGCACACATTTTATCCCTGTTGTTGATTCACGAAAGAAATATTCGGGATTTCTAGCGAAAAAATGTAAAATTCGGATTTGTACATTTCTTCCGTATTTACAAAAGCCTATGCTCGTTACTACCGACTATAGCTCGCAGTTCTCTTGAGAGTATTAATATTAGTGCTCATTATAGTACATGTTACTGTCATTCGAGAGTAAGTAACGCGGGAGTTATGGAACGAAAAACTCCAAGTGTAATAGGCTGTGTGTGGAGCACGCATACGGACGATCCGTGGCCTCACCATAAAACAACTACACTGTAATTAATTTAATGCACACACACACGCTTTCTGATACTTCAAACTGTACAAAGCAATGACCGGTAATGGAGCTCGAGCAAACAGGTATTCTATTGTTAACACCTTAACTTGTACTTAGCATTGACCGGAAACACATGGGCCCGCGCAGCATTGAAGGAAAAATTACTCAACTAGAATGCCGCTGTTTACTTCAGGCTCTACCGGCTTCCTCGCGCCCGCTTTCTCGGCTCAATCGTGACTCGAACTCTTTGTATTTCCTCAACAGGTACTTTTTGCATTAGCCTCATTTTTGACATTCAGATCAGAAGCATATATATCCAAAATCCTCAGTTGCGAGCAAATTTAGATGATTATATGAATTATAATTTACTTTGGCTGGTGAGACAGCCGTACTAACAGTACCTCCTATAAATTATTCTCATCCTCCGTGGTGTAGTGGTTACCATGGTTCCCGAGGTCGCGGGTTCAAACCTGGCGGAGGGCGATGTATTTCTTCGGGCGTAAAATTCCTTAGCATGGCTTCCTTCGGAAGGGAAGTAAAGCCAGTGGTCCGGTGTCGTAAATTTACGGCACGTAACAGAACCTGAAGCCTGATAAAGAGGCCTCTGAGCAAAATTACCGGTCTTTCACGCCCAATATAGAATGGGACGCTAAGAACCACATCAGTTAAAGAGCGTCAATAAATAAAACTCAATTTAATTTAATTTCTAAATTAATGAAATTCCTTACCTCCGCTCAGGTGTTACTCACTCAAGCGTCACAAACCCAAAGCCGTTACCTTCTGTGCACACCTAGTATAATGATTTTATTGTAGGTATCAATATTTGGAAACGCGTTCTAGTTTTAACCAGTCTTCTGTAACTTGTGGGGAGAGGGGGAGGGGGAGATATTTGGAATTTAACTTCAAAAAAAGCATAAAAATATTCAAAAGATTTTCAAGTAACGAAAATTTCTTGGCGTCTATAAAAATTAATATTCTCCCTTTTTCACCGAACTGCTGCTCCTGGTTATAATTTACGCTCGTGTATCGCTTTCACCGTGCATGAATGGGAACCAGCGATTTAGCTGCTATATTTACCACTTGTAAACATTATCCTTTTTCGATAATGACTTCGGTGACCATGCGAATCATTCCTCTCATCCAGAAGAACATCGCCGGGAAGAGGAGCCTTACTTGCGTGTCAGGAAGCCGAGAGGTGGGCAGCACAATTTTGCTTCTGTTGGGGCAACACACACACACACACACAAAAAGTGTTTTACACCGGGGATTATGGAACTCTCGTAATAAGTTATTACGTTGCTGGTAGTACAAACCAGCCCGAATTAGAAGGGCGGAGGTTCCTAGCAACAGGAGGTGGAGGAAATTTGCATCAAATTTAATTTTCCACGAAGTATAAACTTTTCAATTACCCGCCTGAAATTAAAATCCACAACACTTTCTGACGAACCGAAATTAACAATGTTCATAACAATTTTAAAACGCAGAAAATATGACTGCCAGAGTGAGACAGAAGGAAACGGAAAAGAGAAATATACGATACAAAAACAACCTGCCGTTTTTGCTTTATTTCGGCTCCCATTTTCAGTTGGCGAGTTTCTCTCTCTGGCACACGGTGGAAGAAGGAGATTTAAATCTTTCGCTTCATTGTGACCGCATTTGGTTAGGATTTATGATTATTAGTGTATAATCCGGCACATTGGAAGTAACGCTAGAGTTGCTTACGAAAGTGGGTGCCTTCCCCACCCTCCTTAATATCAAACTCAACTTCCCCAACCCTCTTTCCAAATTATGTTAATTTTCTTGACTTAGCACAAAGTTTCACTAGGAGCTGCATTAGCATGTCTTTTCCCTCAAACCAACTGTACAAATTCGAAACGTCAACTTCCTTCTTCTGGCACAACTTCACAAATTTACACAAAGTACGCTTCCATAACTCTTCCTGTGGGTCCCGAGTTCGAAGCGCGCTCTCCGGGAGGAGAAGTTTGTTTAAGCGGTTGTCTTGCCTATTTGATTTTAATGTTTGTAACACTGTTGCGGTCTGCATTAGTTTAATTATTGTACTCCGGTTCATTCTAAGAAACATAATTTTAAAACTCTTATGTGTTACACTCGCATGACTTCCTCTATCCTTATAGCTTATTAGTGAACATAACAATTATTCTTATGAAAGTTCTTTTTCATAACTTTTAATTGATATAAACATTTCCGGAAATAGCTACATTACACATGGCTACAAAGGGAAGAAAGAGTCAAATGTTTCAGAACTGGACACTATGTGGTGGCCTTAAAACTCCAAAGTGTTTCGGTGCAATCATGAGAAACAGCTGAAAATCGACAGGACTTTAAAACAATGGTTAAGTATTGAACAATTCGATCCATTAATAACAGATATCTCGCAAATGACTGATGTCACAAGCATTTATTTGAAATAAATTGTGTCTTTTAAAGAGAGTTTATTACTTTCTCTACTACGTATAGTAAGTAGGGGAAGTATTGTATTCCACCCAAACATTTAATACCAAGATTTCACCGGAAATATGTTTTGAGGCCCCCTGAATCCAAAAAAAAGCATTTTTGGGAACATGTCCGTGTGTGTGTGTGTGTGTGTGTGTCTGTGTCCCTGTCTGTGAACAGCATAACTCAGAAACGAACAGTCGGATAAACACCAAACTTGGTATTTAGGTTCAGTATCTTCCAGAGATGCGACACGAATTTTCAAGAAAATCCCCCCACCCCAGATTACGCTTTACTTGCAACATTTTTCGAAAATTTTAATTTTCTCAAAAACGGCTCTAACGATTTTGATTAAAATATCATATGTTTAAGATATCTTCATGGCAAATGAAATGTATATCTCGAATTTTCTGGGAATGTCTCCAAAAGTATTCTTCATTGTGAACGCCTTTTGCATAACTGGTAAACCATAAGAGATAGACAAAATTTTACTACACAAAACGTGTAGATCGCGTTACAATACACAATTTATATCATATACTTTTTTTTTTGTTGAGTGAACCATTTTCGAGGTATTGCTTGTTATTCCCTTAAATTTTCCAATACTTATACTTTTTCTCAAATGGGAATTCGTTATTCATTGTTTTTTGTTCTGGTAATGCAAAGAGAATGGAATACTCCACTTAGCAACTACCTCTTAAAATATTTGACTATCGCTTAAAGCCTAGCAATTCCCCTTGCATCTACAAGAAAATTAGCAATAAGATTATCATCTCGATTAACATGAAGCATATGGAGAATAAGCTTTTGTAAAAATAGTTTGTACAAGAGTAGAGAAAGTCATGTGAGTGTAAAACATGTGCTAAATCGAAGTTGAAACATTGCAACCACTGCAGTGCATCTCACGAGCTGAAGTGTTTCATTTTTCCCCAATTGACTCCGAGAGATTCTGTAATGAACCGAATCAGATACCGAGCTAAAATTAATATATTCTGAATTCATGCAAAGTTTTAGGTAGGTGCAAACATGAATATTCCATACAAAGGAAATAAGACCACATTAATTAAACATTATTAAAATTAATGCAGCAAATATTTATGTATCCCATGCAATACTAATGCAGTAACGATAATTTTATTCCTTAATTTGGCAGATATTTATTGTACATTTCCTGGGCTATGCGGCCATGTAGGTACACTCGGGAGCAGAAACAGTGGCCTATTCCACCAGAACGCTGTTCCACAGCCATTGTCACATCTGTCTATGAGTGGCTCGTCAATTCAGAAGTCCCGGGTTCAATTCCCGACTGAGGGCAGGGGAACTGTTAAAACTACAGTCAACGCGTTGTTTCTCAAATCAAAGGCCCCATGTGACCATAGAAGTTAAAGAGGGCTACACAAATCAAACAATTAAACAAAACGAAAGTACCAAGATATAAATATGAACCAATCGGCAATGTTATACCGGTGCGAAACAAAAGAGGGGTCAGATATAACCTCTCAATGAATTCAACGCTGATTCGTTTAACAAGTAGATGACTAGCTCAATGTAACATGATTAACAACTCGACTTTAGGACGGGGTGGACGAGAAATCAGTTGCAGCGTTGAAACGTAACAACAGCCATAATATTTATGTCGCACGTTTCTTCTGAAGAAGGCATGCAAAAACGTCTGCTGCTGTCGACGAATTAATGCCGTCAACATCAGATTGTTTCGACGTATTTCTTAATTTCAGTAATTACTTTGGCTCGTTAGCATTCATGCCAGCATAAAAATGATAAGGTATTTTACAATAAACTATTATTATCTGTATTATTGTGATTACAATGTACACCTTGATTCACCTAAAATATCCATTGTGAAGAAAAATTTTACAGTCAGTACTTTATAAGCTTAAGGGTACACAGTGGTGAATTTTCTTTAGAAAATAAGGATTTGATTTTATTTCATTATGCCAATTATCCATATGCCCCACATGGTGCAGAAATCGTAATTTTGAAAAAAATAAGACCACTGCCCTATTATATTTTAAATATTAATGAAAAAAAAACAACACATAGGATTTTTTCATTCTTCTGGTTATTTCAGAAAAAAAATATAAACCTTTAATTTTTGTAACAATATATCCTCAGTGATGAATTAAATACGTCATATTTTGAGCAAAAGGGTAGCAAAACTATAAGCTTAGTATTTTAGGTTTATTCTCTCTGGTTTTCTGCTGAAGATTTGTTGAACAAGATGGATGGGGAACATCTGTAATGCGTAAAAGTCGAGTAAAAGGCATTGGAAGTAAATACAGGGACTCTGAGAGCAAATGTCATAGTATTTTTTTTACATAAAAACTAATTATTTATTATTTTTTTTGGGAAATTTTGCCCAAATTTCAACTATGGATAATTTTAACCCATTTTTGCTAGACTTAAAACATTTCTCATAAAATGTGTTTGTTAGATATACTTTCTTATAAACCCAAATTCTACCATTAAAGATACTATATTTACACTTCGGCAGGATAATTTAATGCCCGTATTGCGGTAGATTACGCAGTTGAACGAGGATTGATTTTGTATTGAAAATGACCAGGTTTTTGGCATTTAAATGGCCAGATTTGCTTGATACATTTAGTCGTCCTCCGTAGACTAGTGGTACGGTGCTAGCCTCTAGTTCAAACCCGGCGGAGGGTGATGGATTTTTTCGGGCGTAGAAATCCTTAGCACGGTTTGCTTCGGAAGGGAAGTAAAGCCGGTGGTCCCGTGTCCTAGATTTACGGCACGTAAAAGAACCTCAAGCCTGATAAGAGGCCCCTGAGCAAAATTCCCGGTCTTTCACGCCCAATATAGAATGGGACGCTAAGAACCATAGTAGTTGAAGAGCGTCCATAAATAAAACTCAATTTCATTTTTTGATACATTTAGTGACACAATAATTCTACTATGAAGACAACGCTAATATGACACTGGTAGTTAATACGTATATTTAAATAAACGAACTATTATTATCAGAAGTATCATATTACCTATTAACTAGCAAATGCTCGGGAGGTACTTAGTTAGGTCTTTCTTCCCAAATTTCCTGCGACAATTATCATTTAATCTCGTGTATTACCAGTGTTGGTGTCGTAAGAAGAACGGGCGTTTAACTCTATTAAAAAAAACATTATTAACTTAAGGCAAACCATTTTATTATCTTGCATGTTTGATGACAAACAGAAATTATAAAATTTTAATGAACTATAACAAATCATTTTTGAGATGTTAATTGTCTATATTAGTAACCAACAATTTTGTAAGGTATAATATAAAATGCTGTTTGCACCAAACGATTCTCATATCTGTTCTACATTTTTACTTTAGCTTAAAAAACTAATATAAATAAATTGCTATGGGAGAAGCAAATTGAATTTTCATTGCAACGCAATCATTTTGTATAGTTGTTATAGTATTTTTTTTAATTTTAGGAACAATAACTCGTGGAAAATATTGGATTAAAAATCAACAATTTAATATTTGTTAATAACTTTACAGCTATTCTTAATATTTGAAGCTCTTTTAAAATCTGAAGCAAATAATTTAAAAATCCAGAGCATTATAAATTGAAAATCAATAGACCAGGTTTAAACAGGATTTTATCTCAACGCCACGGGAGCATTTAAGGCCCATTAGGTGCTTTAAAGTGACCGACGTTAAGAAAAGGCTTGTGTAGCATGAACATTCAAGATATAAACATACTAAAAGAAAGAAAAAAATTTTATTTCTTCTTTACTTCCAGCCCTTCAGCCATCTTTGGGGCAGAGCTAAGTAATCTGCCAGTCAAGTTTGGAATTATGCACAAGGAAGAGAGGAAGCCACGCTGGCAGAGGGTGGAGCTAGAATTTGAACAACGAACATAAACAGCTGCATTACATTATGGGCCACTTTTTCTGCACCCAAATGTAAAGCAATACAAAGTATGAGAATTCAATGTCCTACCGGCTTGATGTCATAGTAGCTCAATGGTTAGTGCAACGCACGGAAAACAAGATCCGTGTTCAAATCTCGGCTATGCTATTGAATTGTTTAGCTGATTCTACATTCAAAACATCCTTAGGCCTTAAAATAATAAAAAAATAATGAACTACACAAAAGAATACCCAAGTATTCTATGCATTCCTGAGAGAAATTTAATCGTGCTGACAGAAACGTGTGCTTCAGTGTCGAGAGCTTGGAAAATTTATTCTCTCTTCCTTATGAATGATACCACTCTGCATTTACTCTTAGGTTGATCCGCGCCAAAATAAACCCACGTGACCAGTGTACCGCGGTACAACACAGTAGCAATGCGCGCTGGAAAGTAGTCCCATGCTAATAATCTGAATTTTAGAATGAATTTATCCTTAAATAGTATAATATTCTATACAAATATCTAAGAGTTTAACAAGCGCTGATTTATAGCCTTTAACAGAGTTGCAAGTCCGAACATGCAATTCGTATGTCACCTGGTATCTGGGCATGCGCAGAATATTCTTTACAGTCAGAAATCAGCATTTTCTATTAAATATTTTATTATCATGGCTTACGGTAAATATGCTCTTGTGTCTTCGTCGACATAAAGCATAATCCGGGAAAATCATTGACTTGTGGTGGGAAGAAAGAAAGAAAGGGGAAAAAAAACAATAGTGCTGAAGGTTTATTATACGTTATGTGAGGAATATCCAACACTTCCCGTGAAAGAAGTGGGGAAATTAGCTTCTGAGTACACCGGTGTTCGAGTATAAGTATAAACAGTGCTCGTAAAGAAAAATCTGAAACGGAAAAGCGTTATACCCGGAAAAAAAAGAAAGCGTGTGAAATATACGATGCAAGAATGTGACGATCTTGTGAAGAATACAATTCGTTTAACAGTGCACAGTTTCTTTTTTTAAAAATGAGCCGTTAACAGTTCATAAAGTGCCGCTTCCAGAGAGAGAATAAATGTAGGTTATCGCATACCTTTACTTTATTTTAGCTCGTTTCATTTAGAATTAAAATTAACAATTATTATTATTATTATTATTATTATTATTATTATTATTATTATTATCATCATCATCATCATCATTATTATGTGTGCAAACGTTTATTTTGTTGTAACTACCAGTCTTATCTTCTTTAACCCCTAACAGAATACGCGAGTCACCGTTTAAGTTGTCGCAAAAAGGGCTCTGTCCTTTTTGCATTATGTACTGCGTGTATTCGCCACATGGTCATGAAAGTATAACTATTTCTGACGCGGATGGCGGAAGGATACTTTATAACGGTGCACTGGTCACTTGGATTTTGTTTTGGGGCGGATCAATCTAAGAGTGAACACAGTTTAGCAGCTTTTACTTTTTAGAGAAACTTACAGGTTGTAATATTTGAGGTTATATTGTCATATATTTCAGAAAAAAGACTCCAAAGTTTCAAAGAAAGACTTACTCTAAGAAAGCAGACTAGTAGAGCAAGCAAAGGTCTAAGTGATTACACGAATTGGCGACAGCATGAAATGCCGATATTCACACCCTTTTGTGTCGGCCTACTGCTTCAAGTATGACGTCATCAGAGAGAGTGAGAGAGAGTTAGAGTTAGTTGCGAAATTGTTTCGCCTAAGTTCTACTTCCCCTCCTTCACTTCGCATAGTTTTGTTTCTTGTGTTGAGGACCATTAAATCTGACGGCACTTCCATGGGCCGGAAACTTCAAATCTAATCCGACGCAATTAAACTTTGGAGCGAAAGAGAGAGTGATTAAAAAGTAAAACTCTATTGGAACAACGTTAATGAGTTCTTTCAAATGCTTTGTAGTTCACTCACTTGAATATTCCTCTTTCAAAAGAATGTTTTAATGGAGATGATATACATAATGATTATAGTTATTCGGCATTAACAGCCTTTCCCTTTCATACGTCACTCTGCTCGTGGAAGTGAAATGACATCAAAGGGAGAAAATGAATTTTGCAAACACACGATGAATGTATCTGCTATAATTACTTCTGCAAGTTTACAAAGAAAACAAATAAAAGTTACGGACATGCATCTTAATGCAAATCTCATTCACAACGCAGAGAAATGTGGTGACGTGTAATTTCCAAGAATACGTAGACAAATAAATCGTGCAAAACCAATCTCTTGAGGTAACAATGCAATTTTGTTTTGTGATCTTAACGACTCGTAATACAATACCTGAAAAAAGTTCTGTGCGTATGCAAGCACTCTTTGCAAAAATGAATACAGCTTCCATTTACAGCCCATACTTATCAGTATATTAAAATCTTAAACCCACAGCTTTTAACTGCATCAGCTCTATCTGAGGAAAGGATATTAAATGGTGTCCTTAAATGGAATGATAAGTATTTGCTTATTAAGAACTTCTGTGTCTGCATTCCAATCCTTTCGTTCCAAGTTGCTTCAAACAACAGACTAGCTTAATTATCTTTAACGTTCTTTTAGACATGTAGCATTAATTATGTAGAACAAGTGAATTAAAACCTTTAAAATGAATATTAATGTCGTAACCGTCTCTAGATTAATGTTTCTATTCTATTGAGTCACCTTTATAAATTGCCAGTTTATTAAAAAATAAAATCTGATGTGTTACACTCACATGACTTTCTCTACTCTTTATATATTTACAAGGGAATATATATTTACAAGGGGAATATAGAAATACAGTAGCCTTTAAGCACATACATATCTCTTAATAGCTTGTTGCTAGGTGCAGCACCATTCCCTTTGCCACAGATTATAACTCTTTGCATATCCAAGACAAAAAAAGGAATAACGAATTCCCATTTGAGAAAAAGTATAAGTATTTAAGGGAATAACAAGCAATATCTCGAAAACGGTTCACTCAAAAAAAAAATGTATATGACATAAATTGTGTATTTTAACGCGATCTACATTTTTTGTGTAGTAAAATTTTGTCTATCTCTCATGGTTTACCGGCTATGCAAAAGTCGTTCACAATGAAGAATACTTTTGGAGACATTCCCAGAAAGTTCAAGATATACATTTTATTTCTCATGAAAATACCTTAAACATATGATATTTTAATCAAAATCTTTAGAGCCATTTTTAGAAAATTAAAATTTTCGAAAAATGTTCCATGTAAAGGGTAATCTGGGGTGGGGGGATTTTATTGAAAACCTTCGTGTCGCATCTCTGGAAGATACTGAACCTAAATACCAAGTTTGGTGTTTATCCGACTGTTCGTTTCTGAGTTATGCTGTTCAAAGACAGACAGACACACAGACACACACACGGACATGTTTCCAAAAATGCTTTTTTTGGATTCAAGGAGTCTCAAAACATGTATTTCCGGTGAAATCTTGGTATCGAAGTTTTGGGTGGAATACAATACTTCCCCTACTTACTAGTAGAGAAAGTAATATTGTTACATTCACACGACTTTCTCTACCATCTATCCCTTATTATCGGGTATAAAGACTATTCTTAAAAAAGTTTATTTTCCTATCCACTTCATTTTAATCGAGATAAACCTTTCCGAAAATAGCTGTGTTACACAGTTCTTTATAGATACAAAGTGGACAGCGATAGTCAAGTGTTTTAGAACTGGACGCTATATGGTAGCCTTAAAATTCCATACTGTTTCCATGACATCGCGAGAAACAGCTGAAAATCGACGGCACTTTAAAAGAATGACAAACAATTCGCATAATTAATAACAGATATCTTGGAAATGCCTGATGCAACAAAAGAAGTTATTTGAAATAAATTATGTACAGCAGTGTGATTTCGTTTAACGTTTATCAGTTATACAAGATTACACAAAATTCCTTCCGAATGAAGTGTACTTCACAGGCTATTCCCAGAAAATTCAAGATATACACTTTATTTTTCATGCGAATATCTTTAATACGTGGTATTTCAATTAAAATCGTTAGAGCCGTTTGTTTTAGAAAATGAAAATATTCGAAAAATGTTCTATGTAAAGGGTAGCTTGGAGTAGGGCAATTTTCATGAAAACTTTCGTGTCACATATTGGAAAGTACTGAACCTAACTACCAGTTTGATATGTATCCCACTTTTCGTTTTCTAAAAGTGTTTTTTGGGGGGGTTTAGGGGGCCTTAAAGCATGTCGTATTTTCGCTGAAATCTCGGTATCGATTTTTGGGTAGAGTGCAATACACAATACCTTACTATATACATAGTCAAGAAAGTAAAAATGCAGTGTTAAAACCTCTAGGATAGGAGTGGTGAACCTATGAAACGCGTATTATTATTGTAATTATTATAATATTATTTAAATGCCTGCAGACGTTGTACTTCATCCTATATGCAGCGTTTTGTTTTAATTTATTTTTACGGTTATATCTCTGATCAGCGGAAGCGTAGGGAGTAAAGTAATTTCATATCAATGCCAGGCATTTCCCTGATGTTCATGCCAGACCCGTCTAACCGCTTGAAGGTCAAATTGCAGTTATGCACAGACTCTCATCGTGCTTGTTTAGCTTTAATACTTTCAAATTAGGCAGTATGATCTTTGCTAATGTACAGGATACGGAGACAACACAAGTATTTCTATCATAAATAAATATTTTGGTTTATTTGTACGGCCCCCTTTAACTTCGCCGAGTTGTCGGAGCTTTAACTTCAGAAATAATTTACATTGTTAGTAACTACCTAAATTTTAAGGTTGGAATTTAATAATTTTTGTTATGAAACACACTCGCATTCACACCAGCATATATACTTCCAGACTCTGCGAACGGAGACAATAACTCTCATTTAAGAAAAGTTCCCGTGCACCAGCGATGTTTAATATTCTGCATTTTAGGGGTTTTATACATTTTTGGAAACAGGATTTACATGAGAAGTTATTTTGTGTAATGCATTCAAATCTCATCCAAATAGCATTCAAAGTGACAGAGAAAAACATTCGCGAAGTCGGTAAAAAACTGCGCATTAACAAGAAAATTCAACAAACACCTCAATTGTTCGTGACCTGAAGAGTTTGTTTTTCTGACAGTTTAAGCCATATTTCGGTGGCATTTTCAGGCACTAAACATACAAAAATATCTACTCTGCATAATGCATGTAAGTGAAAAGTTTTTGTGTAGTACTCTAAAAGTTGTATAACTCATATGTAAAATGTGAAAATTGCTAAAACAAGTAAAGTGTATTATCCCTTCTGTTTTGCACATACCAAAAAAAAAGTTTTTAAAGCATGTGCGAGTAGTTGCAGTTCAAACGTAACATAAGTTGCATAACATTAAGAAGAAAGAGGATCTCACCAGTTATTTAAAGAGAATTCATGACAGACAATTTTACTTACCAATAATTCAAAGTAACAGAGCGAGTTGGCGCTGTAGCAACGTGTGAGGCTCACATTCCTGAAGTCCCGCTTCAATTCCCATTGACCACCCACTCTGATCTTAGGTTTTTAAAGGTTCTTCCTGATCGGCAGGCGAATACTTGGGCGAGTTCTCTACTATACGACTTCCTTTCCCTCATTCCGTTTCCTTCTCATGTTTTAGGTGTGGAAAAAGAATAAAGTGAGTTTTATTTATGGACTCTCTTTAACTACTGTAGTCCTTAGCTTCCCATTCTATATTGGGCGTGAAAGACCGGAAATTTTACTCAGAGGTCTCTATCAGGTTCTAGGACACGGCCCACCGGCTTTAAACCCATCCGAAAGAAGCTATGCTAAGAGGTTTTTACGCCCGAAAAAAATCCATCGCCCTCCGTCGGGTTTGAACACGCGACCTCGGGAACAAGTGGCTAGCATGGTACCCCTAGACCACAGAGGACGTTTCAGGTATGCTTTCAACTTTCGCGACAAAGTTCATTGCCCTTTTGGGACAGCTCTGATGATGGTTCGGGTCTTAGAGGTGAAATTATTAGGACTTTTGCGAGTCTACTTACGGCCTGTAGCCTCCTGTGGTTATTTTGCTTCATCCATTCCTCCTGAGAGTGGGGGTGGTAGCGATGCGCGAGGTTTTCCCCTCCTACCCTGTATCTCAAAGTTTAGAGGTTTAAACCAAAACAATAATTATTTATGAGGAAACAAAATAATAATAGTAAAACCACGCTTAACAAAGGAAATATGGTAATTTGACGGAGGGACGGAAACAAACTGTCTTTAAGTGCGCACCTTTCTTTGTTAGTGTACAAAAAGAGAGAATGTTAGGAAGCCTTTTCACTGAATCCTGATTTGGAATGAAGTCTTCTCAGCATATTAACCAGATTTCTATTTCAGGACTACAGAGTAAGGCCTTGTTATTAACTCACCCGCACTATGCGAATTCCCTTCGGTGAAAATCAGACTTGTGAAACATTTCCATTTCCAGAATTCTCTGGAGAACAGGCCAAAAACTTTCAAGTTTTGCAACACATCCCCAAACCTATCTTCTCGTATAATTAGCCCCTATACGCAAAAGGCCGGTCAAACCGGAAGTATGTCAAAGTAACGTACATTTCACGCCCTCAAAACATAAAACTTGACTTCGCGTGTTGATAATTACTTATAAACATCCGAGTACATGAGTTTCATTTGGTACGGAATTAAATTTACATATAAGATAGGGTTTTGCAGGAGTACTAATGTAATGTGCAAAAGGGGGTTGGAGCAGAGAAGGGCGTTTCACTTGTATACTACCGAGCTAAGTTTAGGAATGACGGGGATTTGCATAATTGGAATAAACATGGGGGAAGAAGGGGGAAGTGAAGCCGGATCAAATCTAATTAAGAAACCTCTCCTGGCGGATCAGATTACAAGGCGCAGCAGTTGATCATTCGGAAGGATGGAGCTTCAACTCTCAGCTAGTACTTCCTATAGACATTCAATCACTTCTTCGCCTTCCCCAGCTTATTAGTTACGCTTGCCTACTTTAAGGCCCTAAATTTCAAGGCAACTGAAGCGTTGAAATTTTTTACTTTCTCTACTACATATATTAAGTAGGGGAACTATTGTATTCCATCCAAAAATTCGATACCAAGATTTAACCGGAAATATATGTTTTGAGGCCCCCTGAATCCAATAAAACATTTTTGGAAACATGTCCGTGTGTGTGTCTGTGAACAGCATAACTCAGAAAAGAACAGTCGGATAAACACCAAACTTGGTATTTAGATGAGACACGAAGGTTTTCAAGAAAATCCCCCCACCCCAGATTACCCTTTACATGGAACATTTTTCGAAAATTTTAACTTTCTCAGAAATGGCTATAACGATTTTGATTAAAATATCAAATGTTTAACATATTTGCATGACAAATGAAATGTATATGTCGAATTTTCTGGGAATGTTTCCAAAAGTATTCCTCATTGTGAACGACTTTTGCATAACCGCTAAACCATAAGAGATAGACAAAATTTTACTACACAAAAAATGTAGATCGCGTTAAAATACACAATTTATGTCATATACTTTTTTTTTGTTGAGTGAACCATTTTCGAGATATTGCTTGTTATTCCCTTAAATTTTCCAATACTTATAATTTTTCTCAAATTCGTTATTCATTTTTTTTGTCCTGGTAATGCAAAGAGAATGGAATACTCCACATAGCAACCAGATCTTAAAATATTTGACTATCGCTTAAAGCCTAGCAATTCCCCTTGCATCTACAAGAAAATTAGCAACAAGATTAACATCTCGATTAACATGAAGTATATGGAGAATAAGCGTTTGTAAAAATAGTTGTACAAGAGTAGAGAAAGTCATGTGAGTGTAACAAATGATATTTTTTCTAATAAACACTACCATCTTGTTCTAATCTTCAACAATGGTTGTTTTCCGCTTCGGATTCATAACATTATGTATATTGTTAAGGAATCCGGAGCAGACACGAATGCCTAGTAGCATTTCTGAGTCATGTGACTTGTCAATGCATAGAGCGAGAATGAAAGAAAGAGATAGTGTACTACAGCTGCCTCTCTTTCTTTGCTTCTCCGAGCTACGTTTGTGTGGGTTCCGACTCTAGTTGTCAAGAAATCTATTTTATTGATGCAAAGGAGTATTTGCTCATCGTATCATTTTATTGACAATTAAACGAGCATTGGCCTTAAATTTCATTATTCTTACGATTATATCGCTTAAACTTTAAATTTATATATGTGAACATGTTGTAACCATATTTTTACGATATCTTAACTTTGCGCTTAACCGTGTCACCAACTATTTATGAAATAAAGTTGCTCAAACATGAATCTTTAGTATAAACTCGAAAACATATCAGTCAGGAACCGTAGAGGCGTACAAAGAGTTCATCACAGAACTGCGAACAAAACCTACTTTAAAATTTATATTGAATTTATAACCTTTTTTTTTTGTGTTGGTGTAGAACACAAAACTGATCAGCTTTTTTCTGTTATACATAATTTCTTCTCAGTGTCCATTAATACCTTAATTGGATCAACAGAGCGTTTTGAAGCAAATTGAAAAAATCTCATGTGTCGCACTCACATGATTTCTCTACTCTTGTGCAAACTATTTTTACAAACGTGTATTCTCCATCTACTTAATGTTAATCGAGATAAACATTTGCAGAAGCTATCTTATTGCTAATTTTCTTGTAGGTGCCAGGGGAATATGGTAGGCTTTAAGCGATAGTCAAATCTTTTAAGAGCTGATTGCTGTGTGGAGCATTTCATTTTCTTTGATGTTCAGGACATAAAAAAATGAATAACGAATTCCCATTTGAAAAAACGTATAAATATTGGAAAATTCAAACAAATAACAAGGAATATCTCGAAAATGGTTCGTTCCACAAAAGAAAAGAAAAAAAAAGTATATGACAAACTGAGTTTTTAAGAGCTCTACATTTTCTATGTAGAGCAATTTTGTTTCTCTCTTACAGTTTACCCGTTATGCAAAAGTCATTCAGAATGAAGAGGACTTTTGGGGACATTTGTCACGAAAATATCTTAAATATATGGTATTTTAATCAAAATAATTAGAGCCATTTTAAAGAAAAAAAATTGGAAAAATTTTCCATGTAAAGGGTACTCTGGAGGAGGATTTTTCTGAAAATCTTGTGTCGCATCTTTGAAACATACTGAATGTAAGTAGCAAGTTTTGACATTTAACCGACTTTTCGTTTATCAGTTTTGCTGTTCACAGACACACAGCCACACAAACGGACCTTTTTCTAAAAATGCTTTTTTTTGCTTCACAGGACCTCAAAACATGTATTTCCGGTGAAATCTCGATATCAAATTTTTGGGTGGAATGCAATACTCCTACATGCAGTATGTAGTAGAGAAAGTAAAAAGAGAAAACGAGATATGTTTAGAGGAAGTGTAATAAGTATAGTTTATAAAAAGTATTAGATAGCAACGACTAACAATTCGCCTTCAATTAAATGCTTTGTTGGCCTTTGTCTTGTATGAATAAAACCGCGTGTTTTGCTTTTATTCCAGAGCTATTTCTAAAGTTTCCGACTTGATACCTTCAATATTCACAATTCAATCCTCTCTCCAGTCATTACTTAATATTTAAAGTGAAAACGTAGCATAGAAAAAGACTGCAGGGTCACTTGTGATCGAGGCTGATCGTAAAATCGCTGTTTAAAAGCAATGTTTATACATTTATAACGCAATCGAAATTCTAATATATTAATTTGCATTATACCAACCTAAGCTGTCGTAGTTATTTTCTCCAGAACTCATTCTAATGTATACACAGGCTGACTCGCAGTATTCATGGAATATTCTCCCATTAAATACATAAGAACAGGTACTTTAACTAAACAGCTAACTAGTAAATAAACAAAGTAGTAAAGCAATAACCGTTGGCACAATTATTGTTCTTGGAAAATGAAAGCATAAAGCTGGTTTATTCGTGGATAAACTTTGCGTAAATGCTACTGGATCTTGTTAGTACAGAAAACAATTAGCATGCAAATTTGAATTCTGTAGAACGTATGATCTGTGATAGCAGCTGATACGTTTACGTCTGGCACAAAAACATGTTTTCAAGACGAAACGTTTATGTAACACTAAAACTTATTTCTACAATATCTCAAAATAGAGAATGGAAGGAAGTGCATATGCCATAGAATCTGTATGCCATCAATATGAGCGACAACGAGCGTGGAAAAAGGAAACCAAAGAATTCCTTTATCCTAATATCATACGCGCAATCCGAAAATAAGTTTTATCCGCTATTACCATACTATTATTTATTTCGTCGTTTCTAGCCACCTAAATACTGGTTTTAATCACAGTAGTGAATTAAAACGACTTTAATCCATTATTACACTCTATTTCTTTTTCGAAATTTGACTTCAGGAATAAATATTTCTTCCTTCCGTACGTGTTTCAATTTACACTTACTGCCGTCATATCAATTTATTCATATCCATTATCTCCGAGAGAACCAGCTTTAATGCTACCATATTCCCATCTAACAACGATAAATCTGCATATTTAATTAAAATGATTACTTCTTTTTGCGTTTTAGTAGCGGATTAAATACGAGTTATTGTATGCAACACAAGATTAAAATATTAACATCTCTCAATATTAAAATATTGTTTTAATTTCTTATACAATAAATTACTATTATGATTTCCAAACGTATATTTTTCCATCTAATTGGTTCTTTTTGTTTCCATTTATTTTCTCTTTTTCTTTTTACAAGTTTAACGTTCTTTAACTGCGTAGGTAATGTGGGAAAGTGATGAACGAATAAAACTGCTGAAATCATGTACTCATTAATTTGTCTTGTGAGTATAAGGAAAAACTCCGGAGAAACCTTTATGCAGGTAACTTTCCCCAGTCGAGATTTCAACCTGAGCCCTACGTCTTAGAAGCAGGCATGCTACCCTGATGATAATGAAGGTTGAAAGAAAAAATCAGGTCTATTTCTGTTTATATTGATGCTTTGAAGCATCAAGGAAATTGAATTCCCCAATCTTCTAGAAATTCTGTGACAATAAGTTGCTGAATTAAAATCTCTAAACTTGTAAAAAAACTCCTTCAGTGATATTATGGACCACATCAAAAAAGATGCATTAATAATTAAAACTCCAAGACAAATAATTATAAAATTTCAGTAGTATTATTTTAGTCTCATTTAGTGACAAAAGCTACTTATGTTTTTTATGTTAAAACTTACAAAACGATTCCCTTTTTTCTGAGCAAGATACAGAAGAAATAACATATTTTATGAATGTTGTTTTCTTTAAGACCAACGATATATTAAATTTCTAAACCAATAATACTTCGACATGTAACAACAAAAGTATTCCATGCATATCGCGATAAAACTTGCACAATTCTAAGCAAAATACGAGGATGAATCCGAAAGTAATGCCTCCCACTTTTTTTTTCTGTTGCCATCGAGTTTCGTTGTCCTGCAAAAGATAGCAGCAGGGGAGCGTTCTAAAATGGCTACTGACATCGAGATGTGTACAAAACAGAGATGTTTGATTGAATTCCTTACCCCTGAACAAATTGCGGCAATTAAAATCCATCGACGCTCGCTAAAGATACATGCAGACGACACAGTAGATGTGAGTAATGTGAGGCAATGGGTGCAGCGTTTCAAAAGTGGTGAAAAGGATGTGCAGGACAAGCCATGCCCTGCTCGGCTGAACAGCGTCTCGAACAACCGTAATGATCGGCGTATTACAACCAAGGAATTGTGTGTAGAGCTGAATGTCGGCTGTAATGCCTTAGACAAGATGTTACGCAACTTTAATTATCGCAAATTGTGTGCGAGATGGGTCCCACGGATGCATTCACAAGACGAAAAATCTCATTGAATGGACATTTGTCGGGACGTGCTGGACCAATACGAGGTGAACGTGACAATTTTCTGAACTCCATCACCGGAGATGAGAATCGAAATGACAATCCAATGACGACATCCGACTTCTCCAACAAAGAAGTTCAAGACAGAGCCATCCACAGTTAGCCAAGACAGTGGCTCGCCTCAGCTAGTTCAGATTTTTACGAGCTTGGCATGCAGGCTGTTGTTCAACTTTGGCAAAGGTGCATTAACGAATAGTGGTGATTATGTGGAAAAAATAACGGTATTAAACTGAAATCCTGCTCCATTTAACTGTGTTATTGTGCTTTCTGTATCTGTTGTAGTTTCCATGAAAATAAATGGAGCATTATTTTCGGATGATGTAATAGTAGAGCGTACCTGAGGATTGTATATACTTTGTTCTCAAGCGTTCAGGAAGATATACCTATAAACATCCTTAAGTAAAATGCTCTCTTCTTTTGAACTACCGGTTTCACCACCAGTGCACCTCTCCCACTACGCTGCTATACGAAACCGTTCGTTCAGCAGCTTTGGAGCGGCTCGGCGTTTCTCCTATAGCTAATGTTAACAATGTGAAATACGAATGTGTAACGCTTACCTTTCGTAATAACAGTTATTCCAAATGACGTCACTTTGGGTCTACACAAGCCTAGCACTTACTCAACATGTTATTGAACACTCGACAAATTTCTGAAGCAGAATTTTGAAACTCGCACAGCGGATATTGTCTTCTGGTTCGTCAGTCAGATAGGGATTTAGGCATTCCCCAAAGATAATAATCACACGGGTTTAGCTCTGAAGAGCCACCAGACCAATCAATTATTGTGTCATCAAAAACACACATGCAACGAGAGGCATCGATTTCCTTGGATTTTTTTACACGACAGTCCCATATATCCTTTAATTTTTCTTCGGTTAGAGATATTGGCTGTGTAGGTTTATTTTGTCTAATAAGGATATAGTCTATTTAAATTCTTCTAACAAACTATGAATTGTGAATTTCTTAGAAACGATGACACCAGGATTTCTGTAAAATTTCAAGCTGACAGTCCAATGTGTTCAAAAAAATTTAACAAAACAAGTAAAGATATTCTTTGTATACACCTTAACTACAGGCAGCTTCACATAACGCCAACGTTAAACTGGACTACAAATGCAGCTACCCTCCATAGGCGTATGATCTAGGCTACGTAGAGCGAATCTTTCAACCCGATACAACTACGGATAAGACCCGGACCCCGCCAGTCGTGTCATTCAGGGTAAACCTGCGATTTGCCGACAGTTATTTCCCATCTGGATATACACCCATAAACAAAAATTGTAACGAAAGCAACGTTTTCGAAATTGTTCTCAAGTGAACAAAGTTCTGCGTTTCCACGAGACTGAAGTGCCTGTTACATAATTTTTACTTTCTCTCCTACGTATAATAAGTAGGGGAAGTATTGTATTCCAACCAAAAATTCGATACCGAGATTTCACCGGAAATATATGCTTTGAGACCCCCTGAATCCAAAAAAAAGAAGCATTTTTGGAAACGTGTCCGTATGTGTCTGTCTATGAACAGCACGAACAGTCGGATAAACACCAAACTTGGTATTTAGGTTCAGTATCTTCCAGGGATACGACACGAAGGTTTTCAAGAAAATTCCCCCACCCCAAATTGCCCTTTACATGGAATATTTTTCGAAAATTTCAATTTTCTCAAAAACGGCTCTAACGATTTTGATTAAAATACCATATGTTTAAGATATTTTTATGACAAATAAAATGTATATCTTGAATTTTCTGGGATGTCTCCAAAAGTATTCTTCATTGTGAGCGACTTTTCCGTAACTGGTAAACCACAAGAGATAGACAAAATTTTACTACACAAAAAATGTAGCTCGCGTTAAAATACACAATTTATGTCATATACATTTTTTTTTAAATTTTTCAATACTTATTTTCTCGAATGGGAATTCGTTATTCCTTTTTTTTTTTCTTCTTGGATATGCAAAGAGTTATAATCTGTGGCAAAGGGAACGGTGATGCACCTAGCAACCAGCTATTAAGATATATGTCTATGCTTAAAGCCTACTGTATTTCTATATTGCCCTTGCAATTACAAAACAAGGGAAACATAGTACGCCTTAAGCGATAGTCAAATATTTTTAGAACTGGTCGCTATGTGTAAAATGTAATTCTCTTTGCATGTCAGAAGATTGTTTCTGCAAATGTTTATCTCGATTAATATGAAATAGATGGAGAATAAGAGTTTGTAAAAATAGTTTGTACAAGAGTAGAGAAAGACATGTGAGTGTAACACATCAGATTTTTTTTATTTCTCCACTAATGTATTTTATGTCTAACAGATAATGTATAAGAACCTAGGCGAGAAACAAGCTCATGGTACAGCCTAGGCCAACCACACGTCCACTGCACCTACCAGCTACGTTCACGTCGGACTCATGGAAGTAATGGGGGTGGCATGTACCCCAACATGCCGCTTTGGTGCAGTTTGTGAGACTAAAGTCGCTGTCTTTCTATCAAACAGCTCTTTAACTGGTCTCCAAGGATATCACGAGACTGAATGCATCCCGTGCAGGTGTTGCTACTAAGAGACACACATTCTTTACAAACTGTTTTATTACTGATAACATATTGATAATTGATTGTGCCATTATGTATCATCAGTTGTCTTAAATCTGATAAAGTTACGTAAGAAAACTAAACTTTGTTTACACATCCAGCTGAAACGCGTCCCTCCGGAGAATTAACGCCACAACCAATAAACAAAACTGAGATGTCGGTTTGTTGCTGCTACGTATGGAAAGCCAGTTTGAAGAAGATGTATTATATTTCGACTGTTGGGGAGCCGAACTTGAAGTAGTATGGTAAAAAGTTTCCGGTGGCCTTTGCCGCAAATGTTTAAAAGATATTAACTTTGTAATTTTGACTGTTTCTTTAAATATTATATATTTATGTTTGCCTCGGCTGCGTCAGTATTTATTTTTAGAGACATGAATGTCTTAGCAGGGAGTGGTACGACTGAAGAATGTAGGCTTACACAGATTAGAATTGTACTTCACTCCTTTTATTAATGCTTGACACGATTTAAATAACACTTCACTGATATAAAGAGAGAGCTGTGAGATTTTTTTTATTAATTACTTGCACTTTTTAACACGTAACCATTTTTGTCTCACACAAAATACGTATTAAATTTCTGGAGGACGCACCTAACGTCCGGTTAGGAACGCTGTGTACAAGCAACTGACTTCTGAATTGGTAAATTTTGCTGATTGGCTAATCCTAGTCCAATAGAATACCTTCATTTAACTAAAGCTTTTTCTGGTTGTTGATTGGTTATTTTATAAACTGTCACAAAAATTACATTATTGTTGCTCCAAGAATTACCAGTAGCACTTAAACTTTCAAATTCATTATTGCCTCAAGGTTACCTCATTGTTACCTAATTGGTAGCAACTTTTAACCTATTATTTTCACAGCTCCTATATTATTAAATTACGTAATACATTCACATAACATTATTAAACATGTATACAATTATATAAACATATACAATGACTGTAATATACACTTTTTATATCTTTTTACATACATATATTGCTTTAAGGTGGGCTGTTATTATATTTTATACTATATAATTTGACTGAAATCATTTAAGTGTTAAAAATACTGCCTCAAAAGGCAGTATATATGCTATTATTTTCACCTCATTGACAAAATATCAGACGTTGAGGCTTTGCTGCCTATCATATTTGTTAGAACTTGAAGTGTTAAGTTCCTTGGCAGAAAGTAGCTGTTAAATCGCCCATTAGGTTATTGAACTGTCACACGTGTAAGACAGAAAGGCGTCATAAGAAAATTACTTTTTAACCATGGCTTTTAAGCTAATGAAGGAAATGTGGTTTTATATAACCAGGCTGTTATGTAAACAGCATGCTTAATGGAGTCCAATACAAAAACAATTTCGACGGAGTTTTGTTCTACTTCTATCTCGCCAATAATAAAGCATCCAGCAGAGGAAGCGTAAAGGGCATTGTCAGGCAAGAGTAGTTAATGAATACCTGCAAGTAATTGTGTTCACAAATGGATGATTTCGGAGGAGACAGGCTAACTACGAGGGGCAATTGGATATCATCACTCGAATATGTCTGTTGGGAACGTAGTTTGCAACAACGAAAACACCCAGCTTTTCCTTCACTTTCCTTCTACTCTAGGTAGGTGGCAAGTTGAATCTTTCGTGTCGAAGAAAATCGAGAAATTCCATTTTTCCAGCGCCAATATGATTCAATTTGATACATGTCAATTAAGAGGACATTCAAATGCTATTGCCCATCCGCTTTTTAAAAGCGACTGATCATGAACCCACGCCACAGTCATGTTAATAATAGCTTGAACGATGAAGACATTTTCCTCGCCACACTCGAAGGAAATCAGCTAATATGGCAGCTGTTAGCAAACATATTTTCTGCAGCTTTCACGGGTACAAATTCCATAGTTTTAATGAAATCATTAAGAACACTAGGGCGAACCCGGCAGTCGACGGCGACTTGGGAAAGGGGGTCTTAGACTGGACAATGATGCCGATAATAAAAAAATCTGATGTGTTACACTCACATGACTTTCTCTACTCTTCTACAAACTATTTTTACAAACGCTTATTCTCCATCTACTTCATGTTAATCGACATAAGCATTTGCAGAAACTATCTTATTGCTAATTTTCTTGTAGATGTAAGGGAAATATATATTTACAAGGACAATATAGAAATACAGTAGCCTTTAAGCATATACATATCTCTTAATAGCTGGTTGCTAGGTGCAGCACCATTCCCTTTGCCACAGATTAATACTCTTTGCATATACAAGACAAAAAGAAATCTGATGTGTTACACTCACATGACTTTCTCTACTCTTGTACAATCTAATTTTACAAACGCCTATTCTCCATATGCTTCATGTTAATCGAGATATCCAGATGTCAATCTTATTGGTAATTTTCTTGTAGATGCAAGGGAAATATGGTAGCTTTTAAGCGATAGTCAAATATTTTAACGCTGGTTGCTATGTGGCGCATTCCATTCTCTTTGCATGTCCAGAACATAAAAAAAATGAATAACGCATTTGAGAAAAAGTATAAGTATTGGAAAATTTAAGGAAATAACAAGCAATATCTCGAAAACGGTTCACTCAACAAAAGAAATGTATATGAAATAAGTTGTGTATTTTAACGCGATCTACATTCTTTGTGTAGTAAAATTTTGTCTATCTCTTATGGTTTACCAGTTATGCAAAAGTCGTTTACAATGAAGAATACTTTTGGAGACATTCTCAGAAAATTCGAGATATACATTTCATTTCTCATGACATTATCTTAAACATATGATATTTTCATCAAAATAGTTAGAGCCATTTTTGAGAAAATTAAAATTTTCGAAAAATCTTCCATGTAAAGGGTAGTCTGGGGTGGGGGGATTTTCTTGAAAACCTTCGTGTCGCATCTACGGAAGATACTGAACCTAAATACCAAATTTGGTGCTTATCCGAATGTTCGTTTTTGAGTTATGCTGTTCACAGACACACACACGGACATGTTTCCAAAAATGCTTTTTTTGGATTCAGGAGATCTCAAAACATGTATTTCCAGCGAAATCTTGGTATCGAATTTTTGGGTGGAATGCAATACTTCCCCTACTTACTATACGTAGTAGAGAAAGTAAAAATGAATAACGAATTCCCATTTGAGAAAATATTGAAATATTTAAGGGAATAACAAGCAATATCTCGAAAATGGTTAACTCAACAACAAAAATGTATATGACATAAATTGTGTATTTTAAAGCGATCTACATTTTTTGTGTAGTAAAATTTTGTGTATATCTTATGGTTTACCAATTATGCAAAAGTCGTTCACAATGAAGAATACTTTTGGAGACATTCCCAGAAAATTCAAGATATACATTTCATTTCTCATGACAATATCTTAAACATATGCTATTTTAATCAAAATCGTTAGAGCCATTTTTGAGAAAATTAAAATTTTCGAAAAATGTTCCATGTAAAGTGTAGTCTGGGGTGGGGGGATTTTCTTGAAAACCTTCGCGTCGCATCTCTGGAAGATACTGAACTTAAATACCAAGTTTGGTGTTTATCCGACTGTTCGTTTCTGAGTTATGCATTTCACAGACACACAGACAGACACACACAAGGACATGTTTCCAAAAAGGTTTTTTTTGGATTCAGGGGGTCTCAAAACATGTATTTTCGGTGAAATCTCGGTATCGAATTTTTGGGTGGAATACAATACTTCCCCTACTTACTATTCGTAGTAGAGAAAGTAATATCACTGCTCTTTACGATAGATGTGATAGTTTAACTATTACTTTTATTTCACTCAAGGGAACCAGTATTTACTTTCGTCAGCGGTACCTAGCAATCTTGATTAATCCCTGATTAAAGTATGTATGCACCACAAATGGCAGTGAACTGTGCTGTAAAGGTGCCACTCTTTTCTTATTGTTACTCCGTGTTCAGCTAGACACACTGCATATTATATTCCTGAACATGCAGTTCCTGTCTTAGCAAGTACAAGGATTTTCTTCTCTTATAGATCGAATGCACAAAAAAGAATAGAAGTATCTATTTGCTTTTGCCACAACGGCTTCTTAAGGCTCATTAGAGGTTTGGTGGACTAAACCCTGCTCTATATAACTTTGCCCCGGATCTCCTAACTGCCAGATGCTCTAATCACATTTCATTTGCTGCTCTGTGCGACACGAACTAGTTCCTTATTCGGAGTGAGTTGTGAAATTTATATTTTCTGAACCGTACGAAACACATTAATGCATTCGGAATGCATGTAAGTTATCAACAAATAGGTAGGAGGACTCTTCGCTTTAAACCTGTCTCTCAGAATGATGAAAGCAGGTAGCATCCATCATGGTAGTGTGTTTTTATTACTGTTATCGCCGAACAATGCAATGTATAGAGCTTCAATGGTGTACATTAACTAATCAAGGGAAGGAAAAGGAGCGCGGAAGAATACATGTCAGCAGGGCAAGGATATAAAATACAGGGTTTAGACCGGCGATTAAGCGTCAGCGTTTGTTCACAGCATATATGATTAGCAGATTAATTTTTTTTCCCAATCATGAATAATTTTAACATATAATAACTGCTTGGACACTGTTTTAATTCAGGGACACAGTTACTTTTTCTGGTATATTAAGTTTTCACGCTTAAATGTTTCCGTTATTTACTCTCAGGTTGGAGTTAAACTGCTCTTTATTGAGGACGAATTGAATTCGCTATGTTGGAGATAAAACATCATTCAGCAACTATTTTTTATTCTTTATTTAAGCGAAGTTAAATGAAAGGTCTGTATCCTGCAAGTATTTAGAAGCTCAATGGGATAAGGGTTAGTTAACCGAACAAGAAAACCACTACAACCAATGTAAGCAGCGTCGATGCAAGACTGTTACTCTTTTAATATTTTATTTATACTTAGATTCTGTAATTGTTTGAGATTCTATTAGGCAATTTCTTACTGTATTTAAGTCCTTATGCTAAAAGTTGCTCTTTGTTTCCCCGTTAAAAAATTCTTTTTAAGCCAGCGTATTCCTTGGTACTTGGAATAATTCGAAGAAAAAATTAGCTGGCAAGTTATTCAGTACTATTGAAAGCGTGTAAGATATTGCTCTGTTCCCTGTATCTACTTTGACTCAGTTGAAAAACATTCCTCCTGGAAGATCTAAAAGCGGTATTCCGACCAGCTAAGTCGCGAGTCGCCGATCTTGATAGAAAAACTTTGGTTGACGGGAAAAATACGCTTTCACTTCGAAAATTGCACATGGAAGTCCATAGTTTTGAAATAGGCAATAATTCCCCGTTACCCTGCAGATGAAATATTATCTACATATTTCCATTTCCACGTTTTATAACCAACAAAAACTGGTAAGAAATAAAATAACTAAATACTAATGACCTCGCAATAGAGTTTAAGAGCATTAATATATCAGTCTAAGAGACATTCGAATAACGTTTTTTCTAATTGGGGTTCTTTATGACTCGATCCTCAGTAATGGATTTCAGAACAATAAACCTCACACTTTGCTGAAAAGCAGTCGAGTTCCACAGTACGTAAATAAGACTAATGGTCTCTACAAAGTCATTCAAATAATAGTATACCAAAAAGTTAGCATGACCATGTTTGATCTCTGGTTGCGACAAATTGCTGCTGTGACTTTTCCATTATATTTCTTTCTTTATTTTTTTCTCGCGCCTAAAAAGTGAATGCACTGCAGCTGTTATGTTATGGTGCTTAAATGCGGAAGACTTTTGCGTTACCATTAAATCATTTCATCGGTCTTCTGAGCACCTTTAACAGATGGGGGGCATCATTTTAAAGCTCACGAACATATGGCTACAGTATTAATAAGCAGAAGGAACTTGCTTAAAGAAAAAGAAATCGTGCTAGTTGAACGTTTTTTGCTGGAAAGCTAGCTGCCATTGTTTGCCTACAGTGTAAGCATAACCTAAGCTAGCTATTTTCAGACTTTTAACCGTGATACATTTTTCAGAATTAATTCTGAAGGGTCTTATACAGAGAAACATTTTAAAAATGCTGTTATAAACTAAATTTGAAGGCATGAGATATAGGGTTTTTCAAAAAGAAGGAACAGACTTTAAATATTTATTTCTAATGAACGACAACAGATGGCGACACATGCAATACAGCACTGAATAGAGAAAAGTTCAAAATTTTATTTTATGCGCTCAAAATTAGCAGCTTTCTTATGCGAGGGCGACCAGTGTTCTTCCGTTTGCATACGCAACCATCTTATACGAATTTATTGTATCAATTGTACATTTTTTATGACGAGGCAGCTCGTTGTTGAACTTACAACGAAATGCATGCTGCAATGAAACAATGGATTCACTCTTTGCATAATGCAGCACACAAAACTACATTTTCTGTGGCGTCGCCATTTTCTCGTAAACAAACACAGCGTAGCACTGAATGGAACTAATAGGTGGGCCTTAAAACTTTGAACTTTCCTCTATTCAACGATATGTCGTATGTGTCGCTGTTTGTTGTCGCTCATTAGAAATAAATATTTAAAGTCTGTTACTTCTTTTTGAATAACCCTGTTCTTCTACTACATTAGGATTTTTGTTCGTACTTTAAACTAGAGGAAATTATTTCTTAAAAGACCTTAAGATTTCTACATTTTTTGGGTTGTACGATTTGTACAATACTGTATTGTGTTTTGAAAATATCCAATTGTAAAAAGTGAACAAAAGCAGGGATTAGTAAGCAAGTGGTATTTAAATGCTCGCATGACAGTTTTTAAGATGGCTAGGGAGAGATTGGACAGATTCGTTCTGAAGCCGTTAGGATGACATCGACAGGTTTATAAAATTAGACTCACATACTTAAGGTGGAAAAAGTAGAACCCGGGTTCTGCTATTAGTTTTTCTACACGCGGAAAAGAACATAAGCAGCACTTTAGTTGTTTGAAGCTATGTAAATTAAGCCCTGTATGTATGTGTTGAACCTTAAACCACTGAAGCAATGTGGTTTATACACCAACACTGCGATATTGCGTGTAACCTGTTTTAAGGTTACACAGCATGTTAAATGCCTTTCTTCAACGATTAAAGCGACTAGGTTTCTTACCCGAGGAGTAAACCCAAAAACAGAACCCTCGAGATTAATTCCGTTTGTCTGCTTTTAGCGCCTTATGTGTGACGTCAGATTAATTCTAAAATACATTATACGAGCCAGTCAATAGGTGTCAGGAGTGGGGCAGGCAGGTAAGACAAAGATCTTTCCCTTCACAATTCCAGAATGGAACACCTGCGCTAGGAATGGAACACCTGCATATCTCCACCAAGTACTGCCACTATATATTTGTTTTGGTTAATAGTACTCGCCGAAATTAAAACAAAACTAATTTTATAATCCAGAAAATACTTCCTCCTTGATGCGAACAATCCCCAGTTTCATGACAGATTCTACTTTCTTAGCTTTAGCACAAACTTTTAGCATGAACATTTAACGTTTCTAGTTTTGATTTTAACATTTTGAATCTCATTTCTTAATATTTGATTATTCCATTTTATAAAAGACTGATTTTATATGGTATTTTAATCAAAATCATTAGTTTTTATTTTCTAAAAAATGGCTCTAAGGATTTTTTTTCCATCTAATGGGTAGTTTAAGGTGGGTGGGCTTTCTCGAAAATCTTCGTACACATCCCTTGAAAATGCTGAACTTAAATACCAAGGTTAGTACTTAACCAACTTTTAAGTTTTGTTTATACTGTTCACAGACACATTACCTTTTTCTAAAAACAGAAATCTCGGTATCGAATTGAATGGAATGTAGTATTCGCTTTACTTACTATAGGTATGTAATAGTGAAAGTAAAAACGCAAATAGAGAAAGTCCAAGCAACAAGCAGTGTAGGGATGTTTAAATGGCAGGAGATACTGGATCAAATGAGTCTATGAGAATTTCCATTTTAACGCACAAAGTCTGATACATTTTGTCAGAAAGAAATAAAGAAAAATAGTCCTTTTAACCATTTCTGACCAAAATGCGAGATGAAATGAGACAGAGCATATAAAAAGTGATCATTCGAACTGCTGCAGTGCTGCCACCGCAAAAGTGTTTTAACCCAGGGTGTTTTCAGTAAACATGTCAGGCAAGCGCGCTTGTTACACATTCACAATGACTCCATATTTCATTTGCAACGTTAATATCGAAATAGGGAGAAGCTGGATTTAATTCTCTTCACTTTCCCTAGAGCCATAAAAGATACGTCATAAAACAGAATGATGGACTGGGTACGAAACACGTCGACAACAATGCGTTCCGGGCAGGATTTAATACCGATTCTGTTCTTTAAAAGGCCGTGAATTACAGTGACAGTGTAAAAGCCTGGCATCCTCTCCTGATTGATTAAACAGCTGTTAAAATTTAACGAGCATCGCGTTTACGCTGCTATTAAAACTAATTAGTTAGCCGAGTTCGTAAAATCGGCGATGGAGGAGAAATGTGTTACACGCATCTACATACATCAAGTTACTGCGTAAACTGTTGTTAGTGTTAGAGAAACACATTTTACACATGCTCTACTCCTGTTAGTGATACATGGTGGTGAAAATTACAGACTGGGGGAAAGTGCTACGGTGTGAAAGGCAACAAAACAATCGCTAACCTTTTTTTATTTCAACTCGATTCAATAAATGCTGTTTTTTGCAAGATGGTGTCGTAACAGGAACGCCCACCATGACTGGAAGATGATATATTGAATTCGTGTAAAAATTCATACGGAAAAGGCAGTCTTAATTAATATACGAAATAAATTATGGTATTTGAAATGTACTGTACTTTATTTAAACACTTACAGCTTCACCTGTTAATAATAAATTAAAATTATATTCCACTTTAACAATAAATACTAAAAGTACCTGAATCACATTTAGTCTTTCGCATTGAACTTCAGGATGAAATTTGTGCAGTTATTGAATGTTATTGGATTAATAATCTGGTACCAAAAAATCAAACCGGACTTTCCACACTTCAATTTCATCGTTTTCAATAGGATCACACATATTAAATGTTGTCCTCCGTGGTGTAGTGGTTACAATGCTTAGCCTCTAAGTCCCGAGGTCCAGGGTTCAAACCCGGCGGAGGGCGATGGATTTTTTTCGGGCGTAAAAATCCTTAGCATGGCTTCCTTCGGAAGGGAAGTAAAGCCAGTGGTCCTGTGTCGTAGATTTAAGGCACGTAAATTAACCTCAAGCCTGATAAAGAGGCCTCTGAGCAAATTTACCGGTATTTCACGCCCAATATGGAATGGGACGCTAAGGACCACAGCAGTTAAAGAGCGTCCATAAATAAAACTCCATTTAATTTACATATTACATGCCGCCATCTTATACTTGATTCTTGGCATGCCTTACTATTATGTTAATTGAATCGATTCCGGCATTTACCGTATTTACGTTTGTCAGACTTCCACCATCACTCAGCTGTTCATATTATAAATATTAAGATTTTAAAACACACAAAAATAGTGCACAAAATACAAGCATACTACACAATACCGCTTCGCTCGTGTATTAATCCTTTCCCTCGATTCTGTAAAAGCCACTTCCCGACCTCATATCGTAAATACTTTATCGCACTAGTCCGTTAAATTTTGTCACTCCATTGTTACTAACTATGATTTCAAGTTGCTTAATAAATCCACTTGGTTTGATTAGCTTTCCAATTTTATTATGTCTTTTTACATAATTAATTTCTGATGGTGGTCGCATTATCTGTTCAGAATTAATTTCGTCATACTTCAATAATCTCATTGCGTTGTCCAGTTAACCTGTTCGTGTTAGCAGCTTTGTACTTTCTTTTATCTGAATCGTTATTCTTTTATCTATGACCTGAATAATGGATAAAAGGTTAACAACACTGCTAGCCAATAAACAAAGCATCTACATTCTAGCTGCACACGTCTGTTGATCTGGCTCTAAACCCTGTTTCTTATGAACTTGACCCGCTGACATGTTCTCGTATTCTTCCGCGCTGCATTTCCTAACCGTTTGGCAATGTACACCTTCGAATGGTGACAAACAAGGCGTGTCCAATGCAAGGATAGGCGATAAAAGCGATATAAACACTGTCATGGTAGGTGCATATGGTTTCATCATTCTAAGATGCAGGTTTAAACTAAAGGGTCCTCCCATCTATTTGTTGATAAAAATGTATATGCAGTCTAGATGCATTAACCCTGTTACGTAATACATTTAATTCATACGGTTATGAAAATGTAAATTTGACAGTAAATGACCATGTTAAATAAGGAACCATTTTTATCGTATAAAAACCATACCACGACAGCAGCCAAAGAGAGGTTACTGTTGCACGTGACAGTTAAGAGATACGGGGCAAACATACAGACCTTAAGCGCCATTTTTCTTAGTTGCATATAGGCCTGGAACCAATATAGTATTATTTTATTCATATTTTACTATTTCAGGGCTCTCTACACAAAAGTGCAAGCTACAAATGTTAAAACCGGTTTAATTTAGCTGGTAGGATTGCTACTCGCAAAATAAAACCCTGCTTTTAACACTTGTGTCATAAAAATTATTATGCGAGGCGAGCATTTTAAAAACAGGTTGTTATGATAATCAACATCGTATATAATTGACATTTTATGACATACGTGTCATTAACGACTGCATAAAATCGATGACGTAATGAATCTTAAGCAGCGAATGCATTCATACTATGTTCTATTCTAGCAGACTTTTAAATTCAATATTACATTTGTAGGCACACATACGTCCAATCTTGTAATACTACAGTATCGCTGTGGACTACTTTGTGTGTTACCCATAACAATACTATGTCTAGGTGATACTCGAATTTTCATCATAATGCAGTGAGTGCCAGTAATAGGCAGCAAATGAGGAAGGCATTGTCAGCTTCAAAACGTTTCTTTTGAGCAAAGTATACGTGCAGTAACTATGAAACAGTACTTACGTTACGATAACTTGATTGATAACACACATGCATAAGGTATTTTTTTGTTTCCTGTTAGAATCTAAAAATGTTGGGTTGGAGGTGGATGAAATAATTGCACAAATAAGCTCGGAGACAGACGCTTATATGTGGCATTTAACTTTACAGGAGGGGAAAGTCTGGAAGGACCAAGCAAGTATGTTCACCCTCGTTTGCTCAGTTAATTTTCCTGCTCATGGTATGGCAAGTAAATGTGCGAAAAGTTGAGAACTTATCATTTTAACACCATTATTTTTGGCTAGCGTTGGCCTGCCCACAGACGCTCCTGTTTTATCTAAGACCCAAGGCCTGCTCCATATTTCATAACGATCACGTGCATTAGTCTCCTCTTGGCTACTGTCATTCAGGATAACGAAAGCACGTGCATCTATAATGGTAATGTGTTTATATCACTTTTCTGGCCTATCCTAACACTGCACACGGCTTGTTTGTCACCATTCGAAGGTGTACAGAAGCCAATCAGGGGAAAACGGAAGGAAACCCAGCGTGAAAGAATACATGTCTGCGGGGCAAGGTTATAAGAAACAAGGTTTAGAGGTTTCAAGCGGTCGTTTGCTTTTGTTGCTAACAGTACCTCCATAATCATTTTACATTAACTTGTATAAGTGATTATTCAAAGCACCCAAATCCTATATTACATAGTGACAATGTGAGAGAGAAAAAGACGACTAACACTTACCAGCTGTTCAGAATCCCTAGTGGCACGAAAACTTTTCTTACCTGTAACAAACAAATAACTCATATCAGAAAAATATCACGAAAGGTTTTATATCAGTTACAAAGGAGCAAAAACAAAAATCATTGAGACGTCCATAGAGCAGAATTGACAAGCTAAAAAATACATTAAGATGTACGTTCAAATAGCGATGTACTAAGTAAAGTGTACCCTCTGTCATCTAATGTGTATATAAAAATTGAGTTTTATTTATGGACGCTCTTTAACTGCTATGGTCCTTAGCGTCCCATTCCATATTGGATGTGAAAGGCCGGAAATTTTGCTCAGAGGGCTCTTATCAGGCTTGATGTTCTTTTACGTGCCATAAATCTACGACACGGGACCACCGGCTTTACTTCCCTTCCGAAGGAATTGTAATGCGTAGGATATTGTGTCCAGTATCCGAAGTGACCAATTTCCAAGCTTGAGCTGGGTGACTTGCTTGGATACAGTGTTTCTTGTCCTGAAACGTTAAAACGTGGTTAGCTCTGAGCTGTTTGGATTCTGAAGTCATTTCAGGCACCCATAATAATTCCCTACATTTGAGAACCTGAAATGTTAGGCATGTTAAATTACCCCCCCCCAAAGACACGATATGCTTTATAGCATAATGATATGCCAAACATATATTTGAAGTCTCCTTGTTAGAGTAATTGTATCTTCAATGACTTGCGTAATCTTGCGAATTCGTTGTGTAAAGACAATACTGAGGGTACAATTCACAGATAAGAGGAGTGCTAACTCGGGGTGAAAGACCAGTGACGTTAATTTGCTCAAGTTGACAGTTAATTTACCACTACATACCGTATTGCAGTCTTAGCGGAATTACTTTGCGAGTTTATCCGTTCGAGTTGATAGTTTATTGCTGTGGGATTGGAGTCTCCTAGCTAAGCCCTGGCTTATTTAGCTGCCAAGCTACACTGGTGTGCAAAACCTAAGGACGAGATGGATAAAGTAGCATAACAAATGAACTACTTTGTGGAAGTAGATGAAGGTGCATGTTGCCAGAGGTCTCCCACACGTACACAGAAAGCTGGACGTCATATGGCGTGAGTGTAGCGAGCCTATGGTGCCAAATGGGTCTGGTCCCGCAACACGGAGCAGTTGACGAAACAGGACAATACGGTGTGTGGCAATGCGAGCTGTTACGGTGCACTGTAGTGATGTTCTTCATTGTAACATGGTCCGTAGACACCATTTGGATGACTTCACACGGGAAAGAATCATCGGGAAACTGGAAGAAGGGCGAAGTGTGACAAGTGTTGCTCAGGAGTTTGGAATTGCTCACAGCATTGTTTCACGTGCATGGGAGCCTTCCAAACAACAGGCACTGCTGTCCCAAAGAGAGGTGGTGGTCGACCACGCTCAACTACAGCAGCAGATGACGCCTACATTGTGGAACAGGCAAAAATGGATCCACTCCAAACAGCGGGTGCAATTGCAACTACATTTAACAGGCCAGTTAGGCACGCAATCTCACGATACACAGTGGCACGGCGACTGCACAGAGGTGGCACTACGGTCAGTATGTTGTGTTCCATTGACATGCGCACATCGGCGGCACCGTTTGCGATGGTCCCAAGAGCATCAAAATTAGACCAACGAGGAATGGGGCCGCGTGCTATTCTTAGCTGAGAGCAGATTCAGTCCAAGTAGTGATTCTCGACGTACCCTCATCTGGCGAGAGGTGGGAACACGTAATGAATCCAGGAACATCTTTGAACATGGTCGTTTTGGTGGTCTGGGTGTTACGGTTTGGGGAAGCATAATGTTGCATGGGCGCACCGACCTCCAAACCTTTGAATACGGTACACTCACTGGTTAACGTTATTGTGATACTGTACTCCTTCCCCATGTGCGTCTTTTCAGGGGTGCAGTCGGCCCTGTCTTCATTTTTATGTATGACAATGCGCGACCGTAACGAACAGCGCAGTTGGAGGATCTCTTGGAACGAGAGGAATATTCGGCGAATGGACTGGCCTGCCCGTTCCCCCGATTTAAATCCCATCGAACACGTGTGGGATGCTTTGGGGAGACTCATTACAGCACATCCACATGCACCACCGATCATCCAACAGTTGTCAACAGCGCTAGTAGAGGAATGGAACCCCTACCACAAGAACTGCTTACTAACCTTGTGGTCAGCATGGGAGCACGATGCAGAGCATGCTTGCTGTCCGTGGTGATTGTGCACCCTTTTAAGCACCATGTATCTGTTTCTGTAAATCTAAAGAGCCATCATATGTCGTATTGACTTCAGTGTAGCTTATGGTCTATGAATAAAAGTGGCATTTCTGTTCGTTTCATTGCGTATTTCGTTTAGTTGCCTACTGTAGCATAACGTAGCAGTTCCCTCTATGTATGATTCAAGTTTAATCGAGTTAATGTTACTTGGCAGTGTCACAGCATGCGAAGATTACTTTCGTCCTTAGGTTTTGCACACTAGTGTATGTGTTTACACAGTGCATTCTATTGCTAGCTGCGGACTGTACATATCACAGAATATGGATTTCCGCTATTTGCACTGTTGGAGATGTTGGGCGAACCTCGTCCCAGAGATCTCAAAAACTATATAAACACCGGGATCTAAACACAAACCAGAGAAGTAGGCATTATATTAGTTTTGCATACTATCCCTTATTGCTAATGCTGCAGACACGAAAATCATTTATGTCTATGAGAGATGTCATGCTATTGGTTTTTAGCAAACAGACTTGGGGTCACGTTGGGCCTGGCCTTTTCCGTTTCACCATGGCACAACAATGGTATTGCAGCCGTCACAAAGCCATCACGAGATGGTAATGGGCAGTAATGTCGAGTGTATTACCAAGCTAATGACAAGAAATGCGCATCGTGAGCACGACCATGCCTGGAGGGCGTCACAATCGACCATCAAGATTGCTTCTCCTTGACAATTACGGTATCATCAACGAAATTACAACAGAATCAAAAACGGAGAGAGAGACACTACATGGAGAGGCTATTGTGAAGAGAAAACCGCCCATTCACTCTATGTTCGAAGTCGTTAATATGATTTCACTTGTAGAGACGTAGTGCGATACTGCAACTTTTGTTTGTTAAACAGACAATTTTCAAACAAGATTCATTAAAATAGTTTTAAGACACAAGAACTTAAGAGCAGGGATAAAAATAAATCATAAGTAAGCAAAACCAAGAGCGTATGATATACATTTTTCCTTTTCAAACTATGCGCATTCACTTCGCTGTAAATACGTAAACTTAGTTTTTAAGAGTACTGAGTGAAATAGAAAGTAGTGAATGCAAACATGGCGATGAAGAACGTGACGCAGTGACGTGTCGAACAAATCGAAAACATTCCTGCAGAATGGCATGCGATTACATTTTCCAGATAAATGATGATCTGAATTATGCATAGCTCATGTTTAATAAAATGCCAGTGCATAGTCAAATTAATGCTAGATGTGTTATGATACGAAACCACCATCAGTGTTATTGCTGCAGCAGTTTCTTTGATAAAGCCTGGTCCTGGAGTAAGCGAGACTATGTTTGAAATGCTTGCCCACATCATCCCTAACAACGAAACAAACAATAGAATCGAAATGGATGACTACGGTCGGTGAGACCGCCTAATTACACATACACAAAAAGGAACTCTATAATAATTATAATTTAGGAGTTATTGATAATTAACTTGTAATTTAATAATTTTCCATAACTTTAAAGCAATATGACTCAAAACTGCATCAATCGAAAGCCCTTCTGAAGCTGTAAATTTGTTTTCAGTTTCAATAATATTGTTAAATAAAGGCGTAATTGCCTAAGATTTGCAAAATTTAGGCCAAAATAAGAGTAGTTTCGTTTCTGACTGTCCATTATATTTTCCGAGCCTGGGGCTATAAAATTCGAAACCTTCTTTGTTACTTCGTGGGGATGAGGCAAGTTTTAAGAGTAAACAGACGCTATGAGGCAACGGACTTTTCTTACAGTTAGGCTTTGAATTTTCAACCAGGGAACCAATAAACGTAGAAGACAAGCGTTAGAACCAATGGAAAGATAGGAAGACGCAGTGACATGTACAAAATTTGGAGGCGAGCAGAATTATTATATGTGAATGCGAGCGTGGATTTGACACATATTTTCATGATTCTTCGTTGAGGTAACACGTAGCACTCCGGTTCAGAAAAGGACGCTAAGTTCCGAAATTTGCTAAGTGCCGCGCAATTAATAAGTGATGAGGTGAAATATTTATATAATGTGCTAACGGTATTCTTCGATATAATTATATTCAAGCTCATAAACGAGTTAAGGTTAGTATAGTGACTACTTCAAGTTCGCGCGAATCTAAAGAATGGTGATAGAGCACCGAGATATTAAATAATTAGCCGGAGCGAACTTTAGTGTTCCAAGAGAGAATAGTGGGAAGACAGTGCAAAAAGAATCACACGTGTTAGGGAATCCTATGAATCTTGCAGGATTTCTAGCATAAAGAGTGAGAAAATTGAAAACACTTGGTTTGGAGCTTGGGCTGATAACACCATGGATAGCTTAGTTTGGCTCTGCCAGGTCATTCCAACAAGGAAGTTACCCCCTCCAACTACCTTCCGTCGGCACGGCTGGCCTGTCCTAATATTTGAAACAGAGAGACCGATTTCAACCTTTGACTAGTCAACGCTTCTGGCTTTCGCCAGTTGTTTATGTCGTCGATACGAGTGAGACTATGTATAGATCATGATTATATTTGGTAATGCATTTCTTTTTATTTAACTTTGGGTATCTCTCATTAACATATCGTCTGCCATTCAAAATTAAAAGTTCCGAATTAACGCGGAAGGATAATGTAGTGATTCTTTCAATTCTCTTAAAACTTGTTAATGAGGTGTGTTAACAGCCATGGTTTAACGGAGCGTTATCTCACTGCGAACTCAATTTTATGTTCTATGAACTGAGCTGACCAAGCAGTGAATTACATTATATGCGGTACTAATTACCTTAAATTTAGCTTTTTCGTTGGCTTAACACCCTAATTGTAATTGAGGGTTATATTATGGCGTATCAGTAAGTTCATTGTCATTATCAGAAGCACTGTTGTGCTGTATTGTTGCTATCAGACGTAGCATTATTGGATCTCTTTAGTTATATTTCAGCTTATCGGCCTCTCGTTTTGGCGCGGACCACGCCAGAGCGAGGGATCTGTTTGAAATTGTCTAGTATGACGTCAACCCTGTCTGGCTTGGCTAGACGCGGTTGGTGGGGGGAAAAGATAGCGTCTCTCGAGCGGAATTGGTCGTTGTGAACAGATGCGTGTGTGGTTCCGTGACATCTCCCTCCATCCTGTTTCCTTGTTCATAATATAGAGTCGCCAAACGTTTGTTAATAAATCCCAGCTAACGTGTGTTATGTAATGCTTTTGTGTAATATAAAACCCACGCCTTCCTCTTAATTACACACCAAAGTCCGACTTCTAACTGCTAGCGTGTTGCGCCCCTTCCCCCATGTGCATGTTGGGGTGATCAAAATTTATCATTTTCTGGTAAGCCTTTTGGCCTTCATCCCAGCATGTAACTATATGTGTATATATACATACCTACTCGTATATCTGTATTTAAGTGTGAATCACTTGTATTGAATGCTCCCTTTTAAACATTTAGTTTTTGTTGTACACAAGGGTTATACATATGTGCCTTTAGCTAGTTCAGTTTATTACGAAATGCAAGGAAAAGTAACACGATTCTTTAACACCTAGATTCATGTCACTGCATTCTCATTTGTATATAGCTCACAGCTAATTTTACTATTTCCACATAGTTGACTGCGCAGATCACAGACAGTTACATAGGTCATACACATTTTACTATGTTTTATATGTGATGTATTGTTACAAACTGTATTCATAGGGTTGTTGAATAATTATTACTCATGCCAGTTTACCCTTTAAATTATTTATGTCCCCCTATCGATCCCGGAGTTTCCTTAGCCTCTTGGACCCAGTACGATTCGAAGTTAACCCAAACAGGTAGGAAGTTAGGGGATTCCAAAAACACCCTCAAGTGATTTACACAATTTGACGAGAGAAGATGCAGCGATGAAATCCCTATATTGAGTGGAACACACCTCCTACATCTATGAAAGGTAAGCGGCAGAGAAATCACATAACACAACACCTTCTCCATCCAACCCTCACTTGTTATATTATTATTTTATCGCACTGTGGCTCTAAGTTTTTAGTCATAATCCCTCCGCCTGATTTTGTGGTTTTCTTTGTTTGTTTGTTTTGATACCCTGCAAACTGCGCCATTCTCTGTAGATATACACAATGGTATATTTACGTAAAGCTGCTTTATTATCACATTCCACCAATGGAGTTAGGAACACACAAAACCAAGCAGAACCCTAAGTTTTGCTTTTGGGGATCAACGAGGAAATTAGTGTGCATAAAACATATCAGAACGAAAGCCACTCCTTGTGTTTTTGATAAGATTTGACACGCAGCTGACAGAAGATGTGATGAGGCCATTTCAGAACGGAATGGATTTATTCCCTGGGCGTCAACTTGGGAATCGTCTCCCTCTTCCCACAGTTTATCTCCGATCGATGCCATCTCCGATTACACTGTAGTACTTCGGGTTTTCCCGTGTTTTACCCCCCAGTCGTGTAAATGCAAATGTGAAACCACTGTTCTCCTGCCACTGCATCATTCATTATGGCACTCAAAAGTCTCAAAAAAGTCTTCGGGCTCTCTTGACCTCTGCTGCTCTAAATTTTATTAGTCTGTTGGCCTCAATTTAAGCTGGATATCTCCCTTCCTCATGTTTCGCGTAACCTCGGCGACTGCATTTCCGATAGATAAATGTTATAACTTAGTTACTTACAGCTATCGAGTGTTCCCCATTTATTTCTTTAATAGTTTTACCAGTAACTTAAATTCCGTCTAAGCTCTCCTTCAAAATATCCTTATACAATTTTACATGACTCCGCTTTTGCTTCATTAATATGAAGTAGTTATATCTTTACGTTATTTGCACCACGCTTTGGGTGTCAATTTAAAGTGGGTTGTATTGAAGGAGTTGTATTATATTTCCACTGTTGGGGAGCCGAACTTGAAGTTGGTTGCAACCGCACGTATAGTACCCGGTTTCCGGTAGCCTTTGCCCCAAGTACTTTCCGGTGGCCTTTGCCCCAACAATGTTTAAAAAAATCAACTTTGTAATTTGACTGTTTCTTTAAATATTACATACTTATGTTTGCCTCGGCTGCGTTAGTATATATATTTTTAGAGACATGAATGTCTTAGCAGGGCATGGTGCGACTGAAGAATGTAGGCTTACAGAGATTATGATTTTATTTCACTCCTTTTATTAATGCTTGACACGATTTAAATAACACTTCACTGATATAGAGAGAGCTGTGAGATTTTTTTATTATTAAATACTTGCACTTTTTAACATGTAAACTATTTTTGTCTCACACAAAATACGTATTAAATTTCTCGAGGACACTTCTCATGTCCGCTGTCTACAACCAACGCGTCCAGTTATGAGCGCTGTCTACAAGCAACTGAACTCTAATTTGTAAATTTTGATACATTTCAGTTTCTGATTGGCTAATCCTAGTCCAATAGAATACCTTCATTTAACTAAAGCTTTTTCTGGTTGTTGATTGGCTATTTTATAAATGTCACAAAAATTACATTATTGCTTCCAAGAATCACAAGTAATATTGTTAAACTTTCAAATTCATTATTACCTCAAGGTTACCTCATTGTTAGCAAGTTTTAACCTATTATTCTCACAGCTCCTACATTATTAAATTACGTAATACATTCACATAACATTATCACACCTGTGTACAATAATATAAATATATACAATGACTGTTATATACACTTTTTATATATTGTTATATACACGTATTGCTTTAAGGCGGGCTGTTATTGAGTTTATATATTATATACTTTGACTGAAATCACAAGTGTTAAAAATACTGCCTAAGCTAACAAACAAATATCTACGGAAATGTTTAGTACTGTTTAAGAAGAAGATTGTTTTAATGTTAGTCTGCCATTTTAGAAAACCATGTTTTCTTTCTGAAGAAATTTTATACGATACAATAATTATAAATATTTCCAAAACATAGTTCAACAAGAAAGCGAGTTCCAATAATTATTCATGTCTGTTAAATGTTTAATGAAATTCCAGACTAAACAAAAGGTTCATGATGTGTATAATTGTATAATTTAACATTTTATGCAATGATATCAATATTTTATACAAAAGTCCAAATTAGTAAACCTGAAGCTAGTACTCAGCTAGTACGTCTGTCTATTAATCCGGAGACCCGAGTTTGATTCTACAATGGGGTGAACCATCTGAATAAAGTTTTATTAAGAAGTTTTCCCTTAATCTCGTTTGGGGACCATTTTAGACATTCATTCATCGTCCAATATGACCTATCTAGCTAAAGAGTGTTAAAACTTACAGAAAGAAAAAAAACAGATGTTGGCTATTATTTATTTTCATATCTGTTATACAAACCGTTCTTACAAAATATTATTTTTCTATCTCCTTCAAGTGAATTGAGACTTGCAGAGATTATTTAACTACACACTTCGCTGAGTATGAAGCGAGTTAGATTTTTGTACTCTTTGCGCGACAACAGAGAACCAAAATAATGGTAACTCAGAACTTACAAAGTATGACAAAGTATTGAAAAATTTAATACGACAAAAATGTGAAATATATTTTATGTTTTAACGGTATGCTTTTAGTGTACTAAATTTTTGTCTATCCTTTACGGTACGGTTAAAGTTACAGAAAATCCACTCAGAATGAAGGGAACTTCAGAGACTATTTGGAGAAAATTCAAAATAGACATTTTATTAGCAGCCACGTAAATACCTTAAGCATAGCTATTAAAGTTCAAATCATTATGGCACTTTTGAAAAGATATACATTAAGGAACATTTATATATGTGGAGGGTAGTTTGGTGTGACAAAGTTGCCACAACTTTGGAAGACGCTGAACTTAAAAATCAAGTTTGGTCTTTTCGAGTTACGCTGCTCTCTCTCTCTCTCTCTCTCTTCTCACCTATTCCTAAAAAAAGGCCTTTTTTGGTCCAGCGGACCTCAAAACATGTATTTCGGATTAAATCTCTATGAAACTGAAAATTCTGAGTAGAATATAACATTTTCTCTACCGTTGTAAGAAGGCTGTTGGATATTTATGCCTTTATATGGCCTACGAACCACTTGATCGTCTGTGTACAGAGTTGTCATGCACAGCATTATTGTTGGTAGTTATTGTGTTAAACATAAAACAGATACACTGGCTAACAGTTGAGAAAAAAATTCTCAGAAGTATTTATGATTAAAATCTGAACATAGTTGACCAAAGTTGATAATGAAAGCATCATGCTCGTTGTTCATTATTGGCTAGCAAGTGATATATGAGTGTTACTATAAACTCATAAACTGCATTACTGAGTAATGCATAATTTTATTAATGGTTTGAAGCATGCATACACTGAATCAGTTTATGCAGCTGAGGTGACTGCTACTTGCATGTCTTCTTTATGTGGTTTGTGCTTGTTTGGGCTAAAAGGTCAGTCTATTTTGTAATACGTACATTAAGCATTAAAGCTGTGATACGCTCCTTTGTACTTGGATCAACTGATGCCATTATTTGAGGTGCTATTTGTTACAACCATGTAACAAGTTGTCATATCAGGGGCACCCTGAATGGCCTTTCCAATCAATCTGGCATTCAACTTAATAGGATGATACATGCAATAGTAACAACTGAACTTATCTGAGTACAAAATTACTTGAGCTTCTTATAATATAGGTTGTATAAGCTGTTGAGCATTGCTATTCTTACCTAATAATTAAAGCAATGTAAAAGGTTAAGAAATCTCTATAATAACAAACTGGAGTTACAGCGTTAAACAGATTTCTTGGGACCTAGATTTAGCAAACAGAAGTCGAAGTTCCAAACACGAGACATGCTTTGTCCATGTCCGGAGTGGGTTGTTAGGCAAAGATTTGTTACTTGTATACCTCATTAAGGAAGAACATCGCCTTAAGGAACTACATCCTTCGCTCAACGCAAACCACCATCCGCAGTAATAAATATGCTGTGAAAATAATTTTAGATCCTCAGTGTCTGGTGCATTCCTCATCTTTCGACAGAAAGAAGCTAAAAAAACGTTTCTTTTCCTTTTCCTCCTGGACGAAAAATGAAAGACGTAAGAATACTTCTCTCCTTAACAACAGAAAAGAAAATAATAATCATAAAAAGGAAGCATAAGAAAGAATACAAGAAAGACGAGAAGATAATATGGGAGAGGAAATATTACTCTGAAGGAGAAACGATAGTAATTCAGCACTCGTGAAGCATACCTCGCCAACTTCTTGCGATTTACGATCATGCAGTATTCAAGAAATGAATATTTTATGCACTTATTTTTTTTCTCTTTTTCTTCTCTCCCTAGCGGACTGGTACAGTCCTTACTGAATTGGAGTAACGTAACTTTTTCTTTCCAGCCATGGGCTTTAATCATGACCATAATTATTTAAACATTCACCAAGCAATTTGTGCAGTGTTTATCTTTAACACTTCCATTAAGAAAGCAATTTAGTGCCATGAGAGAACAATATTACCTAAACATAAAGACAATATATCAGCTTCTTGTACCATTTGCAATTACTCTTGCAGCACAAATTAAAGTTACTAAGCAGGTTTCCCCTTAGTGCTTTTATTACGTTGCATTTGGATGTTACTCTTGCATTAAGACACAGCTTACAGTTCATACCATGGCAGGGATACCCTTTCCGATGGTTCTTATTTAGGTCTTCTTTTCTGATAAATGCAGTCCTGTTGTTGCACCTTATTATTTATAGCTGATAATTACGGATTAGAATACAAAGTCTCTTTGATTAAATTAAAACCTACTTTAAATACCGCTAATTAATAATAATTTAGGGCATAACATACACTATGTGATCAAAAGTATCCGGAAATCCCCACACAAACACGTTTTTCATCTTAGGTGCTTTGTGATGCCACCTACTGCCTGGTACCCATTATCCGCGACCTCAGTAGTCATTAGACATCGTGAACAGCAGAATGAGACGCTCCGTGGAACTCACGGACTTGAACGTGGTCAGGTATTTGGGTGTCACTTGTATCAGAAGTCTGTACGCGAGACTTCCACACTCCTAAACATCCCTAGGTCCACAGTTTCTGATGTGATAGTGAAGTGGAAACGTGTAGGGACATATACAGCACAAAAGCGCATAGGCCGACCTCGTCTGTTGACTGACAGAGACCGCCGACATTTGAAGAGGGTTGTAAAAAGTAATAGGCAGACATCTATCCAGACCATCACACAGAATTCCAAATTGCATCAGGATCCACTCCAAGTACTATGACAGTTAGGCGTGAGGTGAGAAACCTTGGATTCCATGGTCGAGCGGCTGCTCATAAGCCACACATCACGCAGGAAAATGCCAAACGACACCTCGCTTGGTGTAAGGAGCGTCAACATTACACGATTGAACAGTGGCAAAACGTTGTGTGGAGTGACGAATCACGGTACACAATGTGGCGATCCGATGGCAGGGTGTGGGTATGGCGAATGCCCGGTGAACGTCATCTCCAGCGTGTGTAGTGCCAACAGTGAAATTCGGAGGTGGTGGTGGTGTTATGGTGTGGTCGTGTTTTTCCCGGAAGGGGCTTTCACCACTTGCTGTTTTACGTGGCACGATCACAACGCAGACCTACATTGATATTTTAAGCACCTTCTTGCTGCCCACTGTTGAAGAGCAATTCGGGTATGGCGATTGCTTCTTTCAACACGATTGAGCACCTGCTTATACTGCACGGGCTGGGGCGGAATGGTTACACGACAATAACATCCCTGTAATGGACTGGCCTGCATAGAGTCCTGACTTGAATCCTATAGAACACCTTTAGGATGTTTTGGAACGCCGACTTCTTGCTAGGCCTCACCGACCTACATCGATACCTCTTTTCAGTTCTGCACTCCGTGAAGAATGGGCTGCCATTCCCCAAGAAACCTTCCAGACGTGATTGAAACTATGGCTGAGAGAGTGAACGCTGTGATCAAGCTAAGGGTGGGGCAACACCATATTGACTTCCAGAATTACCGATGGAGGGCGCCACGAACTTGTACGTCATTTTCAAGCGGGTGTCCGGATACTTTTGATCACGTAGTGCATTAAAATACTTTAATACCGAGTGAAAAATTTAAAAACCCCGTCATGCCGAGGGTGATAATTATCACAACATTTTAAATATATTTTAATCTTGTGTGGCATATAATATTTTATTCACTGCTAAAACGTAAATCAGAGTAATTATTTTAATTAAATATGCAGATTCAGCGTTGCTGGATGGGAATATGGTGACACCGATGGTGGTTGTCTTGGAGATAATGGATTTAAATAAATTTAAATGATGGCAGGTATTAGTGTGTTTTGAAACGTGTACAGAAAGAGTGTAAATGGAAATTCATTGGTCCCTAAAACGTCTGATTTTCTATATGATAAAGTACTTATTTAGTTCTGTTAATTAAATAAAAATATCGTACCAATGGATTAAATAGTTCTAATTCACTGCTGTGATTAAAACCTTATTTTCGTTGCTAGGAACGACGAAACAAACAACCGACAGCTTGTTCTCATTTTCTTTTAGCACTTCATACATACTTCTTTAAGCTCCATTTTCAGGCACAATAGTACCAACATAGAACTCTACTGCAAACGGTACGTACGTTAATTCCTAAATATTATCATATTTTTTTTATTTTAGATTCCGGAATTAAAAAACCAATTTGTATAGTTAGCTCAAAAATAGTTTAAAATATAAAAGAGTTTATTAAAACGAAAACCATTTTTTCGGGTATTTTCTTTATACTTTCCTACATTTAGTTGCCTACCTATATTATACTTATAGAATCCATGCAATTTCTTAATTTTAATGTATTATAACATTTTAATTTTTTAAATTTCTGTTATTGTTTATATAATTATTCTTGCCTTTGGCAGCCTACATTTGTGTACGAAGATCTCAAAATAAATAAATAAAGTCCTTTTATCGATTTATATTATGTCAAACAATTTTTCAATAATAAGACGAAATAAAATGTTAAATTTCAACACATAGTGGCAGATTATCATAAGAAATTTATGGTTTTCAGATTATCACTTGTTTATCCTTTGTTCTACAAACATTTCCGAATCAAGTTAGATGTGCTGGTCATAACTCAGCTTATTAGTTTTGTGTTTTAAATTACTGCACCTTTAAAATTCATTAATATTTATTCCATCTCTTAATTAAAATCCAGTTTCCTTTCGCGTAAAAATTCTGCGATTTCATTTCTATACACATTAAAATGTCCGTTTGCTTCTCTTAAGTTTTGATTAGGCAAGGATACCACTGACCAAGGTCGTTAAGGTACAAGCACGTGATCGGTATGTCGACGGATTAAATCCTGCCAGTTTTTCCAGGATTTCTTCGGTTCTCATAACTGGTAAATGCCTGGAACGTTTCCTTCGCAAATTCCCTTTCTCAGTTACCATTTAATTTCACATATTGTCAGTGTCCATCGCCTGGGTAACAATTATTTGTTATAGCGAATAACAATAGTCAATAGAAAGATACGAATCGCATCGAACCTTGAGTCCAGCTGTTACTGATGGAAGTGAACTCGGCAATCTATTGCGCACTATACTTCAAAATCCCTTTTTAAAGTCGCCGTTTTGGAAGACTGCGTGGCAGAACAGCGAATAATTTTAAACCGTTATCACCGTGGAAAACATCCTTTACCGTACACATTTAATGCGGTTTAGGATGAGAATTGCTACACTCAAAAGACAATATGAAGAAAGGTATTATTAGCCCCACGTATGGAAAGCCGATTTGAAGTAGGTGGTTTGTTACGTTATTTGCATCACGCTTTGGGCGTCAATTTGTAGCAGTTTGTATTGCAGTTCTTATGTTGGGGAGCCGAACTTGAAGTAGTAGTTGCAACCGCACGTATAGTAAACAGTTTCCGGTAGCCTTCGTCCCCCCAAAAATGTATTTTTACTGTTTCTTTAAATATTATATATTTATGTTTGCCTCGGCTGCGTCAATATTTGTTACAGACACGTTTCTCTTAGCAGGGTTGTGGTACAACAAGAATGTAGGCTTACACAGATTATAATTTTACTTCACTTTTTTTATTAATGCTTGATACGATTTAAATAACATTCACTGATATAGTGAGCTGTGAGATTCTTTAATTAATTCATTCATTAATTTTAACACGTAAACTTATTTTTTCGTCTCACATGAATACGCATTAAATTTCTTGCGTCTGGTTAGTAACGCTGTTTGCAACCAACGGAACTGATTTCAACCGTCTAAACTTGTAACTTTCTGTGTTTCAAGCCTCTGATTGGCTAATCCTACTCCAATAGAATACCTTCATTTAACTAAAGCTTTTTCTGGTTGTTGATTGGCTATTTTATAAACTGTCACTAAAATTACATTATTGTTGCTCCAATAATGACTAGTAGCATTTAAACTTTCAAATTCATTATTGCCTCAATATTACCTCATTGTTACTTCATTGTTAGCAACTTTTAACCCATTATTCTCACAGCTCCTACATTATTAAATTACGTAATACATTAACGTAACATTATTACATGTATACAATAATATAAACATACAATGATTGGAATATACACTTTTTATATATTGTTACATACACATATTGCTTTAAGGCGGGCTGTTATTGAATTTATGTATTATATAATTAGACAAATTATTTAAGTGTTAAAAATACTGCCTCAAACAGTAAAAAAAATTGTTACCTATAAAGTTCTGCCTATATTTTGTCCATAGAAATGAACAGTTGTGCCAAATCCTAGACGACTTGTTTGCGCATATCATAGGGGCTTCTTACGTCCTACCGAATGGTAGTCTTGCCCGTGGTAACTCTCAAAATGTATCAAAGGGTTATCTACAAAATAGCTCTTTTCAAAGACTGCAGGAATCAGGACGAACAACTCGCCAACAACGCAGCGGAAAATAGGTTACGTACTTATACCCAAGAGACTTGTAATATTTTACAAGTTAACCTAATTAAGAGCTTTTACTTCGGTAGAGGCACTTAATGTTTTTACTTTCTCTACTGCTTACCTATAGTAAGTAGAGGAAGTATTGCATTCCACTCAAAAATGGATGCTTTGATTTCACCGGAAATACACGTTTTGAGCTCTCCTGAATAAAAAGAAAAAGGCCCATGTGTTAACTCAAAACAAAAAGTCGGTTAAATACCAAACGTAGCATTAAGTTCAGCATTTTCGCGCGACACAAGTATTTCAAGAAAATCTCCCCCCCCCCAACCCAAACTACACTTTAGTGGAAAACGTTTGGTTATTTTTTATTCTTTCAAAAATGGCTCTAACAACTTTTATTCAAATACCATATTTACATGACTAATAAAATGTATATTTTGAATTTTCGGGGAATACCCTATTAAGTCCTCTTTATTCTGAATTGGTAAACCTAAGTTATAGACAAATTATTACTTCACCAGTAGATCCCGTTAAAGCGCACAGTTCGTAAAGGTAGAACCAGACGACTGAAAAATTCAATGCCATAGACGGGATTTGAACCACGGATCTCCCTGTCTCCGTCCGGTTGCTCTAACCACTGACCTACCATGGCAACATGCCGGCAAGACATTAAATTCTCCAACTGATTCGCAATTTTCCCGGTAAACCACAAGGAGATCTCAAATTGTATTGAGTCGACATACCTCCAATGGCGACTCAAAACTACCTCAAGTCCGGGCTTCAGAGTTTCAACCATTATTAGCTCAATATCCCAGATATGGCATTGAATTTTTCAGTCGTGTTTTTGTGGAGTTAACCCTTTCAAAGACATCTATTCCTTGTTGTTGGTTTGAATTTTCAAATAATTAATACTTCTCTAAAGTAGAAAATCGCTAGTTTTTTTTTCTCATGTTCATGCACAGGGAACGAAATTTCAAAGCCATACAGTCACCCACTTTACAGATTCGACTATGGCTTAAGCCCACTGTATTTTCTTAATCTTCTTGTACCTGTAAGGTAATATCAATGTAATAAAACTACTTCTACAAATATTTATCTCGGTTAACATAAACTAGATAGAAGAATACGCTTTTGTAAGAATAGATTGCTGAAGAATTGGTAGAGAAAGTCATTTATATTTCATATCTTTTTGCCCATAACGTATATATGCTCGAACAATAGTTAATTTACGTACTTTTGATGCCTAAAATGCCCTTGTTTTACGTAGCTGTTGTATACCATTTAATGATAGCTAAAATTCATTAACGTTGTATATAAAATGCGTGTGTCCTAAAGCAAACATTTCAGTTAGTCATGCGAAACGCCGATATGCGCACAGATGTGGGAAAACTATGCACGTGGCGGATGAACACAGTGTCTCAATGTTTTCTTTCTATATAAAAAAAGCCAACTGTTATCTAGTGCACCAGGAAAAGATAAACCTTGCAGAACACAGGCTTCTGCCAAGTTTTTGTTTTAAACGATAACACTAATTATGTAGTCTTCTAGAGAAGAGAACAGACAATAACCGCATCACCGCGGTTCAAAGGGCGGGAGATTAGGGCGAGAACCTTAATGTGCCATTGCAGATATAAATTAAGATTCCATTAACTCTGATCCTTCTCGACTGCATCATCGTTTTTGCACGAAAATAGAAATTAGCACTAGCATACTGTATGTACACGGTAAAATAACAAAACCACAAGTAGGCGTACCGCCAAAGAAGCCTTACCTCCCTACGTGAAAATAAACTTATCCCCACGATTTGGTATAAACAAATGAAATTTTGTCCTTGTAAATAATAGGATAAAAAACTGATGAATGAATTTTTGTTAACATGCGTAGTGGTGATGTTATTAAACAATAGTAATCATATTGTGTAAATTTTTAAACAAAAAAATTATCTGAAGTGAAACATTCACATGACTTTCTCTATCCTCCATCGTTTATTAGTGGGTATACAAACTATTCTTAGTAAAGCTTATTTTTCCATCTACTACATTTTTATCCAAATAAGCCTTTGCAAAACAGCAATATTCCACATTGTGTTAGGGTACGAAGAGAACTGGACGCTATATGCTGGCCTTAAAACGCCATACTGTTTCCATAAAATTGCGAGAAACAACTGAATGTTGAAAGGACTTTAAAGAATGACCAAGAAATGAACAATTCGAACCATTTATAACAGATATATCAGAAATGGCTTATGCCACAAGAAAACTTATTTGAAATAAATTCTGTATTTTAAACACACAGACAATTTTTTGTGTAGTGCGTTTTCGTCTATCGCTTAACATTTATCAGTTATACAAGTTTATACAAAATTCCTTACGAACGAAAAGGAGTTCAAAAGCTATTCGCAGAAAATTCAAAGTATACATTTTATTTGCCGTGTTAATATCTCGTAGTTTAATCAAATTCGTAGCAACCATTTTTTAGAAAATCAAAATTTTTGAAAAATGTTCTACACTACGAGATCAAAAGTATCCGGACACCTGGCTGAAAATGACGTACAAGTTCGTGGCGCCCTCCATCGGTAATGCTGGGAGTCAATATGGTGTTGGCCCACACTTAGCCTTGATGACAGTGTTCACTCTCGCAGGCATACTTTCAATCAGGTGCTGGAAGGTTTCTTGGGGAATGGCAGCCCATTCTTCACGGAATGCGGAACTGAGGAGAAGTATCGATGTAGTAGGTCGGCGAGGCCTGGCAAGAAGTCGGCGTTCCAAAACATCCCAAAGGTGTTCTATAGGATTCAAGTAAGCCAGTCCATTACAGGGATGTTATTGTCGCGTAATCACTCCGCCATAGTCCGTGCAGTATGAACAGGTGCTCGATCGTGTTGAAAGATGCAATCGCCATCCCCGAATTGCTCTTCAACAATGGGAAGCAAGAAGGTGCTTAAAATAGCAATGTAGGTCTGCGTTGTGATCGTGCCACGTAAAACAACAAGGGGTGCAAGCCCCCTCCAGGAAAAACACGACCACACCATAACACCACCACCTCCGAATTTCACTGTTGGCACTACACACGCCGGCAGATGATGTAAACCGGGCATTCGCCATACCCACACCCTGCCATCGGATCGCCACATTGTGTACCGTGATTCGTCACTCCACACAACGTTTTGCCACTGTTCAATCGCGTAATGTTGACGCTCCTTACACCAAGCGAGTCGTCGTTTGGCATTTTCCTGCGTGATGTGTGGCTTATGAGCAGCCGCTCGACCATGGAATCCAAGGTTTCTCACCTCACGCCTAACTGTCATAGTACTTGGAGTGGATCCTGATGCAGCTTGGAACTCCTGTGTGATGGTCTGGATAGATGTCTGCCTATTACTCTTTACGACCCTCTTCAAATGTCGGCAGTTTCTGTCAGTCAACAGACGAGGTCGGCCTGTACGCTTTTGTGCTGTACATGTCCCTTCACGTTTCCACTTCACTATTACATCAGAAAAAGTGGACCTAGGGGTGTTTAGGAGTGTGGAAATCTCGCGTACAGACTTCTGACACAAGTGACACCCAATCACCTGACCACGTACAAACTCCGTGAGTTCCACGGAGCGTCCAATTCTGCTGTTTCACGGTGTCTAATGACTACTGAAATCGCGAATAATGAGTACCAGGCAGTCGGTGGCATCACAAAGCACCTAAGATGAAAAACGTATGTTTGTGGGGTGTCCGGATACTTTTGATCACATAGTGTATGTAAAGGGAAGTTAGCGATGGGAGTGTCGCATCCTTGGAAGATGCTGAACTTAAATGCCAAGTTTGGTACTCACCAGATTTTTCGTTTTTGAGTTATGCTGTTCACAGACACAGATATGTTTAACAAAAATGCTTTAATCAGGAGGGCTCAAAACATGTATTTCCGGTGAAATCTCGGTATAGAATTTTTGGGTGGAATGCAATACTTCCACTACTTACTATACGTAGTAGAGAAAGTTAAAAAAAATGGAATTAATCTAGCTGAAACTGTGAATGTTGGATATTTCACAGGTAGGTATTCTTAATGGATAACTGCCTTATTCCACAATTACTGGAGCAGATGGTTCTGAATACAATCGAAGCTGTGAATCACTCGTATTTAGTCCTTAAAAGGTACTACATTTCTATCTTCCTGACACGAAACAACCGACTAAAGAAATGAAACGTCACGTTTTGCCGACGGGTATTCAACATATACCACAGTTAAGTCTTACAGATTTTCAAAAGAAACAGATTTACTTTACAACATTCTGAAGACACATTTTAGCGAACAAGTTAGGAAGAAAGCCTCGCTTAACAACTAATGTGACGCCGTTATAGCATCGCTCCGTTATTTCCCTTCCTCCTAGCATCTTCCTTGTATAAAAAAAACGGGAGAGCAGGTAATTGCTTCGCGGAACAGTGAAACTTAAACAAAAACTTGCGCTTGCAAAAAGAAAGTTAATATTACATGAGGTATTAAAAGCAATCACGCTCTCCTGACACTTGCTAATGTCAATGATGAATTGCTTGTTTAAAATTTACTTTAGCATTTCCGTGCCGTTAAAAGAAAGAGCACCAATTGTGAAACAAAGCGCGGAGTTAGGGAAAGGATATAGCAGCGATGTCTGCAGACAGACAGACAGTGTTAACATAAAGTTCCTTAAGGGGAGACTACATGAAGAACGTTTACAAAAAATGTCTTATTTAGTTGTTTACGTGGTCTTATTAATTGAAATTTCCTCTTTAAACTGGTATAATATATTTAATCATTATATTTTAAATATGGTTTTATAAATTATACTGCATCTACCATTTTGTATTCTGAATTCTTCAGCACTTCACGAAAAAGAAAGGCAAATAAACATAACCCTACACTTTGGAAAAGAGAGGTCAAGTTTACCTCCTCTTTTGAAGGAAATTTCCTCTACAAATTCGTATATAGAAGCTTGTATGTACTCAAGCTATGTGATGTCTTTATTTGCAAATATATGCGAGTTTGTTTACTCCATTTTAGTTTTGAACAACGTTTACTGTGAATGACATTTTCTGGTGTAAATAAACGGTTTACTCAGAAATTATAAGTTAGCTAAATCATATTTTAGAGTGATAAAAACAAAAACAAAGTGCTGTTGTGGATGGACTTTAACGTTAATAAGAAAAAAATCTGATGTGCTACACTCACATGACTTTCTCTACTCTTGTACAAACTATTATTACAAACGCATATTCTGCATATGCTTCATGTTAATCGAGATTTTAATCTTATTGCTAATTTTCTTATAGATGCAAGGGGAATATGGTAGTATTTAAGCGATAGTCAAATATTTTAAGAGTTGGTTGATATGTGGCGCATTCCATTCTCTTTGTATGTACAGGACATAAAAAAATCTGATGTGTTACACTCACATGACTTTCCCTACTCTTGTACAAACCATTTTTACAAACGCTTATTCTCCATATGCTTCATGTTAATCGAGATGTCAATCTTATTGGTAATTTTCTTGTAGATGCAAGGGGAATATGGTAGCTTTTCAGCGATAGTCAAATATTTTAACGCTGGTTGCTATGTGGCGCATTCCAATCTCTTTGCATGTCCAGGACATAAAAAAAATGAATAACGAATTTGAGAAAAAGTATAAGTATTGGAAGATTTAAGGAAATAACAAGCAATATCTCGAAAACGGTTCACTCAACAAAAGAAATGTATATGACATAAGTTGTGTATTTTAACGCGATCTACAGTTTTTGTGTAGTAAAATTTTGTCTATCTCTTATGGTTTACCAGTTATGCAAAAGTCGTTCACAATAAAGAATACTTTTGGAGACATTCCCAGAAAATTCGAGATATGCATTTCATTTCTCATGACATTATCTTAAACATATGATATTTACATCAAAATCGTTAGAGCCATTTTTGAGAAAATTAAAATTTTCGAAAAATGTTCCATGTAAAGGGTAGTCTGGGGTGGGGGGAATTTCTTCAAAACCTTCGTGTCGCATCTCTAGAAGATACTGAACCTAAATACCTAGTTTGGTGTTTATCCGACTGTTCGGTTTTGAGTTATGCTGTTCACAGACACACAGACAGACACACACACACACACACACACACACACACACACACACACACACACACACGGACATGTTTCCAAAAATGCTTTTTTTGGATTCAGGAGGTCTCAAAACATGTATTTCCGGTGAAATCTCGGTATCGAATGGGTGGAATGCAATACTTCCCCTACTTACTATACGTAATAGAGAAAGTAAAAATGAATAACGAATTTGAGAAAAAGTATAAGTATTGAAAAATTTAAGGGAATAACAAGCAATATCTCGAAAACGGTTCACTCCAAAAAAAAAAAGGAAAAGACATAAATTGCGTATTTTAACGCGATCTACATTTTTATGTAGTAAAATTTTGTCCATCCCTTATGGTTTACCAGTTATGGAAAAGTCTTACACAATGAAGAATACTTTCGGAGACATTCACAGAAAATTCAAGATATACATTTTATTTGTCATGAAAATATCTTAAACATATGATATTTTAATAAAAATCGTTAGAGCCATTTTTGAGAAAATTAAAATTTTCGAAAAATGATCCATGTAAAAGGTAATCTGAGGTGCGGGGATTTTCTTGAAAACCTTCGTGTCGTATCTCTGAAAGATACTGAACCTAAATACTAAGTTTGGCGTTTATCCGACTGTTCGTTTCTGAGTTATGCTGTTCACAGACAGACACAGAGACACGTTTCCAAAAATGCTTTTTTTTTGTTTCAGGGGGCCTCAAACCATGTATTTCCGGTGAAATCTCGGTATCGAATTTTTGGGTGGAATACAATACTTCCCCTTCTTACTATACGTAGTAGAGAAAGTAAAAATTGCTGATAAATTTTAATTAATGGATGGTATAATTGAGAAAAAATCTGATGTACACTCACATGACTTTCTCTACTCTTGTACAAACTATTTTTACAAACGTTTCTTCTCCATATGCTTCATGTTACTCGAGATATCGAGATGTCAATCTTATTGCTAATTTTCTTGTAGATGCAAGGGGAACATGGTAGGTTATAAGCGATAGACAAATCTTTTAAGCGCTGGTTGCTATGTGGCGCATTCTATTCTGTTTGCATATCCAGGACATAAAAAATTGAATAATAAATTTGAGAAAAAGTATAACTATTGGAAGATTTAAGGAAATAACAAGCAATATCTCGAAAACGGTTCACTCAACAAAAGAAATGTATATGACATAAATTGTGTATTTTAACTCGATCTACATTTTTTGTGTAGTAAATTTTGTCTATCTCTTATGGTTTACCAGTTATGCAAAAGTCGTTCACAATAAAGAATACTTTTGGAGACATTCCCAGAAAATTCAAGATATACATTTTATTTGTCATGAAAACATCTTAAACATATGATATATTAACCAAAATCGTTAGAGCCATTTTTGAGAAAATTAACATTTTCGAAAAATGTTCCATGTAAAGGGTAATCTGGGGTGGGGGATTTTCTTGAAAACCTTCGTGTCGTATCTCTGAAAGATACTGAACCTAAATACTAAGTTTGATGTTTATCCGACTGTTCGTTTTTGAGTTATGCTGTTCACAGACAGACACAGACACGTTTCCAAAAATGCTTTTTTTTGGTTTCAGGGGCCTTAAAACATGTATTTCCGGAGAAATCTCGGTATCGAATTTTTGGGTGGAATACAATACTTCCCCTTCTTACTATACGTAGTTGAGAAAGTAAAAATTGCTGATAAATTTTAATCAACGGATGGTATAATTGAGAAAAAATCCTATCTTCTTTAATAAACAAACTTATTAGATAAAACAAGATCAGTGAACTTAGAAAACATGTACATTTACCCTTAACAACGCAAAGTTTGAGTGTTTACTAATAAGCTTGGTCAGACCAAATGCGACAATGCCTTCTTTCTTCAAGTCACAATAACATACATCATGTATAACACCACTAAGCAGCAGCTAAAACACAAATGGAGATCAGGCCGGAACACAGGGTTAGCGGGAGAAATACAAATGTAATCGCGAGTCAGGTTTTTGCCATGTATGAGCTAGGCAATCCGTCAATTCCTTATTAAAGCACCAAAGTTCATACTGACGCCCAGTATATCAGTTTTCGGATAACGAATGGTCTCGAACTTTTACATTCATTTTTCATCTTTCCACACTATTCTTTAAAGAGCCGACCGTCACAGAGTCCTGCTAGGCAAGTCATAGGCAGATCCCCAGTCGACATAAACCAAGTTTAAACACACGGGGGAGTATACTGACTAGAGCTTTTAGACAGCACTGTTGTAAGCGGATGGCAGTATGATTTGCATAATTCACCCACGTGTCGAACCTGAGGTTATCATTCCCTAAAAATCATACGACCATAACTCCTGCTTACATAAGCATCCGGGAAATGACTCACAAGAATTCTAAAGCCAATTTCGTGGAATTACTTAAATTTTGTCCTGAATATCTTGACCTTCACAAAATTAGATTTATCATATTCTTGTAAAATAAAATTATAACCGTCACAACACGCTTACAAGGATTTCTCCGAATATCATTACGTATAATGCTTTCCCAAACGTCCGTTTTACATTAGTTAACGAAATCTTCCCAAAATAAAACGTTATTTTTGTGAGAGAATATCCTTTGTGATACACAGAGCATATTTACCAATCACGATTCTGTTATCTAACTGCAGAAGTTTAAACAGTCGCCAAAAAGCTAGGCGAAGCAAAGCTGGTATCATTTTATATTTAACTTGTTTATATAACAACCGTAGTTTGTAAAGCAATTTGTAACCAGATATACTGCAAACCGAATTGCGTATGTATTGTTTATGTTGCTCCGTATTTATTTGTTTTCCAAATACAATTTGTGTTTTAAAAACCGAACTGACGATCCCTCTCACTTGTTATTTAATACAGTTCAATATCAGCTCCATTAACATCGATATGCAATGCTGCAGTATAACAGGGTCACAATCACAAACATCAAGGCTTGTATAGTCTTTCGGTGCAAATCTAGGGCGATCCATAAATTTATACATCTCGCAGCAGTGGTATTACAGTTAGGCTTTGGTAGACCAATTATTTGGCCCATTTTTTCCAATCCATTCTTCCCCGAGAAGTTTAACTGGAATGCTAACCAAATTTGACCTTCAGCCATGGCAACTATACATCTAAGCCTAAATATTCATTGCGGTCCCATATCTTCAGTTAAAAATGGTTTTTTCTTGCATCGACAACTTTTCTTCTTCCTTTTGTTTTTCGAAGTGTTATCTCCGTTCAATGCTCGCTCTACAGACGTTCTCTCCATTTATACGAGGGGCACTATTTATATTTTGAGTCTTGGCAACCCTGAATGTTGTAGGTGCCATCTGACGTTTCCAATGGAAAGTTTGACATTTTTGACCATAATTACTTCAAACATTTTGTCAATAGAGCGTCATCATCTGTTTTGTTTACACTAACTTGAAAATTGTGTCTCAACAAAAACATGGAATTAACTCGTGAAAATGTACGTGCAATGATTTATTACGACTTTCGACGTGGATTATCAAGACAAGAGTGCATTGATCAACTAACTTCCACATTTGGCGACGAAGCTCCATTCTTTTCCACTGTGAAACGCTGGTATAACGAATTTAATCGTGGCCGCTGTTCGCTCAATGATGAAGTTCGTGAAGGTCATCCAAAATCAGTTGTTGTGCCAGAAAACATTGATGCTGTGCAAAAACTAATAATGAAAGATCGTCATGCGACATATTGTGAGATTGAGGCAACCCTAGGAAGTAGTTCCACCGGCATATATAAAATATTGCATGATTATTTAGCCGTGAAAAAGGTTTGCTCTCGTTGCATCCCACATAATTCGACGCAATCTCAAAAAGATGCTCATGTCGATTGGTGTACAAAAATGCTCAAGAAATACAATGGCGGTGCCTCAAAAGACGTATATAAGATTGTAACAGGTGACGAATCATGGATCTATGCGTATGAGCCGGAGCAGTCGACTGTATGGGTGTTTCAAGATGAAGCAAATCCAACAAAAATTGTTCGCACTCGAAGCACTTCTAAGCAAATTGTCGCCTGCTTTTTCAGCAAAACTCGCCATGTGACAACAGTGCCTTTAGAGGAACGTAAAACGGTCAATGTCGAACGGTACACAACCATTTGTTTGCCGGAAGTCTTCGGTGAAGTAAGGAAAACCAACAAGAACCGTAGGATCGTTCTTCATCAAGACAATGAGAGCTCACAAACAGCTCGTCTAACAACAGAGTATTTGAAGGCTCAAAAAATCGAATTGATGGGTCATCCGCCGTACAGTCCTGATTTGGCACCCAATGACTTCTTTTTGTTCCCGACATCAAAAATAAATTGCTTGGACAACGACTTTCGTTGGGAGAAGAAGCCATGTTTTGGAGGTGTCTCAAGAAGACTGGAATAAATGCTTTGACAAATGGTTCAAACGGATGCAAAAGTGTATTGATCATAAAGGAGAATATTTTGAAAAACAATAAAGCAGTTTTCAATCAGAAATTACTTTGTTTTAATCATTAGGCTCAAGATATAAATAGTGCCCCTCGTATATCCAATGTTTTCTATAATTCCATAACTCTAGCCTATCTTCTAATGAATTGGATCGTGCAATCTCTCTCTCACACCCACCCACACACCCACACACACACACACACACACACACACACACACACACACACACACACACACACACACAAGCTAGCAAGTTACACGGAAAAGTGATGTTACATACGATTTCATTATTCAAATAGTGTGTGATGCGCTTGAGCATTTTTCCATCCTACAATGCGGTTCAATAATGATGGATGCTGCATTAACCTGAGAGAATGACCCTGTAACGCATAATTTCAGTTGTTCAACAAATTTGAGCAATTAAACACAAGCTCGCATTCCTACATCAAATCATTTTGTCCCATCCGCCTAAATATATAGAAGAGAGTATGTTCTCTTCTAGTTTATCCAATTGTTTTATTTACTATGATGACTCTTCCTAATCGAAGTCATTTTGTTGTTAATCATACAGCACTCAAAACCATGTAACAATACAGCAAATTCCATAATCAATTGAGATACCCTTGTAGTATTCTTCGGGTGTAATCTTATTATAACACAGAGATCTTTCATTAAACTTAAGAATATAAATGCTATCTATATAGAAAATATTGCGGTTGGAAATTAAAACTATTCAATATTTCTCATGCCTTTCCTTGTAAAATAGTTTTTGAAAACCCAATGTTTTAAACTGCCTATACTGATCTTTAGAAACAAAACTGTGAACTTTGTGAACTGCAAGATCAACAAAAAACGTATTTTTAGTTTGAGTATTAAAAGCAGACATATTTTAGTTTTGTTTATTATTCCGCTTTATATCTCCTAACTTCATCAAGATATTTCTAAAAATTATCTTGCAGTTACCAATACATTTCCCTGTGTTTTTTGTTTTAATGAGTGATAGTAGATAAAACGTCATTGGGTAATAAATATGCAAAGTTATAAACTAATGAAACACAGTAATATATCATTTTTGGTTGATGCCAATATTGAAAGCTCGATAATATATCCCTCATTGTGTCCCTTCGGGAGGTAGGTGCGCAAAGTACAGAAAACTTACGAAAAACTATGAACCGGCTGCGCGGTGTTTTTCCTATCCACCTCCTCGGCGCTCGATGCCGTCTGCTGCTATCATATAAAGGCGCGGATGAAACCATACGCTTTTAAAGCTACTTTTAAAGGCTTCACCTAACAACTCTTATTAAGTTTTTTTTCTCGAGTCAATAGTTGAAGCCCGTGCATACGTGAATACAATTTTGCCTCCTGTTTTTTGAGAATTAACAGTCCGGGAGCGCGATTTTGCCTTTTTTCAACAAGACTTTGCAACAGCTTATACGGCCAATATTTCGTTGAGAACAATTGAAAGTGTGTTTGAGGAAAGAATTATTAGTAGAGATTTGTGGCCCCCTCGGTCCCCCGACCTAACCCCCTACGATTTCTATCTCTGGTAACTTAAAACAAAATGTACAAGACAAACCCACACACCCTGGAAGAATTAAAACAAAATATCTGCCAGGAAATTGCCAGCATTTCTCAACGTGAACTATGGAGAGAGATGGATAGTTTCCTAAAGAGGTGCCAAAAGATGTATGGACAACGACGGTGGCCAGTTTCAGCATCTCCTTTCATAAAGTTGGTAAGTAAAGCCTTTAACATAATTTTAAAAATGTTGTATGGTTTCATCCGCGCCTTTCTATGATAGCAGCAGACGGCAACGTGTGCCGAGGACCGGACAGGAAGAACACCGCACAACGGTTTGTAGTTCTTTGGTTCTCCCTGTAGTTCATTAGATTAAAAAGAAAAAGCGGCTGTAGAGAAACAGTTAATTTTTCATATACTCATATGGGTAATTTTCAAAGGCGAAAAAATGCAAGCATTATGATAGCAAAATATTACAGAACCATTTGTGACATGCTTAGTGAAGCAAGGAAAGCATCAATTACCATATCTCGTGTTACTGCTTAAAATGCTTGATTGTATTAATACTCTGCTGTTCAATAAATTACTTAAACCGCTGGAAAACATTTATTACCTGACTCAGGATTAAAGACAAAAGATGCAAGTTGCTGCGCGATATTTATTGTTCTTTGATAGATAGTTGGACGTATGCATGTAGCTTGTTAGTTACTTCAGCTATTAATAAAGTGTTATAGTGCCATGTATCACGTTAAGAAACCTATAGACACTTATGAGAATCGTAAATATTAAGCACCTAATACATCCTGAAGGCAAACAAGGAAATAAATCTATAGTTAAAATACAGAAGGCTACACGACCGTTGCATCTGCGTCTTACAAGGTATTCATAAATCGTATCGTTTTAGCTCCTCTGGGAATTACTCTCCCAGAAAAAAAAGTGTTTTCGACATAAAGTTACGCACTCTAAGGAGACCCACAAATAAGCCTAGCGACGCGATCTACGAGGGCTGATCAATAAAGACTGGGACTGATTTTTTTCTGTAGTTTCCTTGATAGTTTTATGTCTCTACCACGAATACTTGAAAAGAGCAGGGTTTCATGTATAATGCCCATAAGCGACAGCACTCTCGTAACGGTAGGTTGGTAGTAATGCTGTATATTGTTGACCCTACTTGAATTTCGCATACCACAAAATGGAGGTGACACGAGAGGAGCAATACAGCGCAATAAAATTTTATTTTCGTTTAAATCATACAGCCTTGAAACTTTCGAAAAGCTGAAGCAAGCATACGCTGAAGATGCACCACCTCGTGCAACGGTGTTTAGGTGGTTCAAGGACTTCAAAGAAGGGCAAGTCCTCTGTGCTAAACAAGGTGGGCCTGGTGTTTCGGAATGGAATGATTTAACAGCATGCAGTTCCCCCCCCCTCACACTACTGTTACAGCAGCTACTACACGTCAGTATTGGCTACACTGAGGAAGCACATTACAAGGAAACGTCCAGAACATCATCGGAATGGGTGGCGACTTCATCACGACAACGCGCGGCCTCACGTCGCAAATCAAGTCCAGGAATTTTTGGCCAAATTCAACATTACCTGTGTGCCGCATTCGCATTAAAGCCCCGGTCTTACCCCCTGCGATTTCTTTGTATTCCCATTACTAAAGGCAAAGCTCCGGGGCTTTCGATTTGAGAGCACTAAAGCAGTCCTAAAGAAAAGTGAGACGATTCTCAAAGACCTGACAAAGAATGGCCTGCACCATGTGTTCAGGACTGGCAGAGACGCTATAAAAAGTACATTCAGTTAGGAGGGGACTACTTTGAAAAAGACCATGTCAACATTCAAATGGTAATAAATATCTGTGAAAAAAAAATCAGTCTCAGTCTTTATTGATCAGCACTCGTATGTCATCCGATCCAGGGCTGATATACAACGGCAGTCCATCTGCAATTTCTAACGAACTTGGATATTATCGCCATATCCACAACTTTACCACGGGTACGTCCGGCGCTTCTTATCTCTTCAAGCCTGTATCTTTCTTGTTACCTGGCTAAAGATGGCCTGTTGCTAAACTGGATTATTCCCTCAGTGAAAGCAAATGGAAGGGCTAGTAAGTACCAGAACAAAATGCAACAACGCTGTACTCTTACTCCTTTACGAGCTGACATGAAACTGTCGACTATAAACGCAAGCAGCGATTGTCCAGCGATATAATCACAAGGGCACTAGCTCTGAGCGATGAAAGGCCTCAAAAATAAAGCCATGCCGAATCTTAGGCCTAGTCCACATAGTCCAGCTAGCTTGAAAGGTTATAGTCGCTTTAACATATTAGTTATATCGCGATTTTACAACTTTTTATAAAATAAATATTTAACAATAAAACAATCAGGTTATTTAACATACTGGCAGTTTTGAACCATTACAATGAGCTAGTATGAAACTGTGACACTGTAATTAATCAAACTGATTGAGCATTATATACCATTATATAAATGTATTCATTCATTCATTATCTGTTTACCCTCCTGTTATGTAGGACTTACACCACCCCAGGACTTACAAGCGGGTGCCTGGGGTCAGAGGCCCGTCGAGGAGCAGACACTCATGGATCAGACAGAACATCCAGGATGGGTGATCAGCCCGATGCCTGGTATGGGATGAAGGAAGTAGATGAAACGAAATGTTGGTGAAATGGATGAAAGGAAAGGCGATGATGGAGCAGTTGGTGGAATGAATGGCGGGGGAAACCGGAGAACCCGGAGAAAACCCGTCCAGACGCCGCTTCGTCCACCACAAATCCCACATGCAGGTCCCTGGGATTGAACCCGGGCCGCCTCGGTGGGAGGCGAGCGGTCTAACCACTCGGCCACGGCGCCGCCATTATATAAATTTATGCCTTTAAAAAATCCAACTATCTTAGGGTACATCGAATAGTTGTGTGCTGTTTGTAAATCACTGGGTATCTGGTAGTATTGTCTCCATTGATCGTATTGTGGACAGTGTTTCGTCGTTAACAGTATGTTATACTGGTGGCAGGTGGGTGGTTGGTCCTTTGAAAGAAGATAACTGTGTGTGATCTTGGTATGGTCCATTCTCAGTCGGGATATTAAAACCTGATCTTGTCAGGAAAGAGAATTACTGGGAAGATGTGTCGAAAAACCCGATATTATATCACGGAGTTTGCTTCTCGTGGAGTCAAACCATCCTGTCTTCCATTGTTGGTAGAGTTTCTTTTTAATGGTTGAGATAACATCATGGGCTGGTGTAGTTATAGTTGGGTCACTTGGTGCATGTTTAGTGGCTTCTTTTGCTGCCTGATCGGCCAATTCGTTGCCTTGTATTCCAATGTGGGATGGAATCCATACTAAAGACACTTGCTTTCCTTGCTTATTGGCGCTATGATGTAGTGATTGAATTTCGTGTATAAGAATATGGGTTGATGACGGATTGTTTATTGCAAGTAGTGCACTTTTAGAATCATGAGTATATAACAAATAACTTTGAACATCGAGTGTTCAAAACATAAATCACAGCTTGTTTAATTGCAAACAGCTCACTTGAGAAGATGGTATAAAAATCAGGAAGTCTGGGAATTAATGTTGGTGCTGGATTAAAAAATTTCGTTAGTCTGATACCAAGTGATTTTGAAGTAGGTACTAATTCGAAGATAGGTCCTCAAATCTGCAAAAGTGAAACTAAATATAGAATGTGTATACCAGTAACACGGATTAGCAGTAACTCCAGATTCCTGGCAAGTGGTAATTCTTACAGTAACCTGTACACATTGCAAATTTCAAAACAATCTATTTCAGTGGCTGTGCCCACAGTTTTTGAAGGTCTCATGGACGTTTTAAAACGTTATGTGAATGTGTTATTATTATACATATTTTATGAAATGAACACGTATTGTTGCCCGCAAACACGTGCAGATCTGTGCGTTTGTGATTGGCGATTGCTATTGCACTTGTGTCTATCTCCGATGGCGTACCCCCCCCCCCCACACACACACACACACAAACACTTATTTGCAAACATCAGCATGTTGCTCACACATTTATATTGGTTTTAAACAGTTGTATACGTTTGTTTGCAATTGCCTGCAGTGTGGACTACCCCTTATACTATTCACAAAGCACGAAGATTATACACTGTTGCAGAGAGTCCCCTAAGCTCATGGAAAATAAAGCTATAATGAGCCGAAAAAGAGCTAATGCCCATGATTTCAAATATTGTGGTATACGTGAAAGAATTAAGATACGCAGCAGTAAGCCGCTTTGTGCCCAAATTTTGTTGTAAAATACTCCACTGGCGTTTACCGCAAACAAAAGAATGAAATCAATAATGAAGATGCTATAGGAATCTGGATAATTTTACATGGAACAGTTTTCGTTAATTTTGATTTTCTCAAAAATGGCTTTTAACACTTTTCAGGTAAATACCATATGCTAAAATAGTTGCATAACAAAACAAATGTATATCTTGAATTTTCTGAGAATAGCCTGTAAATACCTTCTCATTGTGAATGAATTCTGCATAATTTTGAATAAGTTATAAGAGACTTAACAAAAAATGTAGACCTCGTTAAAACACAACATTTATGTGAAGTAAATTTTTTGTGGCATTAACCGTTTCCAAGATATTTTTTGTTATTGGTTTGAACTTTCAAATAAGTTAGGTATACTAGTTTTTATCATGTGCTTAGTCGCTATTCATGTGGTATGCGGGATAGCGACCCTCTTGTAGCTACAATAAAATGTATAATAAAAGCTTTTCTTCAAACGTTTAATATGAGGTAGGTAGAAGAATAAGGTTTAGTAAGAATAGTTTATAGAAGAGTGTGTAGAGAAACGCATGTGAATGTAACAAGCTTTTTTTAAAAATATATTAATTTGAGACACACCAAATTACATTTCGCGTTAATACTTTTCTATCCGGAAATAAGCTAAAGTGATCTCTCTCTCTCTGTTATTTTGATAGCGATTCACGTTTATAAAACCGCAACTAACGTCTCAGGAGAAAAAGAACGTTTCTCTCCTGAGAAAATTCTCGTAGAATGGGATTCGCAGAATGAGGAGGTACGAGGACGCGCCTCGAAAAACGAAATGAAGAGAGATGGAGGTACAAGACAGGAAGTACAAAGCGGGGAACACGGCAAAGACAACAATTTTAATAAAAACAAAAGAAGTGGGATGGAGCGTCAACTTCACTTAAAAGAGAACAAAAAAAAAAAAAAACATTCCGGTGGGGTATACCCGGTTTTGCGTGAAGTAAATTACATTAAAGAAGAAGGATTCGCTCCCCAAGGCGCGTGTACACTGGAATCCAAAACAGGTGCCGTTTTCACACGCCATTTCAAAGGGCTATCTCAATTCTTCTTTTTTCAAGATTATTAAAAAATTATCATTATAGCCACTTTTTAAAGATTGCGGGAACAATGTATGGGATATTTTCCTACTCAAAAGGCAAATATTCTCTAATAACCTATTAAACCTATACCTACTTTTATTAAAAGGTTTCAAAACATCATATTACACGATTACTTTTTATATTGAGCATTGTAACTGGACTCATACTTGTTATGTTCGTAACAAATAAATAACTAAATAAAGCTCCACAGAGGAGAGTGGGAGAGATAAAGGAGAATAAGGGAAGGAAAAGGGGGAAAAGAAGCATAGGGAGGAGATGGGAGGGGAGGCCATGAAAAAGTGAGAGAAGGAGAGAAAACAAAAGAACCTCCGATTAATGGAATACTGGGACCAGAGCTGCGGGTTGCACTAGTACAAAATAAAATGGAAAGCTCCTTAGAAAGACCTACCTCATACGCGTGCAAGACGAGACTTAAGTTCAGAACAACATGTATGCCAAATTATAATGCTGTCTCACTAATGTATATTTACAATGTAATTTATATTATGGTGGTATGTATCCTTATGGAGTCGCGATATGACTAGCGACTTAAAATGAATTTTAAAAAAAATCTGATGTGTTAGACTCACATGGCTTCCTGTACTTTTGTACAAACTATTTTCACAAACGCTTATTCTCCGTGTATTTCAAGTTAATCGAGATAAACATTTGCAGAAACTATCTTATTGCTAATTTTCTTGTAGATGCAAGGGGAATATGGTAGGCTTTAAGCGATAGTCAAATCTTTTAAGAGCTGGTTTCTATGTGCAGTATTCCATTCTCTTTGCATTACCAGGACAAAAAAATGAATAACGAATTTGAGAAAAAGTATAAGTATTGGAAAATTTAAGGGAATAACAAGCAATATCTCGCAAATGGTTCACCCATCAAAAAAAAGTATATGACATAAGTTGTGTATTTTAACGCGATCTACATTTTTTGTGTAGTAAAATTTTGTCTATCTCTTATGGTTTACCAGTTATGCAAAAGTCGTTCACAATGAAGAATACTTTTGGAGACATTCCCAGGAAATTCAAGATATACATTTTATTTGTCATGAAAATGTCTTAAACATAAGATATTTTAATCAAAATCGTTAGTCATTTTTGAGAAAATTAAAATTTTCGAAAAATGTTCCATGTAAAGGGTAATCTGGGTTGGGGGGATTTTCTTGAAAACCTTCGTGTTGCATCTCTGGAAGATACTGAACATACCACGTTTGGTGTTTATCCGACTGTTCGTTTCTGAGTTATGCTGTTCACAGACACACACACGGACATGTTTCCAAAAAGGCTTTTTTTGGATTCAGGGGGCCTCAAAACATATATTTCCGGTGAAATCGCGGTATCGAATTTTTGGGTGGAATACAATACTTCCTCTATTACTATACGTAGTAGAGAAAGTAAAAAGACTTACCAGCGGTGCTAAACACTCTACTTCTCTGATATTGCGCTCTAATGTGCTAATTATTTACAGGGTTATTCAAAAAGAAGGAACAGACTTTAAATATTTATTTCTAATGAACGACAATAGATGGCGACACATGCGATACATCATTAAATAGAGGAAAATTTTATTTTATGTGTTCAAAATAAGCACCATTTGTTATTGTATTAATTGTACATTTTTCATGACGAGTTGACTCTTTGTTGAACTTACAACGAAATGCACGCTGCAATGAAACAATGGATTCACTCTTTGCATAATGCGGCACACAAAACGACTTTTCTTGTGGTGTTGCCATTTTCTCGTAAACAAACCCAGCGCCGCTGTAGGCACTGAATGGAACTAATAGGTGGGGGCTTAAAACTTTAAACTTTCCCTTATTCAATGATGTGTCGTATGTGTTGCTATGTATTGTCGTTTATTAGAAATAAATATTTAAAGTTTGTTCCTTCTTTTTGAATAACCCTGTATTTCATTATCATAAAAACTACACTTATAAGCCATTAACACTATGTTAAAGGTAGTATAGTGCTTAATACTCAGTCCAAAGAAAATGCATAAAGAGCAGACACTTAATCCATCGAAAGAGGGAGCCTGGAGTAAAATAATTTTAAGTTTTTGATAGTTGAGGCAAGAGAAATTCGTCTCCAGGTCATCCTGGCGAGTAAACACGTACAAAATAAAAACACTACAGAGAAAAATTTCCCTCGTAAAAGATTTTGTACAGCAATCGTTGTCATTACCCATTCTGAGGGAGTAAATGCATGTCACATGGAGAGTGCTTGTCAAACATTGTGTACAATGTGGTTATGCCAGAAGATTTGTTGTCGTGAGGACCTGCGAGAGTGATGACATCAGGCATAGGGAGGGCTGGAATCATACTCAATAGACTCAAGTGGTCGCTCTTATAATAAATTGTATTGTGGGGACGGGTACAAAGGGAACGTTCTGCAGTCTCTCACTCATTATGTTGCCCGTCTCCACTATAGGCCGGCCGTTCCCAGCTTCGACTCTCCTGCCCGCAACCACATTTGATTATTCTAGAACTGTTCCCAAGGAGTTCAGCTACCAATACCCCACAGTGTTGCTTAACAGCATCTATTGATTTCTTACCAGACCAACAGTACATTCAAACCTATTCGTAACCCAGCAGCATTTATATTCTGAAAATAAGATTTTAAAACATTCTAAAACTGTGCAGCGTACTTTAAAAGCAAAGTCAGAACTTGTAAGTTAAATATGCTGTAAAATACCTCAAGTACATTTTATAATGCAATCCAAACTATTGGAGTCATTAGTTGTATATTACTTTATAGCAAGGCTTAGTTAAAAGGATTTGGAACGCTGATTCTTAGACAAACACAGAGCGCTAATAAGAATGTGCGGATATTTTTTCGACGATATTGTTTTTGATCCATTTCCCGTTCATGCCATATGGTAGAAGATTGAATTTCCTGCATTCAGTGCTGGTAACCTAAGCTACCTGTGTGTTTTGCTATTTTATTACAGATATATGCATGAACTGTATTAAATCCTCTAACTTGCAGACGTGCAATATAATCATATTTGATAGTTAAGTTTACGTTTAAATCCTACCTGGGTATTTACTTCCTTTTTACTTGTTAATATTTACAATTTAATTTATACAGCAGCTAAGCATGAGCTGCAAGTTTATGATATTTTCAGGACAACAACTAGGCATGGATCGTTCGTCACAAATATATTACTTATAATGTTTGTGTATTTGTGTTTACTCCACGTGGTGAAGCCATTTTGTGACGTGATTCTTTGTTAGGTTTGTTAGCTCCATCTGGTGTTAGCAATTTGCGGCAGTATTAATGTTTGTTTGAAAGAATGCTACTGTTATTTTATTTAATTTTTGGTTCTCTGTCCTCCGGCTAGCTATGATCTTTTGGTCGAGCACATCTCTTTATACAGGTTGTGTAAACGGAAAGGAGTCTTTTATCCAAAGATAACACTGATGAAAGAATTTGTTTTACACTTTTTATTGTCGAACACATTCACTATCACATTTATACATTGATCTTGACACTCGCCAAACTGAAACTATTATAATAACTTCATTACTGATCACTCTTAATTCGCGTACTTCAACTTTTTTTTGTATAATTAACTTTACAACACTTTAGATTTTTCATAACTCTGCTACGCGTAACTTGCGAATCGATAGCCGACGTGTACTGTACAAATATTTCTGCTGGACTGAAGACGACGTTTAACGTACAAATGTTTTCGACGAACTGCCGGCGACGTGTAGCTTACAAATATTTTCGGTGAACTGACGGAGTCTACCTCTAACCTAGCCCTTTTTATACTCCTACACCCCGATATGCCTAAAGATTATAAGTGAGCTGCTATTGGCTAATAAAACGCGCCAACATTAGCGTCTATTTTTATATCCAATGAAAATTATGAATACATATGCTCTAGGTAAAATGTTCCAGCAAATTCTAAAGAAAAACGCGCCAATATTACATAACTTCCTCGTTTCCAATAATGATAAACAGCTCACCCCCTCGCTGCATTACTGCACGCTATTATTGTCAGTTTCAGTAAGGCCGTATAAACTTACTTCTCAACAATAATTACAATCAACAAACATCTCAAATCAATGTTACATAAAAATGCATATTCATATTATAATCATTCTTTACATTTAAATAATTTGTGATACAAATTACTGCGTCAAATATTAATTTGGTGATCTTCCCACTGGAAACACCGTATTCAACAACTGTTAGTAATTACTTTTTTGCCTATGTACTATTTATACTATTATACTTGTATCGCAATATGTTATTGCAATTTACTTGGATTCAAATATATACTGCAAGATATGAACTATAAGTATAAATTATAAAAAGCTGTACTCTGTTGTACATTTATAGCATACTGTTTATGCTCAAATGTATGCTTTACGATGTCAAACAATATAGCATTTGGCTCCCAGTACTCTTGAGAGGAAACTCGATGAAAATGCATAATATATTGTGCAAGGGAAAAGGCAAGTTATAATAAAGGAAGGGGCAGAAGAACGTCCTCCAAACAAAACACGACTAATGGCATTTACTTTCCCCCATAATATCAAGTAACTTTTATTAAAGACATTTCTTTCTACAACGCTTAGTTTTGGAGATATTGCACAGTCTCAACTTAAATGGTCCACCCTGTATATAATAAAATCCTCAATAATTTAAATGTATTTACTTTTGAGCCAGATAACAATACAAAAAACATTCGATATTAACTGCATATTTTAGACAGGCCAACATTTTCCAGGTCATGTTTGTCCCTTTTAGAGTTTCCCTGAAAGGGTTCAACATCATATTATAAAATAAGAAAACAAACATGTTCTTACCATCCTTTTAAATTAACCACGTTTTAATACAAATCGTTTGTGAGAGAACCAAAAGGGGTGAATATTTTCAAGTAGATAAGGAGTCATCTATAGTATGGGAAATGGCTTGAAAATCTTTCTAATGCATAAGTACGAAGGCTTTCACGGCCGGAGTTAATCGATAAAACATTAAAATCTTCCGGGCTGGAAGGCCGTGGTCTAAGGGTAAAATTACTAGCACCCGACGTTTCGTTCAACTCTGTGGTTGCCATCTTCAAGAGTTGACCGAAACGTCGGGTGCTAGTAATTTTACCCTTAGACCACGGCCTTCCAGCCCGAAAGATTTTAATCTTTCTAATGCATGTTTGGAAACTGCGTTCGTTATTTTCTCGTTGCTGAGCTGATCTGTGCAAAGAAAAACAAGCACAGACCGACACACGTTCGCGTCAATGACTTTCCTACTTTCTCTACTACGTTATGTATAGTAAGTAGGGGAAGTATTATATCACACCCAAAAATTCATGTAAAGATTTCACCGAAAATATAGGTACGCTTTGAGTCACCCTGAACCCCCCAAAAGAACATTTTTAAAAAAAGGTATTGTGTGAGTGCGTGCGTGTGTATTTGTCTAAACAGCATAACTCAAAAATGAAAATTCGGATAAATATCAAACTTGATATCTCAGTTCAGTATCTTCCACACGAAAATTTTCAAGAAAATCCCTCCCTCAAAACTACCCTTTGTGTAGAACTTTTTCGATTTTTTTTTCAATTTGTAAAACATGGCTCAAACGATTTTTATTCAAATACCATATATTAAAGTTATTTATATGGTAAACAAAATGTACATCTTGAATATTCTGGGAATAACCTTTGAGACCCTCTTCATTCGGAAGGAATTTTATTTAATCTTGTGAAGCTGGTAAACGTTAAGCCCTGGGCGAAAACGCGCTACACAAAAAATGCAGATCTGTTTAAAATACACAATTTTATTTCAAGTAACTTTTTTGTGGCATAAGCCATTTCTGGGATATCCGTTATTAATGGTTCCAATTTATTCAAGTCCTGTACATTTTCTTTTGTTTCTCGCGGCTGCATATAGTGTCCAGTTCTTAAATATTTGGCTCTCACTGTTCTCTTTTATCTATAACGAAATGTGTATTTCTGCAAAGGTTTATCTCAATTAAAATCACGTAGATAGAGAAATAAGCTTTAGTAAGAATATCTTGAATACTCATTAATAAACAATAGAGGGTGGAGAAAGTCATGTGAATGTAACACAGAGTTTTGAGTGCTTTGTTATGGATCTCAAAATTGTATATGCGATGAAAGTTTCGAATGCTACTTTCGGTAAGAGATAAGAGCAAACAACCAACATATTGTTAATTTAGTGTGAAAAGAACTTCTCATGAAATATCAACTAAAGATACATGTGATTTATTTGTATTTGTATGAATTTGCGAACACCTTAAGACGCTTTGTCAATGAAAGATATGTTTTAACGTCTTATATGGCATACACATCTAACCATAAAAATCTGTAAGATATTCTTAAAATATGTATACACAATTGCTCAGAAAGACACAGTTAAAGCGTGTGCAGTGTCTTTGCGACTACAGTGTCCTGCTCTTCATTTGCCGGCCCACTGTGCTTGTGTGTGTCGTCCTTTTATCGAGTATCGTAAAGCACTCGTTCGTTCCATTGTTTGCACTCGCTGATGAAAAACTTGGAAAGAAAAAAAAAACGCAATAAAACAACCACGTCCTAGCAATATCTCCCACCCTATCCCTTCCTCCGTTGTGCATAGGCGGGGAAAATGACGATCCAGACTCAAATCATCCTATAGTAAATTTACTGCGATTTCTGTGTCGTGCTTTACTTCAACTATTAAAAGTAAATGGCTGGAAATATTCATCGCGTGCTGTATGTGCTGATAACGCGGCTGATTTATTACTGAGGAAAAACAGAAAAAGTAATTTCAAGAGCTGTGGTACAAGTAGTTATTACTGAAGCTATTGCTTAGTTTCTGGTTTAAGGATACGCAAGAAATATACTTTAGCCGAAAATAGAATATGTAGGAGAAAACAGTACACCCATTTTACACGCTAATACAAATATTAGCACGATTCCCACTTTGAAAAAATGGGCATAGATCGTAAAACGTGGTGTAATTCTAGTTTCGAAATTTACGGTAAAAATTATAATTATAGTTATTTCAGATTTAAAACCTACCCTTAAAATCTTTTATTATTACTTTCTCTTCTACGTATAGTAAGCAGGGGAAGTATTGCATTCCACCCGAAAATTCGATACCGACATTTCACCGGAAATACATGTTTTGAGGTGCTCTGAATCCAAATGAAACAATTTTGAAAACGTGTTCGTGTGTGTGTCTGTCTATGAACAGCATACTTCATAAACAAAAAGTCGATAAATACCAAACTTGGTACTTGAGTTTAATATCTTCCAAGGATGCGACAGGAAGATTTTCAAGAAACTCCCCCCCCCAGACTCCCTTGAACATACAACATTTTTCAGAAATGGCTGTAACAATTCTGATTAAAATATCATATGTTTAAGATATTTTCATGGCAAATGAATTTTCTGGGAATGTCCCTCAATGTCCTCTTCATTATGAATGACTTTCGCATAACTGATAAACCGCAAGAGATAGACAAAATTATACTACACAAAAATGTAATCCCCTTGAAACACACAATTTATGTCATATACATTTTTGTTGTTTTGGTCGAGTGAAGCATTTCCGAGACATTCCTTGTTATTTGTTTGAATTTTCCAATACTTATACTTTTCTCAAATGGGAGTCCGTTATTCGTTTTTTTGTCCTGGTAATGCAAAGAGAATGAACGGAATGCTCCACATAGCAACCAGCTCTTAAAAGATTTGATTATCGCTTTAAGCCTACCATATTCCCTTGCATCTACAAGAAAATTAGCAATAAGTTTCTGCAAATGTTTACCTCGATTAATATGAAGTAGATGGAGAGTAAGCGTTTGTAAAAATAGTGAGTACAAGAGTAGAAAAAGACATGTGAATGCAACATATATTTGTTTTATTGTTTATTTGCCAAGACATTCAAAAATTGTAGAGCAACGTCAAAACATTAAATTAGAATTGCCTAGACGCTACCTAAAACATTAAAAGGTCCTGCTATCATAAAATTCGTTGAGACTGTAAAAAGGGTTAGATAATAATGCGGATTTTACTGTATTCTTTAAAAGCAAAACCGAAAGCTCTTTTATAGTATTTGGCAAAATATTCAACAAGTTTAAGGACACAGTTTCAAAACTATTTTTAATCTTGGAAAATTTATTTTCATGTAAATGTTGTGTTCAGTTTCGAGTAAAGTAGCAATGAATGCTTGTACATAATGAATAATTGCCAATATTTCTCTTCACATAGAGTAAACAGTCCAAAATAAACATAAATGACAAAGTTAAAATACTCAGTTTTACTAAAATGGTTTACAATGAGTTCTCTGTGGAACTCCACACGTGGTTCTAATAGCCTCTTTTTGCAGAATAAATAATTTATTTGCGAGGAATGGTTGCCCCACAATAGTGTGTTATGAGCAAAGCAAACATTTAATAACAGATTCCAAAGGAAGATATTGCTTTAAAATTCTTAAGGCAAAAATTGTTATACTAATTTTATATGAAATATATGAATGTGATATTTCCATCTTAAGTTACCTTGGAGATGAATGCCAGAAACTTAACCTATTTATGAAGACTAGAATGGCTAATCCAAACTATTTTCTCGACAACTTTGATAATTTTGTTTGATAGATTACTAAGATTTACATCTAAAATGTCACTAACAGTGCAGCAGCAGTTAATAGCAAGATCATCTGCAAATGAATACGTTTCAAGACATCCAGAAATTGAAGTTTGGAATTACAAAAAGAAATTTGGTCTACAGTAAATATATCTATGTGGTAAAACGGACTCATAAACCCGTATATCATTGACAATGTTATTTATCACCCACTGAGATTTGTAGACTTTTTTGTGTCTATCTCTTATGGTTTACCAATTATACACAGTTCATTCAGAATAAAGAGGAGTTAATAGGCTATTCACAGATAACTCATATACATTTTATTTGTTATAGAAATATTAAACATATGGTATTTCAATCAAAGTTGTTATGGATATTTGTGAGAAAATCAAAATTAACGAAACATTTTTCATGTAAAGGGTAGTTTAGAACAGGGCTTTTCTTGAAAATCTTGGGGTCACATGTTTGAAAGACGTGAACTTAAATACTAAGTTTAGCACTTAACCAACTTTTCGTTTTTGAGTTATGCTGTTCAGAAAAAAAATCTGATGTGTTACACTCACATGACTTTCTCTACTCTTGTACAAACTATTTTTAAAAACTCTTATTCTCCATCTATTTCATATTAATCGAGATAAACATATGCAGAAACGATCTTTTGACATGCAAAGAGAATTACATTTTACACATAGCGACCAGTTATAAAAATATTTGACTATCGCTTAAGGCGTACTATGTTCCCCTTGTTTTGTATTTACAAGGGCCTTTAAGCATATACATATCACTTAATAGCTGGTTGCTATGTGCAGCACCATTCTCTATGCCTAAGATTAATACTCTTTGCATATACAAGACAAAAAAATGAATAACGAATTCCCATTTGAGAAAATAAGTATTGAAAAATTTAAGGGAATAACAAGCAATATCTCGAAAATGGTTCACTCAACAAAAAAAATGCATATAACATAAATTGTGTATTTTAACGCGATCTACATTTTTTGTGTAGTAAAATTTTGTCTATCTCTTATGGTTTACCAGTTATGCAAAAGTCGTTCACAATGAAGAATACTTTTGGAGATATTCCCAGAAAATTCGAGATATGCATTTCATTTGTCATGAAAATATCTTGAACGTATGATATTTTAATCAAAATCGTTAGAGCCATTTTTGAGAAAATTAAAATTTTCGAAAAATGTTCCATGTAAAGGGTAATCTGGGGTGGGGGGATTTTCTTGAAAACCTTCGATTCGCATCTCTGGAAGATACTGAACCTAAATACCAAGTTTGGTGTTTATCCGACTGTTCGTTTCTGAGTTATGCTGTTCACATACAGACACACACACGGACATGTTTCCAAAAATGCTTTTTTTTTGGATTCAGGAGACCTCAAAATGTGTATCACCAATGAAATCTCCATATCGAATTTTAGATTGGAACGCAATACTTCCTCTACTTACTGTAGGTAAGTGTCAGATAAAGTACCTCGATACGTAGGATGACCAAGTTGGGTACTCCCTGCATCTGATAGCCTGTTCTAGAGACTCGTTTCTATTTAAAGGCAGTGACCAAAGGATCTAGTTACAGTTTTACCATCCTCTTTAATTTGATTGTCATATGCCTTTGAGGAATACTCAGCTATCTGTTTTTTTGCTAGCAGAGAGAATGTAATATAAAACCTGACAGAAATACCGCCTCGCGTGTGTGCTGGATCATAAACAAATACCTGTGCAGCTTAATAATCTACAAGCAACGACAGTCTGCGGCTTAATCATCACATACATGTTCTAAATGAAGCACAAAAAGGGACAAAAGGGAGTAAAAATAAAAAGCACGATACAGTTTACTTTTCCGGAATGTTCCGTTATAACTGTCCGGACTCGTCACATGGCTGCAGAGCGAAACGATACAACGGTAGCCCGCGAGGACAATAAACCTTAAACGTCGACGTTCCAGCGCTTGCGGCGCGTGTCGATGTGTTTCAGACGTAATGCCTCGAAATTAATAGGTACCCCTTAAAGCTAAAGGGAACACAGGAACTAAAGTAATAAAAATAAATGGGGGAAAAAGTGACCATTCTGTGTGACATATCCCAGTGAACTCATACTGGCCAAAAGAATATCCGTAGCTAAAATTTCCAAATACTGCAGTTTTTATCTAAATGTTTTCAAAACATTGTCACATGTTACTCTACAACAATTACATGTAAGTGTGTTTTAAATTCCATGCAGATTTAGTTAATGGTTTTTGAGAAACAAAATTTATTTTACTTTTATTATTTTTTTACTTTCTCTACTACATATAGTAAGTAGGGGAAACTATTGTATTCCACCCAAAAATTAGATACCGAGATTTCACCGGAAATACATGTTTTGAGACCCCCTGAATCCAAAAAAAAGCATTTTTGGAAACATGACCGTGTGTGTGTGTGTGTCTGTGAACAGCATAACTCAGAAACGAACAGTCCGATAAACACCAAACTGGTATTTAGGTTCAGTATCTTCCAGACATGCGACTCGAAGGTTTTCAAGAAAATCCCCCACCCCAGATTAAGCTTTACATGGAACATTTTTCGCAAATTTTAGTTTTCTCAAAAATGGCTCTAACGATTTTGATTAAAATATCATACGCTTAAGATATTTTCATGACAAATAAAATGTATATCTCGAATTTTTAGGGAATGTCTCCAAAAGTATTCTTCATTGTGAACGACTTTTGCATAACTGGTAAACCATAAGAGATAGACAACATTTTACTACACAAAAATGTAGATCGCGTTAAAATACACAATTTAAGTCCTATACATTTTTTTGTTGGGTGAACCCTTTTCGAGATATTGCTTGTTATTCCCTTAAATGTTCCAATACTTATACTTTTTCCAAATTCGTTATTCATTTTTTTTGTCCTGGTAATGCAAAGAGAATGGAATACTCCACATAGCAACCAGCTCTTAAAATATTTGACTATCGCTTAAAGCCTACCAATTCCCCTTGCATCTACAAGAAAATTAGCAATAAGATTAACATCTCGATTAACATGAAGCATATGGAGAATAAGCGTTTGTAAAAATAGTTTGTACAAGAGTAAAAAAGTCATGTGAGTGTAACACATCAGATTTTTTATTCAGAAAGAAAACCTTCAGCTTTCCCAAAAGTAGAGGCTGCCAAACAGACAAAACTTAATACTTGTATAAATTATTATATAAAAACAAGAATGGCACGAGAAGAAAAAACTTGATTATCACTGAAATAAATTCCAATTGTAACAGAAAACAGCGGAAAATTCTATTTTAGAGGGGAAATTACTAAATGTGTGGCTGTTCTGCTGTTAGTCATACGCTACAGAATTAAATTAATTTTAATATAGATGATTTTGGAGAATTTTGACTGTACCTTTAAGAGCAAAAACTGCAATGTTTTACATGAAATTGGCCTTGAGACTGAACTTTTTGCATAACACAGCAAAGTGCCTAGGTATGGTTCCTCTTCCCCCAACCATCAGTCCAGTAACTTCAATGGATGATAAATTATACTTCTCAAGGTACTAGGGGATGGTAGGATACTACGAGAATTTAACAGGTGTTGCACACGATACAGAAATCGTAATTTTGAAAAAAATGGTAATGCATTATTTAAATACTAATGGATAAAACTGGTATATAGAAGTTTTTTCACTCTTCTGGTTGTTTCAGAACAAAAATTTACATCTTATATTTAAAGTTTTGTAACAAGTTAACTTCAGTGGTCGAATTAATTCTGTCATATCTTGAGCAATAATTGTAGCAAACACCATATGCCAAATAAGACAGCTTTTTACTTTCTTTAACACGTACCAGTTTTAGAAAAATCTCTGCGTGTGTATGATTGTGAACAGCATTACTCAAAAACGGATAAATACCAAAACGAAACAAGTCGGATAAATGCCGTATTTGGTATAAGGTTCAGTACCTTCCAAAAATGCAACACGAAGATTTTCAAGAAAGTCCCCCCCGGCCCCAAACTACTCCCTGCATAGAACAGTTTTGGGAGTTCGTTTATTTTCTAAAAATGGCTCTAATGATTCTGATTAAAATGACATATATTAAAGATATTTACCTGACAAATAAAATGTATATCTTGAATTTTCTGGGAATAGCCTGTGATGTCCTCTTCATTCGGAAGAAATTTCCTATAACCTTGTATAAGTGGTAAACATTAAGCGATAGACGGAAAAGAACTACACAAAAATCTGATGTGTTACACTCACATGACTTTCTCTACTCTTGTACAATCTAATTTTACAAAGGCCTATTCTCCATATGCTTCATGTTAATCGAGATATCGAGATGTCAATCTTATTGGTGATTTTCTTGTAGATGCAAGGGGAATATGGTAGCTTTTAAGCGATAGTCAAATATTTTAACGCTGGTTGCTATGTGGCGCATTTCATTCTCTTTGCATGTCAGGACATAAAAAAATGAATAACGTATTTGAGAAAAAGTATAAGTATTGGAAAATTTAAGAAAATAACAAGCAATATCTCGAAAACGGTTCACTCAACCAAAGAAATGTATATGACATAAATTGTGTATTTTAACGCGATCTACATTTTTTGTGTAGTAAAATTTTGTCTATCTCTTATGGTTTACCAGTTATGCAAAAGGCGTTCACAATGAAGAATACTTTTGGAGACATTCCCAGAAAATTCGAGATATACATTTCATTTCTCATGACATTATCTTAAACATATGATATTTTCATCAAAATCGTTAGAGCCATTTTTGAGAAAATTAAAATTTTCGAAAATTTTTCCATGTAAAGGGTAGTCTGGAGTGGGGGTATTTTCTTGAAAACCTTCGTGTCGCATCTCTGGAAGATACTGAACCTAAATACCAAGTTTGGTGCTTATCCGACTGTTCGCTTTTGAGTTATGCTGTTCACAGACACACACACACACACACACACACACACACACACACACACACACAGATACACACACGGACATGTTTCCAAAAATGCTTTTTTTGGATTCAGGAGGTCTCAAAACATGTATTTCCGGTGAAATCTCGGTATCGAATTTTTGGGTGGAATGCAATACTTCCCCTACTTACTATACGTAGTAGAGAAAGTAAAAAGTAAATCCATTTATGAGATATCCTTATTAAAGGTTAGAGTTGTTCATTACTTGGACATTCTCTTAAAGTTCTGTCAACATTCAGTTGTTTCTCGCGATTGCATGGAAACAATATGGGATTTTAAGACAGGGTATAGCATCAGTTCTTAAACATGTGACTATCGCTGTTCTCTTTGTATCTATGACGAAATGTGTAATATAGCTATTTCTGCAAAGATTTGCTTAGATTAAAATGTAGCATATATAAAAATAAGTTTTAGTAAGAATAGTTTGTATACCCACTAATAAAGATAGAGGGTAGAGAAAGTCAAGTGAATGTATCACATCAGATATTTTAAGCCCATTATCTCTGAGCTTCTTCTGAAAATTTGAATAAGTTTGGTTTTAACTACATCGCATGGAATGCGCATAAGTGTCAGAAAAACCAAAATCGATTAAAAGGCATTGGAAGTAAATACAAGCCATTAGTGTGTGCTTTTGGCATTTAAATGGTGTTGAACCTTTAAAGGGCTGTGAGAGTAAAATCCATACTAAACGAAGCTAAAGGTTCAAAGTATATTTTGTAAATACAAACTACTTTTTGAATATTTTGAAAATGTTGACCAAATTTCGGCTGTGTGTGCCCTTAACCACGACTATCAAAGCTTTCACTTATAGGTATACCTACCTTTCCAAAGGCATATTTCTCAACTATTGTAAAATACAGTGCTTTTCCTTTATAGTATGGCCACCGCACGACAGCTCGTGTGCCGGTCGCCACAGCTCTGACTCCAGCCGAAACACCTATAGTGCCTTATAACAAGAGGTACTGGAAATTTTGTCATCCTTTATCACATTTCTGGAATTTTTTTCAGCAAATATTCATAGCGAGGAGTTAAATATTCGAAAGTGAGTGAATTTTTCGCATAATGTTAAAAGAGTATGAAGAAAAATTACTGACAATTCGCATTAGTTTGTTGTCGATCGAAAATTAACAGGATACATACATCTGCCACATTGTTTCTGAAACACTATTGCATAATAGTCTTCTCGTGTCACTGAACTAAGACGCTATTATAACGGTTGACAAAAGTATATAATCTAGAGTGCTGCAAAGGAGAAGTTAACCATTCAAATCGGAACTATGTGCTTATATCTGCATGATATCAAGTCTACCAATTTTCTCCAATCTTAAATCAGAAGAAAAAAGATAATACATCTGAAAAGGTGTGTTTAAAATTGAAATTTTAGGCCACACTTTTCTTGTATTTAAATGCACACATTTTATAAATTACGGTGTTGCCTTTTCAATAAAAAATAATTATTGCCCAAAAAAAGCTCAAAATCTATAATTTCCTATAATACATGTACCTCCTTAAATAAGTAAAGGTTATTTAAACTTATTTAAGGCGCTTAGAGTTAAACCTCAGCCTTTAATGATTAAAATATATTTATCATTCGATGATTAAAATATATTTATCATTCGCTGATTAAAATGCAATTTAAAGAGATATTTATGAACCATTAAATTGTATTACCTTTAACACCTAAATAACATTTGAATGCTAAGCGTGGAAGCTGAAAGACTGAATTTACAAGAAGATCAAGTAGAGGACAATGAACCTGTGTTCCCTAAGGCTTCAGGGCACGAAGACCTTGCGCCCCCTCTGACAGTAACAATTTTTTTCCATATAAAATGTACCAGAGAGACAGATGACTTGCTCGCTGATAATAATTCACTTGCTTGTGATTCAAATGCAAGCAACAGGATCCGAATGGGGTGGGGTGGGTAAATTATGCGCTCGGAACACTGAAATAATACCTCCTTGCACAACGTTTCAAGCCAATACATCTGTACTATTCCCGGTGTCTAGTACAAAAAGAAAATATCTGATGTGTTGCACTCACATGACTTTCTGTACACGTGTACAAACTATTTTTACAAACGTTTATTCTCCATCTACTTCACGTTAATCGAGATGTTAATCTTATTGCTAATTTTCTTGTAGGTGCAAGGAGAATGTGGAAGGCTTTAAGCGACAGTCAAATCTTTTAAGAGCTGGTTGCTATGTGGCCTATTCCATTCTCTTTGTATGTCCAGGACATTAAGAAAATAAAGAAAAAAAATCGAATAACGAATTCCCATTTGAGAAAAAGTATAAGTATTAGAAAATTCAAACAAATAACAAGGAATATCTCGGAAATGGTTCACACTACAAAAAAAGTACCTATATGACATAAATTGTGCGTTTGAAGGACATTACATTTTTTGTGTAGTAATATTTTGCCCATCTCTTACGGCTTACCAGTTATGCAAAATCCATTCAGAATGAAGAGGACTTTTGGGGACATTCCCAGAAAAGTCAAGATATACATTTCATTTGTCATACAAATACACTGGTGTGCAAAACCGAAGGACGAAGGTAATCTTCGCATGCTGTGGCACTACCAAGTAACATAGCTCGATGAAACTTTAATCATACACAGAGGGATCTGCTACGGTATGCTACAGTAGGCAACTAAACGAAATATGCAAGGGGACGAACAGAAATGCCACTTTTATTCATAGACCATAACTTACACTAAAGTTAATACGACATGTGATGGCTCTCTAGATTTACAGAAACAGATACATAGTCCTTAAAAGGGTGTATGATCACCACGGACAGCAATGCATGCTCTCCATCGTGCTCCCAGGTTGGTAAGCAGTTCTTGTGGTAGGGCGTTCCATTCAAAAGCAGTAAAAAGTGTAATAATAATAATAATAATAATAATAATAATAATAATAATAATAATAATAATAATAATGTTAAAACCAAGAAATCTGCTTCCTAACGTTTTGGCATTCTAATTTGACACTGATTACAAAACAAGTTAAGTGAAAATTTGTTAGACCATAATATGGCAGTTTATTTACAAGAATCAATTTAATTCTTTTCAGATCCTGAGGACAATCAACACCGGGATTACTTTAATGTACTTCAGATAATCTAACACAAACTTAATCACAATGCGTTAGTTAATTTTCAAAACGGAACAAATGCAGGCTGCAGTCAAAGAGTTAAATTCCTTAAACTTCATGAAGTAACGCACTAAACGGTACCTTTTGGCTGCAGTTACCAGAAAAAAAATGGTATGGCAGTATTACACCCCAGTGTATGGGTCATAAAATTATCATTAATAAGATAATCTTTAAGGGTTAATTTACTTGCACTTTTGAAAAATAAATGTGTAGCCGGAATTGCAATGCCGGTTTAACATTTCATCCTTAGAATGTCTTGTCCGGCAGCGTATGCAAATTTCCTCTTAAGGGCCTACAGTAAACAGTAAAATTACGTTTCCTCGTAACACCCATTCAAGGTAATGAATGTGCATTCTCATTATGCAAGCGTTATGGCGATTTTGTTCCGCAAGGATACATACCACCATTTTGGGCGTCCTATGAAACCATTACTTTATATTGTAAGAATATACTCCAGCTTCTTATAGGAAAAAAAACAGAAACATAATTAAATCAAAACAATGATTCATTGAAGAAAGCATGACAATTGAAAACCATATAACGTAATATTTTGCCATTCAAACCTTGTAGGATATTGCCTGTTTTTACAGAACGCAGAAAATAGGCCTTTTTATCTTATATACAACACATGGCCGGCTCAGTTAATTATAGGCGAGAAATATTATAATTCAGTTAAAACAAAACACGCACTACTTCTGTGCAAACAAACGTCAAAAGCAATACCAAATGACTATGGTTCCTTGTTTTAATTTTCAATACCTTTGTTTTCAGCCTTCAATGATATATTCAGTTGCGAACACATCTGTTTTAAATTAATTAAATTCCACATACCCTAATGTTGCTCGCATATTCCCTGTAGGTTTCAAAAATAAGACAAATGCTGCATGTGTGTACATTAACTCAAAAAGAGATAAAAGGGTGTTAATCAAACTGAGCCCCTTATCATTCATCTTTACAGCAGAACTCCTTGCAATACTTAAAGCCCTAGAATATGCCCAGTTTGTCGAAGTAGACACCATCTTAATTTTCTCAGATTCAAAAAGTTCTTTGTAATGTATTAGTAGACTAAATCACAAGAATGACCATCCTCTTGGTTTTGCCATTCTAAGTGTAATAAAACAATTAAAAACAAAGGGGAAAACACATTAGTTTGGGTTAAAGCCCATTCAGGAATCAATGAAAATACAATTATAGAGAATTTAGCAAAATCTGCAACTATATCTAGTAAATTGTATCCAAATACATTTTTAATAAATTCGACTCACTTGGTTAAAAATAAAGTTAAAATATCCTGAACAAATGGTTGAAAAATTCAGCGCGGATTAAAGGCAAACACGGGGTAATAGTCAAATAGCGACCCTGCCTATGTGAGCTCCAGGGCCTTCTGACCCGGAAGGTAGTACCTGATAGTCCCACCACAGGGTAACATAGGGGATAGACCGAGTTCCTAATCCGAAGTGAAGACAAATCAGCCTAGGAGAAGATGACTCCAAAATCAAAGTCCTGGTTCCCCAAGTCGTGGTTTGTGCAGAAGGGGAGAAAAAAAAACCTTCTTGCTCAAACTCCAAATTAATAGCCGGGCGGATCACCAGTTTCTATTTGTATTATTATTGTAATTCCTATTTTATTATTAAAGGCAAACGTTATTTTTCATTACATTCTGATGTACCCCCAAAAGAATGGAATTACGAGCAATACAAAAACTTCAACGGAAAATGATAACTATTACCCGCTTAAAATTCGAGCATAGTTTGCATTGCTAAACGTCTTTATAGGATTAATATTAAAGATTCTCCTTTCTGTGATCACTGTAATTGTAATAGATATGTAGAAGATTGTGATCGCATATTCTTGGCATGCAAGAAAAGATGGATATCAATACAACATTTCCAGGATCAGATAGTGAGTTTAGACATCCATCTTCCATGCATTGTTGCCCAGTTACTTGCGACTCAAAATGTTCATGTATACACTGTCATGATAACACTTTTAAACCAGGTAAGTATCAGCATTTACATATCAAATCTAGAACGGTAATGATCTGTAATGTATGAAGACTACATGTATGTGCTCTTTGTTTCATTATTATTGCTATGTCTGTATGGGTAACATATACTCGTAATTGCCAATCAATAAAACACTCTCACTGTTTTCTCATGAAACATGTTGCTATTTTACTTTTGACTTTAACATTTTCTTAGGTAATGAAGACTTTCAAAGTGTTTCTCTCCCTCTCTCTCTTCTCATCGCATTCTTGAAAACAGGTCCTTTCTACGTCACAGCTATTTAAAGGTCTGTCTACAATCTTATCGAGAACTTCAAAGAAGCCATAACAAAACCAAAAGGAACACAAGAAAAAACATCTGAAAAACCTTACCTACAAATTAAATTAAATTGAGTTTTATTTATGGACGCTCTTTAACTGCTGTGGTCCTTAGCGTTCCATTCTATATTGGGCGTAAAAGACCAGTAATTTTGCTCAGAGGCCTCTTGATCAAGGCTTGAGGTTCTTTTATGTGCCGTAAATCTACGACACGGGACCACCGGCTTTACTTCCCTTCCGAAGGAAACTATGCTAAGGAATTTTACTTCTTCTTCTTTCTCTGTTTAACCTCCTCTTATGTAGGACTTACAGGCGGGTGCCTGGGGTCAGAGGCCCGTTGAGGAGCAGACACTCATGGAACAGACAGAATATCCAGGATGGGTGATCAGCCTGATGCCTGGTATGGGAGGAAGTAAGTAGATGAAACAAAATGGTGAAATGGATGAAAGGAAAGGCAATGATGGAGCAGTTGGTGGAATGAATGGCGGGGGAAACCGGAAAAAACCCGCCCAGACGCCGCTTTGTCCACCACAAATCCCACATGCGGGTCCCTGGGATTGAACCCGGGCGAGCGGTCTAACCACTCGGCCACGGCGCCGCCCTAAGGATTTTTACGCCCGAAAAAAATCCATCGCCCTCCGTCGGGGTTGAACCCGCGACCTCGGGAACTACAGGCTACCATGGTAACCACTACACCACGAAGGACGACACTCTATACCTACGTTACCATACCACAATATCTTATTCTGGGAGAAAGGTCCGCTTCGATTTAAAGCAGATTTGTGGCATTTATTACTCACAAAAACGTTGAAATCAAATTTAAATATTCCATAGGTTCAAGAAGAGAAATACAATTTCCCTTAAACATATTTGCGCATTTTGGACTAAAAAGGATATTCAAATGCTCAGCCAAAGTATTGCCTGCATTTAAAAAGTTATATTTTATTAATTCGAAACAAAACGGTTTCCGTAAAATACAAAATCCCCGCTCAGCTATTAAGTACCTGAAACTATCTAGAGATTCGAATTCACTGACACAAAGGCTGTCTCAAGCTCATTTGCAATTTGTATTCCAGTTTCATTAAATTGAAAAACGATTTTATAGTCCATGACGTGCAATCTTCAAGAAACCTTGAGTAGCCAGTTGATGTAATATGAAAAAACTTCGTGTGTCACAAACACGTCTGTAAGAATGGCTGCATATTTAATGGAAAAAAATTCACTTCCCTGATGCAAAATTCAAACGTGTATTTTTTCAGTCTTCGGTGAAAAACTCGAAAGTTTATGAAAGTCAATAAGAGGGTGAACGTTCGGAGCAGAATACCTTTTCAATCATTCAGAATTATTCCTTGGCGTTTGCATGTGTCTTTCTTTAGAGCATTGCCCTGAAGAACGCCACTTAACCATTAGAACTTGTGAGCTTGAGTTTTGATTAAGAAGTTAAAAATGAAGCGCTTTGTAACTATGATTGTGCCACCGCTGATACAATAGTATTAAGCTATTTTGCTTTGCGTAATCATGATTTGTCACAACTTTTCATATTAATACCACAGATACTGACAATTTTTTTAAAGATGCTTTGATGATCCTATAGAAAACTAGATGCTAATGTCACAGATTAGCAGTATTCAAGTTAATACACTATTGTTCACCAGAACCACCTGGAAATACATTTTTCTTAAGACATTAAATTACTGGCCATACTTCGGAAATATTTTGAAAACTAAACTACCAGCAAAGTTGGACAGCAATCATATTTTACATTAAAATGAAAATATTTATTCATTTATTCAGTTAACATTACAATTTGCACATCATTACGTTATTTTAACATTACAATGTTCACTTAATATAAAAATATCAAGAAATTTATTATTACCTTCTCCACTACGTATAGTAACTAGGGGAAGTACTGTATTCCACCCAAAAATTCGATACCGAGGTTTCACCGGAAATACATGTTTTGAGACCCCCTGAATCCAATTTTTTTTTGGAAACATGTCCGTGTGTGTGTGTGTGTGTGTCTGTGAACAGCATAACTCAGAAACGAACAGTCGGATAAACACCAAACTTGGTATTTAGGTTCAGAATTCTTCAGAGATGGGACACGAAGGTTTTCAAGAAAATCCCCCACCCCAGATTACCCTTTACATGGAACATTTTTCAAAAAATTTAATTTTCTCAAAAATGGCTCTAACGATTTTGATTAAAATAGCATACTTCCAAATATTTTCATGACAAATGAAGTGTATATCTCGAATTTTCTGGGAATGTCTCCAAAAGTATTCTTCACTGTGAACGACTTTTGCATAACTGGTAAACCATAAGAGATAGACAAAATTTTACTACACAAAAAATGTAGAGCTGGTTGCTATGTGGCGCGTTCCATTCACTTTGTATGTTCAGGACATAAAAACAATGAATAACGAATTCCCATTTGAGAAAAAGTATTGGAAAATTTAAGGGAATAACAAGCAATATCTCGAAAATGGTCCACCCAACAAAAACAATCTATATGACATAAATTGTGTATTTTAACGCGATCTACAGTTTTTGTGTAGTAAAAGTTTGTGTAGTCGTTCACAATGAAGAATACTTTTGGAGACATTCCCAGTAAATTCGAGATATACATTTCATTTGTCATGAAAATATCTTAAACATATGATATTTTAATCAAAATCGTTAGAGCCATTTTTGAGAAAATTAAAATTTTCGAAATATTTTCCATGTAAAGGGTAATCTGGGGTGAGGGGATTTTGTTGAAAACCTTCGTGTCGCATCCTTGGAAGATACTGAACCTAAATACCAAGTTTGGTGTTTATCCGACTGTTCGGTTCTGAGTTATGCTGTTTACAGACAAACACACACGGACATGTTTCCAAAAATTTTTTTTTGGATTCAGGGGGTCTCAAAACAAGTATTTCCGGTGAAATTTCGGTATCGAGTTTTTGGGTGGAATACAATACTTCCCCTACTTACTATACGTAGTAGAGAAAGTAAAAAGACCAAAAAATATCGGAAGTAATGCATAGGTATAATCTGTTCCGTCACTTACAGAATCACAAAGTGGAGTTGCACATACTGGGGACACATCTTTAACGAATAACATGAGCTGTTGTCAAGATGCCAATCAGAAAACTAGGTACAATGAAAAAGAAAGCTTTTAAGAGAAAAGGAAAAAACTTTAGGGATCCTTGAAGAAAGGACTAAGCACGAATATAGTGAAGTACTTTGTATGGAATGTGGTGATGTATAGCACGAAACTTTAAATTAAATGACGCGAGTAAAAGTTATTGCTAACATTGTGTGACACGGGCAGGTAAAGGAAGAAAAGTCCTGAAACTGATCAAGAGTAGTAAAAGAAATTGGCTGGTATTATTAGGAAACTGCTTGCTAAGGGAAGAAACGGTGAATGCGCAGAAGATTTGGGGCAGAAGAAGTTACCAGATAACGCAGAGTATTAAGGTAAATGCTTCATTTGCGGATACTAAAAGAAAAGTCGAGAGAGGTTTGGAGAGAAAGGCCTGCTCTTGGAGAGAAAATTCTTTGACTAAATGTCAGAAAGCTAGTATCAAATCTGTTCACAATTATTATTTACATCATTCTTTCTTTTTTCTTTTATTATTGTATCACTTTGGTCATATGGGGGCTTTGAGTTGAGAAACTAATGGTGTTATTGCTCGCAGAAATGTAGGGCTTTTTAACGTCGGTTTTACGATTTTTAACTATAAACACATTCACACACTCTCCCATGTTCATACTTCTAGACTCTATGGGGCATCGGGAATGGTTCTGGATAAAAAAAATTTCCTGTCCCAGTTGGGAATCGATTGTTTCAAGTAAGTTGTCTACACTCCTCCCAGTTTGGGAACCACTGTCATAAGATATTGTGTAACGTTGCAGTGCCGAAGTGTTTGAACCAACCATATTGCTAGACATTTCTAAACACCATTCCTCATCAAAATCTAATGTGCTTATTGAATTCATAGATATATAAATTCAATAAGAAATTAAGTTAAATTGAGTTTTATTTATCGACGCTCTTTAACTGCTGTGGTCCTTAGCATCCCATTCTATATTGGGCGTGAAAGATCGGTAATTTTGCTCAGAGGCCTCTTTATCAGGCTTGAGGTTCTTTTACGAGCCGTAAATCTACGACACCGGCTTTACTTCCCTTCCGAAGGAAGCCATGCTAAGGATTTTTACGCCCGAAAAAATCCATCGCTCTCCGCGACCTTGGGAACTAGAGGCTAGCACGGTACCACTAGTCCACGGAGGACGACAATTCAATAAGAGATCGGTGAGTAAAGATGCACGTCGAATCTAAATGCATGCAGCGCGATGTTTTCAGTGTGATCTTCAAGTATTTGGTTTATATTTAAAACGCATATCCATTTGATTGGCTTAGTTTTAGAAAGTGAAATATTCATTGTGATTCATCTTAATATCCGGATCAGGTACCGAGAATGAAGTATAATGTTCCAATATCTGTATGATTTGTTGAGAATAACCATCGTTGCAATTAAAATGGTATAAAGATGGTAAAGTGACTGAGGTTAAGGTAATAAATTCTAAATTTATTACGGAGAATAAATATTTCTCTTTTACCGTAAATCAACTAAGGCATTATTAGAAATTTTAATTAAAAGGTGGATTTTTCGAGTTGGAGATGTTGCTTTATTAATAACTATTGCATGAATATTGAATTTTGGAACATGAAATTATATTTTTCATTTGGATTGTATAATAAATAAATATGAACTATATTTAATTTCAGTTTTAGTTATTTTAGCAGGTATAACAAAAAGTGCTCAAATCCATTTTTCAAGCTGAAAAAGTGCAGTCTTTACAGACGAGCTCTGATTCTTTTCGTTTCTAATTGTTAATAAGACGTAACTTGTAATTTACCTCGCTATGATGAAGTGAAACAAGTTCTGGTTTTAAGGGTAGACTTAGGGATTAAAATTACTGGACTTTAGCAAATCATCATCTTCTTCTTTAAATGATTACCCTTCTCTTTGTAGGTCTTACGCCTCCAAGGACTTACAAGCCAATAGCTTAGATCAGTTGCCTGTCGAGGAGCAAGCAAACTCTGGATCATAGCATATCCAGGATGGGTCATCAGCCCAATGCCTGGTGTGGCGGTGAAGAGGGAAATGAAATATAGTGATGAAAGGGAAATGGCAAAATTCTTGGATCAAATTATCCAACCCAGTATTCGCCTAGCGACCGAGGAAAACCGCGAAAAAACCTTTAGTAGTATTAGTATCCCATGTATCTTAAGTTCAAGGAGAATCACGAACAAAGCGTGTAAAGCATTATTATTTGTCATACTGGGAGTGAGCTAATGCCATCTGTGTTGTAATTTTTGCAACAGTAAGAGCTAAAAGTGTGGCAAAATTTCCTTAAACACACAACAAACCACCAATCAAAACTAACTTCTGACGCTGGCAAACGTAGCGAAATAATTTGAAATAACAGAGACGTAATTTGCATGCAAATTAGCATTTTGCCAAGGAAATTTACTTGTAACGCTGTAACTCACATAGCGGGTGCTAGCACTTTCCTCCTCCCTCTAAATTGTTACTACATGTATGTTTGCTACAGAATAATAACACCCAACAAAGATATCACTCAGTAGTCTAACTGTAAAAGACAGAAATGAAAGAAAGCTGTTGTCTATTTTTGCAGTGTGCATCTAGCTTCCAGTGACAATGAATTGCAGTAAATGATTTGCAAGACGATGCACGCTGACGTTGCAAACTTTTGAACACAATCGTGATGACATTTCAAAGCTTGGATGCAATCAGATTGCTATTTGGGTACATCATACCACAGTGTCACTAAGAACATCTGCATACGCTCGTATGGGGTATTTAGGGCTAATGGATATATGTTTACTATTATTGTTAGCATAAGAGTATTTGACGAAGTCTACACTGGCCGAGAACAGTTGAACTAATAGAGTCAAAAATAAGCCGAACTTTACCAGTCGGTGCCCTCCTATTTAGCCTGTGCCTTGCATACATAGAGTATAGCATATGTCCTCAAGCGAGGAGTGTGATTATTTAGGTAAGTTTGCTGGCTTGTCTTCGTGCCGAATAGTAATCCTCTGCGAGCGAAGGTTTACTTCGGTAGAAGAGATATATGCGATGCGAAAACTGACAAGAATGGAGCCCAAGACGTGGTGTGTACGTTGTTATTTTGAAGCTGTTGTTGAATAAACAGTTAATTCTTCCATAATAAAAAAAACATTTTATATTTGTTCATTTTATTTTTGACTGTACTAGGACTGTAACCCCCGAACGGGACCGTTTTCCAAAGTGATACACTATTCCAACGGGAACTAAGCAATTCTACTATTGGACATACCTACATACGCGTAACGCGTTTTTAAAATTAATTACAACCCATGAATATTAAAAGTGCCAGAAGTTGTTTTATCTTTTTAACAAGCCCTAGATTATACATGGTGGACCATTTAAGTTGAGACTGTACAATATCTCCAAAACTAAGCGTTGTAGAAAGAATTGTCGTCCTCCGCGGGGTGGTGGTTACCATGCTAGCCTCTAGTCCTTGAGGTCGCGGGTCCAAGCCCGGCGGAGGGCGATGGGTTTTTTTCGGGCGTAAAAATCCTTCCTTCGAAAGGGTAGTAAAGCTGGTGATCCCGTGTTGTAGATTTACGTCACGCAAAAGAACCTCAAGCCTGATAAAGAGAACTCTGAAAAAAGTTTCCGGCCTTTCACGCACAATATAGAATGGAACCCTAAGGACCACAGCAGTTAAAGCGTGTCTTGAATAAAAGTTCCTTGATATTATGGGCCAAAGTAAATGCCATTAGTCATGTTTTATTTGGAGGACATTGTGATAGTCATTTAGGGTCAATTTAATTTGATTCTGATTGTAGGTTCCCGTTTAAAATATTAAACTGACCCTAAAATGACTATCACAACGTCCTCCAAACAAAAGACGACTAATGGCACTTACTTTCCTTCATAATATCTAGCAACTTTTATTAAGGACATTTCTTTCTACAACGCTTAGTTTTGGGGATACTGTGCAGTCTCAACTTAAATGGCCCATCCTGTATAAATCTTTAGTGCAGTCGCAATATACGGTGTAAGCCTACATTCAAATATTTATGTTATAGTTGTACGTGTTATGCCCTAGACAAAGTACTCAGAGGGACCAAAGTAAAATTGTACAACATTATGGTTTCACCTGCAACGTTCTACGAAAATGAAATCTGGATGTTAACCACCAAACAAGAACACACAACCTGAATTGCTAATGAAGAAACATCGCATACCAATTGACAATAACATTCGCATACTTGGATTGCAATTTGACCAAAAGTTAACCTGGATCTCGCATCTTAGAATACTTAAAACTGACTGCTTAAGACGGCTGAATAATTTGAAAGTGTTATCGGCCAAAAATTGGGGAGCTGACTTTAATATCTTACTCCGCACATACAGGATGATTGTACGATCTAAACTTGATTATGGCTGCATTGTATATAACTCAGCTAGTCCGACTGTCTTTAAGATGTTCGATTGTGTTCAGTTTTCTGCACTCAGGATTGCGTTGGGAGCATTTCACACAAGCCCTACTGAGAGTTTACAAATAGAAGCTAACGAGCCGCCACTGCATACAAGGAGGAAAATTCTGAGTTTGATCTATGCTTCAAAGATTGCTGCCTTACCAGACTCTGTTGCTTTCCCATATCTTTTCGTTTCTAACGACAATAACAGCATTTCAACTGGACAATCTCATGGAACTTCCTTCAGCTATAGAATTTCAAAATATATGCACGAGATTAATATAGGTTTTCCTGCTATGATAAAACTCAAATGTTTCAGCAATACCTCCTGGAAACCCGAAACCCCGCCTATCATCACCACTCTATCCGAATACAACAAAATGAACACATATATTACGCATTACCAGCGAATGTTTCACGAAATTTGTGGCAGGCACCAAAACTTCATACCTACATATACTGATGGATCAAAAATGAACGAGAGTAGTGGTTGTGCTGTGGTATATCCTGAACATACAACTTCTTACAGTCTTCCGAATTACCTCTCTATATTCTCCGGTGAACTTTTTTCCATAAGATTTGCCTTGGAATACATAATGAAAGCTGAACACCGTTGTTATATCATCTTCACTGACTCGATGAGCGCTATTCTAGCTCTACAACAGAAGTCATCCAGAAACTCTTTAGTGCAGAACAAACGTGTGACGCTGGCATGGATACCATCTCACATGGACATATCTGGAAATGATGAAGCAGATAAAGAAGCAACATGCCACTCTCCAAGCCTGGCCGACCTCAAGGTTCCGCATCACGATTTCCAAAATTTCCTCCATGTGCTACACTGGAGTTCCACATCCAATAACACACTAATCGCCTTAAGCTCCAATCCTAGTTTCAGTTACCCAATAAAACCTCTAATTCGTCGTGACCAGGTACTTCTCACGAGGCTACGTATGGGACATACTGCAATTACACATTCATATCTCATTGGAACAGATCATCAGCCTACATGCAAACAGTGCCACTCCATTCTCACAGTTCAGCATATAGTTGCAGAGTGCCCTATCTACGATATTCATCGGCTTCAGTGTGGTATTCCTGCTAACCTCTCGGTGGCCTTGAGTGATCCAACCATCTGTCACAACATAGTAAAGTGTTTAAAAGAAATAAATTGTATAATGTTATATAATCAATGTAATTTGTTTGAATATTGTAATTATTAAAATTCATTGTAGTCGCGTTATGACTATTGTTAAAGCGACAATTATAAATTAATAAAAAAAAATCAGGTTTGGAAACGACATTTTTAAGGGGAGTTAAAGAACGTACAAAATTAGATCACATAAAACAAGACATTATGTAATGTCAGGTTTTTGATATGAACAACAAACTGAAAGACGCATAGAAAGGTACAGTACTACCGATACAAACATAAAATTATAGAAGGCGGAGTCCACAGAGAGAAGATCTGTAGGCAACCTAGTAAGAGATGGTTGAAGAATCTTTGGAAATAGAACAAGTTTTACGTGAAGTGTAGAAGAAGAAGAAAATGGGCAGAGTGAAGAAACTATTACAAGCACTGCAAGCAAGTATGTGAAATTAGTAACTAAATATCATTGTAAACAAGTTTACCTTCGGTAATGCAATATGGGCACAAAATACTCATTTTTAATGTTCGCAAAACTGCAAGAATGAGCACCTCCTTTATGGGTTTTCCCTCCTCTATAGCAGAGTAAATAGCTTCTCTTTGCTGGCTCGCGGTGTAGATATATCACAAATAATAATAACCGTACTTGTATGTCTGCAGCTACAGTAGGTTCAACAAGTCACGGCTTTCCTTGACCTCGCTTTTACGAGCCTCAGATGCCTTATCTGGTGGGATTTTGCTCTCGCAATGAAATTACATGCCGCACGTGTATTCCAATTTTTGCCCATTAAAAAGCCGTTCTTCAGAAAAGTTAAATGCACGGCCCGCGGTATGAAACCTGCTTCATTTGCTGCCACAATTCAGACTGCATGCCTGCTTCGTCATCAAAATGCTCAGGAAGCGGCATAAGTCAGCCGGAATGGGACACCATAAAAATGTCACTTGTTCCCTTTGGCTCTCGGAAAGTCGTTAGTCCTTCGAGAACATAACTTAGCCTGTCAAAACGAACCCAGTAAACAACTCTCAAAATTCTAATACGCTGAAGAGTAGACAGAAAAGGGGGCAAGGAAACACACGCAAATAATAATCGATTAAAATACTTACAATAGCCTTGAAAACATGACTGCTTAAAGCTGTGGTAAAAGTTTTGAAGAGCTCCTTATTATCAGAGAATACCGGAGGGCATTTGACAACTATGGGGTTATGTGCCTTTAAACCGGACTTGATGTAAACAAAACATTTTGTATCCATCCGCGTTAGCCTCGTGTTCAGCCTCCAAGTTTATCCCTTACTAATTGTTCACCATTATCGTATGAATGCAGAAGAGAGGTGAACGACACCACACAGTAATAATCGGAAGCTACAACCTTCTTTAGTTCATATTATTTACTATTCCTTATTAATAAAAAGTTAACTCCTTTGATTAACTATTTTACTTTCTCTACTACGTATAGTAAGTAGGGGAAGTATTGTATTCCACCCAAAAATTCGATACCGAGATTTCACCGGAAATACATGTTTTGAGATCCCCTGAATCCAAAAAAAGCATTTTTGGAAACATGTCCGTGTGTGTGTCTGTCTGTGTGTCTATGAACAGCATGACTCAGAAACTTGGTATTTAGGTTCAGTATCTTCCAGAAATGCGACACGAAGGTTTTCAAGAAATTTCCCCATCCCAGATTACCCTTTACATGGAACATTTTTCGAAAATTTTAATTTTCTCAAAAATGGCTCCAAAGGTTTTGATTAAAATATCATATGTTTAAGATATTTTCATGACAAATGAAATGTATATCTCGAATTTTCTGGGAATATCTCCAAAAGTATTCTTCATTGTGAAAGACTTTTGCATAACTGGTAAACCATAAAAGATAGACAAAATTTTACTGCACAAAAAATGTAGATCGCGTTAAAATACACAATTTATGTCATATACATTTTTTTGTTGAGTGAAACATTTTCGAGATATTGCTTGTTATTCCCTTAAATTTTCAAATACTTACACTTTTTCTCAAATGGAAATTCGTTATTCATTTTTTTGTCCTGGTAATACAAAGAGAATGGACTGCTCCACATAGCAAACAGCTCTTAAGAGATTTGACTATCGCTTAAAGCCTACCATGTTCCCCTTGCATCTACAAGAAAATTAGCAATAAGATTAACATGAAGCATATGGAGAATAAGCGTTTGTAAAAATAGTTTGTACAAGAGTAGAGAAAGTCATGTGAGTGTAACACATCAGAATTTTTTTTTAAAATCCAAGTAAATCGTGCATGCTTATGGTACTATATCTTATAGTGTGCTTTGGTTTCCCGCGTGTCTCGGACTAGTTAAGAGACGTAATGTGTTTACATCAAGTTGGATTATAAGAGTGGAGCGATTGTAGAACATAATTTTCAATAACACATGCTCAGTTTTCCAAAGAAACAATTTTCCTTCAGGAGTAAGTGCCATTCACAATGACAATTAGGCATTAGCATAATGACGTAAAACTTTGACAGAAACTCAACAAAAAAAAAATTGAGTTTTATTTATGGACGCTCTTTAACTACTATAGTTCTTAGCGTCCCATTCTATATTGGGCATGAAACACCTGTAATTTTGCTCAGAGGCCTCTTTATCAGGCTTGAGGTTCTTTTACGTGCCGTAAATCTACGACACGGGACCACCGGCTTTACTTCCCTTCCGAAGGAAGCCGTGCTAACGATTTTTACGCCCGAAAAAATCCATCGCCCTCCGCCGGGTTTGAACCAGCGACCTTGGGAACTAGAGGCTAGCACGGTACCACCAGTCCACGGAGGACGACAGAGAGAGAAACTCAACGCGATGTATTGCCATTCACATCGACAATAGCTGCAAACTTAAGCAACAGCCAATCGCAAGAGAGCGTTAAACAGCTGAGCTACTATGGCCACCTGCGAAGCTACCACCGACAACAGATGTTATGTACATGTATCAAAATGAGCAAGAGTAGCACTTTAAACTCATAAAAAAGCATCACCTACAATAACTATTTGTTTTGCTGCAATATTTAAAGATATTTCAGTGATTTCCGGGCCGCGATCTTACACAGAAACTGTGTTAGCGAGTCAACACTTAGCGAAAATCTGATGGGAGATGGCTGAATGATCACGTGATGAGAATCGCTCTGTGTTTGCCTAGTTTCTTGTACGAGAAACAAACTTGAAAACTTGGACCTTTCGAGCTTGTAAAATTACATCTAATTCAATTTTTATTTTCAAGTTTACGTTATTCTTACGGTTAATTTTCATTGTGAATGGGATCTAAAGCTAACATAGGCTAAACAAAATAAATGGAATATTGCTCTTAGCTTTATAATTTGAAATTTGTATGATATACATCACTTACTGGTATGTTGCACAAGTTTCGAAACTTTACGTCCTCAGGCATACAAAGTATGACAAAGCTTCCTTCCGAGCTAGATGGCCGAAGTAGTAGCGTCTGTAGCCCGCATTCGTGGGTTCAAACCCCGTGTATCGGACACGCTGTCTGGCTTTCTTGTCGTAGTTTCCCTTAGTTGCCATATATATTCAGTGCCACCACCCAAAGTTCCATCAAGGAGCAAAAGAAATACAAATAATAATAGATGATACAGGAAAGCGCATAAGAACCAAGGTCATTTATCAGCAGCATACCTATACTGCATTCACTCTTAGGTTGATCCGCGTCAAAACAAACCCCAGGTGACCAGTGCACCGTTATAATGTATCCTTCCGCCATTCCCACTAGAAATACTGTCACACTTTCAGACCATGTGCGGTGACTAGCATATTCTGTTTAGGGTTAAAGATAAGATGTTGTAACAAAACAAACGTTTTCACATATAATAATAGTTAATTCTAAAATAAATGAGCGAAAAATAAAGTAACAGCTATGCGATAACCTAATTTATTCGCTCTCTGGAAGCGGCACTGTATTAACTGTTGGCGGCTCATTTTAAAAAGTAATTGTGCACTGTTACGCGAATTGCATTCTTCTCAAAATCACTACATTCTTGCATTGCGTATTTCATATGCTGTCTTTTTCTTTTTTATTCCGGTAACCACTTTTTTCGTTTGAGATTTTTCTGCACAAGCACTATTTATACTCGTACTCGAAACACCGGTGAACTCAGAAGTTAATTTCGCCATTTCTTTCGCAGAAAGTGTTGGACATTTCTCACATAACTTATAATAAAGATTCAACACTATTGTTTTTTCACCACTAGTCAATGGTTTGCACGGCTAATGCTTTACGTAATTCGACGAAAACACAAGAGCGAATTCACTGTCCTCCAGGACACTAAACACAACTGCTCGTTTCTGGCTGTAAACAATATTCTGCGCCTACCCGGATGTCAGGTGACTCATACGAATTGCATCATGGGACTTGTAGCTCTGTTTTACGGTATAAATCAGCGTTAAATAAAACCTTAAGTATTTGTATAGAATATTATACTATTTAAGATAAATTCATTCTAAAATTCAGAGATTAGCATTGGGCTACTTTCCTGGGCTCACCACGGTCCACTGACCACGTGGGTTTGTTTTGCCGCGGATCAACCTAAAAATGAATATAGTGTAAGCAGACGGTACAGGAAAGCGACTACATAAATAATGCCATGTTTCCAATATCACACGTGTACACACAAAAAATAGCCAGAAGTTATGTAACTAAAGCAATTTATTACAAGAAGGTGACTACGCAACTGTGGTCATCTATCTGGCATTCACTGACTCAGGTGAACAGATGAACCTACAGTTACCGCCGCCACAAGGCTAAGAAGGCGTTAAAGCGACGTTCAAAAAGACCCTTTCTTGAATGGCAACCCATACCGAGCGGGATAGATCAGGCGACGTCTACGGCCCGCATTTGAGAGGTTCCGGGTTCGAACCCCGGCGATCGCCCACTGTGACCCATAGGTTTTTCGTGGTTTCCCAGGGGTCGATAGGCGAATGCAGGGGTGGTTTCTTCCCTGCCACGAGCTCCTTTGCGTCATTTCCCTTTCATTCCACTTCCTTCTCATCTTTCAGGTGTGCTTCTAGGTCTTGTGGTATTTGGCGGTGCCGGATAGACGCCGCGGATGCACGCTCACTGCAAAGAATACTCCGCATAGAGGGCTGCTCGACTGATGGGTCGTTCATCGCTCTCTCTCGGCGGCCCCAGCAGTGGGACGGGTCTGCGAGTTGGAAACGTTAGGGACTCCGTGCGTGTCTGCGGTCTGTCTACCTAAGGTCTGTAGCCTCTTGTGTGGTTCCTTCACCTCATATCTTCCTCCGGGGTGTTGGTAGACACAACAGACCTATGTAGTCACGGTGCACGAGGTGTCCTCTCCAGTTCAACATACTTATGGCAACCCATATTTGTTTTCGAACTGCACTCTCAATTCTGTTTAAACTGGAATTAATCAACCTCTAATACCAAAAAGTATCCAAGGCTTTCGCGTTTAATTACGGCGGTTGACAGTGAACATTAAAACAAATTAACAACAAATACAGAGAGAAATGAGGAAACATTTATAGAATATACAAATAGGTGTGGCCCACCGTTTGAGAAAGATATGTTTTTCGACAGACTCGGCATGCCTAATAGAAATCTGCAAACTACGTGCGAAAAATTAAACAAATACAACATCAGCTCAATAAATACAACAATAAGTATTTTAAGAAGTCTTCAAATTATAAGGTTATGTGCAGTATTCCATAATTTTGCTTCAACCTAATTACTACAGAGATGGCGATATTAATACCTTCAAGCCATCCGACAGTAGGGAGCGATCCTTGACCCTATCTCTCGATTTAAGATCAAGTGTGAGCAGCCTCAAAAAGTGGTCGCAAAATAAGGACATTTATGAAACCACTATTTCCTGTTCCAAGGAAAAATAGGTGTAACCTGAACAAATCCCAGTTACGGGATTGAGAGAAGCTACAGAGGCACAACACGTAAAATTTTGGGTTGTTCATTCCATGGTTTGGAATATGGTCACCTTTAATTGGAATTGTCGCAATTCTGAGATACCATTTATATTCAGCTTGATATGTCAACTGGGTAAACATTTTAATGAGAATTCTTATATATTGTATTTTTAATTAATTGCGATATGTTCGTATTTTATGTTGCGTTGGTTTTTCTAAGTTCATGTTGTGATTTGTGTCGTTATACTTAGTCAACATGCTTGTTCTAACGCAGGCAGTGTAGGTGCATACATTGAAAAACAACTTAACATGTACATTCGTCAATAATCAAATCCTGTTTTATCAAAACATTACATAGAAATCCTCCTAATCTAACGCAAAAAGGATGGATTGACAATGCCATATCTCTCTTTCAGGACTCTGCGCACGAGTTCATAGTTTTATTACAGTGCACTACAAAAACAATGATGTTGGACCCGTACCCCTGCCTGCTGTACGAGGGGTCCCGGGTTCGATTCCCGGCTGGGGAGTTGGAAATTTTTCTCTAGCCAAGATTATCTATCCTCCCCAGAGTCTGGAAGTGTGAATGTGTGTGTGATCTAATGATTAAAGCCAAAAAGTGCAAGAAACCCACAAGAAGAGAAATCAGTTGACACCATTGCCAATAGGAAAATAAGTTCCAAAGGAAAGGCCGCGGATTAGACCAATGTGATTAAAGGCGGGTATAAATGGAACTAAAAAGATCTGATGTGTTACACTCACATATTTCTCTACTCTTGTACAAACTATTTTTACAAACGCTTATTCTCCATATGCTTCATGTTAATCGAGATATCGAGATGTTAATCTTATTGCTAATTTTCTTGTAGGTGCAAGGGGAATTGGTAGGCTTTAAGCTATAGTCAAATATTTTAAGAGTTGGTTGCTATGTGGAGTATTCCATTCTCTTTGTATGTCTAGGACATAAAAAATGTATAACGAATTCCCATTTGAGAAAAAGTTTAAGTATTGGAAAATTTAAGGGAATAACAAGCAATATCTCGAAAATGGTTCACTCAAAAAAAAATTCATATAACCTAAATTGTATATTTTAACGCGATCTACATTTTTGTGGAGTAAAATTTTGTCTATCTCTTATGGTTTACCAGTTATGCAAAAGTCGTTCACAATGAAGAATACTTTTGGAGACATTCCCAGAAAATTCGAGATATACATTTCATTTGTCATGAAAATATCTTAAACATATGATATTTTAATCAAAATCGTTAGAGCCATTTTAGAGAAAATTAAAATGTTCGAAAAATGTTCCATGTAAAGGGTAATCTGGGGTGGGGGGATTTTCTTGAAAACCTTAGTGTCGCAGCTCTGGAAGATACTGAACCTAAATACCAAGTTTGGTGTTTATCCGACTGTTCGTTTCTGAGTTATGCTGTTCACAGACACACAGACACACACACGGACATGTTTCCAAAAATGCTTTTTTTGGATTCAGGGGTATCAAAACATATATTTCCGGCGAAATCTCGGTATCGAATTTTTGGGTAGAATACAATACTTCCCCTACTTACTATACGTAGTAGAGAAAGTAAAAACAGTGTTGAAATCAAGTAGCGCTCTGGAAGATGCTAACATAATTAGTTTTTAATTTATATTACCGTAAAAGTTAACAAAGTGGATACCTTCTGACATGCAGTACAACTTTTAATGTAACAAGTGCAATAAAGATTTAGCGAATGTTGCAACTACCTCTCTTCTCCTTGCTTTTCGGTAATGTTACATTCTTCTGGAGGTTTCTTTTCTTGCTTCCACTTTGATGGGAGAAGTTTTTTAACCTTAGTAGAAAGTATTCCCATGGTTTTACACGCCAATTAGCTGTTCGTTTCCGCCTCCTTCAATCTCCTCGCATACTTTAGGTTTTAAAAGTGCTGAATCACAGAATTGTTGCATTTTCTTTGCTGTGAAGAGTTTTTATAGCTACTTTCCTAACGTGATCTAGAAAGTTTCGTACTTCTATATGAAGTTGCAACACGTTCTCCCAGAGAAATGGTATACGAAGTTTGAATTCATCCTCGAAAACAGAGATGGTGCTGTAATTCAGGATGTCAGGTTCAGCAAGTTTCGGAATTTTAAATTCTGTAACTGATAGACTAATTTATCCTAACTCCAACTAAAAGATACATATTCTTCTGCATACATCAGTGATATTTCATGTATTGCAAAAAAATATGGCACCAAAATCCATTTTGGATCGTGAAAGTGGTGTTTAGCGAACTAGTTCCTCTTCGGTTATTTCCGTTAATGTCACTTGGTTTTTTTCATTTCTTGGAGCAATGCGCAGTGTTTTTATATTTTTTGTTTTAGTACACATCATTTTGCTAATTTCTTGAGCGTGAGCGTAACTAAAGGCCAGAAAAATTGTCCAGATTATCAAAAGAGACCTTAGAAACAAGTGCGCTAATGTGTCCATGAACGAAACTTGGTATTTATAATGCACTTGGTATTTAAATCTTCCAGGGGTGAAGCAGGAATCTTTTCACAAATTATTCCCACTCCAAACTACCTTTTGCATAAAAATTTTGCTCTTTCTTATTTTCCAAAAAAGGGCTTTAACGATTTTTATTAAAATGTATGTCTGAAACGTTGGCATGACAAAGAAAATTTATATATTGAATTTTCTGCGGGTAATGCGTGAAGTCTAATTTTGTATAATTTAGAATAACGAGGAAACCTTAACAGATAGTTTAAAAGTTATTGTAGGCAAAACCCAGATCTGGTTAAAATATAAAATTTATATCAATCATTACTAGATATGAGTAGTTGTTTGAATGTTGTAATGCTTCATGAAAATACTTTGCAAAATCAAAGCCAGCATATAACGCCTGCTTTTTAAAGATTTGACTGTCGTCCTGGTCTCCTGAATGCCTATTGCAGTTACAACGAAATGCCAGTAAAACCATTTAGGTGAAATTTCATCATTTTTAACAGGAAAACAAACATTTTTACATTCACTACTAATTACTACTAATTCACTACTAATTAAGTAGAGAAAACACTTATCTAATCAACTAAAAAATTCCACACCAAGATTTCACCCGAAATACACGTTTTGAGACTCCCTGAATAAATAAAACAAAAACATTTTTACAAAAAGGTTCATGTGTGTTGTGTGTGTGTGTGTGTGTGTGTGTGTGTGTGTGTGTGTGTGTGTGTGTGTGTGTGTGTGATAAATTCAAATTAGACCCAAGAAAAATTTCACACATTAACATTCCAATAAATAAAATTCTTGAATATTCACTTAAAAAATAAGAGAGTTTAAATCCAACTTTATATCTAATTTTTGGATGAGGATATCAACCTGAGCGATTACAGGCTGATATTTATTTACTTTATTTATTGAGAGCGATAGAGAGAGAATAGCATAAATAAACAAGGAATAGTCGGTTAAATACTGAACTTTGTATTTAAGTTCAGCGTCTTCCAAGAATGCGACACAAAAGTTTTCCAGAAAATCTTCCCAGCCCAGACTACCCTTTACATGGAAGAATTTTGGTTATTTTCGATTTCCTCAAAAGTGGCTCTAACAATTTTGATTAAAAACCCGTATATTTAAGATATTTGCATGACATATATGATGTATATCTTGAATTTTCTGTAAATAGCCTATGAAGTCCTCTTCATTCTGAATGTATTTTAAAATAACTGGTAAACCATAAACGATGGAGTCCACAAAAAGGTGGTGTAGATCTTGTTAAAACACACAGTTTATGTCAAATAAAAATGTTTGTGACTTTAACCATTTCCGAGATATTCTTTGTTACTGAGTTGAATTTTCAAATATACTTTTTCAAGTGTTAAGCCGCTATTCGTTTGTTCTGGTGCTGATGCAAAGGCTATCGCTTTACCTACTGTATTCTTCCTATAACTATAACGAAACATTTTAATAGTGCACTGGAAGTTTATCTCGATTAACAAAAAATACACAGAAGAATAAGGGTTTGTAAGAATAGTTTATAGAAGAGTGTGTAGATGTGAACATTACACAAGTTTTATCAATAATTTTAGTTAACGTTTTGGAAGATAGCAGCCTATAAAGGAAATGGATGCATACTCAAATCCAAAACCTCCCTTTATTTGTCTTCCTCCTCATTGTCATCACTGCAAGTTAAATGATGAAGTTAAAAATCAGAAAATATATACCAAAACACCTCGAAAAGAAACACATTTTCCCAGGAACCATTGTATTTCTTCTCGATGTACTCAGCATAATATTCCTAGAGATATCCGTGTACGCCTCCATCTCTTCCGGGTACAGAAGCACAAATCCCGCTAGCCTGTAACGGTAATGTACGGATCTTCTAGCGCCTTGGCAGCAACAACCCAATGGAAGCTTATGACTAAGTGTGCAGAACTGCAAAGTCATCAAGACTGCTGGACACTGCACGACATTCTAATTGCGATTAGAACTGTGGCACCAAAATCCAGCACAGTGCACTTTGTTAAGCCGTGGAAGAAAGAAAAAAAAGTGGTAGCTCGTATGCTTCTGGAGAAGAGTGCTGAAGTGGTCACCTGTCGCCTGCAATTGTGTCCACACAGCGATGGTTTGGATTATCGAGTCATCAGCTAATCGACTTGACCACAAAAGCTAATATGAAAATCGCCTCACTGGCGACAGTCGCAGTATTTTATAAGTCGCATAACTTACAGATCCACATATACAAATATTATGCTATACTACACTCGTCGGCCCCGATATGAATGCGTTCGGTGGGAAGAGGAACTTAACAATTACAGAACAAGTGGCGGGGCATCGGAAGGACAGTGAGGTAAAGAAAACATCCGGAGTTCCGAGTTGTATTTACTAGCGAGGCTGAGGCCTGCAAATGTAGCACTGTTTCCAATGGGCAACTGTACCTTCGCCTATCGCTTTGCCCCTCACTCCCCTCTGATCGGAGGCTTTCATTGCCAACAAATACAGTGGCGCCCTCCTCCAAAATACTCATACCATGCTGCATTATTGACAATATCCTTCTTTTGAGGAGGGCCCTTCGCTCCTCAAGGACCATTTAGCCATCAGGATGTCAGTTTTTGATGATCAATTAACGTCCTTTAACTGGTTAAGTCTTATCGCATGATGGATGAATGAATGACACGTGTGAAATGATGCTCAAATGAGCCCGGGGTCCATAGAGCTTAGAGTTACCCACATTCATCTTCTACTATATATGTGTGTGTGTGTGTGTGTGTGTGTGTGTGTGTGTATTAGTAACAAGCTCATGCGAGAGAATCTAGGAGAAAATAAATCAACATTGTTCCCGAAATATAGAACTTAGTCTGGAAATTCAAAGATACATCTAATATTTCGGAAAGCGTTGATGGCATAACAAAATTTATGTTATATAAGTGTATATTTCGACGAGTTCTACTAATGTGGAACTCCTCGAATTTTTTTTTTTTTTTTTTGTCTGTGTTATGTTTCCAAGTTTTTACATCGTTACACACAAAAAATTCAAAATATTCATTGTATTCGTCACCTCAGCATCTTAAATATATTCATTTGAAGCAAAACAGTTTTTCCATGTAAAGGGTATATTGGGACGTGTGGGTTTTCTTGAAACCTGACTGGCATCCTTAAATAATGTCCGGCTCAAGTATAAAATGTGGAATTTATATGAGTTTAGGTTTTTGAGTTACACTGTTCTCGTTCCCCCTATATCTCTTTCTATTATTATTATTATTATTATTATTATTATTATTATTATTATTATTATTATTATTGCTACTTATATTCCACCCAATAATTTAGATATCGAGGATTCACCGCAAATACATGATTTGAGGTCCCCAAATTAAAAAAGGATATTTAAAGGCCTCCGTGTGTGCGTGTGTTTGAACAGCATACCTCAAAAAGGGAATAAATACAAAACTTGGCACTAAAGTTCAGCATCTTCCAAAGATGCCGCACGAATATTTTCAAGAAAATCTCCCAACCCTAAACTATCCTTTATATGGAAGATTCTTCTTTATTTTTAATTTTCTCAAAAATGGCTTTAACGATTTTGATTAAAATACAATATATGATATTTGCATGACTGACAAAATCTATAAAATGAACTTCTACAAATGGGCTGTGAAGTATTCTTCATTTTGTATAATTCTGTACAATTAATAAACCATTAGAGAAGGAACTTACTACACGAAATATATTGACCACTGCTTAGGAACGTCAAATGTTTTTCTGTGGCATTAAGCATTTCCGAGCTATTCGTTGTTCTTGCTTTCAATTGCTTGGTCGCCGTTCCTATGTTTTTCGAGATGTCGTGCAAGAGTATAGAATTTCAATTCCAGCATACTCAACCCACTGTTTAAAGATATGACTACTGTTTTGTATCCCTTTTGTTCTACAACAAGAATGTGTAATGTAACCATTTAAGTATAGGTACAGGTAGCTGAACTGAGGACATTTCGTGCACCGCGACCTTCATATGTCTACTGTGCTTACCACCTCCGAGGAGGAAGGGATCAAGTGAAAGAACCACACATGAGGCTACATGTCACAGGCAAACCGGCCACAAAGACGCACGGAACTCTCTAATGTTTCCAAACTCGCAGACCGGCCACTGCCGAAGCGATGAACGACCCATCATTCGAGCAGTCCTCTGTTGTCCACAGAAAATATTGTTTCTAGTGAGCATGCATTCGCACCATCTGTACGACACCGCCATACACCACGAGACCTAGAAACACACCTGAAATATGACAAGGAAATGACGGAAAGGAAATCTTGGCACAAAGAAACCACCCCAACATTCACCTGTAAACCCCAGGGAAAACACGAAAAACCTATGGGTCAGAGTGGGCGGTCGCCGGGGTTTTAACCCGGGACTTCCCGAATGCGGGTCACAGACATTGTCGCTAATTCTGCAAGCGTTTGTCCCGAGTAATATGAATTATATAGAAAAATAAGTTTTTGCAACAAGAATTTGTAGAAGAGATACAAAAATAAAACTACAGTGTCTAGTGAAATTCATGATTCACTTACGGTGAAATCTAAGATATCGACTTTTTTGGGTGGCATACAATACTTCCCCTATATTGAAATTGAGCTTTTATTTATGGTCGCTCGTTAATTGCTATGGTTCTTAGTGTCCCATTCTATATTGGGCGTGAAAGACCGGTAATTTTGCTGAGAGGCCTCTTTATCAGGCTTGAGGTTCTTTTACGTGCCGTAAATCTACATGTGACCACCGACTTTACTTCCCTTATGAAGGAAGCCATGCTAAGGATGTTTACGCCCGAAAAATCCATCGCCCTCCGCCGGGTTTGAACCCGCGACCTCGGAATACTTCCCTTACCTACCATAGGTAAATAGTCGAATAATAACAGGTGGAGAACTCCCTTTTGAGCAGCGCAATCGGCGCTTAGTGACCGCATAACAACCTTAGTGCTGCTTCCGTTACTTCGCACTTGCACATGATCTCAACTTCGCCAGAGAGTTACACAACGGGACTAGGCCTAATATAGTTTTAATTAAACGACTGTGGTTACCGAAACCATGCGATGAGTCTTGGCTTTATGAAGAACCTCGCATTGCTGTTCGCTTCAGGCCGATGTCTCGTGCCGCTTTTAAAACGTTTACCTTTCTTTAATTTAAGCAAAACAGATGAGAAAAAACGAGTCCTTAGGTAATCAAAATCCTCCGAGAATAGACGGCGCTCAACAAAGGGGTGAAAGTTAAATACGCCAGCGAAACAAAACAAAAACAGGAAAAGAAAACATCAACGAAATTGTCTCGACAGATGTGCCATTATCTGACGTCACAAACAAACATGGAGTTTATAATAAGAATCCCCTCTCCCGCCTCAGCATCCATGTTCGATCTGTTGGTTTGAATAGGGAACGAACGCTTGCTATTGATCTATACAGTAGGCAGCTTCCACCATTGTTATTTTAAAGCTTCTCTTTTGTTTTGCATCGTATATAAAGGTAGAAGAGGGTGAGGAACACAAGGGGTAAAGCTGAGAGATAGAGAGCGAGAGGGTGGGGAGAACTGAATAATAATAGCATTGCTTCTGGCTGGAAACTTTGACTATAAATTACAAACATACATAACCAATTTTCTTGGTGGAAGACTTTACCCATATAGAAACTATGGAAATAGATTTCAGCTCCGCCGAGTTCTGCAAGACAGAAGAGACTGAGTATAAAAGACAACGGCGCTGGAGCTGCTTCTTCTGCTACTTCTTCTGAATTATTCTCCTTATTAAAAGCTAGGAGGGAACATTAAACCGAATAAATTCTATTGAAAATGGGATAAATATTACAACATAATAAAGCGATCGCAGCGTTCCAATATTCCGAAGTTTGCCCAACTAAACAAAACTCAAAGCAATTCCTAAACTAAGGAACTCCCGAATTTCCCATGCTATCTGAATCTACCATATGCGTTCAAGATAAAAGGTGATATAGTCCTTTGAACTGAAAGTAGACTAGAGCTTATAAATTATTATATATAGAGGTTAGAATGTTCTAGAAGCCAAGCTAACTTCATATTTGGGAAAAGAAAAAAGACTGCTCGGAACACTAATTCTAAAAAACCATTGAGGAATAACACAGCAGTATACCTCAAAACAAAACAAATAATTTATAGAACAAAGTTTATAATTCGATTAGAAAACGCAATAAGTAACTTTTCAAGGCGCAAAAATTATTTCGCTTTTGGAAAATTGAATCAAATTGGAAAAAAACTTCATGTGTTATACTCACAAGACTTTCTCTACCCATTCTCGACAATTTTAACTTCTACAAACTATACCTGCAAAATGTATGCGAGGGGTACCGGGTTCCATTCCCGGCTGTAGTCGAATTATTCTTTATACAAGAAAGTTTCTCGGTATGTCCAGTCTGATGTGTGAATATGAACCTGTGTGTGTTATCAGTTATTTAATAACCAATACGCCCGTTATACCTAAATATTTCAATTAATCTACTATCAGCTTAAAAGCGGGTGGCTATATGGTGGGCTTAAAATTCCATACTCTTTATATGACATCGCGAGAAACAACTACAAGCGGGCAGAACTTTTAAAAAAAATTACAAAAGTATTGAAGAATCCAAATCAATAAAAACGGAATATCACTGAAATGTATGATAGCACACATAATTTGTATTTTAAAGAGATCTACATTTTTATGTAGTTTTTACTTTCTCTACTACGTATAGTAAGTAGGGGAAGTATTGAATTCCACCCAAAAATTCGATACCGAGATTTCACCGGAAATATATGTTTTGAGGCTCCCTGAATTAAAAAAAAAGCATTTTTGGAAACATGTCCATGTGTGTGTCTGTGAACAGCATAACTCAGGAACGAACAGTTTTTAAAGTGGGGAAGAATACTTTCTAGAGTTATAGATGAAATACAGGCCTGTTTAGAATATAAGATCCTTGATATTTCCGAATTTTTTATGCAGAACAAACCAAAAAGCATTAGAATCATAACCTAGTTTTCTAAAGTCTATTTTAATAGACTTAAAAATGATATGTGCCGTATTTTCTGGTATTCTTTAGACTTGAAACTGCAAAAATATCTCCTATATTCTTACTTGCGAACATAACCAAAAACAAGGGTTTGCGGATCAGCACCTTAAATTCCGGTAAATTTATGGCTAAAAACTGGTTTGTAAGAACGTAGGAGTATATTAATTTTAGTTGAAATAAGCATCTTTTATGTATATGAATGGGGGTTTTCACGAAATTTGATATGGAAAGATTGGTTAATGAGAGTGATAAAAATGTTTGAAATCTTAAATTACCTTCATGCAATGCTGGGACAGGCAACTAAGCAATAGATATAAATTTAAATTTTTATTTGCAGCAAAGTTAGGAAACGTAGAAAAGAACTAGATTTAGCAAAATTTTTGCACACTCACATTATTAACCTTTGAGAAATCTTCACTCTTTGAAAATGAACGCCCTCGACATTTTATGTATTCTTTTATTTAATAAATTACACAAAGCGTTCACCAGAAAAAAAATTATTTTTCTCCCAAACGTCATATCTAAAGCCCTAATGTGTTCCTAAATCATTTCTGCGTGATTGTTGTAATATTTTACCTACTATAGTAACTAAACACATTGTTAGAAGCAGATTTAGAGCAACGTATGTTGAAAAGCCACCATTCACCCAGAATGTTTCTGTTTCTCTTGCTTTTTCAGGGTATTCTTCTAAGTGCTTTTGTGTACAGAAGAGCATCGTTGCTGCCAAACTCAATGGATGTTTACAGAGAGTAGAGCTATTACTGGGCGTTACAAGAGTGTAGATGTCGGGCATAGCATATACTGTCAGGTTTTGCACTCCTCTATAGGATAGTACCCTATGCTATACATTAACGAGAAAGTGTTTTAGTAGAAGGTTTTTTTTAATAAACACCCCTAAAAATGCTACTTGAATTTTTTTTTCAATTTAAGGAATCTGTTGCTGCTTCTATTACGCTTACTGCACGGAAATTTATCAGCAAGTATTTTAGACATAGCTCGTTTGGATTCCATCAACATGCTTAAGCCAAATATCTTGAAAATACACTTCTGAGGTCCCCATAACCCCAAAAAACATACCTCTAAACGTATATGAATAGCCTGTGAAGTCTTCATTCTGAATGAATTTGTTTTCATTTGTGCAAATGTAAAAAAACAAAAGATAAAACATAACTTGCATATATAATTTAAGCCAAAGCTTTTGAAGGTTTAGTCTTTTCTAAATATTCGCCGTTACATTTTTAAGTTGTTTACATTTTAAATTGTTTTTACACGGCTTTCTTATTTAAATAAACATGAATTAGAGTATAGAACTATAGTTCCAAATTGTTATGAGCACTTCTTTACTTCTCTACCGCTTCCCTAAGGAAGCGGTGCATTGGGCCCATAAATCTGAGGCGAAGAATTTACTGAAAAAGCAAGTTTTGAGGCTACCTAAATCTAAAGAAAGCATTTCAGTCAGAGGTGCACCTCGTGTCCATATGTCTGAGAAGATTAACTCAAAAACTCAAAAATCACGGTCAACTCCGACTTTCTGCAGAGAATGACGCAGTGTTTTTGACACTTAAATGATTTCAGTGTAATTATATAATATATAAATTCAATAACAGCCCGCCTTAAAGCAATATGTGTATGTAACAATATATAAAAAGTGTATATTACAGTCATTGTATATGTTTACATTATTGTATAATGTAATAATGTTATGTGAAAGTATCACGTAATTTAATAATGTAGGAGCAGTGAGAATAATAGGTTAAAAGTTGCTAACAATGTGGTAACAATGAGGTAGCCTTGAGGCAATAATGAATTTGAAAGTTTAATGCTACTTGTGATTATTGGAGCAACAATAATGTAATTTTTTTGACAGTTCAAGAAATAGCCAATCAACAACCAGAAAAAGCTTTAGTTAAATACATGTATTCTATTGGATTAGGAATAGCCAATCAGAGACTTGAAATACAGAAATTTACAAATTTAGGCGGAAGAAATCAAGTTAGTTGCTTGTAGACAGTGCTCATAACTGGACACGAGATGTGACCTCCAGAAGTATAGGTAATACGTATTCAGTGTGAGATAAAAATAGTTTACGTGTTAAAAAGTGCAAGTAATTAATTAAAAAAATCTCTCAGCTCTTTCTATATCAGTGAAGTGTTATTTAAATCGTGTTAAGCATTAATAAAAGGAGTGAAGTAAAATTGTAGTCTGTGTAAGCCTACATTCTTCAATCGCACCACAACCCTGCAAAGAGAAACATGTCTCTAAAAAAATGCTGACGCAGCCGAGGCAAACATAAATATATAATATTTAAAGAAACAGTCAAATTACAAAGTTAATAGTTTTAAACTTTTTGGGGGGGGGCAAAGGCCAGCGGAAAGTACATTTGGGGCGAAGGCTACCGGAAAGCGGGTACTATACGTGCGGTTACAACAAACTTCAAGTTCGCCTCCCAACAGTTGAACTACAATACAACTGCTACTTCAAATTGACGCCCAAAGCGTGGTGCAAATAACGTAAAGATAATATTTACTACAAGACCCATGGCTAGGATTTTCGAGGAACTACCTCATCCATAAATACATTCATATGAAACATATTTTGTCAGATTTTGCTTTCTTAAAAATGTAACTCTACCAACGATAATACTTAAAATAGAATATATTTTGAATGTTGGCACAACGAATAAAACAGCATACCTTAAACGTTCTGTAAACGGCCTTTGAAGTTCTCTTCATTCTCAGTGAATGTTCTTTAACTGTGAAACCATAAAAGATGCACAATTAGTTGCAGAAAAATGAACGAGCTGAGCACAAAGGTTTTGTAATTTGTAGAACAGATAAGAAAATTAGATAACAGGTAGAACAAGCCTGTAATATTACTTTTATGAGTTTATATGTTCATTGCTGGGAAAGTACACTGAAAGAGACGTTCAACATTGTTCAAAGCAAACCTAGAGCACCAGGTATTTCGTTATTTTGTGAAGGCTTGAGTCTAAGACTATCGAGTTTGCAAGATTGTGTTATTTTATGAATTTACCATCTATAATGAAATGCCTGAGAAATCGGTTTTCCTGCATTCGTTGCAGCCAACCTAATCAACCAACCATTTTTGCTGTTTGGCATAGGCGCTACTCAATTCGCAGCCATAAACGTTTGTCGTCCTCGGTGGACTAGTGGTACCGTGCTAGCCTCTAGTTCCCAAGGTCGCGGGTTCAAACCCGCGGAGGGCGATGGATTTTTTCGGGCGTAAAAATCGTTAGCATGGCTTACTTCGGAAGGGAAGTAAAACTGGTGGTCCCGTGTCGTACATTTACGGCACGTAAAAGAACCTCAAGCGTGATAAAGAGGCCTCTGAACAAAATTATCGGTCTTTCACGCCTAATATAGAATGGGACTCTAAGAACCACAGCAGTTAAAGAGCGTCCATAAAAAAAAACTCAATTTCATTTCCATAAACGTTTAAGGTTTTTTATTATTACTCACATGGAATACAGCTCTATTTTTAACTAAACTTTTACCATTTCAGTGTTTCCTTTGTCTTTACTTAGGATTTTATTTCTTAATATGCATTTAATTCGCACACGTTGATTTTCACATTATTAGACATATCAGATGAAACTAACAAATGATCATTTCATTCTTCTCATCGCTTTTAATAAAGCATATGCTCCATCGTAACTTATATGGATTTATTAGCAACCAAAAATGCACATCCTCAATTGCCAAGCCTCTTTAATTTCCTACTCAAAAGTTTCCCGCCATAATAGCAGCTTCTTAATATCTTCCTAATACCATGCGAAAGTAATCGATTGCATTTCGTGGTTCGACTTCTTCAATCGATCTGGCGTTTATTTGAAAATTAGGTTGGTCATGAAACAAATACACGTGCAGTATTTTAAGTGGTCAGCCATTTTTATACTTCAACCAGCTGTTAAGGAGTAACTAAATAGGTAAAATTAAAATTAATATAATTTTACCGCCCAGAAAAATAGTACCGAGCGAGATGGCTCAGGCGATAACGTCTGTGGCGCGCATGCGGGAGGTCCCGGGCTCAAATCCCGTGGGCCGAACAATCTGACCCAGGTTTTTTCGTGGTTTCCCTCAGCCGCAAAGGTAAACACCGAATTGGATATTTAATACCACGACCCAAAGTTCCACTCTGAAGCAATAGTAAAAATAAAAAATAGGTGATAATAGCGAATGATGTGCCATCTAGCCACAGACAATCAAAGCAGGTAGGCTGGACGGCACCCTAATGCCATTTGCACGGCACGAAACAGAAGATCCGGTTGCTACGCACTAGGATCTCTGTGGACACGTGATGAAGCAAGATGACATGGTTGCAGGGATGAGACCTAGAAGCTAACTGTCCGCCTTTCAGTGTGAGGGCGGGGTGGGATTAGACGGCACCCTAATGCCATCTGCACGGCACGAAGCAGAAGATCCAGTTGCTGTGCACTAGGGTCTCTGTGGACATGTCGAAGCGGGTGGTTACAGGGATGAGACCTAGAAGGCTAACGTCTGCCACACCTCGATCCCAGAGTTATCCACTAACAGATCCGTCGCGATATGATGCTGTAGTTAAAGCGACGTAAAATAGAGTAATAATAATAATAATAATAATAATAATAATAATAAAATAGTAAGCACCATATAAGTGTTAAGTGTTCAACAGTATCTTGAAATAGGAAATACTGTACTTCGCATCGTACTTTCAAAATGTTCCTCTACTCCGTTATACAGCACTTACCACCCTAATATCGCAATATACTATAGCAGGACATGTACCGTTTCATGTTCATTTATAATTTAAAAATAGCAATACTGCCACTGAATACAATGTAACTGCTAAATTTTCCACCTCTTAAAGCGTAAAGGTTCGAAACACACGAGAGAGCCATTTCATTATTTATCTTATATATTGCATTCTAATGATAATTACACTGTTTACCAACATTTGCGTTTGCACAGTTGGCTTTACAAACTTACATGAGCAAAGACCACCAGTTGTTAAAGTGTGTCGTAGTAGCCTCAACGTTCTCATTAAACATTTCGGACTTTCTCGAGTTTCAGCATATTAAAAACATAATGCGATTATCTATGAACGTTTCCAAACTTTGGCGAACTTGTAACTAAACAAAAATGGCAAATAAAACCTCCACCTTAATCAGATTAAGTTAATAACTTAAAAGCTTTAGTTTAGAGGCCCTTATAAGAACTAGAATAACAAGATCGTTTATCTGTTAGGTTCCAGTGGGGCGACATTTAGGAAGATCGTGTTTCGCGCAAAATAGTAAAACACAGGTAAGGTAAAGCAGATATTTTGTTACAAGGCACCAAAAGCGATGTTCCATCAGCTATTTTTGACGACTTTGTCTTACAGCACTGGTACGACAGTTGCCGCTTGCACTCACGCGACGCATTTTCGAAGTACTTTAAGCAAAGACTTAAATATACCCACTACGGCTGTCTAATAAGTAATACCCCACGTATTTTTTATCCAAGAGTATTTATTCCCAAACAACAGGAATTCACATGTATGAAAGAATTATGCTTTCCCTACTTATTCTATTTTTACTTTCCCTACCAGAGAAGGTATTGCATTCCACCCAAAAATTCGATATCGATATTTCACCGTTTTGAGGCCCCCTGAATAAAAAAATATCTGATGTGTTACACTTACATGACTTTCTCTACTCTTGTACAAACTATTTTTAGAAACGCTTATTCTCCATATGCTTCATGTTAATCTTATTGCTAATTTTCTTGTAGATGCAAGGGGAATTGCTAGGCTTTAAGCGATAGTCAAATATTTTAAGAGGTGGTTGCTGTGTGGAGTATTCCATTCTCTTTGCATTACCAGGACAAAAAAAATGAATAACGAATTTCCATTTGAGAAAAAGGAATATTGGAAAATTTAAGGGAATAACAAGCAATATCTCGAAAATGGTTCACTCAAAAAAAAATGTATATGACATAAATTGTGTATTTTAACGCGATCTACATTTTTTGTGTAGTAAAATTTAATAAACATATGATATTTTAATCAAAATCGTTAGAGCCATTTTTGAGAAAATTAAAATTTTCGAAATATGTTGCATGTAAAGGGTAATCTGTGATGGGATTTCTTGAAAACCTTCGTGTCGCATCTCTGGAAGATACTGAACCTAAATACCAAGTTTGGTGTTTATCCGAGTGTTCGTTTCTGAGTTATGCTGTTCACAGACACACACACGGACATGTTTCCAAAAATGCTTTTTTGGTTTTCAAGAATATCCCTACACTGTCAACGATCCTTGATATGAACTTTTTTCAATATTTTAATGTTCTAAAAATGGCTGTAACGACTTTGATTAAAATGCCATATATTAAAGATACTTATATGGCAAATAAAATATATATGTATAAAAGGAATGCATTTAATTTTTAAGAATAGCTTGTAAAATCCTCTTCACTCGGAAGCAATTTTGTATAATTTTGTATAACTGGTAAATGTTAAGCGATAGACGATAGCATACTAGTCAAAGAATGTAGGCCTCTTTAAAACACATATAATTCATTTGAAATAACTTTTTGCCATCAGCCATTTCCAAGATATCCATTATTAATGGTGTGATGTGTTCAATACTTCGTCATTCTTTTTAAATCCCGATGATTTTCAGTTGTTTCTCGCGAATGCATGGAAACAGTGTGGTATCTTAAGGCTAGCATATAGCGTTCAGTTCTTAAAATACTTGACTATTGCTGTTCCCTTTGTAACCTATAACGAAATGTGTAATATAGCTATTTCTGCAAAGCTTTATCTCTGTTAAAATGAAGGAGATATAAAAACGAAATGTCGTAAAATAGGAAAGGCAGAATCAGACGACTGAAAAATTCAATGCCATCACCAGGATTTGCACCACGGATCTCCCGGTTTCCATCCGGTTGCTCTAACCATTGAGCTACCATGGCAAATTGCCGATACGACATTAAATTGCCCAACTGATCCATATTTTCTACAGTAAATCAAAGGAGATCTCAAATTGTATTGAGATGACATACCCCATGGCGACTTACAATGCTGTAAGTACTTACAAGATCTCAATACAATTTGAGATCCCCTTGTGTGGTTTCAATGGTAATTCAACGGCCTTCCTCCAGTGAAACACCGGCACCAATATTTGCTCTAGTCAGGGAGCAAATCACAGCACGAATCAAATCCTCGTCGTTCTCAAAATGTCTTCCACAGAGGGCATCCTTTAATGGCCCAAACAAGTAGAAATCCGAGGGAGTCAGGGCTATAGGGTGGATTGGGTACTACTGGCCAACAGTTTTGCGATTTGTTCAGACATCCTTAAACTTCTGTGAGGACGAGCGCTGTCCGTTGAATCAACACTTCACCTGGTTTGTTATGGCGTGGAAGTCGCTGGAAGCGCCTCTTGAGTGCGGTTAATGTGTTGGCATAGGCTTCTGAATTACTGCCCTTTGGCATAGCATCAATGAGAATCACAGCCTTACCGTCCCAAAACACTGTGATCATAAACGCTGTAAATCTTGGAGCTCTGCAGAACCGCCTTCTGATACCTTCATCCTCTGTGCCCAGCGACAAACTGTACTTCTATCGACTGCAGATGTTCACAAACATTTGTGAACATTCCCAACCGTTTCTTTCTCTGCAATCAGAAATTCAATGACTGCGCGCTGTTTGTAACGGACATCACTCGCAGACACCATTTTAAAAGCTTCCTGCAGCTATGCCATCTGTGGGACGAAACTGAAACTGTACCCATAAAGGAGGAAACCTCAAATAATGTCGCATTCCCAATACTGTTTTTGGCCAGAAAAAAATGAGGGCCATTAATTAATGGGTAACTCTGGTACATGCAGAAACATACTCTCTGTTTTATCTTTTCTGCGTTTCCTCAATTTAATACCAACACATTTCTCAAATCCTTTCTGGAATAAGTCCACGAAGCAAGTATTGTCCCATTTTAAAAGGACCTCAGTATCGTGGTCGTTAGGCACACTGTTTGTGCTTAAAAGAAATAAATAAAAATAAAAGAATAAATAAAAAGGTCAGTATATATATTAAATTGAATTAAATTGAAATTTATTTCTGGACGCTCTTTAACTGCTGTGGTCCTTTGCGTCCCGTTCTATGTTGGGCGTGAAAGACCTGTACTTTTGCTCAGAGGCCTCTTTATCAGGCTTGAGGTTGTTTTACGTGTCGTAAATCTACAGCACGGGACAACCGGCTTTACTTCCCTTCCTAAGGAAGCCTCGCTAAGGATTTTTACGCCCGACAAAAATTCATCACCCTCCGCCGGGTTTGAACCAGCGACCTCGGTAACTGGAGGCTAGTATGATACCACTACACCACGGAGGACATGTATACGTGTATGAATCATTAAATGTATGTATCGAACATTTCGTTTTTAGTTATGCTGTCCACAAACACACACGGACGTTTTTCTAAAAACAGATTTTTTTTTATTCAGGGTGCTTCAAAAATGTGTTTCCGGTGTAACCTCGATATTGAATTCTTGAGTGGGGTGCAACACCTTCTCTACCCACTATGTACGTGGTAGGGAAAGTAAAGAGACTATATTCTCTATTATACTTATACGACTCAAATTCTGAAGCTTATATCTAAAACACCCCCAATACAACTATGTTCTATGTACGAGGGCTGATCACTAAAGATGAGACTGATTTTTTTTCACAGATATTTATTACTCCATTTCAATGTTGCCACGCTATTTTTCAAAGTAGTCCTCTCCTACTTCAGTGCACTTTTCATAACATCTCTGCCAGTCCTCGAACACATGGTGCAGGCCATTCTTTGTCAGGTCTTTGAGAATCGCCTCACTTTTCTTCAGCACTGCTTCAGTGCTCTCAAATCGAATGCCCCGGAGCTTTGCCTTTAGTGATGGGAATAAAAAGAAATCACAGGGGACAAGATTGGGGCTATAAGGCAGATGCGGCACACAGGTAATGTTGAATTTAGCCAAAAATGGCTAGACTTGATTGGCGATGTGAGGCCGCGCGTTGTCGTGATGAAGTCGCCACTCATTCCGATGAAGTTCTGGACGTTTCCTTGCAATGTGCTTCCTCAGTGTAGCCAATACTGACCTGTAGTACACTGCTGTATTATTAGAGTGAGGGGGAACAACAATCTCAGCAGCTGTGTCGATGTTGACTTCAGTCATAGCAGAACCCGAAACACCAGGCCCACCTTGCTTAGCACAGAGGACTCGCCTTTCTTTGAAGTTCTTGAACCACCTAAACACTGTTGCACGAGGTAGTGCATCTTCACCGTATGCTTGCTTCAGCTTTTCGAAAGTTTCAGAGGCTCTATGATTTAAACGAAAACAAAATTTTATTGGGCTATATTACTCCTCTCGTGTCACCTCCATTTTGTGGTATGCGAAATTCAAGTAGGGTCAATAATGTACAGCAATACTACAAACCTACCAATACGAGAGTGCTGCCGCCTATGGAAATTATCCATGAAACCCCGATCTTTTCAAATATTTATAGTAGGGACAGGAAACTATCAAGAGAGCTTCAGGGAAAAATCAGTCTCAGACTTTATTGATCAGCCCTCGTACATGACTATTGTGAACATCAGGAGAAAGGAAAGAGGACCCGAAGCAGCAATTTTTGCAGCCGACGTCCTCTGCAAAGCTCGTAATATTTGGACATGCAGCGAATTTACTGTGACATTGCGGATAATTCTTCCGCGGTAATTCTGGAGTGCGGATGAGAATGCCAAAAGCGAGCGAACCACTTCTTGCGTTGGGGCTTCGCAAACACAACCACCACCGAAATTAATGATTAGCTTCAACCTCGTGACGTAATATAACAGGCGAAATTTCGCCTAATTATTGCCGCAACCGCCTGCAATTCCGGGGTAGACAGGGACAGACATAGCGGGAGGCAATATCTATAAATTCCTCTCCGGGGCTAAACAAAAAGATGATGCATGGCCATTTAAAATGTCGTTTGGGTTAACATTTCTGCTTGATTTTCATATTATATTGCGCAGGAATTTATAGGTACACCATGGAGAATATTATTATACACGCAATCCCATTAATATTTTGAATTTAAATTAGATACTATAAAAGGGAAAACACCGTAAATTTTACAGCGCGGAACAGCTCAGCAAACGGCGGTGAAGGGGAGAGAGGGGTTGAAAAGTGGAGGAGAGGGCGGGGGAAGGGACGGAACCTTTTAGTGCAATGTAAAATACCTCTCGTGTGTAAATCAAAACAATGAAACCTACAATACATGCCCATAACGAATGAGGCAATAAAAGCTACCAAATAACTCGCCCGTTGTGAACCGAAAAAAAAATAATAATAATAATATGGGACTGAGAGGACTCCATAGAATCCGAATTACATTTAATATGGCGGGAACCACGCTGCTATGTAAATAACACGCAAAATCGTATATACGTTTACTTCTTTTATTTTTATTTTTCGAGTATGCAATTTTTAATGTTTACAAAAGCATCGTAAAATAAAACTAGAAGTTTCGGTGGCCACAGGGATTTTTGTCATGATATATAAAAGCAAATATGTGGAAAGTATTTTCCTCTCTCCGTCCGTCTGTCGAGAGTGATGTGCATAAAAATCTGTTTTGTTTGTAGTTTGCATGAGTTATTGCATCCATTACTGGCTAACTTCATTAACACATGACAGCGGACGGACGGACAGAAAGACGTGTAAATACTGTGTGCACGAGTTGGATCTGGAATAGCTCTGTGCTATTAGTGTGGAATGGGGTGCTTTGAGCGAAATGAAATTCAAAACCCAAAATCGATGCCTTCATTTGCTACAACTACCAGAAACAACTGCTACAATGTCCTCGATTGTTGCGACTAACACAAGGGTAAAAAACGTCACTTTCAAATATTGCTCTCAAATGCGAAGCAGTAAAGCAATGAACATTGGTTTTCATGAGACCACGACCTAAAACCCACATATGATTTACAGCAAGGACTACCTCGGCCATTAAACTGCGCTGATTCGGTTTGGTCTTCGTTCATCCGTTCATTTCAGAACACGCTGTTTGCTCTTCAACAGGACGTTTAATCGCTGGTGAGCCTTCTCTTTCAGTTTCACGTGCCGGCCATGTCCAGTTTTAGGCTGCAACTATTACTTGTCTCGTTTATATTTGCCGATTTGCTGGTGACGCTAGTGGGTGCTGACATGAATTCCTATTGGTTGTGTGTTAATGATGGGAAACATTCAAAATGCGCGCTTCACTACTTTGATCTGCAAAGTAACGGTAGCTTAAACGTTTCACAACTCTCAGACTTCATCCTCAATACCTTCACACCTGTCCCTCCCACTTCCTTTCCCCAAACCTCCCTGGGAGGAGCGGATCATCCGATTGACTCTCCCTCTCCCGAAAGCTTTTCCTGTGGGCCGGTACTTGAAAATTTAAATCCGCCCCCACATTACAGGGTGGAAGCGGATACGCCACTTACGCAGTCAACCCCCAAAACGGTAGACTACCGAAAATCCCCGGTGGGGCCGACAGCCATCTAGTAACTGTCAAATGGCTCTCGAGGGTGGTACCGGAGGACCTTGAGGCGTACCCAATCTCCCATGGGTATCGGGACCACTGCCCCACCGAGTCCAACCCAATCCCTTAAGGGTGCGGTTTAGACTTTCGGCCCAGCGTACTTCTAGAACGTCAGAAGTACCACGAGTGCTCAGGATCCGCAGAGCCCGCACCACGGCAACTGACGCGGTCGGACCCCCCCTTACGGGTTTCCTCTAACCTCCGCTGGAAAGAGGAGGATCAAACTAATTCCTGCAGCTTGCTCACTCTTACCTAAATCCAAGTTTTCATTCCCAGCATTAATGTAAAACAAAACACATATGTATTAAAGTTACTTGCTACTGAAATTACTAATTTCTACAAATTTCAAGCAATTTAGCTGAAATTGTTATCGGGGATTTGTTTTACATAATTATGACACAATATTCATTTGCATGACCCAATGTAACTAACTTGCCCTGCGCCGTGGCGCCGTTGGCTGGATCGTGGAGCTCTGGTTCCCGGCCACGGAATGCGTCCGGGTTCGATGTCATCGTTGGGGGTGCGGATTTTAATTCCGGGTATAGGAGCGGTGCCCACTCAGCATCGTGAGGAAAGTGAAGAGCTGGGAGGCCAACATTCCGGCTGGGGATGGTATCGGTTGGGTGATTGCTCACCTCTTTCGTGCGTATATGCGCGTGAGGCCTGCAGTCGAGTTGCCAGGTCAAGGGCCTGCATAGGCTGTAGTGCAGCGGGATTATTGTTCTTCTTATTATTATTATTACTACTACCAAGAAAATAATTTTCCAAAAAAGCAAAATAGATTCTCATGTGAAATGCTTCATGTGATACAAATTTGGAAAGTTTACGCTTTTAAAATGTGCATATTATGCCACGAATATAGTTGCTTACTATCAAAAGATTAAATTTTGTGTATCAAAGGATTAAATTTTGTGTAACACTAAAACTTTTACTGGAAACAATAACACCTGTAACACATTTATTATACACCAGTCATGTATTAATTTCAAAATTTTCCTTGATATCAAGAAAATACCCTTTAAATCATTTCATTAACTTTCGAGGAATGTATGAAGAAAATCTGAAGAAGAAAAACTGTATAATTGGGAGTATTTTAAAGTAGCAGAAACGTATAAAAACAAGCGCGAAGTTCCATTTTCTGTACAGAGTTGAGGAAACAAGGTTCTTGACTCAGTTCTTCGTTTCATCTCTGGGCTTGAGCGTCCGCTCGTCCCGAACTTTGTATTTAGCGGAATGCTTAGCGGCAGGATGCAGTTCTTGAGAGTCCCTGCGCACAGAAAAGCAACTTCCGGGGCTCTTCTTTTCCCTCCAACCTCGTTTAGCTGGTCCGCGTTAAGTTCTCAACTTGAGACCGATTTGGCATTCAAGCCAAGTACAGAGCCTTCGTTTAATGCCAAGGCCGCGGATCGCGCGAATGATGCTCAGCACACAGTCTACTGAACTGCGGGGTTTTCCGTTCCATAACTTCCGCGTTATTTATGTACATATGTAATGAGTACTAACCTAGTTATAAGTGTTGTTGAAAGTGGTGTCCATCTATGCCAAGACATTCTTGACATCGTCGGATGAAATTACTATTCATAAGTTCTTCTTGCGTAATGTCCATAATTTCTGCTTTTATATTGTCCTCAAGTTCATCTATGGGATTGTTCCTATAAGCTTTATTTTTTAGCGTTTAGCGATCAAACATCTCACAGCGTCTCTACCCAGAACTGGATAAGCAGGAAATTGCTGCTGAAATTGTCTACTCGATTCAGTTTTCACGTATGCACCGTGCATAAAAATACACTGTTCAAGCGTGAATTTGTTGGCTGGCATTTCCGTGGACTAATAAGAGAATAACATTCCTAAGGAAGTCACCCACAACACACGTATTGTTGAAATACTTCACAACACGAAAACAAAGCAACGACTGAGACAGCTCACAGCTGGTAAAACGTATCCTTGGCGCGCATATAAAGCGGTTGTGACCTTGGTATAAAACGAAGGCACTGTATTTCGTATCATCAAATAGTTAAGGTCATCTTTCTTGGGAGTGATCAATGCCTTTCGATGTTGCTGGACTGACTAGTGCACATCGTGGCGACGCCGGCATGGAAGGCGTAATGAGGAACACATCTTGGATGAAAGCTCCCATCCGGGGGCATCACAAAGGCAGCTCGCAGGAACTCTAAAAAAATTGGAGCACTCGTGGGCATTGCGTTATCAAAGGCTACCTGCAGAGGGCGGAACAGTAGACCAACCCCAGCTGCATAAGGTGTCAGCAGGGAAGTGAATCTGTTGCTCTGCATATATGTGCTCATCAAAAGAGCCCTCATTTTTAGAGAATAACCAAATTTACCAAACTGAAGTATCGACCATAGTTTAATAGTTTAATTCCGTCCATTATGGATATTGAACTCTTGGACTGATAGGGCGTTGGGGTGTGTCATCGTCCTCCGTGGACTAGTGGTACCGTGCTAGCCTCTAGTTCCCAAGGTCGCGGGTTCAAACCCGGCGGAGGGCGATGGATTTTTTTCGGGCGTAAAAATCCTTAGCATGTCTTCCTTCGGAAGGGAAGTAAAGCCGGTGGCCACGTGTCGTAGATTTACGGCACGTAAAAGAATCTCAAGCCTGATGAGGCCTCTGAGCAAAATTACCGATATAGAATGGGACGTTAAGGACCATAGTAGTTAAAGAGCGTTCATAAATAAAAAAACTCAACTCAGTTGGGATGTGAAAAGCGCAATGGATCTCAGAAAGTCGCTATACGAGAGGAACCTCCCTCCAACGCCCCCGTTAAACTCCACCACCCAATGCAGTACGTGCAGTAACCGCTTTACTAATTGTTTTGCTAACAATGTTGTGCGCCATGATGGTTTCTATCTGGCCCGCCTTCCAACATTTCGCACGCATTTTTGGGGTCACTGAGTTGCCTGATAATGATAATATCTACAAAAGGAAACAATATGATGAAAGATTTTTTTATTCTTAATGCTTTTAAATCGATATATGGAACGATGTGTTAACTCTCATAAGTAAAGTTGAAGTAAGTTTTGAGCATTTTAATACCTCTGCGGGCATCAAGCTCGCCTCTCCTTGACCAGAAACAAAGTTGTTGGTTCTGTGCCGACTTGCCATCATTGCTATCCTTGGTGCTATCTCTCAAAATTATTTTGATAACATAGCGGAGGAAAGAATGCATAGAGAAATTTGCAATACTTGTGCATGCCTGCATAATACTGTATATCGATACTTAAAGCGCAATGATAGTAACTTTTATTCCAAAGCATTCGTTAACTTTGAAGCAAAGTCTTAAAGAGCACAAGAAGATTTTTGGGGTAATGAAAGGTTTCATATCAAATGTGTCGAGCAAACTGCTGTTAAAAGTTTTCTATCTCACACCGTCTTCAGAGGAGCTTACTTCTATGGGTACCTTGGACACATTTGTACTCAGGAAAAAGTTTGTAATGTCCTGTAGTTCCATTGTTTTCAAAGAATCGCTGTATCATTATTAAACCCGTCTCTTATCTTGAATACAAAAGATTCATCAAGTTGTCATATACAAGGTAATTTGAAGTTTCGGATGTCTGCTAATATTCTCTTTTCGGTATTAAAGTATCCATATTTCTTTAACTTCTGTTCACGCTAGCACCAAAGCTCAACAATAACCCAATAGACATCATTAAATGCTTGTAATACTCTTGTCTCTCTATTATTTTGTAAACAGCAACCATCTTAGCTTGGTATCTCAAGTGGTAAGAGCATCGACCTAGATTCGTGGTTCAAGTCTCGGCTAAAAGACTAAAACGCTGTATTACAGTATAGCATAGAGGAAATATTCAAACTTACAGTTGCCAGCGAAAAATAGTATAACTATATTAATACATCAATTGCCAGTGTACGACGCACAGCGATAGCATGGCAAGGAATGGCAGATCAACATTGAACTCCATGGATAGATAAAGACTTCGGGTTTTAATGAAATGTTGGGAGTATTGAAAATGTTTCAAACATGTTGGCGATTTATCGTGTTTAAACATGGATGATATTTCACCATGAACACTTTCTCAAACTGCAATCATTCAGCAGAGATTGGTGGTTGCGTTTAGGAAGGAAGACACGGCAGCTCAGTTGATAGATGGTCGAACAGGCAGGAGACTTTAAATCTGATTAATATTTCCTTGAAAATTTAATTGCTACATTCAGTTAGACTGAAAAATGCCCCAGCAGCAGTTACTTACACACACGACCTAACGGTTATTATTGCATCATTTAAATTCCTCGTGAAGAAGTTTGGTATTTCATGTAGCTACTACAGATAGTAAAGCGCTGTCTATATTACGTTATTCTTTTTTATCCTTTGTCTTCTTGACGGCATGGAAAGTATGTACCGGTGCACGAACTCATCAGTCCGCAAAATGAACCAGGTACTCTTTGACTGACCACCGCAGACCACATCAACCGTCCGTAGTTCGTTAATCTACCGACTTATAGTGAGCTTGCCTTAATCTCCTGAATTCCTACCACAGTCAACTCAGGATGCTTAAATGTGTAACAAGAGCTTTCTCTTGAAACTGCTCCTCTGCTATCTAAAATGTTAACATTCACAAGAATTCCGTTACTATTTTTATTCCATTTGTATACGTGGAATTTCAACCTCACCTACTTGGAGTTCACAAAGTTTAACAGGCCAAAAGGTAAACAAGATAGGCATAAATAAGGAGAATTAGATTTTGCAACCTTCCCATTTACAAATTTGTTTGAAAACGTTTACCTTGGAAGAGTTTAATGCTTCAGACTTTTCAAGAAACACCAAATACTTCTGGTTATTAACTTTTATTAGGTCGTTTGAAACTTCACCAAAACTTTAAAGTATAATAGTTAGGCCAACTATAAAACAACATTGTGTCACACAATTCATGCTTTCTTCCCTTTCTTTTCCATATAATACAGGATTTTCAGATTTATTCGGCAGCTGCCGCCAATCGGTTGTCTCCGCATGACATCAATACTTTGAAGCGAGTTTATCACCAGTGCCTCTGATAGAGAACTAGTGAAACATTAGTGGAAGGGGTGGATGTCAACAGTCTCGAGGTCACCTTAGCGAAATGAGGCTTGTATCCAAGGGCGGCTGGTGACTGAACTTTGGTGGTTCACAACATTATCCTTGCAATTTGAAATGTTTTAAGTAATAAATACGGAATAAGTTTCTCACTATAGGCTGATTAATTTACGCAAATAAACAAGAAATGGGAATTCACAATATATAACACATGCACATTTCATGAAGATGCTACAGATCATCCATGCCATGGTTTGTTCATGTATCTTCGCCACCAAACAAAACGCAAGGAAAGCAAAACAGGGCGTTTTTAATATCGCAGTCACTTATCCAAACATATTTTTCATATACATCGCTGTTAAAATTCCTGTTAAAACGTCTTGTTTTTGTTTGAATACCTGAGTGATTTTTAGGTATGGTGTGGGCCTGCCAATGCGTTTAATTTCATTCTTTTCCTCCAAGTTTAGCGTTGAAAACGGTTGCATTAAAAGAGACTGAATGAAATTCATTGTTTCTCCTTATAGCAACGTTTACCTGTATTTAGCTAAATAAACCACTTTGATTCATAAATTAAAACACGGCACAAACCACGTGGCATACAGGCAACGTAATTATCAGAGATGCAAGGTAACTAGAGTATAGTCAGTGATGCAGTTCAGTAGATAGAATACCGGAAGTGAGGTAAACTTTTACTGTGAATTCAATAGATGGCTCTGTGTATGGGACGAAACGAAAAGTATTGCTCCTGTTGATCATCCTATTCTATGCTCTCTGACTACTAGGTTAACCAACAACATGCAGCTTATGCCCCTCACTTCTCCCCATATACCTCTGCGCTCCCTTGGTTCGTCATTCCCTATACTTCACCATTATACCAATGTGGGTTGCAGCCGGTAGTGCACTACTTGGCACCTGCAAACAATACAACGCTTGCCAAAGTCCACTCTACAAAATCATGTCAGAATGATAACCGAAATGTATGATTCGTATATGTTATTTACATTAAAGGGAGAGCCAGGACTTTGGTTGTAGCGCAAACGTGCTACCGTATTAAGAAGCCGCCCCTGCTTGTATCGTACCTTTCCAGTATTTACATTTGGAACGTCTTTCGTTTGTGTCTCGTAAACTCGCAATTTCAGCACGTATGCTGATGGGTAACTCAAACAATTGGAAGGTTTTTTTGTAGCGTAGAGTTTCTCGGCTTAGCACTCAACCATGCAAATTCTGTGATCGGTGATCAGTTCCATCTCGCGTGCAAAGAACGCACAAAATGCCCTAATGAAAACCAGTTCTGTGCCGCCGCAGTACATATTTCTGTTTATGAAGTCAGAAACCCATGTAGTCCGAGGTTCAATTCCGCACCTCCCCTTTGAGACAAGGGGCTCGCAAACTAATAATGACGTCATTCATTTAAACCGATTGGCGGTAAAGGTCAAATAAAGTGAAGATGTTTGGACCACGCACGTAATGGATGCCAAATTTGGAGTAGTTGCAGCCCCACGTATGGATGCCAAACTTGCGGGAGATATGACCCCACGTACGACACAAACTTTCCGGTGGTCTTCACTCCACGTTTAGGAACCAACTTTTGCGGCTCTGTCGTGTGTTTATTTTATGTGTAATAATTATTTTTATGTTTATTTATTTATTATTTATGCCTCGGCTTCGTCAGTAATGTCTGGTAGAGCAAGTATCCCTAAGTAGGGCTGGTACGGCTACAGAATAAAGTTTAGACATGTTACACAAATTATAATTGTATTTTACTTCTTTATTAATTCTTCACGCAGTTAAACAACACTTCACTGATATATCCTACTATAGAGCTGTGATATTATTGTTAGTTACACTTTTAACAGGTACACATTTATATATTATCCTCACCGCACTGAATTAACATGTCTCACATACAACCACTGAACCCGTGCCGAACCTGCTTCTACTTTGTAATATATACATAATAAAATGAACATAATACAATGAATGTAATATACACTTTATATATTATAATATACGCATATTGCTTTAAGGCGGACTGTTATTTTTTTATATTATATAATTAGACTGATACCATTTAAGCGATAAAAAATACTGCCTCAGCATTTACAGTTTGAATGGAAATATAATGTAGAATTACATCTGTAATGTTTAAAATGTAAACTACATTCTTAATGCAGAAGACATGCTTCTCAGTGTGAAAAATGGTAATTTAAAAGTATGTCTGTATTCCAATGGTATGCATGGTTTACAAAACATGGTTCAATCCAAACACAAACTAAAATACGAATGCCTATTTCATTAAATAACCATAAAGAGTATCTTATATCCTGACGTACAAGTAATCCTTTGAGATTCTGAAGATCTGCAGAGGCGGTATGTGAACTTCAAAAAATAAAGTACTTTTAAAGTAAAACTCAAAACACTACTAAAACTTCAATACATGAGCGGCACTATCAATAGGACATTAAACAATACCAAAATGTAGAGAACATTCTCTCAGTAGAAGCAGAAAAAAGGAAAGTAGAATCTGCCGAATAATTATTCTTAAGATAAACTTCGGGATATGCAGTAGAAGACCAACTGAAATCTTTAGCTTCCAAATTAAAACAAATTCATTTAAAGGACAATGGTTTCACACAGAGCGAATGGATCCAATAGGCTAATAAATAAGCTATTTTAACATACTCCGCAAGGGCGACACTGCTTTGGAAAACCAATATTACGGAAGAAAGATAGTATTTGAAATTAAATAGCTTACTTGATGTACAAGAAAAAACATACGGAATATGGGAAACCATCAATTAGGCGGACGAAAGGTGACACGTGACTATGTGCATAATCCAATCCTTTCTGTCCCATTTCTTCCTAAACAACGGCGAACCGGAATGCGGTGCAGGGCGTGTTGCAAACTCAAGTATCCAAAAAGTTATCGTCGTCGTCTCTAACGCTCTCCATATGTGGTCTATGACCTTCGGGGGTTACCACTAAGCGATGACTGGATTCATTTCTGAGGTGCAGGCACCCAGCGGGCGGATGGTAGGGTGATAATAGGGATGGAATGAACAAGTCAGATGTGAAGGCGTGAATAGGTTCGATTTAAAATCTAGTGCCCCTTCAAAACGTATCGCCCAATGTGCAGATATCTGCCACTGCACGAAGAGGCAGTGGCTGGACATCCCCTTTCACTTTCACTATACATCCCCTGTCGCACTTATTCGGCTTTCGAAGTCAAACCTAAGTCCATCACTATGAACAATTTGAAGTGCAGCATTGCTTAAGTCAGCGATTAACGGGCAATTGTTATTTTGTATACGTCATCACTGTGAATGGTTTAGATTTTGCAAAGCCATCGAGGGAAGGAATGCGCATATAAAGGCACGTAAGTAGGTACTACATATTTTGTCATTCATGTTCTCAAGAACAAATAGAATGAAATAACATATCATTGGGAAGCAGTTGGTGACCTTCAAGGTCTGAGTTTTTCTTCTCTATAAGATTTCCAAAACTAATATATTTTCGAAACGCTATGTTTCGTGTTTGTGTTTCCTATGCATGTTTCCAGAACATTTTGCCTTATTACGATATTTTATGGAATAAAGTTTAATTATTGCTTTGCTTTAATCTAATAACACCGCACGGGTGATGTGAAGGCTGCTATCCAAATGAAAGACATTCACCTTTACCTGACCTTGAAGAACAAGCAGGTCTCTGGGATTTGTTATGGCTGGAGTTCGTGTAATTTACCTGGCGAGGCAGGTGTATCTCTGGTCATAATTTATGTATTCGGACGGCTGTGCTTTGCTTAACGTTGCACCATCATGCCTGAATTGCAACATTTGGATTCTACTTCCAAATGGAGAATTTCGATACTTCTACCGTTTGATAACGGTAAATCCGTTTAGAAACAACAGGGTCCTTTGTAACGTGGTGAAAAATTACCAGCATCTTATTTCCTTACCTTTTTATGAGTTCCAGCTTTAAAAAGAATTGTCGAGTTGATACTTTAAGATAAAATTGGTACAAAAAGGTTATTTTATCCTCTAAACCCCATGGTTCTGTAACTGAGGGGTACTTTCAAAACTGAAACTGCCATAACTAAATCAAAACATACGAACAAAAATAAAACACCCATGCTTTGCAGGAATTTATATTACACGGGGGAGAAAAAAAACCCTGCTCGCTAATTGATCCAAAGGAAAATGCAAAATGCACATTAAAAGCCAAAGAAATTTAAGAGTGGTCATTTGGTTATTAAGCATCGTTTGATAACCTACGTTCTCAAAAGGAAACCCATTCGTCACCTGATTTTTGACTCGTACAATGTTTTGAGAAAAAACATCAACATATTTTAACGTTTCTTTTGCAATTTCAAAACTGATTCAAATGCTTCAAAAGTTAGTGTTTTGTTTCGTTACATGATTTGCTTAGTTATAAGAACGCTAACACTAGCGTGGTCTCTTCTTGCGTTTGAAAGCACTGAAATAGGGTAATTTGTTTTCGCCGGGCAGGCAACATGAGGCAGTATTTTTAACACTTGAATGATTTCAGTCAAATTACGTAATATAAATATAATAACAGCCCGCCTTAAAGCAATATGTGTATGTAAGAATATATAAAAAGTGTATATTACAGTCATTGTAAATGTTTATATTAATTTATGCATGTTCAATAATGTTATCTGCATGTATTACATAATTTAATAATGTAGGAGCTGTGAGAATAATAGGTTAAAAGTTGCTAACAATGAGATAACCTTGAGGCAATAATGAATAAGAAAGTGTAATAATGCTACTAGTCATTCTTGGAGCAACAATAATGTCATTTTTGTGACAGTTTATTAAATAGCCAATCGACAACCAGAAAAAAGTTTAAGTTAAATAAAAGTATTCTATTGGATTAGGAATGGCCAATCAGAGACTTGAAATACAGAAATTTACAAATTTATGCGGTTGAAATCAAGTCAGTTGCTTGTAGACAGCGCTCATAACTGGACGAGTTGCTTGTAGACAGCACTCATAACTGGACGCGTTGGTTGTTTATCGGACGCGAGACACGTCCTCGAGAAATTTAATACGTATTCGTGAGAGACGAAAATAGTTTTACATGTTAAAAAGTGCAAGTAATTAATTAATAAAAGAATCTTACAGCTCTCTATATATGTGAAGTGTCATTTAAATTGTGTCAAGAATTAATAAAAAGGGGTGAATTAAAATTATAATCCGTGTAAGCCTACATTCTTCAGTCGCTAAGACATCCATGTCTCTAAAAAAAAAAAAAAAAAAAAAAACAATACTGACGCAGCCGAGGCACACATAAATATATAATATTTACAGAAACAGTCAAATTAAAGTTAATATTTTTTAAACATTTGGGGCAAAGGCCACCGGAAAGTACATTTGGGGCGAAGGCTACCGGAAACCGGGTACTATACGTGCGGTTGCAACGAACTTCAAGTTCGGCCCCCAACAGTTGAAATACAATACAACTCCTACAACAAACATATCAGCTTCAAACACAAATTTATCTCTGCCCGTCTAGTTCATGCTGGATCTTCAAAGTGCTTGCCTACCATATTTACATCCAATTGCAACAAATTTTCTACTTTTCTTCTGGTTCCCATTTGTTCACTGGTTAACATTTGTTTTCAGAGATAACCTCGTCAGTCAATTAAAGTAACAGGAGCTTGGGGATCGCCAAGATATTTCTTGGTGAGGTTAAAAAATCATCTTACCAAAACCGCTTAGCCCCAGTTCTTAAAGAGTTATCGATTAGTGACCCTCATGAATAAACCGTGTTTATCTGTTTTCATATTTTAACTATGAATACATCTTGGCAATTTATTGAAGTGTTTTGCAGATGTTTCGAGTCTGAACTTCGAAAACGCACGGATCTAATAATTATCCTGGAGATCTGAAGGAAGACGTTTTGTTTTCTGAAGACCTGCAGAAATCAGTTGATGGAAACATTAAAACACGCCAGCGTGTACATTAATGTGCTCAACGTTTGCATTCCTTGTATCACTTGAAGTTATTGCTAGACATTCTTCCCAGCTGGATCCGATGTCTAAAATTATTCAAGGAGTTCAAATTAACCCTCTCCTCTAATCTGCTTGAATAGCATAGATAAAGGGTGTTGGAAATCGAAACTGTTGTACTCACAAGGTAAATTCAGATTTAGAAAGTATATATTATAAAGATATGATAACCGAAAACTTTATGGAAGGAAATCGGTGGAATTTCTTGCTGTAATTTGCGGTATGTGTGTGTGTGTGTTCGTAATCAAGTTTGTATGTAGGGATTTGTGATTTTTACTTAGTTATTATGATTTAATTTACATTATGCCTCGGCTGGGTCAGTTATATCTGGTAGAGCAAGTATTTCTTAACAAGGGTGGTACGGCTGTAGAATAGTTTCACACGCTTTACACAAGTTATTGTTTTAAATTCTCACTTCTTTATTAATTCTTGAAGGCAGTTGAATATAATATCAAAGATAACAAATTACTGAAGTATTTACGTATGGAGCTGTAGGATATTGTTCAATGTGTGTGCTACAGCTGCAGTTTACAGAGAATTTCCATAAGTTCTTTATTCGCGTTAAAACTTATAAATCACACAAATTTATATGTCTGTGAAAACTAAATGAAATGCATTTTACAGTTGTAGTAATTATCTGTTCCTAACTACATTTTTAAAGGTAAACTTTATCTTCTCCGTACTAAAATTTCACATCTGCACAGGCTGAGCTTCATCTACTGAACTGACTTGGATTGGTTATCTTAGTGTTCACAGCTTAAAATTTTAAATTTAATGTTTCTATTTTCTGATTGGCTAAGCCTACTATAGCACTACACTGTTGGTTTGACTTTCATTGGCTTTTTGTACCCACGTGATTATTTACAAACTTTTCGACGTTAAATCAGTATTTTTCCATCGACTGTAGGTAGCCTTCCTTAGCTTTCTAACTTATTGTACTGCCAAGGTTACAACTCATTGTTAGCAACCCTCTGCTTTCCACTTTATAACGTTGTTTGCTACAAAAACAGTTTGGTTCTACCCTCACAGCTCCTACGTTTCTAAACTAAGTAATACATTCATATAATATTTTACACATATATACAGTAAATAAACATAATGCAATGGTTATAATATACATTTATAGCAACTACTGATTGCTTATAGGCGGACTGTTATTTTTATATTATATGATTAAACTGGACGGCGCCGTGGCTTAGTGGTTAGACCGCTCGCCTCCCACCGATGCGGCCCGGGTTCAATCCCAGGGACCTGCATGTGGGATTTGTGCTCCATCATCACCTTTCCTTTCATCCATTTCACCACCATTTCGTTTCATCTACTTCCTTCATCCCATACCAGGCATCGGGTTGAGCACCCATCCTGGATGCTCTGTCTGATCCACGAGTGTCTGCTCCTCGACGGGCCTCTGACCCCAGGCACCCGCTTGTAAGTCCTGGGGGTGTAAGTCCTATATAAGAGGAGGGTAAACAGATAATGAAAGAATGAATGATTAAACTGATAGCTGTTAAGGGATAAAAACTACTGCCTCAATTTTCATCTTGGAACAGAAACGGAGGTAAAAAGTGTTCGAAACAACTGAAGGATTTAGAGAAACCTGTCATCATCATTGTTTTAGATATTAAAGAACCAAAACTGAAATTGTCTTCCATCAATATTGCATCAACAATCAACTAGACGGCATCAGTAAAGGTTTATTTCCTCAGTGCTTAATGAATATAGTTATAAAATCTTGTTTGTGTGTTTTTTCGTTAAATTAAGTCAAGTCATAAACTTGATGTAGATGCCTACAGGAAGGAATAAATGCGATCAGAGTCGCTGATAATATCTGACGATATTCTCTCAGTGCCCCTTCAGTCTATGTTTTATACATTAGAATTTCTTGTATTTGCCTTTTCTTTTACAGCTTTATCGTACCCTGAGGTAGGATTACTACCATTGGTTGAATGCTGCTGTTGTTTTTTTTTCACCCAGGTATATAAATAACTTTTAATAAGGTGATGCCAATTGAAAGTGTGGTTTGTGAAACGTGTGATGTATGTGACAGCGCGTTGCTTAGGAATGTTGTTAGCCGATTTGCTCCATTAAACAGATCGTGTAGGGACCACCATAGCCGCTCTTTCCCACGCGAACAAGTCTTTCCGACACACTATACACGCCACACGCTCACTAAATGAGTAATAAAATAAAAAACAACGATGTAACTTTATTCTTATCTCCTTTTTTACACTGTGGAAGGTAGAGGGAGGAAAAAAAATAAAGAAAATCAGTTCGTGTCTATAGAAGAAAGGCGTGACCTTGGTGTTGAGCCTCATTAGCGCCTACTATAGACCTTATCCTGCACTATTTACTAATTACAGACAGTTCTAGTAATTCACAACCTTTAAGGTCGTATGTCTTTCAGACCTTGTCGACTGAAGCCCTCTAGATCATGCTCCGAGCGAAGGAAAAACACATACTTCTTATAAAAAGATCTGATGTATATTACCAACAGATAATTACAACAACAAAAAAGTTGTTAAAACGCAGATTGCAGAGAGTAGAATAGATCATAACCTTACTATTCTATGTTGAATGCTTTACAAAATCGTGTTCCATGTCCTTGTCTGCATATAGAGATATGACAAGCTAGTTGAGGTAGGGCGACAATCATAGTGCTACTTTTTCAGTAGCAAGTTTTTATCTATCTCTGTTATACAAAATTCCTTCTGAATGAAGAGGAAGTGAGAAAATAAAAATATCGAAAAAATGTGTAAACCTTTGTGTGACATCTTGGGATAATACTGGGCTTAAATGCCAATTTTCACATTTATATATTTTCGTTTTTTACTTTGCGCATTCTTAAACACAGGCGCGCACCTTTTTTTAATGCTTTTAGCGGATTCAGGGGACCTCAAAACCTATATTTCCATAAAATCTCAACATCAAATTTTAGGTTAATATGCAATATCTGCTTCCTCAACCTACTACTACACCGCCGTGCATAAAAAAATCTAATGTGTTACACTCACGTGACTTTCTCTACTCTTATACAAACTATTTTTACAAACACTTATTCTCCATATGCTTCATGTTAATCGAGATATCGAGATGTTAATCTTATTGCTAATTTTCTTGTAGATGCAAGGGGAATATGGTAGGATTTAAGCGATAGTCAAATATTTTAAGAACTGGTTGCTATGTGGAGCATTCCATTCTCTTTGCATTACCAGGACAAAAAAATGAAAAACGAATTTGAGAAAAAGTATAAGTATTGGAAAATTTAAGAGAATAACAAGCAATATCTCGAAAATGGTTCACTCAACAACAACAAAAAAATGCATATAACATAAATTGTATGTTTTAACGCGATCTACATTTTTTGTGCAGTAACATTTTATCTATCTCTTATGGTTTACCAGTTATGCAAAAGTCGTTCACAATGAAGAATACTTTTGGAGACAGTCCCAGAAAATCCAAGACATACATTTTATTTGTCATGAAAATATCTTAAACATATGATATTTTAATCAAAATCGTTAGAGCCATTTTTGAGAAAATTTAAATTTTCTTGAAAACCTTCGTGTCGCATCTCTGGAAGAAGCTGGACCTAAAATACCAAGTTTGGTGTTTATTCGTCTGATCGTTTCTTAGTTATGATAGTCACACACACACACACACACACACACACGGACATGATTCCAAAAATGCTTTTTTTGGATTCAGGGGGTCCCAAAACATATATTTCCGGTGAAATCTCGGTATCGAATTTTTGGGTGGAATACAATACTTCCCCTACGTACTAGAGAAAGTAAAAAGCGGTCTATTCCCCTAGATAGTCAGTGATTTTCCCTCCGTAAGGTTATCTTCATGTAACCAACTTTGACTCCACTCAGCCGGTATCTGTTCACTATGTGACTAGCCTGAAAAACAACACACCGACATACAAAATAACCAATGTAAATGAAACCGGGGGGGTGGTTAGGATACCACCTCTATGATAGGTTTCGCTACGACTGGCACACAAGGAAAGGCTAAACCAATACAACATAATTCAGCCCTATATACGAAGGGGTGAAGCATTATTTGCATGTGTGCTTAAACTGAACAACAGCTATATATGAGAGTTTTCATCAGCGACATGGAGATGAAGATTAAACCTGTTGCCGCTACTAAACGACAATAACAAAACTGGCATTAAGAAAACGATAATGCAGCATGAACATATAAGTTTAAGTTGTAATGTTACCCTCGGTAGTTTAGCCATACTTTGGGGGAGGTAAAGCACCCTGCTAATCCAGTTTCTATAATTATGCTCGAAAAACAGAAGTGCTAGGGGGTGGGACTAGATTTGTCAGTACCAACATAAACAGCTCCGTTCCATTATAGGCCACACGTTATGCCAATATATAATATAGAAAGTAAAGAGTGCGCGCTTCTTGTAAAGATGCACAAGATGAGTGGTGAAATTTAAAGGTAGAGTATTATTTCACTTATATAGTGCCCTTCAAATATTCCGGTCATATCAGCCATTCTATCTTTACTTGTCATTGTTGACTTGGATCAGCAATCAATATTTCAGAAGTTGCATGCTTTAACGAGAGCTACGCTTTCCCTGTAGTAGACTTCTGCAGGCACTTTACACATTTCTTTATGAAACTGTATCAATCTTGTTAACACTTCTTCTTTGTCTGTTTAACCTCCTCTCATGTAGGACTTACAACCCCCAGGACTTACAGGCCCGTCGAGGAGCAGACACTCATGGATCAGACAGAATATCCAGGATGGGTGAGGAAGAAAGTAGATGAAATGAAATGATGGATGAAAGGAAAGGTGATGATGGAGCAGTTGGTGGAAGAACTCGGAGAAAATCCGCCTAGACGCCACTTTGTCCAAATTCCACATGCGAGTCCCTGGGATTGAACCCGGGCCGCATCGGTGAGAGGCGAGCGGTCTAACCACTCGGCCACGGCACCGCCCAATCTTGTTAACACAATTTTTAAAATAATAAAATTAAAAAGAAATTTTGATATGCCTATTTTTGAGCTATGCTGTGAACATACGTACAGACATAGCCAAACATTCTTCTAAGAATACCTTTTTTTTTCCTGAACTGAGAGAGCTAAGAGAAACATATGTTTTGGTGATACGGTTTTTTTTTTTTTTTATTTTCATACTGTACCCCACTAGGGAGAGAAAAAAAAACAAAACTGCATATTTCCACAAATTCCGCGATTAAACGATTATTATTATTATTATTATTATTATTATTATTATTATTATACTTCATTTGTCTTTCCCCCTTTAACTTCTATAGTTCATAGATGGTTTGACTTGACCAACAGCTAATGGCGTTAGTAACTAGTGGATTGCAGGTTTTTTTTAAACATTTATTTTACACACACACACACACACATACACTCGTGATTGCAAACTCTGTGGAGGATAAGGAATGTTTCCAATTAAAGAAACATTCCGCCGCCACAGCCGAGAATCGAGCCCGGGACATCTTGATTGAAAAGCCAGAAGATTGTTTATTCTGCAGCACTTACGGAAATGAATGTGAGTATATACAAATGGCTCTGGGAAACTGAATTCACAAAATATTTTGATGTGATACACGCACATATCTGTTTTACACGATTAATGTTATGCTTCCACAGCAGGTGCGAAAGGTTCAATTTAATCTGGATTTTGTCTAAAAACCTTTCACTAATATATTGGTGTTTATCTTTGGAAGAAAGTTTCACAGAAGTGGACAATGCAGCATATTATTAAAAAGCTTAAAGCTATGAACGCTCTCCATACTTACATAGGTCTCTGCTGCGCCATACCGCCACTTCACTGCGTGTTTTAGGCGTAACAGAATCTAATTATCATCGAAAGGTGCCTCTATTAGCAGTCCAGAAAGCTTCTTCGGATCTTCTCCTCTGCTTGCGCATAAACAGGAATATGCGCACGGGATTACAAAACGTTTCCGGTTCTTCTCACCCGACTATGTCCTTTCCATCATTCTGACAAATGGCGTCATAAAAAGTAAAATTGTAGGCAAGTTGCGACTTTCCACTCGAGAAAAGTATAAGCATTTGAAAATCCAAACCAACAACAAAAAATGGCATTTGCATAAACTGCGTCCTTTAACGAAATACACATTTTTTGGGGTAATATTTATCATAAATATATCTGAAACATGTTATATTTTAATCAAAATCGTTAGGGTCATTTTTAAGAAAATAAAAAATAACGAAAAAGTTTCCATGTTAAGGGTAGTTAGGTTGGGGTGATTTTCTATAAAATCACCGTGTTAAACCTGGCGATTATTAAACTTAAAGGTAGGTATTATAATAATGAAAAGTGATAAGTGAAGTAAATTATTTAAGATGATAAATAAGTAAATAAAGGAAGTATAGCTGTAGAGAAGTATAAACTATGTAGTATCTAAATAAAACAAATAACAGAAACATATAAATAAGCAGATATATAAAAACTATAATTAAATCATTTAAACAATTAAATCAAGTAAAAAAACAGCATGAAGAAGTGTTCAAAGTTATAATAAGAGTGTAATATGCATAAGTAAAGTTGTTGGTGGAATTGCTAGAAAAGATAATTCACTGAAATAAATCTTGTATTTAATAGTTAAATAATGCATAAATTAAATAAAATCATACAACAATAATAAAATAAGTAAATTAAATAATTTGAACAAGATTAAAAAAAGATTACATAATAGCATGGTGATATAAGTGTTGAATATTCTATAGAAGTAATAAAATTTTAATAGTAAAATTTTAAAGTAACGTAAAATAATTTTAATTAAGATTAAAGAAATAAATTACACACACAAGTGCAGAACCCATAAAGAAATATAAAAGAAAGAATATATACTTGATGGATACAAGTGCGTTTTTTACCGAATACCGGCAGATAATATTAGATTTAGTATAAATGGTTTAGGTAGGGGTAGTAGCTAATAGCAAAGAGAAATATGGGTACTTTATTTAGGTATTAATTTTCCTTTTATTTTGCTTTTATAGATAGGTTTGTTTTGTTTTTATTTAGTTATAAGTGAAATGTGTAAAATGATAACGTATACGATGTTTTTTGGTAAATGTGGAATAAAGGATAAAGGTTTGCAATGCACGTTCCGGTGTAGAAAACCAGGTGCGGACGGAGTATTTCAGATTTTTGTTTATTTATTTATTTATTTACTGTCGTATCCATGGAAGATGGTGAACTTAAATACCAAGTTCGCGGACGGACGACACATGCACGCACATGGGCCTTTTTCTAAATTTTTTTTTTTTTATTCAAGGTATACAAAAACTTGTTTTTCTAGTGAAATCTCCATAACGAACATTTGGGTGAAGTACAATACTTTCTCTACTTACTAGATGAAAACTGAACACTAACTCAAAGTAGATCTACACTGCATATACAAAGAGCACAAGGAAATGTCGCAGCGCAGAATAGTTTAAATATTTGTCTCATTAGAACACCAAGCATTATTATGAGGAGTACATTCTGCAAGTGGGTAACAGAAACACAGAGCAACATCAGAGGCTACGTGCTTTGAGAAAAGCTATTATATGCAACAGAGCGTTAAAAAGGAGCACCGCTGGGGCCCCGAGGCTAACTCGCTCAGCAATTTTAAGGTCAAGGGTTCAATCACGCCGCCTTCTAAATGGGCTTTCTTCGAAATGTGAGGCTTTACTGTTGCGGCAGCGACTGTATGAGAATAGTTCATCTCGTTTGTCTCTCTAATTAATGCAGTGAAGATAATCTAGTGACAGTGCAGCTAATGACGATGAAAGGATCTGAAGAAGGGCAAAGCATCAGTGAACCCTTTGCAATGCCACGACTGAAGGGAATATACCTGCAGCAATTAACAGGGATAGATCTGTTACTCAGCTTTATGAGGGAGATTTGTGCTGCAGATGAGATGCAAGTTGAAACTAATACTTCAGGACAAAACAGGATGCATCTGTTTCAGAATTTCCTTTGTGGTCCCAAAATACTCAGCTTGTGCACTGGAAGGGGCGTGTGGTATTAGAAGAAATCTATTTTATAATTGGCCAAATTACTCATCTTTACCAAATGCCTTCGACGAATAACTTCAGTTGATAACCAAATAAAATTTACTGTAAAATAAAAATGGTTTAAAATTAAAAGAGCTGAGCTTAATTGGAAGCTCTATAGCGAAATACCCGCCGAACATCACATACCCATTGTATAAACGCTTTAATAAACTATACTAGAATTCTCAAATATTTTCAAAGGAGTACGACATATAACTGACTAATGAAATTACTGGAGAGAAAATTCTCAATTTTAATATGAGAACAAACAGGCGGTGTCCTGCATGTCTTGACGTTTCTCAACATATTTCATTAAAACAATTATAAAACCTATCCATGTATGGTGTTTGCAACATTGTTTTATGTGAAGGTATTTAGAAGATAAAATCAATAAGTGAATGGGTGTATACTCCTTGTAGACTGCTACATTCTTGAAGCACCAATTTTGGACCACATTTGGCTACTCTTTAGGACAAAACTAAAAGCACTATGGGGTTAGCTCACAAAAACAAACAAAAAAACAAACGAAAAGGGGGAAATGTTAGGCAATTTTCAGGACTACCTCACGAATGGACCTGTTTTATCAATGCTTTTGCCGAATAAAAAGATAAATGTTGCTCCCTTCATTCTTCCGGGAAGGGAGCAACAACCCCCAAATACAACCCCTATTCGGATGGGGTTCAAAACTGTTCCATAGGAGGCACTTTGGAGGCTATTCAGCACGAATGGACCAGTTTTCTTAATAACAGAAGGATAAACGTTGCTCTCTTCATTATTTTAGGGTTGGTAATGCGAAAACCACCCGTATTAGGGGTGGGTTTGAAAAACGTTGAATTTTCAATACGAATGGGAAATCTGTCACAATGAAGACGGTGTTCGATCAAATTAAAAGAATTTAATGCCAGCAAAATTAAAATTGCCTTAATTCGTTTAAATGTAAATAAACAAATAATTAGAAAATGCCTGTTTTACGAAAAGGTTAAAGCCCCGGACAACCGCAGGTATTTCTAATTTGATATTTTAGAAAACATACCCTTTACATAAATGTTGTACAATACATGTTCGTAAAGCGCTTTACAGTGCATTTGCTTCACTCTTTATTTTAAACATTTCCTTGATTCCACAAAATCGACTTTCCACTTTTACCATTCTTCGAATTATACAGGGTTATTCAAAAAGAAGGAACAGACTTTACCCATTTATTTCTAATGAACGACAACAGATGGCCACACATGCGATACATCACTGAATACAGAAAAGTTCAAAGTTTTATTTTATGCGTTCAAAATGAGCACCATTTGTTACGCGACGACGACCAGTGCTTTTCCGTTTGCATAGCAACCACCTTCTACGAATTAAAGCCCCTTGTGCACGATCACTTTTTTTCTCAATTCAAGGGTGTACAAGAAAAATTGACAAACATTTTTCGATATGTGATAAGATTTGACAGAACTTGACAATGTCATAAATGTGTATTTACAAGTTGTCTTTTTTTCAAACTGAACCCCTTCAGAACACATTAATAAATTTATCACGCACAAAGCAATTTACTATTTGCGTCACGATGTAACAGTTTGCAATGAAATACTGTTCTATGCCAATATTATGTAGCACTTTCACGTATTATATACAATGAAATCACATTACGAGTGTGGAATACAATTAAAATAACACCAACTTATAGGTTAACTACACTATATAACATTGCATTAAAGTATACTTAGTTTGGAAGTCTGTCTGGCAATTATTTCTTCATAATCGCCTTCATCTGCTCCATCTTGTGGTAATCCACGAAGCTCTCGATGCACAGACATGATCAGCTTATGTATAACCTAATCAATTCGCATACGACATGCTTTGGCTGGGTAGCCATTTTTGTTTACTTTTCGCTTTCCGCCATGTTGCAGATTTCGTGACGCACTGTAAATACTCGCATTTCATTGGCTAAAGCCATCAAATCATTCTCAAATCTTTGATCGTTTAGAGCATGTCCTTATTTGCTTTCAAGGCGTTTAAAAGTATTGGAAGTAATTTGACAAGAAAAGTTGTAAAGTTGTGACAACTCTTGAAAGGTCTTGTAAAGTATTGAATTTAACACAAGTTTGATCGTGTACAAGGGGCGTTATTGTATCAATCGTAAATTTTTTTATAACGTGACGGCTCATTGTTGAACTTATATTGAAATGCACGCTGCAATGAAACATCGGATTCACTCTGCATAATACAGCACACAAAAGGCTTTTCCTGTGGCGTCGCCATTTTCTCGTAAACAAACCCAGCGCCGCTGTAGGCACTGAATGGAACTAATAGGTAGGTCTTAAAACTTTGACTTTCCTCTATTCAATGATGTGTCATGTGTCGCTATCTATTGTCGTTGATTAGTAATATGTTGATATGTAAAGTCGGTTGCTTCTTTTTGAATAACCCTGTATTTGTGAAATAATCTTAGTAGACACCACTTATGGTTTATCTTTTAAGACGAGTGAAAAGACTCGTGGTAACACTACAGTAGCGGTTAGTAAGCTTTCGGATATAAGAGGTTTAACACTCTAGCACTTCCGCTCGAGCTTTCCCTATCTGTTGTCTTCAATCTTGCTCTTGGTTGTTGCTCCTGTTCCTACTATTCAAACATTTGCTGTGTTGTTCACACATAAATAGATCATGGTTGTGATACATATTATGTTAATGAGAATGTAATATCATCCAATCCACGACTGCCATCACGGCGTTTTTGGGTCCATAGCTCGTCATCTGGTGACCATCAAGTGTCTAAGAGCTTCCGTGGTACTCAAGCTTCGCAAGATGGTTAGATCGCAATCGCGGAGCACGAGCAGTCAGGAAACGAGGGCAACCACTGCACCAGGGCGTCTCACCATATGGCACTCTTTATAGAACGGGTAATTAACAATCGATTGGATGGACATTCTTTCCAACACATCCACATGGCATACGAGCGCATCCATTTAGTTAATTTGCCACGTCGTGGATTTATGATTCATTTATAAATGTGAAACGAGTCGAGATTGGAAAAAATGAGAATGGACCCGCTAAAATTTCCTCCCACTCCCAGCGGTCCTAGCGAGCTGCAGTAAAAATTGTTTTATTCGACTGGAAAAGTCAACACGGCATTGCGGGAACAGTTCAACTGTAACGATCTGTCCAACTGCATCATGGCAAACTTCAATTTGCATCCAAGTATGGATTCCCCCGTACTATGTAACAAAGGTAACACAATATTCATTATGCATTTTTGTTCCCTTTTGGTGCGTTTGCATTTGAAAATGGGGAAAAAAACCCGCTATTAATCTGAACGGTTGCCTACTGTGCGCTTTTGGAAGGTTGCAAGACCATACAAGTTAGCTGTCAAGGTTCAGACCATAATTAAGGCGATATCTTCTGAATCGAACAGGATGCTGCTTGAGAAATATAACCAAACAGTTCCGTTCTGTGGACGTTTATTACATTACAACGAATAAAAATCTGATGTTACACTCACATGACCTTCTCTACTCTTGTACAAACTATTTTTACAAACGCTTATTCTCCATATGCTTCATGTTAATCGAGATGTTGATCTTGTTGCTAATTTTCTTGTAGATGCAAGGGGAATTGGTAGGTTTTAAGCGATAGTCAAATATTTTAAGAGCGGTTGCTATGTGGAGTATTCCATTCTCTTTGCATTACCAGGACAAAAAAAAATGAATAACGAATTCCCATTTGAGAAAAAGTATAAGTATTGGAAAATTTAAGGGAATAACAAGCAATAACTAGAAAATGGTTCACTCAACAACAAAAATGTGTATGACATAAATTGTGTATTTTAACGCGATCTACGTTTTTTGTGTAGTAAAATTTTGTCTATCTCTTATGATTTACCAGTTATGCAAAAGTCGTTCACATGAAGAATACTTTTGGAGACATTCCCAGAAAATACAAGATATACATTTCATTTGTCATGAAAATATCTTAAACATACGATATTTTAATCAAAATCATTAGCCATTTTTGAGAAAATTAAAATTTTTGAAAAATGTTCCATGTAAAGGGTAATCTGGGGTGGGGGATTTTCTTGAAAACCTTCGTGTCGCATCTCTGGAAGATACTGAACCTAAATACCAAATTTGGTGTTTATCCTACTGTTCGTTTCTGAGTTATGCTGTTCACAGACACACAGACACACACACACACGGACATGTTTCCAAAAATGCTTTTTTTGGATTCAGGGGGTCTCAAAACATACATTTCCGGTGAAATTTCGGTATCGAATTTTTGGGTGGAATGCAATACTTCTACTACTTATATACGTAGTAGAGAAAGTAAAAATGGAATGAAAGGCAATGCTTTCTAAACTACCGTTTTAATAGGAAAAGTGTCTATCATTTAAGAAAGTTAATCAGTAATCGAATGCAGAGAAAAGCTTACATCTCATGCAGGAAAGGTTTTACGTTTTCGAGGCGCCGGAGGAGTAATGTTAAGAGTATTGGTGCGAATTCCTGGACAGTTGGTTGTGCAGACAGATGCAACTAGACGGACTTGGGCCGACAGTACAACCAATGCACCTTCTGTCTTCTTCCACATATAACTTCATGGGCAGAGGGCAGTATTGTGGATGGAATTCGGACAGTGAACGGGTTCCCTAGGCCGCTTAAGTGAAGTTTTGGAGACGCGAGCAGCTTTTCTCAATAAATTAGCTTCTAAGTTCGTCCCCCAAAGACACACCGATACCGAGTGTGCCAGGCAGCAACGTTACGGTTAAGGACACAAGCTCCAGTCCATAAAATTGGCTTTTAAAATTTGAGTTTTAAGCTTTTATGATTAGTGTTTAGTCCAGGAGAGAGAAAGAAATCAATAAGATGTTCTGAGATTCCGAAACGAGAGTTATTTGAGTAAACATATGTCACGTGAAAACGGCAGCAGCAGCTGATTTTGACCGTGACAGGTTTTCTTTGACACTGATTCCGGAAAAAGCAAAGTAAAATTTAGCTCCTCAGAATCATCGGTAGGAGGGCCTTTCGCGAGAGAAAGCATCAGATTTCCACTAATTAGATCACTTTCTAAGGTTTAGCCAAAGTGTGGGTGGCTAGTTCCGTTGTTACTGGTCACGCAGGCAGTCACCAAATGCAGCTGCTCGGCAGGTGCTACATAACCAGTCAGTCGCCCACCCACAACTGTCGTCGCTTCACGTCCTTGGTTCTCTTTACCAGCTTTACTTGCTTTATTTTATACCGTAACATCCGTTCCGTCGTTTGGTCAAGTCTCACCTTAGGAACTGCCTTTGCTGCAAGTATAACATCGACGTTCTTTGCAATCACAGAAACCAAGTGAACATCGTCCATAGCGGTTATGAAGTCCATTAGTTTTCTAAAAAATCTGATGTGTTACACTCACATGACTTTCTCTACTCTTGTACAAACTATTTTTACAAACGCTTATGCTTCATGTTAATCGAGATGTTAATCTTATTGCTAATTTTCTTGTAGGTGCAAGGGGAATATGGTAGGCTTTAAGCGATAGTCAAATATTTTAACAGCTGGTTGTTATGTGGAGTATTCCATTCTCTTTGTATGTCCAGGACATAAAAAAAATGAATAACGAATTCCCATTTGAGAAAAAGTATTGGAGAATTTAAGGGAATAACAAGCAACATCTCGAAAATGGTTCACTCAACAAAAAAAAATTATATGACGTAAATTGTGTATTTTAACGCGATCTACATTTTTTGTGTAGTAAAATTTTGTCTATTTCTTATGGTTTACCAGTTATGCAAAAGTCGTTCACAATGAAGAATACTTTTGGAGACATTCTCAGAAAATTCGAGATATACATTTAATTTGTCATGAAAATATCTTAAACATATGATAGATCCATTTTTGAGAAAATTAAAATGTTCCATGTAAAGGGTAATCTGGGGTGGGGGGATTTTCTTGAAAACCATCGTGTCGCATCTCTGGAAGATACTGAACCTAAATACCAAGTTTGGTGTTTATCCGACTGTTAGTTTCTGAGTTATGCTGTTCACAGACACACACACGGACATGTTTCCAAAAATGTTTTTTTTTTGGATTCAGGGGGTCTCAAAACATATATTTCCGGTGAAATCTCGGTATCGAATTTTTGGGTGGAATACAATACTTCCCCTACTTACTATACGTAATAGAGAAAGTAAAAATCCGACATGTTGCTTCACATGACTTTCTCTACTCATTCAACAAACTACTCTCAAAAATAATTTACACACTACGGAGATACTTTCGAACATGTGACGCGAGAAAGCCCAAAAGTTCTCCGATGCGCAAGCAGACAAACGAACGATGACTATTAGTGTTAGTGCTTCTCGCATAGCAGCCAACATGTGCTTCATTTGTAACAACCGTAGCCAACCTCTGATACAAAAATTCCCCATACATGTGCACAACAATCTGGAAGCGAATAGCAACCGGTCACTTTACTACAGTACTACAAAGCTTCACAAAAAAATGGCTATAAAATTGGAACATGAGTTGAAAGACAATTACTCTAGCACAAAAACTGCAAGTCAATAGAAACAGATACAAATGGTACCACACAGCAGATACTATAAGTAATTTAAAAACTAAAATAAGCTTCAGAACATATATTAATAACTTAAACTACAAGAATATAATTACAACAAATATAATTGCAACAGAGGTAACGAATCCAATAGAATATATTGATATAAATCAGAATGACCTGATATATACAATACACAAACAAAACAATGTACCAGATGAAATGAGAGCCATAGCAATAGCTACGGAAAATGAAAGATACCCAGAAAAAGAATGGATCCGAATATATACAGATGGAGCCCTCATCAATAAAAAAAATGCCGGTGCAGGAGTATACTGTAAACATTTTGCACAGTATCTAACATTAGATAAAACGTCAAATCACTATGATGGAGAATTAACCGCTATAAAAGCAGCATTACAAACATTTTATGTAGACCATGTATAAAACAAAAAATAGTCATCTTATCAGACTCAAAATCAGCCATAGATGGAATAGTAAATTACAATAAAAAAACAACAAGAAATATTAAAGAAATAAGAAGCCTAATTAAAGAAGTTGAACCTAGGAATCATGTCACTCTACAATGGATCCCAGCTCATGTTGGACTTTTGGGCAATGAACATGCGGATCAATTAGCAAAGAAAGGTGCAATACAACAAATAAAACCTGTAGGACAAATAGAAATAAATAATGAAATAACATTAAACAACATTTCAAGAGACAGCAGATACTTGATGAAGATAAATTAAAGGATAAAGATTATAAGAATATTAAAGATAGAGTTGATATACAAAAAATGCCAAGGAAGACTGCAGTGGCCTTATTTAGGATGGCAACTGGCCACGATTGCCTCGCAGAACACCTCTACTAGATACGATGCCTACCTACACCCAAGTGCACTCTCTGTGAAGAAGATGTCATCCTGAACAAACAGCATCTCGCCAAATGCAAAGGCCTTAAAAGTGATAACTTACAGACTTTATATTGGGAAGCCAAAGGGAAAATGATGCAGATCAATTAATCTCCTGTGCCATTGGTAAACAACAACAACTTTTGAAAGGTCCTGGTCATGATTTCTCTCGGGTTTTATTGCTTTACAATTACGGTCATGCAGTGAAGTAGAATTTTTGTAGTGTGAGAAGCAAGGTTTGTGTGTTCTTGGAGATCTTCTTGCAAATAATAAAACTTTTGGAAATGGCTCAACCGATCGGTTTACCTCAATGATACAGAGAACACCTAGAGGCTCACATTTATCAGTATTTGGGGCATCCTGACACCAAGAACCGTTCAGCAGACCCTTTCCAGGAACTAATGAAAGACATTAGGTAGGTCTAACCTACGGTGTAGTGATTAGGTTTAAGCTAGGCGTAGTTAAATTAACTAGTTAATGTGAAGTGTACATAGCTTGTAAGTATAATTTAGGAACAACGTATGTAATTATATAGTTAGTATAATTTAGTGACAAAACAGATTGTTCGCTACATTACTTTGAGTGATGCAAGATGAAGAATTTGGCTGCCCTGCATTCTTCTATACGGCTACTTGCGCAGTAAATAAATAAAAAAATAATTCTAAATACGTATTACACCAAAGAATGTGAAGCTGTACTTCGAAAACATATGCCACAGACGTTGAACGTAGAAAAAAATCTCACGTCCCATGTTGTAAAGCTGAGCCCACATTTCGTTATGTTATAAGAAGAATAGAGCAGACTACAGCGAAAGTCACATTTTTAAAAAGTGGACCGCTATATGATGGATTTGAAATTCCACTCTTTGCATGAGCACGAGAAAAAAATAAGTAGCTACTTACCAATTACAAAAAGTAAAGTATTTTAAATGATAACAAAAAATATCTCGAAAATGGTTAACGCCATAAAACAAATTTGACATAAACTGTGTGCCTTAACGAGATCTTTAACAGCCGAAATGAAACAAGAGAACAATTAAACTATTTCATTTAAATAACAAACTCAGGGAATATAAAATGAAATAAAAAGACCATATCTCTCGAATGACAGAGGAAAGACAGACAAAACAGGTCTTGTAATACAATCCAGTTGGGACTAGAGAAGACTACATAGACGCTGGGAAGATCCCTTATGAGCCGAAAAAAGGCTGTTGCTGCTGATATGATTAACGGGATCTACACTTGTATCTATCCATTCAGGTATGGCATAAATAAAAATAAATCCATTCAGAATGGAGAGGACTTCACAGGATGTTCACAAAAAATTCAAGGCATATATATTTTAATAGCCATGTTTGAGAAAATAAAACAAAATAACCATGTAAAGGGTAGTTTGGGGTGGGAGGATTTTCTGGAAAATCTTTGTGATGTTTTTGGAACACTCTGAACTTAAAACACCAAGTTTGGTACTTAACCGACCTTTCGTTTCTGAATTACTCTGCCTGCTCTTCACAGACAGACAGACAGACAGACAAAGAGACACAAACGCAGGTGCACCCAATCATTTTTCCAAACATGCTTATTTATTTATTTTTTCATTCAGGGAGGTTCAAAATATGCAGGGTTATTCAAAAAGAAGGAACAGACTTTAAATATTTATCTTTAATGAACACATACGACACATCATTGAATAGAGCACAGTTCAAACTTTTAAGCCCCACCTATTAGTCCCATTCACTGCCTACAGCGGCGCTGTGTTTGTTTACGAGAAAATGGCGACGCCACAGAAAAGTCGTTTTGTGTGCTGCATTATGAAAAGAGTGAGTCCATTGTTTCGTTGCAGCGTGCATTTCGTTGTAAGTTCAATTGGTACAATAAATTCTTAGAAGATGGTTGCGTATGCAAACAGAAAAGCATTGGTCGTCCTCGCATAACAAATGCTGCTCATTTTGAACACACAAAATCAAATTTTGAACTTTTCTTTATTCAATGATGTATCGCATGTGTCGCCATCTATTGTCGTTCATTAGAAATGAATATTTAAAGTCCTTTCCTTCTTTTTTAATAAACCTGTATATTTCCGGTGAAATCTCGGTATGAGTTTTTGGATGGAATGGAATGCAATACTTCCTCCACCTACTGCATCTACATATCTATAATGTTTCGTATCCTGAATGCGAAAATATACCTATGCAAGGTACTCTCCAAAGAGGTCGCCTAAGTTTGGATTTTACAGCAAAGTAACAAAATCCGCTTCGGCTTCCGCAGCATAAAATACCACAAAACAACTGTAATGAAAGCACCCACCAAGGTGTTTATGTGACTAAATAATTAATAATGTTTCTGTCCTGCACATTTTATTATCTTGCATCCACAACTGTGCTTACTTCTTGGCAAGCCCTATAGGTACAAACTTGTACAAGAGAAAGTACCATGTGATGGTGTACATACAACTTTTATCTCTGCTGAATTTCCCCAAACACTACAATTCAGCGGCGAGAGCAGATTTAGACTACTTCATGTTGAGGCAGTATTTTTAACACTTAAATGATTTCAGTCAAATTATTTAATATAATATATAATAACAGCCCGCCTTAAAGCAATATGTGTATGTAACAATATATAAAAAGTGTATATTACAATCATTGTAAATGTTTATATTATTTTATACATGTTCAATAATGTTATCTGAATGTGTTACGTAATTTAATAATGTAGGAGCTGTGAGAATAATAGGTTAAAAGTTACTAACAATGAGGTAACAATGAAATAACCTTGAGGCAATGAGTAAGAATGTTTAATAATGCTACTAGTCATTATTGGAGCAATAATAATGTAAATATTGAGACAGTTTAAAAATAGCCAATCAACAACCAGAAAAAGCTTTAGTTAAACAAAGGTATTCTATTGAAGTAGGATTAGCCAATCAGAAATTGAAATACATAAATTTACAAATTTAGGGGGTAGAAAAGAAGTCAGTTGCTTGTAGACAGTGCTCATTACTGTACGCATTGCTAGCAGACAGTGTTACTAATCAGACGCGAGATGTGTCCTCGAGAACTTTAATACGTATTTGTGTGAGACAAAAATAGTTTACGTGTTAAAACGTTCAAGTAATTATTAAAAAAAAAAACTCACAGCTCTCTCTATATCAGTGAGGTGTTATTTAAATCGTGTCAAGCATTAATAAAAGGAGTGAAGTAAAATTATAATCTGTATAAGCCTACATTCTTCAGTCGCACCACAACCCTGCAAAGAGAAACATGTCTCTAACAAAAATACTGACGCAGCCGAGGCAAACAAATATATATTTAAAGAAACAGTCAAATTACAAAGTTAATAGTTTTAAACTTGGGGCGAAGTCTACCGGAAACTTCTTACCATACCAAGTTCGGCTCCCCAACAGTTGAAATATAATACAACTCCTTCAATACAATCTATTTCAATGCTATTAAAATTAACATAATAACAAACTCAAAGTAGCAGAACAACGAAACTTTAGTCACTTTAAAATTAGAAAAAGACCGCAATTTGTGTGTTTTGTTTACTTTATGTTTCATATATATAATTCCCTATAACTTCTATAGTCTTATTGGGATTTTCACTTGAGAAACAACTGATGATGTTTCAACTCCAACTACACGTTCAACACTCGCATTAGGTATTTGTTTCACCAGGCAACACACTCATATTTATACCTCCACTCTCTGGGGAAGGTAGAAAATTATTTAAGTTAAGAAAAATCCCCATCCCAGCCGGGATGCCGACTACTCGACCATAATGTGTGCGCGTGCGGATACGTCCTTTAACCGGGTAGGTCGCATGGGGCAGTGAATGGATGAAAGGTGCACATGGGTTCAGGACCCGTAGAGCTTACGTTAACAAACTTACCACTTCCCAGTATAAAGCCTGTACAGACGGAGACATTTTTACTTTCTCTACTACGTATAGTAAGTAGGGGAAGTATTGTATTCCACCCAAAAATTCGGAGACCCCCTGAATCCAAAAAAAGCATTTTTGGAAACATGTCCGTGTCTGTGTGTGTGTGTGTGTGTGTGTGTGTGTGTGTGTGTGTGTGTGTGTGTCTGTGTCTGTCTGTGTCTGTGAACAGCATAACTCAAAAGCGAACAGTCGGATAAACACCAAACTTGGTATTTAGGTTCAGTATCTTCCAGAGATGGGACATGAAGGTTTTCAAGAAAATCCCCCCACCCCAGATTACCTTTACATGAAACATTTTTCGAAAATCTTAATTTTCTCAAAAATGTCTGTAATGATTTTGATTAAGATATCATATGTTTAAGATATTTTCATGACAAACGAAATGTATATCTCGAATTTTCTGGGAATGTCTCCAAAAGTGTTCTTCATTGTGAACGACTTTTGCATAACTGGTAAACCATAAGAGATAGACAAAATTTTACTACACAAAAATGTAGACCGGTTTAAAATACACAATTTATATCATATGCATTTTAGTTTTTGTTGTGTGAACCATTTTCGAGATATTGTTTGTTACTCCCTTAAATGTTCCAATACTTATACTTTTTCTTAAATTCGTTATTCATTTTTTTGTTTGTCCTGGTAATGCAAAGAGAATGGAATACTCTCATAGCAACCAGCTCTTAAAATATTTTATCATAGCTTAAACCCTAGCAATTCCCCTTGCATGTACAAGAAAATTAGCAATAAGATTAACATCTCGATATCTCGATTAACATGAAGCATATGGAGAATAAGCGTTTGTAAAAATAGTTTGTACAAGAGTAGAGAAACTCGTGTGAGTGTAACACATCACATTTTTTATACAGGAGATGGCGCCATATAGAAAATCTCTCAGCGTGCGCTTGATCTTCCACGCCATCTAATGGCATGCTAGTGAACGAAGCTCTTTGATTTTATATGTTATGCTGAGTACTTCAGCTTGTTTGTCATGCTACTGGTGCTTATTTATAATTTTCTATACATTTCTAAACATGGAATGGTCCAAAGTTTCGATAGATGTGTTCACCGAAGTTATAGCAAGGAAACATCCCTCTACAACAAGTCGCCCTTATATCATAATAAGTATGCAAGACAAAGGGCTTTGAAAAATGTATGTCATGCGTTAAAGGAAATAAGGCCTTTAACAAACGTGGAAATCACAAACAAGATGAAAGGTGTTCACACCAAGTGTTTAACAAAGTAAATAGATCCAAAAAATGACTCTGCAGGACAACAAATTTACAAGCCCACAAAAGGGACCAGCACGCCCACTGCATGTGCACTGGGGTTTCTCAAGCAACAGTAATTTTGAGGCTATCTGAAGTGATGCCATGTGTTAGATGGCATAAAAGTCAGTGGCACAAGATGTACCACTCTTGTACAAGAAATGTCTCCGTCTGTACAGGGCTTTAGGGAACACCCGGTAAAACCTCGCATCTCACTCTAATCAAATTCGAAGTCGGAATCTCTTGAATGTAAGGCTCATAGACTACCGCTACATTACGGAGGTGTGTAGGTATTAGTATAGTACTTCTCAATGGAGGAGTGGCAGCATACAATTCCGTTTCCCGGGCACACAATTAACAAGCAATTCTGTTGGAATGCTAGTAGAAAACATGCATGATGTACACACGAAGACGTTTTCTATTCGGCGTCATCTCTTACACAAGAAAACAGCCCGGCTTAAATAAAGTAAGACAATTCGAAGCCTGTGAATCTTCATTCTACCGTGACGGCACCGTAAGAAACACATCAACAATATAATTCTGATTTTCGATGTATTATTTGGCAGGAATATCGTTTCAAATGACTGAGTATGATTCTTAATTAATGAATTTAGGCGGTCAATATTAACTCAATTTCAGGCTACATCCGGTATGTGGTAGGCAGTATCAACTTTATGAACATAAGCAGAAAGTCCTTAGAAATTGAATAATACACGGAAATAATTGTTCTTTCACACAAGCCGTGTGTTGGACAGGGTTGGAAAGGTAGAATAGCCGGGATTTGAACCACGGATCTCCCGGTCTCCGTCCGGTTGCTCTAACCACTGAGCTACCATGGCAACATGCCGGCACGCCATTAAATTCTCCAGCTGACTCGAATTTTTCCCGGTAAACCACAAGGAGATCTCAAATGTATTGAGATGTCATACCCCAATGGCGACTTACATTCTTTGTATGTACTTAAGTCCCGGGCTTTATAGTTTCAACCACTATTAAAAGAACAATCCCATGGCGCCACAACCCTTTGTGGCCTGCGCCTACCAACCGGACTGTCCCGGCGTCATATCCACTTCTGCATGGCAGAAGTGGACTATCATGCAACTGATACAAGGAGGAGATTTGGCCAGCATATAGCATCCCCAGCCGGGATTGCTGCCATCAGCGCTCCTTAATGTCCATACGAGCTGAGTATACACCGGTCCTACACTTAAACTCCGCACCCTAATGGGCAGTATTAAAACCAGAGTTCCATGCTCTAGCCCAATGCACCGGATCCACCTAATAAGTGCACACTTTTATCTTCCACCGATCGTTTTATGGGATTTGTGCAACAGATACGCTGTGCGGACGAAGATAAATGGTACTTTTTCTGGACGCTGTATCACACTGTGCTACCAAACAGTGTTATCTTTATATAAAATTATGAATTTTACTCAAATTCATGACTGCGTTCTAGAGGACTTAGAGCCGCAAAACCTCACACTATCAACACCGCAGAGCGAAAAAAACAGCAGTAAATTAACAGTGAATCAGGCTATGGTTAAAACTTTTTCTCCGAAAACATTTCTGCTTCCTCGATACACTTCAAGTCATTGCATATTAATTCTAAGAACGGTGCGAAAAACTTAAAAGACAAGGTATTCCAATGCCTGAAGCAGACTTTAAAATGCTAAAACGCTTCTTCTACGATTGCTATTACAGCCATGACATGAATGATTAAAACAGTGGTTTTCAATCCTTTATGTCTGTGCGCCCCTCATTAGAGGAAACAAACGCTCCCTTCTTTTTAATTACAACGAAAGTCATAGTTTGAAGTCTTATTCGGTTTATTTTACGCTTCTCTGCATATTTTTAAGCGGCTTTCTGATTCAAAATGAAGGTATAATAAGGATAGGCTCAGCAAAGGAATCAGTGATAAGCGAACACAATCGCAGTCATGAAGCAACTCTAAACTGCGGATACCCTCCTTGGCACGCTGAGACTAGTCAGGCGTTATAAACCTTGATGCTAATGACTCAAAAGGTTATCTCTCCATAATGGCCGTGCCAATAAACAACCCTCAATCATCCGATGATGCCATTTCCATCATTTGAGTATTCGCCTCGGCTCCCTGCTGTGAGCTCGGAAGTAAATGGACTTTAAACCCTTACTTTACCCGAGAATCAGATCATCTAGTTACGCTACAACCACTCGCGGAGTTACTGACTGATACTACTGTCATAATTACATGTGGACAAGAGAGAAAGAATTATATGTCAAGGTTATACTGAGACCTCTCTGCGGCCCCCATTCGAGAGGTCCCGGTTTCGATTCCCGGTTGTCGCCCATTCTTCTCTCCTTTCTCTCAATTCCTATAATCATTCTTACAGGGAGTGTTTTCGGGTTCGGTAGTGCGGCTAGTGTCGCGCGGATGGTATGGTTGCTGCGCTTTGTAAAGTATTTCTCCCCGTAAAACGCTGGGAGCGTTGACCGGCTTCGCCTCCCTCTCGAGGATTCTTCGACTCTGCTGGTGCCGGCGGGTGTTTCAACTTGGAAATATTAGGGGCGTGGCTCTGCGACCTCCTGCGGCTCCGACATTTCGTCCCTGCCTCCCGGGGGTTGTAGTCACAATATATCTAGATGATCGTACTGATGAGATGTCCCCCTCCGATAAATACCTCATACCTCATGAGGGGTTATTCTAGAGCAACCACTGCCGATACGTTAACGATGACCTTCTGCCACGGAAGTTTACGCTCGTAAGTGTTGTTTGTGTCATTCTACTGTTCTATCACTACCATAAATAATTATCTGAAATAATAAGTTATGTTTCCCCAATAAAACGTAGTCGAATATGGAAATCATATTTTAATAGAATCAAAACGTAAGAAAAAACTTGCAAAAAGAGAACCTAAAGTCATACTGTGGCGTCAAACATCTATGCTCTCTGCCAGTTTCCCTGCACTTGCACATCGCTGATTTAAGGTTTATTTCTTAATAAACTGAGATGCAATAAACGTTGTAGAATACTTTTCATCCAGTTCTACATTTCCAAGCTCTTTGCGTTGTCACTTCAATGAAATAATTAACTCTGTGTTAACTCTTCCATATGGAAGATGTCAGAAATGATAAGAAGGGCGTTGTTTCGCACTGATGGAAAAACTAAGCATGACCTAGATTTCATCTATAATCACAGAAGAGATGGTAGAAAATTTGACGTCCTAATATTTGCCAAGTTGGGTGGCTCGGTCAAGTAATATCACCAAAAGAATTTTATATTGTGGAGTGATACACCTATATGGCTATTTCATGTACAATATATGTATAACTTATGATATTACTGTTGCAACATATACATAAGTAATTTTACATGGGTTCAGTTTAAAAATAAAGGTAAGGCAAATGTATACTTCCTCAAATACGATAAATTACTTTGCAGTCAGACTAGTTAACACTCATGTGATCTTAAACGCTATTCGTAAATATTGTACTTACTTCATAAGAGTGAAATAGCCACCTTTCACTTTAAATCAGAACACTTATGCCAGAAACTGCTTTAAGATTTTTAAACTGTGTGAGGTTGGATCTAGGGGAAACTTCTAAATGACAAGGGGAAAAGTAGTTTAATGCATGTATAATTGGATAAAGAATAAAATGCTCCAAAAACACGTTTGTTTTATTAATAAAGAACTAAATTGAAAATGTCCTTCATATAATGGAAAATTGCTTCACAAGTGTTTGTACTCGCTCCATTTGCTTCTTCAGAACCTCGATGCTCCATTTTAAATTCCGTTAATCGATTATCGATAGTATTATGGTAGATTATCGATTAGTATTATGATACTAATATATACATTGCTTGAACCTGTCATATAAATGAACAGGCATACTACTTTTATGAAGTGTAACAGAAATATCTACTACGATATAGAAATCTGTAATATTCTGCTAGACAAAAAAGGAAACAAAACTTAAGATACAAGAAAATTACAACAAATAGTAATTGTTAATTTTTCGTGGTTTATTTATATCAAGACAAAACAAAGAAAATTAACAAAAGTTGCACACCTTCCTCATATTGTGGTGCTATTAAAGGTACTTTCCGGCATAAAAATGTAATGTCCTCCGTGGTCTAGTGGTACTATGCTAGCCTCCAGTTCCCGAGGTCGCGGTGAACGATGTATTTTTTCGTGCGTAAAAATCCTTATCAGGGAAGTAAAGCTGGTGGTCCCGTGTCGTAGATTTACGGCACGTAAAAGAACCTAAAGCCTGATAGAGACCTCTGATAAAATTTTCCGGCCTTTCACGCCCAATATATAGAATAGGACGCTAAGAACCACAGCAGTTAAAGAGCGTTCATAATAAAACTAAATTTAATTTTTGGCCTAAAAATGTGAACCGTTAAGTCCTCTTTATTCTCATGGAATGTTATATATAACTCGAAAACTATAAGAGATAGATAAAAACCTACTACAGAAGAGACACACAGTTCATTAATATGTATCATTTGTAAGAAAAGGTTTTTCTCGTAGTAGTAGCCATTTCCAAAACATTCGTTGTTGCGTATTTAGAGAAAGAATTTATTGAAAAATGCTGCTTCCTTTAACTGAAGGTTGCCTTAAACAAAGCTTACTAGGATGCATAACATTAAAATATCAAATACAGACATAAATAAATATTTTTATAGATTATGGATTATATTATATATGGATAATTATGCTGGATAATTTCTGACACATAACTTAATTCATAAATAATAATTCGAAAATTAGAAAATTAATTCCTAAAAATAGAAGAACATTTTTAAAATGTTGAGATACTAAATATTGTACAAAGAATTTTTTAATATGAGAAGTGGAGCTTTAATCATAGTAAGAGTCACTTTTTTTTATAAATGCAGTTTTTAACTGAATTTTTTTTTGCAGAATTGTACAAACAAACTTGGAAAGGTTCCTCTAGCTCCTATCACTGAAGTTGAAGTGTATTATCTAATGGAACAATGTTGAATAGGCGAGATTTTTTTCCCCATGAACTAAATTAGTAACAAAAGTTGACTTGTGATATAAACAGCTGGGTACTGTTTTCGCATAGTGCAAGTCTGTATTGCTTAACTATAAATCATTTCTATTGTTTTTGACGTAAAGTGGAGAGGACAACCACCTTCTGGAGAATATTAATGTATACGTAGGAAAACTTTGAACGGTACTGGATACAGAAAGTGATGGATATTATACTTTATTTTTCAAATGAGCTAACACAGGTGAAACCATACGCTGAATAGTAAAAGATTCACAAAGGGCACAATTAATTCAATATGCATGTTTTATCGATGAACGCTGTAACTTTTGTTATAAGTCTTCGGTAATAATAAAGCAAACGTAACATGACGATATCTTCATACCTGGTACTATGCGGCCCAAGACAGCACCACTAATAAAGAACAATAACTTTCAAGACCGTATCTTATTAGCCACGAAGATATATGGCTTCCTTCCTTTTTTAATAAAAATATCCAAGCACATTAACTACGGGTTTATCTCCGTATATAATTGTAGAAATGTGCGTTATGGCATCCGTGATGTTATCTTACGCTGCGGAATAACTTCATCTCGATCGTGACGTGCCGGCCTTCCAGGGCTGTATATATTAACCCCGCGCCACAAAATAAATCTTCACTTTACATACACCTGTTTATTTTCTATCGACCTTTGTCTACCCGCAATTAACTCAACATTTTAGGAAGCTTTATCAACTCTAAATTGAAAAACACGCCTATTTTCCTTTAAAGCTACGAAATTAATTTCAGCAAATGCACACATGAAACATTACAAAAACACCTCGGAAAACATTGGTACACTATTTTATTACAAAAATTACACTTTTTCCAGTGAACCTGCAAAAAACTTACTCACATGACTTACTCTACCCACTACCGTTTATTTTGATGTAACATACTATTCTTACGGAGTTAATTTTACTATCTACCTCATTATAAGCGAGATAAGCCTTTGCAGAAATAGTTTCATTACATGTTTCGTTGAAGGTACAAGGGGGATATAAGCAACCGATTTGAAGTCAGAAGATGCTTGCCTAGTAATTCCACGATACCGAGCGAAACAACTGAATAGCGACATTACTTAAAAGGACAAAGTATTGAAAAATACAAACCAATAACAACGAATATATCTCTCTCTGGTCATCCTCCGTGGTCAAGGGGTATCGTGCTAGTCTCTTAGTTTCCAAAGTCGCGGGTTCAACCCGGCGGAGGGCGATGGATCTTTTTCGGACGTAAAAATCCTTAGCATGGCTTCCTTCGGAAGGGAATTAAAGTCAGTGGTCCCGAGTCGTACATTTAGGGCACATAAAAGAACCTCAAGCCTGCTAAAGAGGGTCTGAGCAAAAAAAAAAAAAAAATCCGATCTTTCGCGCCCAATATAGAAAGGGACGCTAAGGACTGTAGTAGTTAAAGAGCGTCCATAAATAAAACTCAATTTTATATTTAACGGATATCTCGAAAATGCCTGATGCTCAGCCATCCCCCAAAAAGGTTTTGAAATAATTTTTGTTTTGTTTTAAAGAAAATACTTTTTTGTGTATTACGTTTCTGTCTCTGTCTCTGTCTTGTGGTTTACACGTTATATAAAACTGTAAAAATCCCTACCAAATGAAGAGGGCTTCATAGGCATTCGCAAAAAAATTCGTGATATACGTTTTAATTTCTGATGTACCTTAAACATATAGTATTTTAATCAAAATCGTTAGAACAATGAGAAAATCTAAAATTTAGAAAAATCTTCCACGTGAAGGATAGTCTAGGATGGGGAAATTTTCTTGAAAATATTGGTGTCGCGTCCTTAGAATATGCTGAACCTAAGTACCAAGTTCGGTACTTCTCGGACATTGTTTTTGGATTATGCTGTTCACACACACAGATGGATCTTTTTCTAAAAATATGTTTTAGAATCAGAGTGCCTCAAAACATTCATTTCCGGTGAAATGTCGATATCGAAATTTTTGGTGGAATACAATCTTTTCTACTACCTATTATAGGTAGGTGGTAGCGAAAATAGGAGTGAGGGAAGGAGACAAAAGAAAACTTTCAAAATATTCTTCGAAAACAAATTTAATGCTAGTTAGATATGAATAGTGTCACATACATAACGTTTTGTTCTATTTGTTAATTTTCTTAAAATGCCCTGTATACCAAAAGCAGAATTTATTAAACATTCCCTGTTAGGCTGGAATCAGTTTTCAATTAATATATTCACGTCTGTGGGTTGCAAATAAAGGAATGGAAAGCTATGAAATATGACGAAGCAATTTGACCTCCATGAAAAAAAAATACTAAAATGCAGTTTTTAAGTTATTTCTCATCATGCAGTGCGCAGGTTCTCAAGCATGTGAGGATGTTGGATGACGTAAGCTGGGTGAAGCACAAGAATGGAATGCTAAGTTCTTGTAGCTAGCACAATACATAGTTTAATCTTTATACCTATAATTTTTCCAGCTATGCCAAAACGTAATCATAAGTAGTCTCTCAAGCTAGTAAAGTGGACGCTTCCATATCTTAAATTCAATGCAATATCTTTGCTCAGCTGTACATGAAATACAGGCAGTGCATAAAACTAAGGGATAATTTCGTCCTTCAGATATCTGTATCCAAAAGAATTCACCATGAAGCCATTCGAGTTAAGTAAAGCTGATAGTGGCCTCGAAGCTGAAGCTATAGTTAGCAGATGCTAATGGTACTAGGTAGGGTATCCCAAACCTGGCTGACAGTAGCAAACTCAAACAGATTAAAAGATAACTGTATAATTGTAAGATATTTTCTGGCTATTTTAATGTTATCCAAATTGTCTGGTTTCTACATTCAGAGATCCTGCTGCCTATATCGTACATGCTTTAATTGAGATTATGTTCTGCCCCTCAGAGTATGAACAATATAAATGAGAGTGTTTCAACATTTAATCACGAATAAAATCCACTGACGATAATCTAAGCAGTTGAACAAAATAGAAACACTATCACTTGTGTCTCAAACGCCACCACAATGACCGCTCAATTTGGTAGTTATATACCTATAAGCAATTTCAATATTTCGAGTGTAAAATATATTTTCAATAACTTTTAACGTGAACTGCAGAGTGTAACTTAGAAATATCGACTGCAAGATATGAGGAAATCCCAGAAGTACCCGACCTGACGTATAGACAGCAGTTGATGTTTCAAACAAATGACTATGGTAGAAAATACCAACCTTATAAAGCTTAAGTTTGAAGTTTGACAATGCTACATTGTTTAGTAATTGTTTGGCAGCCATCAATAGTGAGCGTTCTCAGCAAATTTGTATACATGAATAAAACTAGTCATCGTTATGTGATACAATACTTTCATTTGAAAGGTCTTAGTCCAACTAATATTAAAGCAGAGCTAGATTCTACTCTGTGGGAGTCTGCTCCTTCGTTTACAACAGTAAAACATTGGGTGACAGAGTTTAAGCGAGGCCGTACGAGCTGCCAAGACAAACATCGCAGTGGTCGACCAAATGAGGTGACCACGCCAGAAATTGTGAAGAAAATCCACAAAATGGTATTGGATGACCGTCGACTGAAAGTGCGCGAGCTAGCAGACATCGTAGGCAAGTGCTGAACATTGCATACTAATTGAAAATTTAGATATGAGAAAGCTGTGCGCAAGATGGGTGGCGCGTTTACTCACAGTGGAACAAAAGCAGCGTCGTGAGGATGTTTCAGTCGAGTGTTTGGCGATGTTTCGCTGCAATAAAGCCGAGTTTTTGCGTCGATTTATAACCATGGATTAAACATGGGACCATCACTTCACACCTGAGACGAAGGAACAGTCAAAACAGTGGATTGAAAGAGGAGAATCGGTTCCAAAGAAGGCGAAGATATTTCCATCCGCAGGCAAGGTCATGGCGTCAGTTTTTGGGATGCGCGTGGGATAATATTCATTGATTATCTTCAAAAAGGAAAATCAATCAATGGCAAGTGTTATGCAAGTTTATTGCAGCGTTTGAGTGATGAAATCAAGCAAAAAACGGCCGCATGTTTCATCAAGACAATGCACCAGTTCACACAATCAATGGAGGAAATCAATGAGTTAAAGTTCGAATTGCTTCCTCATGCATCCTATTCGCCAGACTTAGTCCCATCTGATTATTTTCTGTTTACAAAGTTGAAGAAATGGCTTGGCGGTAAAAGATTTGCCAACAGTGAAGAGGTAAAGTTTGCAGTTGATGGCTATTTTGCAGAACTCGACGGTTCTCAACAGGGTATCGAAGCTATTGAACATCGCTGGGAAAAGTGTGTCGAGCTGAAAGGAGACTATGTAGAGAAATAAAGATTTTTTCCCCCAAAATTGTTGTGTTTTCTTTGTTAGGTCGGGTACTTCTGGGATAGCCCTCGTAAATGTCCGCTGAATTTGGTAGTTATACACCTACAAGCAATTTTAATGTTTTGAGTGTAAAACATATTTTCAGTAACTTTTAATGCGAACTGCAGAGTGTAAGTTAGAAATATCGACTGCAAGATACTGTTGCGGTTATGCGTCACCCAAATTGCAGGCGACAATTATACCTGGTTAGTAATCAGACGATCAGTGCTGCGTTTGGCATGAATGAAAACTGTCATTAACAATGTGCGTGATTGAACATTTCAAAGTGAATATTTTCTGTGATTTACAGCAGCGATCTGACTGAACATTTTCATACGCCACTGCTAATAGCGAAGCAGTGATGCTAGAAAATTACTCTCGTTTAGAAAAGAAACTGAGATGACGTCAAACTTGAGAGAATCATATCTTGGCTAGCGAATGAAGCTGTACTGTTATTGTTTTGTCGTTCATATTTTTCAAATGCAGTTTGTGATGTAAATGATTTACATAAAATGTAGATACGGCACAAGGAGAGTAAAAACGCTTAACTGGTTTAGCTAACTTGTTTATCGTGTATTTCACAAGCTAATCGCAGTTGGACAATAAGTTAATTTATATGCTAATTATCCATGTAAAGTGTCACACAGCGTTATCATAAAATAGCGGTTTATGAACTTAATTAGTGTTTTCACAAGATAAACTATAGCTTTGAAATGTTAATTTATATGTTAATATTTTAAGGCAACGTTGTTCCGAAAGAGGGTCAAGCAATAGTTTTATAAAGACGGGATAGTTTACAATGTCTGTAGTGACAGTTTTAGTTTATTCCATGCTGGCGAATGAAAGCTTAGTTCTCATTAAGCTTTGTGTTTATCAGTCCTCAGTGGGAATTCAATAACGAAGGCCAGGCCATTTCCAAGCCCCTGCAAGACAAAGAAAAGGAAGCTCGGGCGAAGACAGGATGAAAAATGTAACGCAAACAGTGAGATCCTAGTCTCGACATACAGAAATAACTTATAACACCCTATCACGACATCAACCACGTCGCTCCGTCCTTTTCCATCACATTAAACAAATGTATCTCCTCCTTTTTCCTCGCAAAACAAAAAGCAAAAGTGGGGACGTTTTCACAACTTGTTTCCCACTCCTTTGGGAACACTATCATTATGCATGGCAAAAGATTTACCGTTACACTATAATTATGATTTCTCATCTTAATTTAATTGTACATATTTCGAATACACAAACACAGGTTCCCTCTATCGTTTGGGAAAAGTGTAGGAACACATTCGACATACATCATCCTTCCCCCTCCTCCTGTCTTGTAATTATCTCCCCGAGATAAAAGAGGCCAGCAAGCCAGCCACCAATACAATGGAAAGCTATTACCGCCACGACAGGCTGGCCTAACCTAGCTTCTTCCTTCTTATAGATATTCCAACAAACAAACCTCGTAACCTTGCTTCAGGAATCCGGTTCTACCTCACCCTCCTCCACCGCCTCCTCCGCCGTTTTCCCCGTCTTCTTGCTTGGATGCGAGAAGACCCAGAAACCCAGAACCCCAGCTTTTGATAATGCTTACTCCGTATCTCATCTCGCTTCATTTTCATACAAAGGAGAAGTTGCTGCTCTTTACACCACCCAGAAACGATTATTTATTAAACACTTTTGTTATTCCGCAATTGTACATACGAGGGCAGTCGCAGAAGTGCCCGACCTGAACTATATATAGGGTTGTTGTATCAAACAAAAAACTATGGTAGAAAGTTAAAACTGGCCTTCGTTATGTGATACAATACTTTCATTGGAAAGGTCTTAGTCCAACTAATATTAAAGCTGAGCTAGATTCTACTCTGGGGGCGTCTGCTCCTTCGTTTACAACAGTAAAATAATCGGTGGCAGAGTTTAAGTGGGGCCGTACGAGCTGTCAAGACGAACATCGCAGTGGTCAACCAAATGAGGTGACCACGCCAGAAATTGTGAAGAATTGGTATTGGATGAACGTCGATTGAAAGTGCGCGAGCTAGCAGACATCGTAGGCATTTCAGAAGGTGCTGTACATCGCACACTAACTGAAAATTTAGACATGAGAAAGCTGTGCGCAAGATGGGTGCAGCGTTTACTCACAATGAAACAAAAACAGCGTGATGATGTTTCAGTCGAGGGTTTGACGATGTTTCGCTGCAATAAAGTCCAGTTTTTGTGTCGATTCATAACCATGAATGAAACATTGGTCCATCACTTCTCACCTGAGACGAAAGAACAGTCAAAACAGTACATTGAAAGGGGAGAATCGGCTCCAAACCAGGCGAAGACAGTTCCATTTGCAGGCAAGGTCATTGCATCAGTTTTTTTTGGGATGCGCGTGGGATAATTTTCATTGATTATCTTCAAAAAGGAAAAGCAATCAATGGCGAGTATTATGCAAACTTATTGCAGCGTTAAAGACAAGAAAATATAATTTACTGGAATTACGGGGAGATTAAACGCCCTATATCGCCAATGTTAAATCTACTAGCTACATGACCCATCATCTCAGAAACTATAATTAATGTCTTCTAAGTTCACTGATCTACTGCTATACAATAAGTTGTTTCTGAAGGAAAATAGCAGTATTTTCTTAATTATACCATCTTTTCTTTCAAATTCATCAGCAACTTTTTATAACCAACCATATTATAACACTAAAGTAAATCCATGACAGAACTAGGAGGTTGTTTTATAATGCTACAATTTAATTTAATTTAGCCATCTTCAATAGTTTCTGAAAAAAACCCGGCCATTGTGTCAGAAAATGTCATTCACAGAAAAAGCAAAAGTGGAGAAAACAAACTCTCATATATTTGCAACGAAAGAAACTACATGACTTAAGCACACAGAAACTACCCTAATTAACAGTAGTACCAATTTGTAGCTTACCACTCGATTCAAGAGTGTGTAGGCAAGATTTTTACTTTTACATTGGTAAAGAAAGTATTGCATTCCACCTAAAACTTCTATATTGAGATTTTTCCAAAAATACATGTTTTGAATCCCTCTGAATAAATAAATAAGAACATTTAGAAAAAGCTTTGCTGTGTTGCAACTGCGAACAGCATAACTCAAAAATGAAAACTCGAATAAGTACCAAACTTGGTATTTGAGTTCAGTACCATCCAGAGCTGTGACAAAAAAAAAATTCAATAAAACCCCTCCACCACAAAGTACCCTTTACACGGAACATTTTTTGAATTTGTTGATTTTTTTAAAAATGGCTGTAACGATACACCATATATTTACATAATAAATAAAATGAATATCTTGAACTTTCTGGGAATTGCCTATGAAGTCGTCTTCACTTGAAAGGAAATTTATGAATCTTGCATAACTGCCAAGCGTCAAGCATACTACACACAAAAAGTAGATCTCCTTAAAACACACTAACTTATTTCAAATAACAGGCATCAGTGATTTCCGAGACAGTATTAATAGTTGGAACTGTTGAATACTTAGCTACTCTTTTAAACCCCTGTCGATTTTCAGCTGTTTCTCGCGATGTCATGGAAAGAGTATGGGATTTTAGGGCCAGCGTAAAGCGTCCAGTTCTTAAACATTTGACTATCGCTGTTTCCTTTGTATATATTAGGAAATATGTACTGCAGCTATTTCCAGAAAGGCTTATCTAGCTTACAATGAAGTAGATAGGAAAATAAACTTGCGTAAGAATAATTTGTATACCCGCTAATAAATGATAGAGGGTAGAGAAAGCCATGTAAACGTAATACAGAACTTTTGTTGTGAAGTGGTACAGCATTCACAGTATAAAACAGCAGATGCACTATAATTTTGACAAACATATTTAAAATATAAGTATTATGCCTACAATGTGTATATCATGAGAAACAGGAAAAATGCCATTGTTACTTTCTCTACTACGTATAGTAGGTAGGGGAAGTGCGGTAGACGACCCAAAAATTCGATACCGAGATTTCACCGGAAATATATGTTTTGAAATCCCCTGAATCCAAAAAAGCATTTTGGAAACATGTCCGTGTATGTGTGTGTGTGTGTGTGTATGTATGTATGTCTGTCAGTCTGTAAACAACATAACTCAGAAGCGAACAGTCGGATAAACACCAAACTTGGTATTTAGGTTCAGTATCTTCCAGAGATGCGACACGAAGGTTTTCAAGAAAATCCCCCCACCCCAGATTACCCTTTACATGGAACATTTTTCGAAAATTTTAATTTTCTCAAAAATGGCTCTAACGATTTTGATTAAAATATCATATGTTTAAGATATTTTCATGACAAATAAAATGTATATCTTGAATTTTCTGGGAATGTCTCCAAAAGTATTCTTCATTGTGAACGACTTCTGCATAACTGGTAAACCATAAGAGATAGACAAAATTTTACTGCACAAAAAATGTAGATGTCGTTAAAATACACAATTTATGTCATATACAGTTTTTGCTGAGTGAACCATTTTCCAGATATTGCTTGTTATTCCCTTAAATTTTCCAATACTTATACTTTTTCTCAAATTCGTTATTCATTTTTTTTGTCCTGGTAATGCAAAGAGAATGGAATACTCCACATAGCAACCAGCTGTTAAAATATTTGACTATCGCTTAAAGCCTACCAATTCCCCTTGCACCTACAAGAAAATTAGCAATAAGATTAACATCTCGATTAACATGAAGCATATGGAGAATAAGCGTTTGTAAAAATAGTTTGTACAAGAGTAGGGAAAGTCATGTGAGTGTAACACATCAGATGTTTTAGCCATTTTCGCCGCTTGGTCTCCCCTTAAGCGTAACTGTAAAAATTACAAAGAATATAGAGGTGTAGAGAGAAAATGGGAGGGGGCGTGCAGTGAATTATTCGAAACTAACAATAATAAAATTGCGGAAACACCGGCAATAAAACCACGCCAAGAGTAATGCCACCCCACCAATACACAGTGCAGCCAAAGAATGGACACAAAGAGTCCCACCAGCATTAGAACGAATCACACAATGCAAAGAATACATCCTTCAAAACACCATTCAAAGAACTGTAAACTCTCCGGCGAAATGAATGCAGCGCCATTAAGTACAGCCACAAATTGCTAAAATAATGTTCTCCCTTTTGTCTCGATTATGAGTAACGCCGAGCAGGAGTTTCGGAGTGTAATGCATATCGCCATTCGGTCACTGACCTCCAAAGGTACTCTTTTTTATGCAGCAGTAACCCTAATAACGAGTTTCTAAACATTATGCTTCCCTTTAGAAAAAAGAGTCATAAAACTTTCGGGTTCCTCTCCCGTTGGCTGTTAATCCTGTGGGAGGAGCCACCACTTGAGCAGGCCATTTGCAGCCTCGTCACGTGCACCCCACTAAATAAAGTCTGGATTATATTAGCCCATGTCTATTATTAATCTGTCAAATAACATACATAAAAAATTAACGTTTTTGTCTTACGCCATAAAATAGACCACATCTCAGGTTTTACACGTATATAAATAACGACGATTATTTCATTCTTTACATCAGTTAATGTGGTTTCGTAATATTAACATTAAGACACAATATTAAGTTAAAGCTTTCAGTGCAGAAAGTGTAGTGTTCGTTTTATTGGAAATCAAATCAATGGTGCCACGGTTCCATTCAGGTTATCGCATTGACTGAGATATGCGTCTCTCTCTCTCCCTTCTCTTTTTCTCATTCTCCTCTCTTTGTGTGGAACGTACACTAACGTGCATAAAAATGGCCCATTCCCCTAGATCGCAATAGTGGTTTTCCCTCCGTTACGTTTGTACCTTCAAGTAACCAACCTCTGACTCCGCCCAGCTCCATATGACCGACCTGAAAATCAACCCAGAGACACAAAAATGAACCAATGAACGATGTTATAATCAATATGAAATGAAGAAGTAGTTCGGATACCGCCTCTATAAAAGAGTTTTGCTATCATTGGTACCTCAAAGAAACATTAGACCATTACGTCATAATTCGGCCTTCCAGAGGAACGTTAAGCTGTTACCGCTACTAAACGGCAATAAGAAAACGATAGCGTACCTTAAACTGTGGGGTTTAAGCTGTAATGTTATCTCCCCGTAAGGGGAGGGGTTGCGACCCCTTCAGCTGCCGCGTTGCGGGCGCTGCGGACCCTGAGCACTCGTACTTGACGTTACTAGGGAGTTGTTCGGATTGGGTTGGACCCGACGGGGCAATGGTTCCCGATACCCATGGGAGATTGGGTACCCCTGGCTGGTTTTCCGCCCAGGCGGGGTTGTGAGACGCCCAGATGTCCTCCGGCACCAACCAGAGTGAGAGCTGGTAGACAGTAACTAGATATACTGTCGGCCCTACCGAGGTTATTCCGTAGTCTTCTCTGATAGGGTTTTCCCTATTGGGCTGACGCGCGTAAATAGCAGGAGACGAGGGGAGGATGCTGTCCTAACCCAATCTCGGCCACGTAGGGAGGCAGGAAATAAAATAGGTGCTGCCTTAATGGAAAAGACCTACGAGCCTGACTCCTGGGATCCGAGGGTGCGGACTAAGTAGTCGGTCCAGAGCCCGTAGGTGTTTATGTAATGTTACCTTTCGGCAGTACGGCCATACTTTGAGAGAGGTACAGTACCTTGCCAATCCAGTGGCTAGAATTATACTCGAAAAACAGAGGTGGTCATGCTAGTAGAGGGTGGGGCTAGTTCCATTATGCGTCACATTTTATGCAAGTCAGTATACATTTTATGTAGCGTTTTGTAAAGCCTTTTCTGGGGTGTAAGTGAAAATAGATGCTTGTTATGGTTTGAAACTAGCGTCCCGAGATAAACAGAAAACAAGAAACATAAAATGTACGAATATTTAGAGTGAAAAATTGATAGAAATTCTTTGATGTTCTCCTACCGACATCTTGAAAATAGCAAAGCTTAACGGAAATATATGCTTTTATGCATTTGTTATGTAGTGCTTTTCACAAAACTCGATAATAAGCGTGATATTTCGACTCTCCTTTGATTTGGTGACAGCCTCTCTTTGGAGAAAACCATATGAACTATTCTCTGTGACCTTACTACCAAGTTTCAGAGCAATCGGTTATGCCATTGAGTAAAACGATAACATAAGCATAGGCATACTATACTTTTAAAAATACAATTTCCGCTTCAAAGTAGTCCAATATACCAGTTAGCACTTCGATTACACTTTATTCTACGTGAAACCAATGGCTGATGAAACATATTTGTCAGACAAAATAATTACTGCTTCTCTAACATTAATGGGAAAATTACACTCCGAGCTAATAATACGCATGCGTTGGTTGGCATTGATTTTGAAAATGACAGTTCACAAAACACTTCTAGCGCCCGACCATTCATTCACAAAAGGTATTCCGTATAACCATCGAGCTCCATGTTGCCATGCTGGGATAACAGAAAACACATAGAAACCTTTAAAAAACAGTCACACAGTGCTTCGCAAGGTGCCAACTGTTTAACAGTTCATCCCTTTATTTCTCTACATCTTACGTATTTTAACAAGCTCTTCCAACAACATGGAACTTATGACATTTGCAACTAATAAAAATCTGATGTGTTACACTCGCATGACTTTCTCTACTCTCGTACAAACTATTTTTACAAACGCTTATTCTCCATATACTTCATGTTAATCTAGATGTTAATCTTATTGCTAATTTTCTTGTAGATGCAAGGGGAATATGGTAGGCTTTAAGCGATAGTGAAATATTTTAAGCGCTGGTTGCTATGTAGAGTATTCCATTCTCTTTGTACATCCAGGACATAAAAAAATTAATAACAAATTTGAGAAAAAGTATAAGTATTGGAAAATTTAAGGGAATAACAAGCAATATCTCGAAAATGGTTCACCCCCCCCCAAAAAAAAATGTATATGACATAAATTGTGTATTTTAACGCGATCTACAGTTTTCGTGTAGTAAAATTTTGTCTATCTCTTATGGTTTACCAGTTATGCAAAAGTCGTTCAAATGAAGAATACTTTTGGAGACATTCCCAGAAAATTCAAGATATACATTTCATTTGTCATGAAAATATCTTAAACATATGATAATTTAATCAAAATCGTTAGAGCCATTTTTGAGAAAATTATAATTTTCGATTATCCGACTGCTCGTTTCTGAGTTATGCTGTTCCCAGACAGACACACACACGGACATGTTTGCAAAAATGCTTTTTTTGGATTCAGGGGGTCTCTAAACAATAATTTCCGGTGAAATCTCGGTATCGAATTTTTGGGTGGAATACAATACTTTCCCTACTTACTATACGTATCAGAGAAAGTAATAAAGCTACTTCACATTCGTAGTGATATTAATTCGGATCCTCCTTGTAATATGCAATTTTGAACTTTTAGCAGACAAATGGCACCAGCAGTAACTTCAATAATGACAACAATGATCGCGTTAAATATTCAACTAAACAAAAACGAAAACTTGTAACGTGCTGTAGCAACACATTAGCTGAAGGCAACAGGAAGGCCCTGTAGTATTAAATACGTTTTTACAGTTGGGTTGAAGGAGTAACTGGGACGGTAAAGTGTAATTCCCTCGTGACAGTTTACCGATGAAGACGAAGACTCAATCACCCGGGAAAATGACCGCCATCTCAATTGCTTAAGCTCGTGTCGATACCAGCACGGTCGTTCGATAGGTCGACTTGACGAGCGGGATAAGGCATGCGTTTCTACACATGCAAGAGCCCATAAAAGTGCACATTAAGACTATAACATTCGTCCCCTTAGGGCCTTGCAAGACCAACAAATGGGCGCTTCGAACTAGTGCTGTTATGTTTTATATTATTTATTCAGCACGAGAATTATAGCCCTTCTGCACAACGACTTTACATGCATTTAACGATGTTGTATCGAAAGAAATACGACTGGGAACTCCAAGTATTTCCGATGCGGAAATTTGATTCGAAGGCAGAGCATGGCTGTGGTATATGGCTCTTGCCACAGAAAATAAATGTTTATAGACTCTATAATGCAACCTTTGTAGTTCCCAACTATATCTCTAGCCATCCACCCGCCAAAAGAGGCTCTCCTAAACTGAATTGAATAGGCTTTCTAAGATGCATATTAAATATTGTACCATTTAGAAGCGACAGAAACGAATTATTACAGGTGCTTGCTAGTTTAACAATCTTATATAAACCAAGTTATCGAGTGAGGCAGTGTTTTTAACACTAAAATTATTTCAGTCTAATTATATAATATATAAATTCAATAAGCCCGCCTTAAAGCAATGTGTGTATGTAACAATATAAAAAGTGTATATTACTGTCATTATATATGTTTATATTATTGTATCCATGTGTAATAATGATATGTGAATATATTACGTAATTTAATAATGTAGATTAAAAGTTGCTAACAATGAGGTAACAATGAGGTCACCTTAAGGCAATAATGAGTTTGAGATTTTAACAATACTACTTGTGATTCTTGGAAGCAATAATGTAATTTTAGTGACAGTTTATAAAAATAGCCAATCAACAACCAGAAAAAGCTTTAGTTAAATGAAGGTATTCTATTGGATTAGGAATAGCCAATCAGAGACTTGAAATATAGAGATTTACAAGTTTAGGCGATTGAAATCAGTTCAGTTGGTTGCAGGTATTCGTGTGAGACGAAAATAGTTTTACGTGTTACGTGTAATTACGAGAGAATCTCACAGCTCTCTATATCAGTGAAGGGTTATTTAAATCGTGTCAAGCATTAATAAAGGGAGTGAAGTAAAACAATAATGTGTGTAAGCAACCCTGCCAAGACATCCATGTCTCTAACAATAATACTGACGCAGCCGAGGCAAACATAAATTTAAAGAAACATTCAAAATTAAAACGTTAATATTTTTAAACTTAGGGCAAAGACTACCGGAAAGCGGGTACTATACGTGTGGTTGGGAGGAATTTCAAGTTCGGTTCCCCAACAGTTGAAATACGATACAACACCTTCAAAAATACTCATTTCTCACGAGTTGGTAAACCTGACTGAGGGCTTTGGCAACATGCGAGCCGTCCTCCGTGGTCTACGATTACCGTGCTAGCATCCAGTTACCGAAGTCGCGGGTTCAAACCCGGTGGAGGGCGATGGATTTTTTTCGGGCGTAAAAATCCTTAGCATGGCTTCCTTAGGAAGGCAAGTAAAGCCGGTGGTCCCGTGTATTAGATTTACGGCACGTAAAAGAACATCAAGCCTGATAAAGGCCTCTGAGCAAAATTTCCGGTCTTTCACGCCCAATATAGAATACGACGCTAAGAACAATAGTAGTTAAAGAGCGTCCATAAAAAAACCTCAATTTAATTTTATTTGGTAACGTGTGAGTCCCGGGTTCGATTCCCGCCGAACGCCCACTCTGACCTTAGATTATTCGTGGTTTTCCTTGGTGGACAGGCGAATTTGGGTGGTAGGTATTTCATTTACCACGACTTCATTTTCCTTATTTTCCTTTCATAATGTTTTCTTCTCATGTTTAAGGTGTGCTTCTAGGTTTCTGGTACAGGGTGGCACAGGACAGATGGTGCGGATGCTTGCTCCAAGAAAAGAGTAATTCCCGTTAACACTAGAGTTGGAAGGATCGTTTTCATCACCCTCTTTGAGTGCCTCCATTAGTGGGACGGGTCTTCTAACTAAGAACTGTTAGGTACTTCCGCGCGTCTCTGTGGCCTGTAGACTCTTGTGGTTATTTCCACTTCATCCCTTCCTCCTGGCGGGTGGTTTCGGCGCGAGGTTGCCCCTCCGTTGTATACATAGTAAACCTATTTTATGGAGAGAAACCAGAAACGGTACAAAAGGCATATTCACAAAGATAAGAATCACATAGGGAAATGCACAAACCAGTACCTAAGAAGGAATCTTAAAATTAATAGAAACAAGAATGAATAGCTTTAAATAAATGAATTAATTCACTTAATTGGCGTAAAAGATACATGAAACATCGCTCGCTTAATAGGTATAAGAGGATTCTATATCCAAAGTAAACTATTTACACACAACCTCGTAATTCTAAGCCAGCGATATGATTAAAGGAGAATTTGTCTGTACTCAGACGACACTACTAAACACTATAAATAAAAGATGCTATAAAAGTGTTTTCCAAAGGAAAGGTGAAAGATTGTCTTAAAACCGAGCTCTTAGGGGAATTATTTGTGGAGAGAGGAGGAGGAAATGATGTCATTAGTTGTAGGATTATTTCATTGCCTACGACTCCGTGTGTTTAAATTCGTAATGCTGGATCCAAGAATTGCGGCAATTTTTACCATAAAACCAAAGGTTGAATTGCAGGGGGAGCTTCATAATCGGAGAAATACCCACACTCCAGGGAAAGGTATTCAATTTATGTTGTAAGTCTATATCCGAGATGTCACTGAGTAAACTCCCGGTATACAGTTGCAGCATGAATTATGATTCTCAGTCACGGATATTAATAAAACTGGCTCACTTCCGCTTAAGAGTTGGGAAAGTAATATTTCACGGGATAAAGCGCCATAGTGAAAGAGATAGTAATCGCCAAGCTCATTAGTGTTTCCAAGTTGTATATCGATTTGTTGTGCCTTGCTTTTTCTAAGTCAACGTCCTGCAATACTGGGTCACTTACTGGTTACTACATGAGGAAGCCGTACGTTACCACTCCCCCTTTGTGTTTAACCCAGATGACGACCGGCTAACAAGCTGTTAATAGCTATCCGTTATGTAATGACTTAACAGAAATACCGGCACTGAAGTTCTGCTTGCTTCACTTTCAACATATATTCGCATTTAAAATGCTGTGTGACCACTGTAGGGACACTAATAACAAGTGTATTTCTTTTTTTATTCTATTTATTTTACGTCGCTTTGACTACGTAGTCATATCTCGACAGATCTGTTAGGAAATACCTTGTGGTGGCGGACAGTTAAGCCTTCTAGGTCTCATCCCTGTACTCTACCATCTAGCTTTGTCACGTACAGAGGTCTTAGTGCTAGGCAACTATACTCTTGCTTCTATAGGTGCCGGGCAAATAGCATTAGGATACCGTCAAGTCAGGTCCCTCTGGATAACGGACCCGACACTCACATTCAAACTGGCGGCCGTATGTGGTGGGAATTTGGGAAATACCGTAAACAGCTCTTGCCTACAAACTACAACTTCTCCACAGTAAAATACAATTAATGTGGTGTAATTACATGTCTTTTGTGTGGATATATGCCCTGTTATACACAATAACGGCGGCGTCATGGCCGAGTGGTTAGACCGCTCGCCTCTCACCGAGGCGACCCGGGTTCAAACCCACGGACCCGCATGTGCGAAATGTGGTGGACAAAGCGTCTGGGCGGGTTTTCTCCGGTTTCCCCCACCATTCAACCATTCATTCCACCAACTGCTCCATCATCACCTTTCCTTTCATCCATTTCATCATCATTTCGTTTCATCTACTTCCTTCCTCCCATACCAGGCATCGGGCTGATCACCCATCCTGGATGCTCTGTCTGATCCATGAGTGTCTGCTCCTCGACGGGCCTCTGACCCAGGCACCCGGCTGTAAGTCCTACATAAGAGGAGGTAAAACAGGTAAAGAAGAAGATACACTGTTTTAAAATATACCTATTACTTAGCAACTTATAGCACTGCTTTACTAGTATGTGAAAGGGGAGTCCACACCGACAGACTGATATATAACAAATAAGTAACCTTAAACCAACACTGCAATTGAAGTATGAAATACATAACCTTTAACTGGCGCTGCAAAACAAAATTTATGCAGTTTTACGTGAAACAATATAACAGGTTGATTTTAAAAATATTTTCGTAAATGCACCATTATTCAGTACCTTCTTGGAAATTTCATAAAATAACCATTATCACAAGGGAATTTATCCTTTCTTATAACAAAGTCAGAAGTACAATGAAGTACGCATACAAGTGAATCCTTGGAAGGCGATTTATGCATCTGATCCTCTTTCTTTTAAATCTTTATCTTTTTGATATATGAATATCGGTACCAACGGCACCTCCATGGCATTACTCCCGTATATGAGAATCACTCTGGCTCACTACATGTACACATAACACGCGCATATCTATAATTATTTTATTGTATATTACAAATGCCTATATATATATATATTAATATATCTTATAATACAAATTAACATTGTAGGTAACATATTTTAAAGCATCTTCAGAATTATTTACACCTCTGTTCATTACAACCAAAGCTCGATTTACACATAATGTTGTCATATTTTAGGTTAAGTAGCTATATTTACGACTATAGCGTTCCCTACTGTAATAATGTTTTCTTCCTACACCACAGTAACCGTGAAACAAATCACATTCTCAAATAGATAAATGAGTACATATAATATGTACTTTAGATCTCAAGTCTACATGGAATATATTAGCAAATAAACGTGAAAAGCACATGGCACAGAAAACACAATTGGGATTACTCCGTATCGTAAATTGCACAAATAAAGGTTTTTAAACACTATTGCTTCGCTAATGTGGATATAAGCTTCTTGAAGTTAATAAAAAAACAATAAATCACAGGCATTGAAAACACAACATAGCAGCTAACCATTTTTCTCAATCTCGAACCCAGTGTCAGGTCCGTTGATTCTAGTGTCCTGGTCAAGTCTACCTGCTTTCGTTATCCGTAGACATGTGGCAGAGCATTCGCTCAAACCATTTTTACTTTCTCTACTACGTATAGTAAGTAGGGGAAGTATTGTATTCCACCCAAAAATTCGATACCGAGATTTCACCGGAAATACTTGTTTTGAGATCCCCTGAATCTAAAAAAAGTATTTTTGGAAACATGTCCTTGTGTGTGTCTGTCTGTGAACAGCATAACTCAGAAACGAACAGTCGGATAAACACCAAACTTGGTATTTACGTTCAGTATCTTCCAGAGATGCGACACGAAGGTTTTCAAGAAAATCCCCCCACCCCAGATTACACTTTACATGGAACATTTTCGAAAATTTTAATTTTCTCAAAAATGTCTCTAACGATTTTGAATAAAATAGCATAAGTTTAAGACATTTTTATGACAAATCAATTGTATATCTCCAATTTTCTGCGAACGTCTCCAAAAGTATTCTTCATTGCTAACGACTTTTGCATAACTGGTAAACCATAAGAGATAGACAAAATTTTACTACGCAAAAAATGTAGATCGCGTTAAAATACACAATTTATGTCATATACATTTTTTTTGTTGAGTGAACCATTTTCGAGATATTACTTGTTATTCCCTTAAATTTTTCAATACTTATTTTCTCAAATGGGAATTAGTTATTCATTTTTTTGTCTTGGATATGCAAAGAGTATTAATCTGTGGCAAAGGGAATTGTGCTGCACCTAGCAACCAGCTATTAAGAGACATGTATGTGCTTAAAGGCTACTGTATTTCTATATTGCCCTTGTAAATATATATTCCCCTTGCATCTACAAGAAAATAAGCAATAAGACAGAGTCTGCAAATGTTTATCTCGATTAACAGAAGTAGATGGAGAATAAGCGTTTGTAAAAATAGTTTGTACAAGAGTAGAGAAAGTCGTGTGAGTGTAACACATCAGATTTTTTTTTCATATTTACTATTATTTTAGACTTAAGGTGGACGTTCGAGTCGTAGTATTAAATATCCAAACCGGTATTTACCTTAGCGACTGAGGGAAACCACGAAAAAGGCCCAGTCAGATTGGTCGGTCCACGGTATTTGAATCAGGGACGTCCCGAAAGCGGGCAACAGACGTTACCGCCTGAGCCATCCCGCTAGGTAACGGGTGTGTTCTTTTACCGCCAGTTCATGGATGCTCTAATGCTCTGTAGTGCATGATACTTGACGATCGGTTACTGACAGACAGCAGTAGCAGTGTTTAACGCTCACTCTTACTGCGTACAGCACCACAGGCGGTGGACACTGATAATACATGAAATAAAATATTTGGGAAAGGAATTTTGGAAGAGAAAGGTTCCAGGTCTAAGTTTAAAGTAACTCCCCGGCATTTGGCAGTTATGAAGACTGAGGAAAACTTGGAAAAAATCCTCAGTCAGGGAGGATGGTCCTGACGGGATTTGAAGAGTGATTCGCCTGTTCACGACTTCGGCCACCCGGATTTTACTGACAGATGACGATTGCTTTAAGAATATGCGTTATTTAATTCTACATCTCCTACATTTATTACCAATCCTGAATATTTCGCCATTAATAAGCTGCACTTTGTCGTAAAATTTCGTTTACATGGAGAAATAAATTATTTAGAGAAGGAGGCAGTATTTTTAACACTTGGATAATTTCAATTAAATTATATAATATGCAAATTCAATAACAGGCCGCCTTGAAGCAATATGTATCTAATAACTTTTAAAATGTATGTAACAGTAATTACAAATGCTTATATTATTGTAAACATGTTTAATAATGTTATGTGAATACATTACGTACTTTAATAATGTAAGAGCTGTGAGAATAATAAGTTTAAAGTGGCTAACAATAAGGTAACAATGAGGTAACCTTGAGGCAATAATGAGTTTGAGAGTTTAAATGTTACTTGTCATGATTAGAGCAACGATAATGTAAATTTTGTGACAGTTTAAAATTAGCCAATCAACAGGCAGAAAAACCTTTAATTAAATGCAGGTATTCTATTGGCCTAGAATTAGCCAATCAGAGACTTGAAATACAGAAGCTTACGGGTTTGGACGGTTGAAATATGTTCAGTTGCCTGCAGACCTTGGTAGTAACCCGATGGAAGATGTGTTCTCTAAAGAAATATTACGTATTCGTATTAATCGTAAAATTATGTATACGCGTTAACAAAGTGCAAGTATTAAATAAAAGAATCTAATAGCTCAGTGTAGTGCTATTTAATTTTTGTTAAGGATTAATAAAAAGAAGTGAATTTAAACTTAAAATCTGTGTAAGCCTACATTCTTGTAGTACCACACCCTGATTAAGAGAAACGTGTCTCTAAAGTAATACTGACGCAGCCAAAGCAAACATAAACATTGTAGAACCAGTTTAATAACAAAGTTAATATAATATTTTTGAAGTAAACATAAATCACTGAATTGTAATAACTGCTCAAAATGAAAGTTGATGAACGCCTTTTAAGCTTAAAATACATGTTGCGTCAAAAAAAAAATTTATGCTTATACAGTTTAAGGAATACAAATTCTTTATTGTGTGTTAGCATTGAACTTAACACAGGGTTAACATTAGCTATCTTCCTGTTCATTTATTTTTGGTTCTCAAAATGGCTGCCAGACTCATATCACAACGGCAAATGTTTGCTTGAACAACGTTGGTCAATGTGTCCTCGGGGATTTCTGCACATGCTGCTATAGTTTCTTGAAAGGGCCTCCAGTGCAGGTGGTTTCCTGCGATACACGTAATCCTTCGAGGTTTCCCAAAGGTAACTGTTGAGGGGTGAACTCAAATGCATCTCTTCGTCCTATCCAGTGTCCCTGTATATTCTGCAAAGCACACGCGCCTCAAGGTGTTGGCAATCAGTGCCACGCAGTGTACATTGCGCCACCGACTATGTAAAGTGCGTCATGTATATCGTATGTACACCGACATATGTAAAATTTGACACAGTAACATTTTCCTTCCCACTTACTCAGACTTGGGACGGACTACGAAATTACGTAGGTGTGGTTTAAAATCTTAGACTTAGTAACTTCGTCACGCATATAATAGTTAAAAATGTTACCTTCATTTCTTTTTCTGAGTACTTTTATACTTTCTCTACTATGTATAGTGAGTAGGGGAAGTATTGTATTCCACCGAAAAATTCGATACCGAGATTTCACCGGAAATACATGTTTTGAGGCTCTCTGAATAAAAAAATCTGATGTGTTACACTCACATGACTTTCTCTACTCCTGTAAAACTATTTTTACAAACAGTTATTCTCCATATCCCTCATGTTAATCGAGATGTTAATCTTATTGCTAATTTTCTTGTAGATGCAAGGGGAATATGGTAGGCTTTTAGCTATAGCCAAATATTTTAAGCGCTGGTTGCTATGTGGCACATTCCATTCTCTTTGCATGTTCAGGGCATAAAAAATGAATAACGAATTTGAGAAAAAGTATAAGTATTGGAAAATTTAATGGAATAACAAGCAATATCTCGAAAACGGTTCACTCAACAAAAAAAAACTGTATATGACATAAATTATGTATTTTAACGCGATCTACATTTTTTGTGCAGTAAAATTTTGTCTATCTCTTATGGTTTAACAGTTAAGTAAAAGTCGTTCAGAATGAAGAACACTTTTGGAGACATTCCCAGAAAATTAGAGATATACATTTCATTTGTCATAAAAATACCTTAAACATATGATATTTTAATCCAAATCGTTAGAGAAATTTTTGAGAAAATTAAAATTTTCGAAAAATGTTCCATGTAAAGGGTACTCTGGGGTGGGGGGATTTTCTTGAAAACCTTCGTGTCGCATCTCTGGAGGATGCTGAACCTAAATACCAAGTTTGGTGTTTATCTGACCGTTCGATTCTGAGTTATGCTGTTCACAGACACACACACACACACACACACACACACACACACACAGACACACACACACACACACACACACGGACATGTTTCCAAAAATGCTTTTTGGATTCAGGGAGTCTCAAAACATGTATTTCCGGTGAAATCTCGGTATCGAATTTTTGGGTGGAATACAATACTTGCCCTACTTACTATACGTAGTAGAGAAAGCAAAAAACAAATCATTTTTGGAAACATGCCCGTGTGAACAGCATAACTCAGAAACGAACAGTCGGATAAACACCAAACTTGGTATTTAGGTTCAGTATCTTCCAGAGATGCGACACGTAGGCTTTCGCGAAAATCCCCTCACCCCAGATTACCCTTTACATGGAACAGTTTTCGAGAATTTTAATTTTCTCAAAAATGGCTCAATTTCTCCTACACACAGATTGTATGAAAGAACAATTAATTACCAATACTTCCTATAATTTGTCTGCCGATGTACGAGGGCTGATCAATAAAGACTGAGACTGATTTTTACTTTCTCTACTACGTACAGTAAGTAGGGGAAGTATTGCATTCCACCCAAAAATTCGATACCGAGATTTCACCGGAAATAAATGTTTTGAGACCTCCTGAATCCAAAAAAAGCATTTTTGGAAACATGTCCGTGTGTGTGTGTGTGTGTGTGTGTGTCTGTGTGTGTGTGAACAGCATAACTCAAACGAACGGTCAGATAAACACCAAACTTGGTATTTAGGTTCAGCATCTTCCAGAGATGCGACACGAAGGTTTTCAAGAAAATCCCCCCACCCCAGAGTACCCTTTACATGGAACATTTTTCGAAAATTTTAATTTTCTCAAAAATGGCTCTAACGATTTTGATGAAAATATCATATGTTTAAGATATTTTTATGGCAAATAAAATGTATATCTTGAATTTTCTGGGAATGTCTCCAAAAGTATTCTTCATTGTGAACGACTTTTGCATAACTGGTAAACCATAAGAGATAGACAAAATTTTAGTACACACAACATGTAGATCGCGTTAAAATACACAATTTATGTCATATACATTTTTTTGTTGAGGAACCATTTTCGACATATTGTTTGTTATTCCCTTAAATTTCCGAATACTTATACTTTTTCTCAAATTCGTTGTTGTTGTTTTTTTTTTGTCCTGGATATGCAAAGAGAATGGAATACTCCACATAGCAACCAGCTCTTAAAATATTTGTACAGGAGTAGAGAAAGTCATGTGAGTGTAACACATCAGATATTTTTTTTGTATGACTCCTCCTTAATAAAATCGAAACAGGACATTGCATTGTTTATGCATTGATGGCTCCACTTGCACAGCTGAGAATATTTGGCATTTATACTCGCTGCTCTTTTGATGGTATTCCTCGTTGAAAGCTCCTTACTTATGTATGCACTTGTTTGGAATAGGAAAAGTGCACCCAAGTAAGGGAAAACGTTGGAAGAAGCATGGTAAAACATGGAGTTATATTTTGCATGAAATGACTCTACTGCATTAGTCCTTGCTTTGCATTCAGTGGAATGTTCATTCGCCCATAGTGAGGTTGGAAACGGGGCGCCTGCAGAGGTATAGTTGTCAAATACAATGTCACAGAATGATTTCCAGCTTTTTCAGCCATGTTTTCATAAAGTGCACGAATAGCTGGCAAAATGTGTGTGTGTTTATCACTCCAAGATGCCTAAAGACAGTAACTGTGCCCACCAGGAGGAGGGGTTCTAATAAATCCCTAGATGACAGTACATCTCCCTCCCCACCGGTAGAGTGGCTACCTTGTCGACATGAACGTATGAATTTTCTAGTGCCCAGTAAACACAGTTATGACGATTCACTGCTCGTCAGAACATACAATCTTTGTCACAAACTCTTTATTTTCGTTTACCATATGCTGAAACCATTCACAAAACTTCATTCGAAGATCACAGCGTTCCTATTTAATGTGTGCAATAATCCTGATGCGTACATTATCCACTTAGCGGCTTTCAGAAAGCGTCGTACTCTCGCACTGGTAACCCCTGTCATATTTTCGAAGCGACGTTGGAAACTTTATAGTTGAAGAAACAGGACTGTACTAGATGTTCCGGATCTTCAATTGTGCACATTATAAATGGTATCATGGCTCTCATATAGGAAAGCCGTGTAATTGTCAAGCATAACCGAGATTTCACCAGAAATAGGTACACGTTTTGAGGCACCTGAATAAAACAATTTTAGAAAAATGCCTATGTGTGTGTGAACAGATAACTCAAAAATCGGGTAAATACCAAACTTAGTATTTAGGTTCAGTACCTTCCAGAGATGCGATATGAAGATTTTCAAGATAATCCCTCCATCCAATACCATCCTTTACATGGAACATTTTTCGAAATATTTTATTTTCTAAAACTGGCTATAACGATTTTAATTAAAACGTCATGTATTAAGTATATTTACATGACATATAAAATGTATATCTTGAATTTTCTGAGAGCCTGTTAAAGTTCTCTTCATTCGGAAGGAATTTTGTATAATCTTGTTTAACTGGTAAGCGTTAAGCGAAAGACGAAAACGTATACACAAAAAAATGCAGATCTGTTTAAAACCATAATTTATTTTAAATAAGTCTGTTTGTGGCATCAACTATTTCCGAGATATACGTTATTACTGGTTCGAGTTATGTAATACTTATGTATTTCTTTTCAAGTCATGTCGATTTTCAACTGTTTCTTGATGTCATGAAATAGTATGGAATTTTAAGGCCAGCGTATAGCCAGTTTTCTAAAACAGTTGACTATCACTATTCCCTTTGTATCTCTAAGAAATGTGTAGTTCAGGTATTTCGGGAAAGGTTTATCGCGATTAAAATGAAGTAGACAGGAAAATGAACTTTAATGAGAAAAAATTGTATACACACTAATAAGCAATAGAGGGTAGAGAGAGTCATGTAAATGTAACACATTTCCCTAGTATGTTCTTAATCGATCTTTCATGGCTCTCCCGTTCCATAAAATCCACTGGAATGAAACGCATTTAATCAGAATTTTTTACAAATAAATGAACACTTTCTTATCGATTAGTTATGAATTACAAACGGAAATATACACGTATATTTACAGCAATATTTGACGTAAACATCAATAATTAAATACGCCCTTTTCTGCTTTATAATAGGATTAGATGGAACCATCGCAGCATCTATGCTAGTAGCATTGCTTAGGTATTAAGCACTTTTATTGCAACATTAACTTGGCTATTGTTTAAACGAAAATTATGAATACACCATAAGAAAGGAAAACTGAAGAGCACTTCATGTCTTGCCATGTTTGTCTAGTAAGTTGCAAAGACTGAAGTAACTTTTGAAACACTGCGTATTTCCGGCGATTATTTTCTGGTTTCCGGCAAAAATAATACTGTGTAAACAGCAATTTCTATAGATGTAGTAGAGGATGGATGGATAATTTTATCTTGTAGGGCTTGTAAGCCATAAGATAAGTCATAAAATTACAACTTAAGATTAAATTCATGCAGATTATATGGGCACATTTTAATTAAAATTCTCTTAAGATTACTTTTAAAACACTTAAAATTAGTTGCAGATTCAACATCAACAGGCAAGGAATTAAGCAATTTCAAAGCATAGACCATAGGAGTTCTATTAAATTTCGTCGAGTGATGCAAAGGAATGTTAAAATTGTGTCTTATAAGGGTATCATGCGTATGAAAATAAGCATTTCATTCATTCATTCATTCATTGTTTAACCTCATCTTATGTAGGACTTACACCCCACAGGACTTACAGGCGGGTGCCTGGGGTCAGAGGCCCTTCGAGGAGCAGACATTCATGGAGCAGACGTAATGTCCAGGATGGGTGATCAGCCCGATGCCCGGAATGGGATGAAGGAAGTAGTTGATAAGGAAATGATGGCGGAATGGATGATGGGAAAGGTGATGATGGAGCAGTCGGTGGAATGAATGGCGGGGGAAACCGGAGAACCCGGAGAAAACCCGCCCAAACGTCGCTTCGTCCACCACAAATCCCACATGCGGGTCCCTGGGATTGAACGCGGGCCGCCTCGGTGAGAGGCGAGCGGTCTAACCACTCGGCCACGGCGCCACCAAATAAGCATTTCTAAGAAACCAATCTCCCTTAATAAATACCAGCTCCATTGATTTAAAAATATATAACTCGTAGATAGTCAATATATTAAAACTAATAAAATAACCCTTATAGGACACCCTAATATCGATGCCTGCAATTCATCGTATTATGCGTTTTTGTGCAATAAATACCTGCTGCATCAGGGATCCTGACCCCCAAAAACAAACACCATATGCCAACCGAGATTCAACATGTACAAAATAAAACAAGAGTACAGTGTTAACATTAAGCCAGGATCTCTAAACCTGTAATTGGTAGCAACAAACACTTAATTTTTTCATTAATTCAATATAATGGGGTTGCCAAGATAGATGTTTATCAAAAATAATTTCTAAGAATTTAGTAAGCCGAGTTTGTGCCACTCTTCTGAGGCGATGCGACGTCCCTACTCCCTCTTCTTTCCTACGTTATACTCTTGTTTTCCTGCTGAACATTCCATTAAATTATTAAGCAAGGCATTTCTCCTCAGGCACTGCCCAAAATTAATAACCATGAACATTGAAGACAGTAGAGAAGACCTCATTAACTCCCCTACTGATGAACATAAACGCTGGAGCTATGCTGCATAAAAATGTACCAAAATCTGATGATGTACAGACCTCGGCCAACCCACAAAGTCTGGTCTGTAGGTGAGATCACAAAGGAATTTCCTTCCAGATGCCCATTAACTGAACACATTCCTAGTCGATACGCCTCTAGAAAATGTGGGATACACCTTAAGTTTTCTTTCCGAGCTCTGTGGTGGTGGCAAGCGTGGTTAAACCTTTACTCTGCCACATACATCGCGTACCTAACCAGCGACCTCGAGGTGCGTGACAACACGGCGATCTGGTTTTCGCTTTGCTAAATGCTTTCCGCACGTTTATATTTTGACACATTCGGCAATACGTCTGTTAGTTCTGCTGTTTTATGACATTACTATTACTGGCTTTCTGCGATTGCAGGCTGGGACAAGCAGGAGACATTAGTATTCAACAGAGATAGCAGGCTTATCCGTAAATTTACACAATAAAAGGAAGATGCGTAAAAACTGCATTGTATAAACGCGAGCATTTTGTTCTGTAAATATGGAAATTCATAATATATAGGTATCTAAAACAAAGCCAACAGAAGAACAAAGGAGAACACTCGGAAACGGAAAGTACGTCACAAAGACGTCCGTTAGATATATTAGGAGAGAAACTTATTTAATGATTTATTCTGATTAAGTATATGAAATTTAAGGTAAAAATAGTGCTAAATTAAAGAGTCCAGGCATTCAGCTTCTTTCTGCATAACCTATACACAGCATGGTCAACTTCAATTACATTTAATTACGTAGCACGCTTAGTTTGCTATTTGGGGAGATTCGAGAAGCAACACATGTGAAAACTACGGCTCTAATTTGGTTGATGTTACAATATGAGTAGTAAACAGAAGCCTTAAAAACTTTAGCCTAGTTATGAATGCCTCGAAGAAGATTATTTGGCGTTACGCGAGGGGAAAGAAAATTATGTTTAAAAACTTGACTCCACTGAACGTAATGAACGTAATATACCTTGATGTTTCTGATTATGTATCAAAGCATTGCCAAAACTAATCAGAATTAGAATGAAACAAAATAGAAGTATCTTAACTATATGGCCCAAGCAAAGTTCTTTGGGAACATTCTTTGTCTTCGTCGGCATAGGAACATTATTATATATACCATTGAGGCGCTACTCCATTATCAAGTAACTTCTTTTGCTCCCAAGAACTGCCGGCTCTCGTAGCCGTGGTCGCTGGAGTGTATAGCTTCGGCGCTCCGCCAAGCTGAGGGTAGTGGGTTCGAGTTCCGCCATGGGCATAAGTGTTTGTGTGTGTCTGTGTATTGTGTAATTGCGGTGATAAGCAGTAATGAAAACAGTAAAAACACAGCAGCTATAAACTGGGTAAAACAAGGGAACTTTATTTTAAAAAATGCTTAGCTCACCTCGATGCAGAATGAATGCGTCGAAAAAGACCATGCCCGTTTCTATAACCCAATTGAGCTATTACGAAACTGCCCAAGAAAATAGGCTTGTTATTATTTAAACCAGTCGGCATTTTTAAATGTCACAAAACGCCCGAATTCTATGAGAAGCACGGGGGTCGTTTCTTAAGTAAGGACCGTTTTGTTATAGAACACGAAATATTTTATTTATGAACACAACTTTTATAGGAACTGAAAACAGGAACATGATTTTATTTTTCTACATAACATCATCAATGTCTAAACACTTGCTCAGTCGTGGCACCAGCTTTTGAATACCATCATCACAGACTCTGCAGCCAGCCATCTTGCACACTTTTTTTTTTGTCAGTAGTAAATGCATAAATTACTGACCTTGAAATTTGAGGGAAAGGTTGATGAAGCTCGTCAATAGTGAAGCGCCTGCTTTCACGAATCTTCTCAACATTTTGTGTCCACTCTTCACTGATGTGTAGCCGATCCCCGTCGTAGGTATGTGGTTCTTACCTTGCGTCGTTGTCGTCCTTGCCGCTACTTCGTAGGGTGTCGTCTTCAGGAATCGATTTCACCACTGTCAGCAGGAAGCACGTCATCACGTTTCAGGGTCATCTGTCGGCGAATCGATCTGAAATTCCCTACTGTGATTATGTGTCAGGGTAGGATATGGGAGTGGTGACAGCAGGATATTGTCTTGAAAGAAACACTGTTTTTACTTTTCTCACTCGTCTTTATGCTAGAAATCCTGCAAGATTCACTGGTATTCCCGAACACTGTGATTCGTTTAACACTTGTCTCCCCACTATTGTCTCTTGGTCCACTAAAGTTTGCTCCCGGCCAGATATTTAATATCTGTGCTCTATCACCGCGCTTTAAATTCGTGCGAACTTGAAGTAGTCACTTGACAAACATTAACTCGTTTATGAGCTTGGATATAATTATATTGATGAATACCGTTAACACATTTTATAAATGTTTCACCTATATCACTTTATAATTGCATAATTACGCGGCACTTAACAAATTTCGAAACTTAGCGTCCTTTTCTGACACGGAGTACTACGAAGAATCATGACAGATTGTATGAAATCCACGCCTACGTTTACGTATATCAACTTACTACTAGCCTCCGGATTTGTGTACCTTCAATCATGTTTTCCTCTCTTCTCATTGGTTCTAACAATTATACTGTATCTTTATTGGCACTCCGGTTGAAAATTAGAAGCTTAAACGGTAAGTCTACCGTGTCTACTTTCTGTTAAAACTGGGTTCTTCCCCTCGAAGTACAAAGAAACGTTGCATTTTTATGGCCCCGCGTTCGAAAAATTACAATGAAGATTTTGAAGCGAAACTGCTCTGTGTCGCCTAAATCTTCCAGATTTTCTTACGCAATTGCGCCTTTGCTTATTTGACAATATTAATGAAACTTAAAACATATACATACTTTATGACGGGCTCTTGATTGATGTACTGTTTAATCCAATTACTTTAAAATTGTAGAAAATTATCAAATCGCTTGGTAATTAATTATTAATAATTCATAAACTATAATTATTTAAGAACTCCTTTTGGTGTAGGGGTAATGAGGCAGAAAATCGCTACAGATGACAGATCGATTCTCATCATGTACGTTCGTCCTTCCTTCATCGAAAGTCTGCATCGCTTACCCACATTTCCATCGTTCATCACACACCTTCCCCAAACACTGCAATTATTGCTGACAAAATTCAATGCAAAAAAAAAATGTGTGCAAGATGACTGGCAGCAGAGTTCTTCATTACGGTATCCAATAGCTGGTGCCACGACTGAACAGGTATTTAGACATTAATAGTGACTATTAATAATGTTTACATTTTCATTTCCTACAAAATTTATGCTCATAGATAACGTATTTCGTCTGCTATAACAAAACAGTTCTGACTTAAAAAATCTGATGTGTTACACTCACATGACTTTCTCTACTCTTGTACAAACTATTTTTACAAACGCTTATTCTCCATCTACTTCATCATAAACATTTGCAGACTCTATCTTATTGCTAATTTTCTTGTAGATGTAAGGGGAATATATATTTACAAGGGCAATATAGAAATACAGTAGCCTTTAAGCATATACATATCTCTTAATAGCTGGTTGCTAGGTGCAGCACCATTCCCTTTGCCACAGATTAATACTCTTTGCATATCCAAGACAAAAAAATGAATAACGAATTTCCATTTTAGAAAATAAGTATTGAAAAATTTAAGGGAATAACAAGCAATATCTCGAAAATGGTTCACTCAACAAAAATAATGTATATGGCATAAAATGTGTATTTTAACGCGATCTACATTTTTTGTGTAGTAAAATTTTGTCTATCTCTTATGGTTTACGAATTATGCAAACGTCGTTCACAATGAAGAATACTTTTGGAGACATTCCCAGAAAATTATTTGTCATGAAAATATCTTAAACCTATGATATTTTAATCAAAATCGTTAGAGCCATTTTTGAGAAAATTAAACTTTTCGAAAAATGTTCCATGTGAAGGGTAATCTGGGGTGGGGGGATTTTCTTGATAACCTTCGTGTCGCATCTCTGGAAGATACTGAACCTAACATTGGTGTCCGACTGTTCGTTTCTGAGTTATGCTGTTCACAGACAGACACACACAAGGACATGTTTCCAAAAATGCTTTTTTTTGGATTCAAGGGGTCTCATAACATGTATTTCCGGTGAAATCTCGGTATCGAATTTTTGGGTGGAATACAATACTTTCCCTACTTACTGTACGTAGTAGAGAAAGTAAAAACGACCCTTCGTCTTGGCGGAAGAATACCGCCCATGCAGGCGGTTGCTTCTGAACAATATGTGAAGATCTCAACATCGTGCGTGAACAGAAAGTTTTGAACCATACATTTAAACCATTTAAATGTCCATACTTACAGAGGTAGGCCTTTATAAACAGTCGTCAATTTTTCTAGATTTAAAATCTTGCCTCTTAATGCCCTATGACTATCAATTACCAATTATTCAAAAATGTTCTTATTTGTGTTGACAATCCTATGATGTTAAAACCCTTACATTTACTTTTCTTGGCGATCATAATCAATACTTCCTATACCATAGCCGGGATTTAAACTTCGGTCCTTCCGGTTTCCGCAAGGTTGCCAACTGAACTATTATGGCATTACATTAAATTTCCCAAACCACAAGGTTGCCATGGTATCTCAGTTGGTTAGAGCAACCTAACGGAAACCGGAAAACCCATGGTTCAAATCCGGCTGTGCATTGAATTTTTCAGTCTGATTCAACCTTTCCAATTTCTCCTACACACAGATTGTATGAAAGAACAATTAATTACCAATACTTCCTATAATTTGTCTGCCGATGTATATTTTTTTTACTTATTTTTACAAAAGTAAAAACGCAACAATAGCAGCGCAAAACTTGAACACTCGAAACGAATTGCATTATCTTGAAACTTTAAGGGAGTTGTTATTATAGGTATAAACCGAATATAACAAAGTTTCAGATTCTAAAAGCAGGTATTTCAAACATCGCATGTGCACAAAGTAAAATAAAGGTTTATAAAATGCGTAGAAAACTACTGATTATTTGCATCTCCAAAAGCAGAGATCGACAGCCACCTGCCAAATGGGCAGTAGATTCGTCGTTAAAATCGATTTCTCTCAAGGGTTGAAATTGGGTAAAAACAAGAAGAAATAGTTCTTAATACCTTTTATTCTTCATACATTTAACTTTTATAACTCACTCAGTCTCGTACATTCGGTGATTTAACTACTGCAATGTAAAATTTAAATATCTTTTAACATCTTCAAAGGATTTTAAATGCTTTTTTTTTTTTAATATTTCCAGTAGTTTTGTTATGTAAAATGCTCCAACATGAGAATCTCTATTTTATTTTACTGGGTCTTTACGAAATATTTTCAAAATGCTGGTTAAAAATTTAATGCATTTCGATTCTTTATAACATGCATAGTTTATATACTTTTATTTTTTAAATTCTCTATAACCACTTTATTCCAAAATAGTTTATACATCAAGAAAATGATAACCTTTTAAAAACGGATTATCTAAGTCATATGGACTATTTTGTAAACAAACAGTTTCTGCTTAGGGAGAAAAAATTTCAGGAATTTTATATTTTAAAATTTTACATGCACGGAGTCCTTTTTACTTTCTCTACCATGTGCATAGTAGGAGAGAAGATACTGCATTGCAGCCAAAAATTCAATATCGAGATTTCAACGGAAATGCATGTTTTTAGGTCCCTTAATAAAAAAGAGGCATTTTTAGATAAAGATGAACAGCATGACCCAAAAGCGAAAAGTCGGATAAATACGAAACTTGGCATTTAGCTTTAGTACCTTCTAAAAAACCGAAACGAAGATTTTCAAGAAAATTCTCTGACCCCATGCTATCCTTTACATGACGATTTTTCGAAATTTTATTTTCTAAAAAATGGCTAACGATTTCGATTAAATACCAATTATTAATGAAATTTACATGACAAATAAAATGCATATCTTGAATTTTCTGGGAATAGCCTTTGAAGTCATCTTCATGCGGAAGGAATTTTGTACAATCTTGTTTGACTAGTAAAAGTTAAGCGAGCGACGAATAAATAACCTTTTTGTGGCACACGCCATTTCTGAGATATCCGTTACTAACGGTTCCAACTGTTCATTACTTGGTCATTCTTTGAAGTCCTTTAAAGTTGTTTCTCGCGATTGCATGGAAACAGTATGGAATTTTAAGGCAGCGTATAGCGTTCAGTTCTTTAAAATGAAGTAGACAGAATAATAAGCTTTAGTAAGAATATACTAATAAGCGACTGGGAGTAGAGAATGTCATATGAATGTAACATCAGAGTTTTTGATTTAAAATAACTATTTGAGACCACTCGGTATATTGGCCTCATATAGTAGATTTTTATAATTCCACCCGTGTCTGTCAAGAACCAGGAAAGCTTCCTTTAATGAAAACAGGTTTTACGGGCTGATTTTGCCCATTTGTAGGTGATAAATGCGCAAATCGTCGAGGTTTACTTCCTGAGACTATAAATTTTCTCTTTACTTTCTAATTTCACTTTGTGAAAATCTGTCCCCATGAGGTATTAATACGTGAAAACGCTGCTGGGCATCGTTTATTTATCACGATTCATTTTCTTTTGGCGTCTTAGCGCACAATTGCTAATCCTATAAAGGAGAGCGTGTTTCCATGAAACAGGAATTAGCCATACGGAGCACAATAACGTGCAATGTAATTCATTACTTTCAAGGATGTAATGAGCTAAAACAAGTCTCTTTGATATTGAGGACAGTTGTATGAACTAATTTGGTAATTTTATTGTTTCACAAAGCCAACAGTTTTGATGTCATTTCATGTCAGCGACTATTTATATCAGCAGCGTTACAGTTGGCTTGCAGTGTTGACATGGTAAAGCCTTTGGCCTGTTGAATCGCTAACATTATATATTTACATTAAACTTATGCGATATGCCTACAAACAGGGCTAATATTTAAAACGTATTTTGTATAACAGAACGCTTAATTAGTTTAGAGCTCGCAATTTGGCATTTGTGTTGCTTTGTTAAGGCGAATTAAGCTGTCTGCTAGCACGGAACGAAAAGTGTGAGCAGGTGAGATGAAACCAACCTCGATTTTTTTTCAAGTTATTATCGTACTAATTATCCTAAAAGGTAAGCAGTACACAGGATGGACCATTTGAGTTGAAACGGTACAATATCTCCAAAACTAAGTGTTGTAGAAGCAAATGTCTTGAATAAAAGTTGCTAGATATTACGGGGGAAAGTAAATGTCACGTATAACAGCACAAAAACTGAAGTAGAGCAATAAATAAAATGTTTACTCCTTTGTCAGCTTAAAATAGTAGAACTAGCTACCACTTTTTACTTTCTCTACTACGTACACTAAGTAGGGGAAGTATTGTATTCCACCCAAAAATTCGATACCGAGATTTCACCGGAAATATATGTTTTGAGACCCCCTGAATCCAAAAAAAGGATTTTTGGAAACATGTCCATGTGTGTGTCTATGAACAGCATAACTCCGAAACGAACAGTCAGATAAACACCAAACTTGGTATTTAGGTTCAGTATCTTCCATAGATGCGACACGAAGGTTTTCAAGAAAATCCCCCACCCCAGACTGCCCTTTACATGGAACATTTTTCCAAAATTTTAATTTTCTCAAAAATGGCTCTAACGATTTTGATTAAAATATCATATGTTTAAGATATTTTCATGACAAATAAAATGTATATCTTGAATTTTCTGGGAATGTCTCCAAAAGTGTTCTTCATTGTGAACGACTTTTGCATAACTGGTAAACCATAAGAGATAGACAAAATTTTACTACACAAAAAATGTAGATCGCGTTAAAATACACAATTTATGTCATGTACATTTCTTTTGTTGAGTGAACCGTGTTCGAGATATTGCTTGTTATTCCCTTAAATTTTCTAATACTTATACTTTTTCTCATATTCGTTATTCATTTTTTTTATGTCCTGGACATTCAAAGAGAATGAAATGCGCCACATAGCAACCAGCGTTAAAATATTTGACTATCGCTTAAAACCTACCATATTCCCCCTGCATCTACAAGAAAATTAGCAATAAGATTGACATCTCGATTAACATGAAGCATATGGAGAATAAGCGTTTGTAAAAATAGTTTTACAAGAGTAGAGAAAGTCATGTGAGTGTAACGCATCAGATTTTTGTCCTGGTAATGCAAAGAGAATGGAATGCGCCACATAGCAACCAGCTCTTAAAATATTTGACTATCGCTTAAAGCCTAGCAATTCCCCTTGCATCTACAAGAAAATTACCAATAAGATTAACATCTCCATATCTCGATTAACATGAAGCATATGGAGAATAAGCGCTTGTAAAAATAGTTTGTACAAGAGCAGAGAAAGTCATGTGAGTGTATCACATCAGATTTTTGAATATCTGTTGGATTATTGAAATACTGCTTTCTTTTCATATTTTATTCAATAAAAATTCGTAAATTTTCTACATTTAAAGGGTTTTTATCGAAACAGGTAAAATTACAGATAAAATAGTACACTAAAGGTTACCCTTATTAACTAAACGTCCCTGAACTTGCACAATGCAGAAGATACTTTTAAACATACGGTAAGCTTTTATGGATTTGGAACCAATTAATTCCCTCCCCCTTTAAACTAATAGTGGGCGTACGCCTTTATGCGTAGATGCGTTAAATGTTTAATCGAGTCTTACTCTGTCGTCCTGGTTCGAATACAAATGGGTTAAAGCCCTGAAGAAGACGTGAAATGTCAGTGTTGAATGCATATCTCACCAAGAATTTGTTTTTTTACTTTCTCTACTACGTATAGTAAGTAGGGGAAGTATTGCATTCCACCCAAAAATTCGATATCGAGATTTCACCGGAAATACATGTTTTGAGACCTCCTGAATCCAAAAAAAGCATTTTTGGAAACATGTCCGTGTGTGTGTCTGTGTGTGTGTGTGTGTGTGTGTGTGTGTCTGTGAACAGCATAACTCAAAAACGAACAGTTAGATAAACACCAAACTTGGTATTTAGGTTCAGTATCTTCCAGAGATGTGACACGAAGGTTTTCAAGAAAATCCCCCACGCCAGACTACCCTTTACATGGAACATTTTTCGAAAATTTTAATTTTCTCAAAAACGGCTATAACGATTTTGATGAAAATATCATATATTTAAGATAATGTCATGACAAATGAAATGTATATCTCGAATTTTCTGGGAATGTCTCCAAAAGTATTCTTCACTGTGAACGACTTTTGCATAACTGGTAAACCAGAAGAGATAGACAAAATTTTACTACACAAAAAATGTAGATCGCGTTAAAATACACAACTTATGTCATATACATTTCTTTTGTTGAGTGAACCGTTTTCGAGATATTGCTTGTTATATCCTTAAATTTTCGAATACTTATACTTTTTCTCAAATTCGTTATTCATTTTTTTTATGTCCTGGACATGCAAAGAGAATGGAATGCGCCACATAGCAACCAGCGTTAAAATATTTGACTATCGCTTAAAAGCTACCATATTCCCCTTGCATCTACAAGAAAATTACCAATAAGATTGACATCTCGATATCTCGATTAACATGAAGCATATGGAGAATAGGCGTTTGTAAAAATAGATTGTACAAGAGTAGAGAAAGTCATGTGAGTGTAACACATCAGATTTTTTTATGTCCTGGACATGCAAAGAGAATGGAATGCGCCACATAGCAACCAGCGTTAAAATATTTGACTATCGCTTAAAAGCTACCATATTCCCCTTGCATCTACAAGAAAATTACCAATAAGATTGACATCTCGATATCTCGATTAACATGAAGCATATGGAGAATAGGCGTTTGTAAAAATAGATTGTACAAGAGTAGAGAAAGTCATGTGAGTGTAACACATCAGATTTTTTATGTCCTGGACATGCAAAGAGAATGGAATGCGCCACATAGCAACCAGCGTTAAAATATTTGACTATCGCTTAAAAGCTACCATATTCCCCTTGCATCTACAAGAAAATTACCAATAAGATTGACATCTCGATATCTCGATTAACATGAAGCATATGGAGAATAGGCGTTTGTAAAAATAGATTGTACAAGAGTAGAGAAAGTCATGTGAGTAACACATCAGATTTTTATATCACCCTTCTGACGTCCGAAACATTTATCCGGGACGAGAGAGAAATGTTTCATGTTGTGGTAGTCAGATTCTTTCGAAAGAATATTCGATGCCTTCATCAAAACTTCCGAACATATATTGAGAATGAAAGGGCTGGCTATACAGCACTTTAGAGCTGCTGAAAAGTTGCGAGAGTGTGGTAAATGAAAGGTCGCTAAAATGTGAAGAAGTTATAATTTAAGATTGTTATAGTGCAGATATTAAAACATCTGGCATCTTATATTGCATACTGAATTAATCTCATAACTCTATTGTCTTATTAACTGCTCACCCACTCAAAGCAAGCTGTCTGTATCCTTGCCTTTAAGATGGAGCGGAGTTTAGTATCTACCCTTTTCTCTTCTCTTCACTACAGTCAGGGAGACAATTCTGTGTCCAATTTTCAAGTATGTTACAACTGTTTCACTAGAGGTGATTCCCAATGAGTTTCAAACCGGTATTAGTGCTGCTAAGGTGGAAAAAAAATGTATATATCATAATTCATTGAAAGTAATCTCAATTGCATTCCGACGATCAGCACTTGCAACATCGCACTGCTTTCAAATAAATCTTTCTCTGTCTCATGAGGGCCGACCAATGTAGCGGGAGAACTTCAAGGGAAGTGCAGAGTTGGCGACTGGCTGTTTCATGTGTGATTTCCGCTATAAGGCAGTATATACACCTTCAGGTTAGAAGTTAATACGTTTTTTACATTTTCTTTCTCTATTTCTCTTCTTGAGTTTTACAATTAACAGACGCCTCCTCAACAAAACGGAAAAGTACTTAAACTCGTAATTATTAATTATTAAACAATGTTAGATATACAGTATAAAAAGATTGCAACATTATTCCAAAAATAACTTTTCTTATCAATTACTTTTATTGTAAAGACAACATAATTATGACTATTGAACTTCGGTAAATGCCAAGTTTGATATTTATCCAACATTTTATTTTAGATGTATGCTGTTCACACACACGCGGACCTTCTAAAATGCCTTTTTTGAGCACAGGGTGCCTCAAAACGTGTAATTCCGGAGAAATCACAACATCGAAATTTTGAGTGGAATACAATACTCTTACGTATTATAGGTAGGTACTGAGTGGGATGGGTTAGGCGGCAACGGAAGGTTTCGGGTTCGATTTCCGGTGACCGCCCAATCTAACCCATGGGTTTTTTCGGATCGTTAGGTGATGTTGAAGTGGTTTCTTTCAGCCTCCAAATTTTCTGACCTTCCATTTCGTTCCATTCATCACTTTATTCATCGTTCATCCCGTTGGTCTCTTTCAGGGTTGCAAGTGTCGGCGATGGTGTTTCGGTGCCGCGTGGCAGAGGAAAAGGATGCTCTCTATGAACTACCTCCGTCCAGGGGCTTTCGGCCGGCTGCCGGAATATCCAAACCCCCTTTGTGTGGGGCGGGGTCCCCGTCTGCTGTCCGCCTGCCGGGGTTCTACTTCTGGAAACTTAGAGACCCTATCGATGCTGTACCGTCGCTCCTGGATCCGGCCGCCCAGTGTCTCCTCTCGCCTCATCCTTCCTCCCAGGGACGGCCCCCTCGTGGGGTGTAAGTACGATAGCCACTCTGGATCGGTGCAGAGTCCCTTCGATTAAGGAAGATAAGATTATCGTAACAATATAATAAACATATTCAGTATTGCGCATATATTGATAAAATATACCAATTAAAACGGATTTTTTTAAATGTATTGTTTGACAACTTACACCATCCTCACCATAAAAAATAATTATTACCTTACAGGGACAGGGTACTAATTTATTGACTTTGCAAGCAGTAACAGCAACAACTGTGTCTTGATTTCGCAACGCAAATGACTAGAGGTGGAAAGTTTTATTTCTGTAGTAGGCGAGATCCTGCAGATCCTCATAACCTTTCAATGAAGGCTAGAGGTTTAATTTTCGTACTTTCAGAACTGCTATGCAGTGGAGTGTTAAGGTATGAATATGCAAATAGTGATCGCCATTTATATGCCGTCATCAGTTCCTTGAGCTGGCTTTCATTCCAACAGATGACCATTTACATTACATTCCGAGCTTTGTCTTCAGTGAACTAAGATAAAAGGCTAGAATTATATTCACAACAGAAGGCTGAATTATGCTAACAACAGCTGTAGCCCAACAAGAGCAGACATGCAACAGGGTAGCGTTTTCAGCTACTAATGCCAGGGAAAAAGTAATCACGGGCAATTTAAGCCCCAGCATGATTACTGCCCTAATCTACCGAGAACCTGCAGCGCACTAAATGGTGAATCTCTCCCAATTTACGTCCCTTTTCTATTTTGTCAAGCTATAAAATGAATGAAGGTGCAACCTAGTGAGGCAGATATAACTGAAGAACAATGGCAGCTGCTTGTTCCAACTAAAGGGTAATATTATCCCTAACAATGCTTGTAATAAAAATGAGAAACTTACCAGTCGTTATTTGTAATATACTACTGGATTTTATGACTCGGAAGCTTACCTGCAAAGAGAAAAAGTAGCATATTAGCTTGCTACCAAAAAATATACACTCGTGTTTAACCAAGATGAATCAGTATAGAAAATACTCTATTCTAAAGTTATGCAACGTTAATTTTATATCCATATTAATAAAGTGAATTTAAAAGCATGAAATTTCTTATTTAAAAAATTTAGCGGGAAAAGACAATTAAATAGAAAATTATATGCATGCTAAGGGGAAATTTTGTAATTATTGAAACTACTACCAGTTTACGAATCTGTAAAGCTACACATTAATTCTGACATAACATTTTAAACGAGAGCCAAAAAAATCATGTTTATATTTCAGAGTAAAATCTTTAAGGTGTAACAGTCACAGCATTATCACAACTATTCACTTAGATTTGATCTTGACTAATACCTGGTCTAGAAATTGTTTCCGATTAAGCAATACGACTTTGTTATATAAGATATGCAGAGACAAACCTCACATGATCATACTACAGCATGAAGTCACGCAAAGAGCATGTAGTGCATATTCAAATGGTTCATACAGATAGCCAAAGTAGACTCCAACCTCCAAGCATTTATTTGGAAACGGTTAATGCCACGAAGAAAATAACTTGACAATCACATCTAAGTTTCTTACATTTAAATTTTTGCCTACATTTTATGGTTTCCTACAGAGAGAATGAACGTGGTTTCACCTGGCAGTTAAAGAAACACTGAGACTAAATTTTATTCCTCAGCCCAAGATCTCAAATACAATATTTAAACCAAAAACACTACAGCAATTTGGCGGGGGGATGACGGAAATAGTCTTCGCCTTATGTACTAACAAGTTGTACGATTTAAGTACGACATTTGGTAAGTATTCTGTTTTCTATATAAATTACGTTGATCTCTCTCTCTCTCTCTCTCTCTCTCTCTCTCTCTCTCTTTGTCTCGCACACCACCTTTTCTAACTTTATTACTTTCTCTACTACGTATAGTAAGTAGGGGAAGTATTGTATTCCAGCCAAAAATTCGATACCGAGATTTCACCGGAAATACATGTTTTGAGATCCCCTGAATCCAAAAAAAGCATCTTTGGAAACATGTCCGTGTATGTGTCTGTCTGTGAACAGCATAACTCAGAAACGAACAGTCGGATAAACACCAACCTTGGTATTTAGGTTCAGTATCTTCTAGAAATGCGACACGAAGGTTTACAAGAAAATCCCCCTACCCCAGAGTACCCTTTACATGGAAGATTTTTCGAAAATTTTAATTTTGTCAAAAATGGCTAACGATTTTGATTAAAATATCATATGTTTAAGATATTTTCATGACAAATAAAATGTATATCTTGAATTTTCTGGGAATGTCTCCAAAAGTATTCTTCATTGTGAACGACTTTTGCATAACTGGTAAACCATAAGAGATAGACAAAATTTTACTAAACAAAAAATGTAGATCGCGTTAAAATACACAATTTATGTCGTATACATTTTTTTGTTGAGTGAACCATTTTCGAGATATTGCTTGTTATTCCCTTAAATTTTCCAATACTTATACTTTTTCTCAAATTCGTTATTCATTTTTTTTGTCCTGGTAATGCAAAGAGAATGGAATACTCCACATAGCAACCTGCTCTTAAAATATTTGACTATCGCTTAAAGCCTACCAATTCCCCTTGAGTCTACAAGAAAATTAGCAATAAGATTAACATGATGCATATGTTGCAGATTTTTTATTTAAATTGCGTTGATCTTCTCTCTCTCTCTCTCTCTCTCTCTCTCTCTGTCTGTCTGTCTGTCTCGCACACATCCTTTTCTAGCTTTATATTTTTATTTACGTGCTCCAACACATGTGTTTAGTTGTGATAATTCGATAATGAGTTTCTGACCTTGGATAAACGACAGAGATAATAAAATTTGGCAAAGCTAGCCAGTATAATTATTGCTCTTATTTTCGATCTCTGCAGGTAAGTAATACAACGATAGACTTTGATATTACTGGTTATATTTTAAACCTCAACACCATCAGTACGTGTATTAAATATTTCAGGAATAAAGTATACATATAATAACACCGCAAACGTAATTTTTCTCATAATTTTCGATTTTAAATACTGACATGTACACTTGAGTTAACCCGAAGCCAGAAATAGCATTTTTAAAACGTAGCATTGCCTCCTCACGCAAATATGGCCAAACCATTTTATGCAACTTGGAATACAACATCTTAGGTCCTGCTTGGAAAAGGCTTTATGGTATCTTAATTAATTTGCTCAAGGAGGGCGGATCATATGCGGCGCCAAACAAACAAACAAACAAACAAAAATCCTACTTATTATTAAGCTTTTTGAAGAATTTTAAACAACCAACGTTTATAAGCATAATTTTTCGGAAAAGTTGCGTTATTTACCGTATCTCGACAGGATGGATATTTAAGAAGTTACACGAAACTTCCGTCAATATTGTTCCCTAACATAGTTTGGCTACCGCGAGAAACAGCATAGTTACGACGGATTCCAAGTATAAGAAAAATGTACACATTGCCAAACCCATTATTTACATTCTAGTTTAAACAAACACTACGTAAAAAGCAATTTTGTTAACAGTTCTCAAAACGTTACATGGCTATGTTTGCAATAGAGGGGGAGGGAAGAGAGTGTGATAATCATCATGTGGAAAGGTAGTGAGAAGAGAGAAGGAGTGAAATAGGGAAAGACGGAGATGGAAGAGAGTGAGAGAAGAGGAAGTGACAGCAAGAGAGAGGCGGATACAGTAGAGAAAAAGAGAAGAATTTTCGCATTTAATGCAGTAAATTATATAAACAGGTGTTATTACCATATATAGCAGTAACAGATACGTTAAAGTAGCAGTTCTGTAGTTTAAAATGTGGTTTTAAAAAAGCCATAAAGAAAACTGTTATAGGGCATAAAGCTTACGAGCAATATAAAGAAATGAGAACATGTTATCTAAACTCAAAAGCTAAAGAAGCTAAACTTTATAATAAAAAAAGAAAATACATTTGACTTGATCACGCCCAGCGACTAACTAAAACTGCAAAAGAAATTCTTCAATATAGAGAACGATCTTTATACTTTCATAAGGCTGTTGCTTCTGAGGAAGCGAGATTAAAAACCAAATTTTCATGAATTCTACCTTTGATTGGTTAATACCAAACACATTCTAAAACGTGATTGGTCCTTATGGTTGACTTAATTATGGTCGTAACTTTCGGATATAAAATGAATAAATATTTTGATCAATAAAATGTTAAGACATTTACAGCTAGGCAACGTTATCCAATCCCATTATAGGCGTATCTATTACAGCGTTACGCCTAATGACGTTATGACCCGGGACCCCTCCTAGTTGCTACTGCCGGCAGGTGCGTGGGATTCATCCGACACCTGTTCCCTATCCTTCCCGGCCCAACAACCTGAACTGCCGGCAGATGGTTGTGCATTTCTTGGCAACGCTGGACACATTTTCCTTTTCCTTCGCTTGCTTCTACGACCGCCCAGCAGCTACCTGCAGATTCCTTCCTACATGTGAAGAACTTGATAACCTAATATATAGTGCTGGTGGTTAGTAAACATAATCTAATTGTTTGCAATATATTGTCACTGACACTAGTATCTTACTTTATTGCGTTTTAAGACTTAGATACCTCAAACCTTATTACTTTCTCTGCTACTTGCCTAAAGAGAGGAAGTATTGCATTTCACCCAAAAATTCAAATCCGAGATTTCACCGGAAATACACGTTTTGAGGCTCCGGGAATAAAACAAAAACCAGTTTTAGAAAAAGTTCCGCGCAAGCACGAGCATAAATGTGAACTCCAAAACGAATAGTCGCTTTAAATGCCAAGTTGATAGTTAAGTTCGACGTCCTAAAAAGACCTGACATGAAGATTTTTAAGAATACTCCTCACCAAAACTAACCTTTACAAGAACAAACCTTGGTTATTTTTTATTTTCTCAGAAATATCTTTAATCAGTTTAATTAAAATACCCTATGTTTAAAATGTCAAATAAAATGCATATCCTGAATTTTCTAAGAGTAGCTTGTGAAGCCTTTTTCATTCTGAATGACTTTTGTATAGGTGGTAAATTGCAAGACGTAAACAAAATCTTACTGCACAAAAAACGTAGATCTCGTTTAAGAACACAATTTATGTTACATGCTTTTTTGTGGCCATTGTAGATATTCTATCCAAAACTTTGAGATCAAAACTTCACGGAAATACATATTTTGAATTCCTCTGAATAAAAAAAGCATGTTTAGAATAAGGCAACTAACCTTTGCATGGAACATGTTTTTTGAACTTTTTTGTATTTTCAAAAATCTTCTTAATGATTTTACTTCAAACAATGTACATTTAAGATATTTACATGACAAATAAAATGTATCAGGGTATAACTGGTCTTTTCAATCGGAAACATTTTGTATACCTAATTTTTTAACGGATAACGCATAAGCGATAGATAAAAAGTAGTGTACAAGAAACGTAGATTCTATAAACTATGCAATTTATTACACATAACTTGTAAGTCGCTGTTTGTTTTTTTTCTCGTGGACATGAAAAGAGCATATAATTCCTAAGCATCACACAGAGATCCGCTTTTCAAAACCTGACTATCGGTTTTATCTACTATATTCTTCTTACACCTAAAGGAAATGTGTTAATGATAGTTTGTCTCGATTAACAAGAGGAAGACAGAAGAAGGAGCTTCTGTTTGCAGAAGAATGAGTAGGCAAATATAAGTGAATGCAATACACCAGAGTTTTTCAGCAATATAATATATATACTATGTCAATGGATAAAAATACTACTAACGTTATAGTTACATGCATCTCGTATACCTATTTGGAGACAGCCAATGAATCACTCTGGTTTGGTTACGGGATTGATGTGACAACTGCATATGTAGGGTTCGAATACTATTTGCATAAGATCCCTGTTAAATTAATATGTATACTAGAAGTGCGCTCCATTTGCCACATGTGCAGTGTTTCGCAGGCTCGGAATCTCGTCTCTAATATGAAATCAATAAAACGTGTTGTTCATCTCATTTTAAGTAATTTAGTCGCTGATTAAACAGGCTGGCTTGCTCGACGTAAAATTCTGTATAAACTGAAACAACATATTTTTAGTTTTTCTAACACGTACATAGTATTGCAGTTTACCCAAAAATTTGATACGGGATTTCACCGAAATACATGTTTTGAGGTCTCCCGAAAGCATTTTTAAAAAAATGTCCATGTGTGTGTGAACAGCATAACTCAAAAACGAAATATCGGATAAATACGAAGCTTGGTATTTAGGTTCAATACCCTCCAAAGATGCAAATTTTTTATTTTCTAAATAATGGCTGTGACAATTTTGATTAAAATGGCACATATTAAACATATTTGGATGACAAATAAAATTTATATCTTGAATTTTCTAGAAATAGCACGAGAAACCCTCTTCATTAGGAAAGAATTTTATATAATCTTATATAACTGTTAAAGGTGAAGCAATAGACGAAAAGTTACTACACAAAAAATGTAATCTCTTTAAAACAAATAATTTATTTCAAATAATCTTTTTTTCTGGCATAAGCCATTTCCGAGATATCCGTTATTAATGGTTCGAATTGTTCATTACTTGGTCATTCTCTTAAAGTCCTTTCAACATTGAGTTGTTTCCCGCGATTGCATGGAAACAGTATGGATTTTGTATACCGCCCAATTCTTAAACATTTGAATACTGCTGTTCCCTTTGTATATATAACGAAATGTGTAATGTAGTTTTTTCTGCAAAAATTTATTTGAATTTAAATGCAATAGATAGAAAATAAGGTTTAGTAAGAATAGATTGTATGCCCAGTTAATAAACGTTAGACGGGAGAGAAAATCATGTAAATGTATCACATCAAATCTTTTTTTTATTACTAGTAGAACCCACAGCACCACTCACGTTATTGCGTTTACTGCGAAGATTCCTCCTCTCCCCCGTTTCTCACACTCTCCTCTCTATTTCCTCTCGCCGTATCTCTCTCCCATTCTCGCTCTCCAACGAATCTACAGATGCGATGTTTTCAGATAAGGTAATACAACTTTTATGCGGTTTTAATGAAAGTTGAACAGAAGTAATAGAATAAAACTAGGTAGAAAAATAAGCTTTTGCAAGAATAGTTCGTAGAAGCTATATAAAAAAAATCTGATGTATTACACTCACATGACTTTGTCTGCCCTTGTACAAACTATTTTTACAAACGTTTATTCTCTATATGTTTCATGTTAATCGAGATATCCAGATGTTACTCTTATTGCTAATTTTCTTGTAGATGCAAGGGGAATTGCTAGGCTTTAAGCGATAGTCAAATATTTTATGAGGTAATTGTTATGTGGCGCATTCCATTCTCTTTGCAGGTCCAGGACATATAAACAATGAATAACGAATTCCCATTTGATAAAAAGTGTAAGTATTGGAAAATTTAAGGGAATAACAAGCAATATCTCGAAAATGGTTCACTCAACAACAAAAAAATGTATGACATAAAATGTGTATTTTAACGCGATCTACATTTTTTGTGTAATAAAAGTTTGTCTATCTCTTACGGTTTATTACCAGTTATGCAAAAGTCGTTCACAATCAAGAATACTTTTGGAGACATTCCCAGAAAATTCAAGATATACATTTTATTTGTCATGAAAATATCTTAAATGTATGATATTTTAATCAAGATCGTTAGAGCCATTTCTGAGAAAATTAAAATTTTCGAAAAATGTTCCATGTAAACGGTAATCTGGGGTGGGGGAATTTTCTTGAAAACCTTCGTGTCGCATCTCGGGAAGATACTGAACCTAAATACCAAGTTTAGTGTCTATCCGACTTTTCGTTTCTGAGTTATGCTGTTCACAGACAGACAGACAGACAGCACACAGACACACACACGGCCATGTTTCCAAAAATACTTTTTTGGATTCAGAGGGTCTCAAAATATGTATTTCCGGTGAAATCTCGGTATCGAATTTTTGGGTGGAATACAATACTTCCCCTACTTACTATACGTAGTAAAGAAAGTAATATATTATAGTGACTAGAGAAATACATGTGAATGGAATACATCAGTATTTTTGGGGGGTGTGATGGCATATTCCCAATTAGGCGTTACTTAGCTCCTCGCTAAATTTTAATAGATTATTCTTTGATCAACATAATTTTCTTTTCAAGTTCCATTTATACCTCGCGTTTAACTACACTGGTCCTATCGGCGGTTTTTGCTTAGAAACTTTTTGCCTAAGGCAATGGTGTTAATTCGTATTAGTTGGGTTTCTTGCACTTTTTTATCATTAGATCACATTCACACACTCATTCATACTTCCAGAACTCTGGGGAGGATAGTGAATAATCTTGACTAGAGAAAAATGCCCACCAAGCCGGGAATCAAACCCGGGACCCCTCGCACAGCAAGCAGTTGCTCTACCAAGTGAGCTAAACATAAATTATATGTTAATAGCATTGTTGGTCTTGCGCCGCGACGCAGTGGGCTAGACCGTGGTGCTCTCATTTCCGGCCACGGAATGCATTCGGATTCGATCTCATCCATGAGGATGCGGTTTTTAAGTCCCGAGTATGGGACTGAAAGGAGGAGCTGCGATAGGCAACGATCCCGGCCACGGTGGCCAACATTCTAGCTGGGGAATGCGTGATACTGGCCATATTACCTCTCCGTATTGGTTTGGAATTCAGCGGTTCTCAAACTGTGGGTCGCGACCCTCAAGGGGGCCGCGGTATTCTATCTGGGGGTGGGTCGCAGTGGATAGGTGGAATTATTAATAAATCATTTTTATTGTTAATTATTATTATAGCAATGGGGAAAATAGAATTTAGTCACCTATTGCATATTACATTTAAACAGAACCATGTTTTATATTCAAGAAGCATATTAATACTACAATTTCACAGTAAATGCACATGTAAAATTTTATGTAAACCATTAATTATTACACTGCACACCAGGATGATTAGTGATAAGTATGAGCCTGTTTGTTATTAATTAATGGTTCAATGTCTGGATGTACATTAGTTGCACACATTATCTATTCCTAGATTTAGTCTTGATGTTCATCTATGACGAAAATCCAATTTCGCAGAGATATGAGGTACAGAATGGAATAAGCAGACACCAGGGTATTCTGTTCTTCTTGCTAGCCAGAACTGATACACATCTTCCTTCTGAAAAGTCAGCTTTAAACTTTGGTCTGAAGAAAGTTCAATTAATTTATCCTTTAACTTCGCACTTAAGTTGTTGAACTGTGCGCCAAAGCTTGCAAATTAATAATTAAGAAGCGAAATGTAGGAGGGATCGCCAATGATTTCCTTATGGAAAAAGGGGGGCTTGTGTAAGAGGTTTGGGAACTGCTGGTTTGGATGATCGCCCATCTCTGCCGTACGTACGTGGGAGTGAAGCCGGCAGTTGGATTGGCAGGTCAAGGCCCTTCATGGGCTGTAGCGTCACACTATTATTATTAATAGCAACGTCGACGACTTCAGAAGTATAATCGTGATCATATCGTGGATCACGTGGAAACGCGGCTTGTTTCATTATTGTAGTATTGTATTCCACCCAAAAATTCGATACCGAGATTTCACCGGAAATATGTTTTGAGGCCCCTGAATCCAAAAAAAGCATTTTTGGAAACATGTCCGTGTATGTGTCTGTGTGTCTGTCTGTGAACAGCATAACTCAGAAACGAGCACTCGGATAAACACCAAACTTGGTATTTAGGTTCAGTATCTTCCAGAGATGCGACACGAAGTTTTCAAGAAAATCCCTCCACCCCAGATTACCCTTTACATGGAACATTTTTCGAAAATTGTAATTTTCTCAAAAATGGCTCTAACGATTTTGATTAAAATATGATATGTTTAAGATAATTTCGTGACAAATAAAATGTATATCTTGAATTTTCTGGGAATGTCTCCAAAAGTATTCTTCATTGTGAACGACTTTTGCATAACTGGTAAACGATAAGAGATAGACAAAATTTTGCTACACAAAAAATGTAGATCGCGTTAACATACACAATTTATTTCATACATTTTTTTTGTTGAGTGAACCATTTTCGAGATATTGCTTGTTATTCCCTTAAATTTTTAAATACTTATTTTCTCAAATGGGAATTATTCATTTTTTTTTGTCTTGGATATGCAAAGAGTATTAATCTGTGACAAAGGGAATGGTGCTGCACCTAGCAACCAGCTATTAAGAGATATGTGTGTGCTTAAAGGCTACTGTATTTCTATACTGCTCTTGTAAATATATATTCCCCTTACATCTACAAGAAAATTAGCAATAAGATAGAGTTTGCAAATGTTTATCTCGATTAACATGAAGTAGATGGAGAATAAGCGTTTGAAAAATAGTTTGTACAAGAGTAGAGAAAGTCATGTGAGTGTAACACATCAGATTTTTTTGTCTTGAATATGCAAGAGTATTATCTGTGCCAAAGAGAATGGTGCTGCACCTAGCAACCAGCTATTAAGATATATGTCGGTGCTTAAAGGCTACTGTATTTCTATATTGCCTTGCAAATACAAAACAAGGGGAACATAGTAGGCCTTAAGCGTTAGTCAAATATTTTTAGAACTGGTCGCTATGTGTAAAATGAAATTCTCTTTGCATGTCAAAAAATCGTTTCTGCAAATGTTTATCTCGATTAATATGAAACAGATGGAGAATAAGTTTGTAAAAAAGAGTTTGTACAAGAGTAGAGAAAGTCATGTGAGTGTAACACATCAGATTTTTTAAAAGGTTAACGTAAAGTTTAAATTGACCCACTTTGCCCAATGCACTTGCAGATAAAAACGATCTTATTATTATTTTTTTTTTTTTTTTTTGTAAATTAGTCTCAGTTCCGTTACTACACGGAGGGAGATGAAATCTTGGTGATGCTTAGCGCCAGCAATACATCTACGTTCTGTACAGGAGATGCCTGACAACACGAAATTGAAATAATAGCTAATAAAGCCGGACAGCTGAGTCCTTAATGATACGTCAACAATATAAAGAGTCTGTCCTAACGAGCGAGCTGACAGTAAAGCACTTACAAAAATAAAACATAATTCTCTTTACTACCCCACAGTGATTGGACGCTTAATTCATATGGTCCCGCGCGCGCATCCCTTCCCCTCCACTTCTCTTTCCCTTCCTTTAGAAGGTCGAATGGTTTAAGGATCTCATCTCATAAATTTCTGACCATGACTATGTTATTACACTGTCAGTCAGCCATCCCTGATATATATCGGATGTAATAAATTTACAACAAAAACAAAAGCAACACAAAGCCGTATGCTGGACAGAGCGGCTATTTCCCAAACATCCCTTCTCAATCCTGTGCTAAAGCTTTGGGCTCGCTAAGTCGCTGAGGAATTTGAATTTACTGTGCCACAATTTGCATACCCTAGCCTTCGAATACAAAGTTACGTCGGGCACGCGTTCCTATTACAAGAATAACGGCAAAGAAGCGCTTTTTCAGATGCCCATATACGTACTTATGAAAACAAAAACCCTAAATGATCTTAGATAATACTGTAACAATTGAGAACGCGGTTGCTGCCACTTCATTTACCACTTAGGTGCTCAAAGTAGCATAAACTTTACACTTGAGAGATACACACATTCAGAACAGAACACGACTGATCCGTCGAATCTAATCACACCTGAGCTCCTGAAGCACAATTAACAATTGAACTGCAGAGTCACAACTCAACTTAACTGCACTCGACACTGCCCAAACTCTTCGATTCCTTGACCGCACTTTTTTAACTACATAGACTCAAGCTAACTCATTATGCAGAACAGGTCTTATTTAGGCCCCGCATACAAAACGGAGCTTTCTAGAAGAGGAACCTACTCGAAATGGCCCAAAAGAATCCTCTGGAGCGGTGAAGCGGCACATAATGGTTATTGTTCCGCACGACCTTTGTTCTGGAGTGGACCATTAGCCCCACCCGCGGCCAGGTAGTCGAAGCGATAGGTTCTCGCACCACTGACCGCAGCTAACTTCGCGCACGTGCTCACAATACAGTCCCTTTTACCTTATCTTCATAGGGGCGAGATCTAAAGGACTCCAGAGTGAAAATATAGGGCAGGGGGCCGTCACCCGAACACTCTATGATTCACAGTGAAGTAGCACCCTTACTCATGCTTGTCCTTGCAGGAACATGTGTAGAAAAGAAGGGGGCGGGAAGAAACCACGGAACAGTGAACGGTGCTCGGTTGTACAGCCAACTGAATTGATATGGCAAGCTAGTTTTATTTTAGAGAAAAGGATTAACAATAGATATATTGCGATACAAGTGCTGTAAATGCAGCTTTAAAGAACGAGGAAGAGGCTTGAAAATACATACCTACGCATCCGAGTTTCTGTAAAGGACTTCACGTATGTGTGTTGCGTACTATTTTTTCCACGATATTGAATAACATTTACGCGAAAATGAATTACAGTCAGCTGTTGAAAAGCAATATCAACGTTGACCACGCCAGCCAACACCTTAATATGACATGGTTGCTTGCGCCGAAAGCGTCAGATTTAAATGCTTCATGAATTAAATCGTAACTAAATGTTAACAAAAAATAGATTTAAATGGTAAAACTCAATTATGAAATATGATTAGGTATATTGCATGTCTGACAATAAATACACATATCAATATATACATAAATTAAATGCACTTTATTAACATTTACGGTAAAAATTGTAAAACGCACGAGTACAGGAATTTCAACTTCCTACGCACGGTAGCATGAGTAGTACTAGTATCAAGGTAGTACTAGTTATCACCGCGATGGTGCGACAGTTTAGAGGCAGTATACTTTTACCTACTTCTGATGTTATCTCGTAGCTCGATCTGTTGGCTCGTGCGCCAGCTGCTCCAGTGGTAGAGCTACGAGAACTTTCTCAGGGTATGTGTGCAATGTGAAGGATAACCCATTAAACGGACGAGAAATTTAATGTGATCTAATACGGGAGCTACTGAAGCGAGTTGCCGACCGTTTGAAGATAAAGATGAAACTGATTACGAATCGTAGCACTCGAAACTGTAACAATTGAACTATTTACACCTGCTATCTTCTACAGTATCAATTTTAAGGTTTGAAATAGCTGTTTCCGCAATAAAAGAAACTAGAAGCGCAAATTGCCGTGAGTCGTTAAAATGCTTACCGGCAAAACCCCTCACGATGGCTGCTAAATTTTACTCGCACAAGCGCGTCACTGGGCGCTTAAAATAACACACGAGTAATCACCAAATTAGAGACTAATTCTCAAGAGAGAGGGTCGCGAAAAGTGTGCACGAACGAATGTATCTCTGATTAGAATTGCACGCCATTCTGTTGACTCAAGCTTCGCCTACTAAACTAGCCCACTCAGCTGGCTAATACTTATAAATGCTAAGTGTGCACTGTTACCTTGTTACTATAGGGTACCTCCCTGATTCTGATAATTTTATTCCTTTTCTCTTTTCCAGAATTTCTGCCTATGTGATTGTTCAAACGTACTGAATTTACCCCTTAACTGCCTTCCAAGAACTTTTATATTAACGCGTTCGCTACTTCGCCTGTCGCTAATTACTTTGCTTAACATAACTCGCTAATGACCTTTTCCTTGGACAAATTGTTTCAACTCAAGGTTTATTACATTATAACCTTGGTTTAATATACAGAAATTATTTGTTGTAATTATTTATTTATCTTGCTCTATTTATATCTTCCTGTCAATAATTACGGTATCAGCGGGAAGCGGATAAAAAAAAACCTACCATCGAAAAATTATTTTTCAGTTTAATATTGAAATCATACTATTCGTAGCATTACGCGTTTATTCTTATTAAAACAGATTTCAATAATAGGTGGACATTTGATGGATGTCATTGTCGGTCACTTCTGACCGTACGGAATGGGGAAAAGGAATAAAATAACAAGAAGCAAGCAAATGAATTATATTAAATTCTTGGATATTCTCCCAAGCTGTAATTAAGAAAGGGATGGAGGCCCATTACTAAATGTTGTCATTAAAATATTTCCGCAGAAGTTTCCTCCAGTCGGGGGTGGGGACACACACACACGTAAAGTGATTAATCATTCAAAGTAGCAGCCTTAGATACCATTATTCGACACTGAACCGATCGAGTGCTGTGATAAGTCACGTTATTCACCGCGCTGTCCACGATAACAGCGTTAAAAACGACAGCCCACTAATTATTTAGTACATAATAATAGAGGTTCAAGTGATGTAACATAGATTAGGTGTTACAATGACACAGGTATGTGCACGAAAACCTGCATACGATAAATAATGTAATTTGTCGGCTTCGAGTCAAAAATGAAAACTCTTTATTCAAACCATCTCCAAAAATGTAAACGGTGGCTGCACTCTGATATTACAATACATGAGTGAAAGATTTCAGTGCGTACATTTTATCTTTCCCCGCTCGCGAGCTAGGGCTGGAAGCGGAGATCTGCCTACACCCTGCCCACCGAACGATTAGCATTATAGCTGAAGTACGGCTGAGGCCGCTTGCACTATAATGATTTCACTTTAAGTTTAAAGGAGTTGTAAACAAAACCACGTGACAAGAGACCACCTCATTGGCTGTTGGGCAAACCACAACTTTCCCCGCTTAGCATGTCGTTTCTTCCTCTACATAAAACAGTTCGGTTCAGATCGTAACATTTTGTGGTTATTCTCGTGCAGAGAATTTTTTAAAAAAAAAACATTATTGTAAGAGTTCAATTTATGAAATAAAATATGTTTGTTCAGATTCACCTACAACTAAATGAACCGTTATAGAAGAGAGTTTCAGAGGCTATGCGCAGGCGCTGCAGTTCGTTTCCGGTTTCTGGATTAGCCGCCAGTGTAATTTTGCATTCTGTTGAAAAAATGTTACTTTGGAGAGTGTCATGGCTGAGAATCCTCTGACACTGTGGAAAACATAAACGCGGGAAACGGAAAGAAGACAATTGTGTTAAGTGGTTTTAACAAATTCTGTAAAAAGTAACCACCTTTAATCGCCAATGAATATGGTTGGCCATTATTTAGCAATAATTGAACTTCTTTGTTAGTGATGCAGAATTGTTGCTGGAATAGCTTGGGTCGCGTTTGTTTTTTTATTTGTTCTAACCTATAGTGCTAATCATTTTCTTAACTTGTTGACTCATAAAAGGTTAAAGCAAAAGTGGTGTACTGATATTAGTCATTAAATGAATGATTCCTAAAGCCTGAAGTTAAGAACAGTTCAAAACAGTAGCCGGACTGTTGAGGTACAACTTTTACTTGTCTACTCTTAGCATTATGTGTTAGAAGTTTAGGATGCAAGGCAAGATATAGGAATAAGACATACAATGTTTAAAGGCTAATGATTCCCAAGTTGCGCAATATACTATATTCGCATTCTGTCTGAAGCAATTTCCTCTCACGGGTCTTAGTTCCCGTCATCCTCCACGTGGTGCTGCCATGTGCTCGGCGGAGTGATACATTTAAGTTTTGTTTACTTCTCCTTTCAACTTATAATAAAAAAGGTATAGTTTCGTGGCAGATTTTCAACGATCTTTCCACTGGGACACCGAATCATCCGCTAAAATACGATGTTTCGGTTCTTTTCTTGTCTAGCACTGATTCCATTGTTTAGGAATTTTATTCATTTTCAAGAAGTGCCTAAAATAAAAGCACTGTGAGTATATTTGCTAAACTTCTGTAGTATAACTCAAATAAGATAATAGTAATGCACATTTTCAAAACGGCTGCGGTACATTTAATTGTTCCTACATTTACGTATACAAAGAGGGCCAAAGAAAATTTCACTGCACCTCGCGTCTATGTCACATTATTTATCGTTGTACATGGTCTTGCGAAGCCAATAACCACAACAAAGGTTACAAAATGACGTAGAAACGAAATATATGTTTACGCTCTCGATGGTATTGGCTAAAAGAGAAAGAGGTAGAGTGAGTGCCTTCTGTTTGTCATAAGACCTATAATCGTGATTGGTAGCCATACCTTATCAGCTAGTGCAGGGCACGCCTTTGAAAGGGTTAAAAGCTAAGGGGAAAACTTGATGAGCGCCCAGGTTAGCGAAATGTAGTATGTGTAGTGTGAGAAGGATTTATGGGGCTGCAAATTAAAGTTTGAATGGTGTTCATTAAATACATAGCAAGGCAGCACTTTATAACAAAAATAAACATAACTGTATTCTCACAGTGTTATCAATGCTTCTTGCTGCATAGAAGCAAACATAACTAAATAATAAATAAATAAAGCAGCATGTTTTCCCTCTAATTCAAACTATAATTGTTAATATACCTTTACTAACATATTGCTAATCATAGGAATACAACAGAATTATAGACAAAAATATAACATAATTTTATTGCCATAATATGTATGTCATATTCGGTAAACCATATACATATCACATTTAGCTCTAGTTTCTAAACATGATCAGTCAATTATAACAAAAGAGTAATTTGCATTTAGTAAACGAATATCGTCATCTGCGGTTGTTTTACGGGGAGTGCCCACTTTCTGACGAGTAAGTAGACTGTCTTCCCCACTTTCCTGAAATATTTATATCCAGTAATTTACTATAAAAATACTTTTATGCACTGCCGTTGCAATTGCTGTAACAACGCGACCAGCCTCCCACATACCCACGATAAATCCACGAGTAATTTTTACAGTATACGGCATGACTGGTTCTGGTTCTCTTTTCCCTCTTATTGCTGTGTTATCAAGCCACCACGGTCTGTGATAGGCAAGGTGAAGGACACGCCTCAAAAGACCCCAGGAAACGATAGAAACTCCGCGGAAGATTTTCTTTGGCGCTCTATGTACAAGAAAGGTATATTCTGGCAAGTTAAGTGCTTATAACTTCACAGCTGCACCCTCATGCAGTCACTCTAAAATAACATTGTAACTTGAGCCAGTGGTTCCTGTTCACAAAAGTGATTCTAGTATACTAGCCGCTGTTGTCAGTATAAATTGTAAGTGTAAGTGTGTTTCAGTTTGTAGCAGTAAACATATGCTTCCATTTAGGCAAGCACTACTCGCGCTTCATTTCTGTATCTTCCCCGTCCCTCATAATCTCATAGCCTCGTCTGCAAACGCCAGCGACCTCATAACTCCGTGACAATCAAACGAAAGTCGCGCGGGCACAAAAATGCCATTGGACATTTGCTATCTGATAATCTGCGTAACTGCTGATAATTTAATCCCACTGGCAGATAAGACTGTCAGTCCCAAACTGGCAGAAGCGTTTAGGCTGCTAATCAACGGCTTCACAGTCTTATCCAGCCGCGTCCGTTCTCGTTTGGTTCAAATCGATGTCCGTGAACATCTCTCACTGTGGGAAAATTATACAGGCTGGGCTTTAGGAAGGATGTTGGTGTGTTTACCAGTCAAATCTCCAATCGATTATCACTAGTCTGCATTTTCAAACTTTTTGTCAGATGATTTCTTAAAAGTAGGTGTTCTTGAATCAAGTTTTATGCTGATTCCAGAAATAAATTCCTTTTTTTTCTATCACGTCATGTTTTTACACAAAATAAGTAATGTTTTGACAATTTTACTAATGAACGTAGAAAGGTATTCAAATACCATTTCACACAAGGTAAGTTTTTATTTAAGAAACATTTTAAGAATACTCTCAAGAACTCCCCTAATTTATTTCATGACTACAGTATAACAGAACAAGAAGCCAAAGTGTTTCATTTAATTTTTTTCAAACTTTCTCTTCTTTGACTTCCTTGCAGATCCTTGAAGAGGACTGTCCCTCCTCAACATCCAACAGTAGTCGGCCATCATAGTTTCATTCCATCTCCCCTGTACCTCCTCTCCATTTCCTTTATATCTTGGTGAAAACGTTCACCCTGCTCTTCACTATAATGTCCCAGATTTTCTGGAAAGTAGTCGATATATGAATGCAAAAAATGCACCTTTACACTCATGTTACAGCCATCTTCTTGAAATTTTACATTGTTTCGACAATGGCCTTGTAATTAGGATCTTTGTTATTGCCTAAGAAGTTTTGAGCAACTGATCGGAAGGCGGTCCATGCTTCTATTTCTCTCTCATTCATTGTCTTCTCAAAATCTTCATCCTTCATCAATTTCTTTATTTGAGGACCAACAAAATTTTCAGTGTTTAATTTGTCTTGTGTAATGAAGGGAAATTTCTTGGAAAGGTACCTGAAGCAGGCTCCATCCTGTGGTAGAGCCCTTAAAAATTGCTTCTGTCACCTTGACGAAAATTAACCTTTTTGGGAGGAGGATTGGGGTGGTAGGGGGGAACAATTCATGTGCGTTCATTCATGTCTCTGCGTTTAGTGACATGAAAAGGGAATTTGTGGATATCGGAACTGATATGAATCGGACGAGCTCATTCGCAATTCTGTAAAATTGTGGATTTATTAATAGCTCAAAAGCTTTTACAAGGATGAAATTGAACTTTTGTCTCGTGGAATAAATGTGTTATTTCTGGGATTTGCATTTTAAGCAAAAAATGTTCGACTTTTCTTGAATTCTTCATTTCACTGCCCCCTAAATTATCCGAAAAGTATTACTTACTATTCCTGAGCAAATATTTCCATCACTAACGGAAATATAAACACCAGTTTCTGCATGAAAACTCTGTAGAATCGCTTTAAGAAAGTAGTGTGAATGTTAAGCGGCACGGTAGAGTTTGTTGAGAAGATGAATGGCGTAAATGAGCCTGGAATACACCGTTTGGTGTTTGCTTTAGCTACACAAAGGAAAACAACTGGCCGGGGATCGAACAGCGGCCCATGGGGCAACAGGTACGCTACAGTGTGCTAAAGAGATTTGACAGCCTCCTGTTTTCCATGAACAGGTTGTTGACAAACTCATGTAAATGCTGCGGTAAAGACATTGCTAGGCTTCCGTGAATGCGCTCCACATTGTGTGTGTGTGTGTGACACGAAGGCGAGGTTTGGTCGCGTGGCATTCTGTTGTTACAGCGCCCATTGTGGGCGGAAGTAGAGGTAGGTCAGGGATCGTCCTTACAGCTCTCACTGCCAACACTTTTTTTCTTTCCTTCGGTGCCTTCCGTATATACACATGCTCGGGGTTTTGGTCCCAATACTGGCTAAAAACTAGTCGCCAAATAGTTCTTCCTGTAGGCTATTCCTCGCATTTTAAGAAGATACAATGGTGAAAGATGCTATAAAATCGTGTGCGTTACATTCACATGACTTTCTCTACCTTCTGTCGTTTATTACTGCATACACAAATTATTCTTACGAAAGTCTATTTTAGTATCCACTTCATTTCACTTCAGATAAATCTTTGCAGAAATAGCTACATTACACATTTTGTTATAGATACAAAGAGAACAGCGATACTCAAATGTTTAAGAACTGGACGCTATATGCTGACTTTAAAACTCCATACTGTTTCCATGCAATCGCAAAAAAAAAACAAGTGAATGTCGACAGAACTCTATAAGAATGACAAGTTATTTGAATATGGGTTTTAAAGAGTCCTACATTTTTTTTTGTGTGTGTGTCTTCATCTATAGGATTTCACAGCTATTCGCAGAAAACTCAAGATATACGTTTTATTTGTCATGTAAATATCTGTAATGTAAGGTATTTTAATCAAAATCGTTAGAGCCATTTTCCAGAAAATAAAAACTTTCGAAAAATATTCCATGTAAAGGGTAGCTAGGGATAGGGGGATTTTCTTGAAAACCTCGTGTCACATCTTTGGGAGGTACTGAACTTAAATACTAAGTTTGGTATTTATCCGAATTTTGGTAATTGGTTTATGCTGTTCACACACACGATTTTCTACATTTTTTTTATTCGGGAGCCTGAAAACATGTATTTTCGGTGAAATATCGGTATCGAATTTTTGGGTGGAATGCAATACCTTCTCTAACTATTATGTACCTGCTAGAGAAAGTAAAAACTGACTAAAATTCCAACTGTGCCTTCTAAAGTAAACTTCAGCTTTTAGTTAAAAAAAACTGTATAGCAGTGCAGAGAAAGATCTGCGTTGTGTTTTATTTCATTCCCCTTTTTTCTTACAATTAACATTTGAATGTTTGGCGTTCAATTAAGTCATTATAATGGGAAATGTTGTGGAGCAAATTGTTTGCTATAAGTCACATTCTCATACTCTGTCTACTCATTACAGTCTCTCGCAATCCTTTACGTATTATAGTATTCATATAAAAAGTGATATTAGTTACGATAAACTGAAATTAAGCATTTGCCCTTGGTTGCACGGATGATAGAGTTAGCTTCTATTACTAACGAAACCGCGCAGGAAAAATATGAGAATTATCAGATCCTCTATAGACGCCGAATGACAGACAGTTCAACCTGGGAAATAGTGGTTGACAGGTTACAAAGTTATGCAATTAATATGCATGCAAATATCTTAAACGAGTGGTTATTTTGATCAAAATGATTAGAGCCATCACAAAAAAATCTGATGTTTAACACTCACATGACTTTCTCTACTCTTGTAAAAACTATTTTTAAAACGCTTATTCTCCATACGCTTCATGTTAATCGAGATATCGAGATGTTAATCTTATTGCTAATTTTCTTGTAGATGCAAGGGGAATTTGTAGGCTTTAAGCGATAGTCAAACATTTTAAGAGGTGGTTGCTATGTGGAGTATTCCATTCTCTTTGCATTACCAGGACAAAAAAAAATGAATAACGAATTCCCATTTGAGAAAAACTATAAGTATTGGAAAATTTAAGGGAATAGCAAGCAATATCTCGAAAATGGTTCACTCAACAAAAAAAATGTATATGACATAAATTGGTATTTTAACGCGATCTACATTTTTTGTGTAGTAAAATTTTGTCTATCTCTTATGGTTTACCTGTTATGCAAAAGTCGTTAACAATGAAGAATACTTTTGGAGACGTTCGCAGAAAATTCGAGATATACAATTGATTTGTCATAAAAATGTCTTAAAGTTATGCTATTTTATTCAAAATCGTTACGAGCCATTTTTGAGAAAATTAAAATTTTCGAAAATGTTCCATGTAAAGGGTAATCTGGGGTGGGGGATTTTCTTGAAAACCTTCGTGTCGCATCTCTGGAAGATACTGAACGTAAATACCAAGTTTGGTGTTTATCCGACTGTTCGTTTCTGAGTTATGCTCTTCACAGACAGACACACACAAGGACATGTTTCCAAAAATACCTTTTTTGGATTCAGAGGGTCTCAAAACATGTATTTCAGGTGAAATCTCGGTATCGAATTTTTGGGTGGAATACAATACTTCCCCTACTTACTATACGTAGTAGAGAAAGTAAAAATAGGAATGTAACAAATGAGATCACTTGTTATAATTCTGAATCTTTCACAGAGCTCTGAAGGCTAGCTCAATCCCATACGAAACGTCAGATCCTTGCACATCAAATAGACGCAATAAATATGTTGTTTTTGCTTAATTATTTTGAATAATGTTTAAAAATTAGTAAAAATTAGCAAAACGCTTTACTTTTGTTGGACTCATAATAGTTTAGTCATTTTCATATCATGTCTTCTGATATTCCTAAGAATAATAGCAAATCTAGCCATGGTTAACCAAATTATATTCACGAAATCTAGAAGGCAGACAAAAGGACAAAAGCTAGCAGTTGAGTAGAGACGGTTGCCTAACGTGTAGGGGAACACAAATCCTACTATCACATCGCTTATACACTAAAGCGCGGGGAACATCGATGCGCTCCTGCTACTCGTTTCCTTGACTAGAGGCAGATGTAGTGTTCGACGTGTTGACTGTATAAAATAAACAGTCAGGGTGTTAGTGCGCGCTGTTTGGTGTGAGAAGTATACATATTCTTCGCATTACAATATTACAAGCATTTCAATATTACGCACAGCGGTGTGGAGTGTTGATTTATAGGAATTATTACTTTATTATCGGGATGCAGTAGTATTTCTAGTTGATTGTGGGCCCCACGTTAGGTAACCAATTTACGGTAAGATTTCGCGTATTTGCGGTGGTATGTGGCTATGTTACGGCACAGGATTTGTAGGAATGGTCCCAGGGTCGGTACTAACTCAGGGTTCTTTGCATGGATCTTGGATCTCGGGTTGGTGGTGAATACGACTGTTTTGTTTTCCTACTCGTTTATTTACCGTCACCGTTTTAACATTTGATTCCTGCTGTTACTTCGACAAACACACACGCGCATTTCCTATTTGTTACGCTTCATATCATGGCGCCTATCACGGCCAAATGTGTATTTTTAACTCTCCTATTTCTCTATTTCAAACGTTCTATATCTCCCCATTCCACTATCACCTGATTTCTAACTTCTTTCTTTGGAGGCCTAAGGCTATCTTTTGGCGAACATTGACCCTTTTCTACACCTCTGCGTTCCAGCAACCTAACGGAACACTTAACAACAGAGGGAAAAACCACCCGTTTCCGGCCGCTGATGGCCTTGTCTCTCTCAACCCTTCGACAAATTTACAATCACTCTCGCTTTCCAGTTTTATTCAACACTATCCTTACTGTTATTGATATTTGTTCTCCCTATGATTGTATTTTATTTAACTACTCAAAACATACTCCTTCAAGGGCCAATATCTCTTGAGGTGGATTAATCTCTTTGTTATATGATTATAATTTGGATATAACACTGTAGTTATTTCTAGGTCAATATTAGTAATTAACTTATTCATGTATGTTTACTTTCTAAAATTAAAATGAAGTGGCCGTATCCGCCACTGAATGTTTACGTTAAAAAACATCACCTGAACAAGCTGGGAGTGACAGTGTACCGCATGCAGTGATGGTTACGCCCGCGCTCTCCGTGCACTTCTGCAACCCAACATACACCTATAGTCGATCCGCGCTTAGAACCGGAGTAGATGTAAACAAAACATGTGGTATCCCTCCGCGTTAGCCTCTTATTTCTATCAGTTGTGGGAGAACAAACTGCTCAACATTATGCTATGAATGCGGAAGATATTAATCAAACGTTTTGAACAATGTTTAACATACTTCTTGAAAACTCACAGATAATTGTGCAACTTTAAGGCACTATATGTGTGTACTTTGGTCTCCCGTGTTTACGTCAAGTTGGGTTCTAAGAGTGGAGCGATTTATAGTATGTAGTTAACAAGTTCACTGAGAGAGAAACGCGTCGACAAGTCACTGGTGTTCTCACCCTAAGCGCACATACACAGAGCGATTTCTTTCCCACCGAGGACGACGCCACCACGCCGCGCGATTCCCTTTTCCTTCCTTCGTTGCCGCCTTTTTATCTGAGCACCGCAGGGTCTAATTGGCGTCCCAGGTCGCCGGCCGTATCGTATAGACAAGACTCTCTGCGGGAAGCTTCCTTTTCTCTGCCGCTACTCATCACAGCAGCGCATTAACAGCAGGTTAAAAGGCTGTAGAAACTAAACCAACAGTTCACCACGATTCCAACTCATCTTAAGGAAAAGAAGCGCCTTCCTCGTCTCTTATATCGCAATGGTTGAAATTAATTGCTGGTCTACAGGTGAAAAGTAAAAAGTGCTCCGTTTATCCGATGTACCACCAAATAGGTGGCAGTTATAATTAAATTGTAAACATTTAAACCTTTTTTCGTTGTATATGTCACATGAAATATCAACCAAAGATACTGTTATTCACAGATAATTTCAATTGATCCACAATGTTCTAGACTGAATTTAGGAAAGACTGTTTCTGTTTCTTTGCTTGAAAGGAATGCACACAGATTGCTGACAAAATAACTCTTAAATATTCTGTTGGATTTGATTGAAAGTATGAAATTTGGCATTTGTCAGATTTTTGGATCAGTTATGCTGTTCAAAGACAAACAAACGGGTCTTCTTCTAAAAGTGTTTGGTGGGCTAAGTGGACCGCAGGACGTGTATTTCCGGTGAATTACCGATATTGAATTTTCCAATGGAACACAATACTACTTCTACCTGCTATAGATACTTAGGTGGTACAGAAATTAATACAATTATTTAATTATTGCCAAAAGCAAGATACTGTTAGAGCTAAACAAATTCCAACGCCTGTTTGGAAGGATCAGATGAATCCCATAAAAGGCGCAGAATTCAGAAATTAAATCTTTGCCACTGATAAGCATATTTGTAGCATACAGCCAAAATGCAGATTTCAGACTATCGAAGGTTCTGATTTTGCACCATCCAATCGCATATCACAGAGGAAGACAGTAACCCAATTTAACATTTTGAGTCAGAACAGGCAAGCCGACCCAATCCCTGCCGAAAATGAAGATGTTTAAACGTCAGTAAATCAAAACTTTTTGATTCTGATTTTCGAGCATATTATACACAACAATACATTCGAAACTCTAACTTAGTAATGTTACAAGCACTGAACTTGACACCAAATTATGATATATCTAGCAACTGCAGCTTGATAGGTAGTGGACTCTTCATAATAGGGTGTTGTTTAGTACTTCCTAAAAATCCTTAAACAAATACGTTTATGTTCAGTCTCACGACTCCGACTGGCTGCTGGCAGGCTAAGTTTTAGCCCGAGTGAATTTTTGCTGCGTGCCCACCCTCATCAGGGTTTTACCGCAGGATGACTATTTTCAATAGGAAATGATGGTTAAGGATGACGGTTTATGTTTAGGTAGTAATGATAGAAAGTAGGAAGCATATAGCTCCTCGAACTGCCTGTTAGGCTGCAGCGGCCCTTCTGCACCCTGGTGTGTGTTTGTGTGTGTGTGTTCATCAATTTCTTTTGAGATTGAATTTTGAGACCAATCATCTCTTGGGTAGGATTACTATGGAGTTCAGCTTTAACTGCTGTTGGTGTAACTCCTTGGTTATCTGGTGTGCCCTATGACGCCGAAGTCGGCGAGTTCTAGGGTTGTAATCCTCAAGTGATCTGACCAGGATACTCTGATGGTTTGCTAAACTGGCCCGGTGCCTAATTTCATCTTCCACATATAGAAGAGATGAGGCTTCGTGTAGTAATCTCACGGGGAAGGAGCGGCCGACAGAATAGATGGACCGGAGTCCCCTATTCTGCGCCCGTTGTAGCCATAGCAGCCAGCTGTCTGCGGCCATGCCCCAAACCTCGCAGGCGTAAAGCATTCAGTCTCACGCACTTCCTTTAAACATTTTAAAGAATTTCAAAAAATCAACATTAAGTTCATTAAATAATAATGAACTGCTTTCCCCCAATAGTTTGGTTAAATACAAGTGCCCTTGAAGGGGCAGACTCTACCATCATGATGCTCTTATTACTGGAAGTCGAGACACATCCTCGAGATTTAATACGTATTCGTGTGAGACCAAAAATAAGTTTTACGTGTTAAAAGGTGCTCTCACAGCTCTCTATATCATGAAGTGTTATTAAAATGGCATAAAGTATTAATAAAAGGAGTGAAGTAAAATTATAATCTGTGTAAGCCTACATTCTTGTCGCACCACAACCCTGCTAAGAGAAACGTGTCTCTAACAATAATACTGACGCAGCCGAGGCAAACATAAATATATAATATTTAAAGAAACAGTTAAATTACAAAGTTATTATTTTTTAAACTTCGGGCAAAGGCCACCTGAAAGTACATTTGGGGCGAAGGTTACCGGAAACTTTACTATACGTGCGGTTGCAACTACTTCAAGTTCGGCTCCCCAATAGTTGAAATATAACACAACTCCTTCAATACAACAAAATACCTTCTTCAAATTGACGCCCAAAAGCGTGGTGCAAATAACGTAACAAACCATCTTCTTCATTAGTTGCAATAGTTCGATAAGGTAGGACTTTTCTCCCGCGAGGTTCTTGCAATGCTCTAAAGCACTGACTTGCATTTTTGCAACTTGGATGTTTATGAAGCACCTTTGTTAATATCTACTGAACATAGTTTTAGGACGGTATTACTTACTGAATGTAAGAAGCAGTGAATGTATTCACAAAATATTGCTATTTCGAGACTTTCAATATTACAGATTGATACAGCAAAGACTGCTCAACAATATACTACGAGATTACAATTGTCACCACTAGGATCTCTGATTTACAACAGTGCTGCCAATACTTTTCGAATGCCCTAGTATATATAATTATATTCATATCTGACAGTTTAATTTCTTATCCTATCCGCTCTTTTACATCCCTTTACATTACGTAGGAATCACATTTGTACTGCTGGGGCGCCCAGGTAGCGCAGTGCCTTCTTCTCTGACTTGCTTATGTGAAGTATTCCCAAGGCCCAACGTGTTTCGGGGTCCACGGTAAAAGCTGTAGGTCTCTCATTCCACCACCCTTATCACCACGAGGCAACGGATTCCGCACGCTTCCACTTCAGAAATGGGTCCAGGCATCGCTTGGTGAATAAAGTATCCCCCGGCGGACAGAGGCCATATGGGGAGCGTTAGAAACGACATTTCTGCTGCTTGCATATTGCGTTTGTTCTTTTATTTAATAATCCAATTTTCGTTTCTATATAACAACGAAGCCACTGTTTTCTATAATTTATATGTTGTGTATTTCCTTGATTTCCAATTGATGTTTTTACGATTCCACATATAGTCAGAAATTGAGGTATTTCCTTTTCTATATCTTTATTCTCACAATTTATATCACATCCTAAACATTGGAGATGTGATATCCGTTCTATGATGATTTTAGATCTAATTCCATATTTACCATTAGGTGCCATTATCTTTGACTTATTTATTCAAATTTTAGTATTGTAGGTATCTAATGGTTATTAATTGAAAGTTATATGCTAACACTTGGAGATCTTTCTTGGATTCTGCAAGAAATACAAATAATAGAAGCACATAATAAGGTATGTATATTCTAACCTTTATTATCGAACTCATACTGCTTCATTAGTTATAAATCGTTTCCATTCCATCAGGATGTCGTCTGTATAAATATAAATAATAAACGTGAAAATTAACAACTTTGGTTTATGTGAAGAAACAAATCTTATCATTTCTAGATAAGTGGATCAAAAAGTAGACCAACTATTAAAAATACGGCAGATACAAAAAAATATAATGTAATACATTCACATGACATTCTCTACCCTGTATCTTTATTTGTGGATATACAAACTAATCTTACTAAAGCTTATTTTTCTATCTACTACATTCAATCCAAATAAACATTTACAAAAGCAGCTATATTACACATTTCGTTATAAATACAAAAAGAACAGCGATAGTCTAATGTTTAAGAACTGGTCGCTATATGCTGGCCTTGAAATTCCATACTTAATTCCATGCAATTACGAGAAACAACTGAAAATTGACGGAACTTAAAAGAATAAGTTTTGAACAATTCGAGCTTTTAATAACAAATATCTGAGAAACGCTTATGCAACAAAAAATTTATTTTAAGCAAATTATGTGTATTAAAGAGATCTACATTTTTGTGCAGTACGTTTTCGTCTGTCGCTTAACGTTTACAAGTTACACAAGATTATACAAAATTCCTTCCGAATGAAGAGGTCTTCCTAGGCTATTGCCAGAAAATTCAAGATATACATTTTATTTGTCACTTAAATATTTTTCATGTATGATATTTTAATTAACATCGTTAGTCATTGTTTTGAAAATCAAAATTTTCTATAAATGTTCCATGTAAAGGGTAGTAGGGGGTGGGGGATTTTCTTTATAATCTTAGAGTCGCATCCTTGGAAGATACTGAACTCAAATACCAAGTTTGGTATCTTTTGAGTTGTGCTGTTAACAGACACACACAGGGCATGTTTCCAAAAATGCTTTATTTGGATTCAGGGGGCCTCAAAACATGCAATTCCGGTGAAATCTCGACATCGAAGTTTTGGGTGGAATGCAATACTTCCCCTAATTATTATACATAGTAGAGAAAGCAATAAAAGCTCAACAGTTAAGTTTCCTAAGCAATTCGTTGATAAAGGTGGCCCTACGTATAAAGTGGCTTTACCAACCTTGGTACCCGGGGTTTCAGAGGCGCTCGCAACAATATCAGAACAAAATTTGAAAATGTGTGTTGTGTTGTCGACTGATGCGGACAAAAAGACGAGAGCAGTGTGTTTACTAGTAAGGCAAACAGATTTCAGCAGCTGGTATAATTAATGTGAGAAGGGAGGTGCCCGCCGCTCGCGGTGTTAGCGGTCAGGTGATGGAGACCGCAACACAGTTGGGAAGCCGCGCGCCACACATACAAGCTTGCAGTCGAACCCCGCCCGACTATTATCGTGCCCACGTCTTAAATCACGGTAACCCAACTTACAGAGGACAGACCACCGTTGTGCACCATAAATTATTGGCAAATTTATATTAGATACTCACTATATAACTGAAAGGTTATAGAAAGTTCGATAAGAACTGCGCAATGTCGCTTTTTGATGCGATATTCGGTTTCTACGTTCTCTACCCCTCAACCTTATTGTAACGTATTTACAACTCACCCAAAAATGTAAACGGGACCGTTTTATCAGATATAGGTTTTTGGGAATGGCTCAGAAGGACAAATAAATCATTTGTATGAATAGTTCCATTGCATGCATGAGGACCATGTGCTTTAAAGAGATCAAAATAAATAAATAACAACAATAATAGCATCTTGTTGATGTTTCTCCAAAGTGTCAGGAAACATGTGCATTTTTGTCAAAACCAGGGTATTTGCTTAGGCAGAGTACGTGAGGTACCTGTGTATATAGTTCTGTAGCACGTTACTGATAAGTCCCACAAACCAGCATGCCATTTTGCGACACTGGGTGCCATTCTCCTCCTTTCTCCCTCCACATTTGTCTGTTGAGGGTGTTTGGACTTTACGGCGACACAGTGCTAATAGAATAGATTGGAAGCTCCTTGGAGGTAGGCAAACCACAGAACAGAACATGCGAATGAGTTAAACCTCGTGTCCCCTCAAGTGATAACCCAGCCCTAAAAGTGGGGACAAAATGCAAACGTAAGTGTATTGTTTCCTTGGAGGCTAACAGAATTGCAATTACTTTACCGAACTGGATGGCTGAGGCGGTTACGTCCGTGGCTCGCATTCGGGAGGTCCCGGGTTCAAATCCCATGGGCCGACCAATTGATAGGTTTTTTCATGGTTTACCTCAGCCGCTAAGGTAAATACCGGATATTTAATACCACGACCCATAATTCCATCTTAAGCCTAAAACAATAGTAAAAATGAAAAAATAGGTGGTAATAGCGAATGCTGTGCCATCTATCCACAGACAAATAAAACAGATATACTGGACGGCACAATCCATATGCAAGGTACGAAGCAAGATGGTATGGTTACAGGGATGAGATCTAGAAGGCTAACTGTCCGACTTTCCATATTAAAGCCGCAGTTAGACTGGACTGCACCCTAATGCCATCTGCACGAAGCAGAAGATCCAGTTGCTATGCACTAGGGTCTCTGTGGACACGACGAATCGGGTGGTTACAGGGATGAGACCTAGAAGTCTGTCTGCCACACCTCGATCTAAGAGTTATCCACTAGCAGATCCGTTATGATATGACCCTGTAGTTAAAGCGAGGCAAAATAAATAGAGCAATAATAATAGAATTGCAATTGTTGTTTTCTGCCTAGCATTAGGGAATTCTTTAAGAATGCAGGAGAAACCTTGCTGTGTAGTTTTCGACAGTATGGGGCAATGGACGACAAATAGCACCCAGATAAGGAATTCAGGTTCTTAGCGCCTGTTGTTACTTCCGCGTTAGTGGAGATTATCCTTGTAGGTGAAAAAGAATTGATAAAACAACATAACAATGATGCTAATTACACGCGAGCGCCTTTCTGTGACTGTCGATCTCATTGGTGACTTAATCACCAATGAGAATAAAGCATGCAGCTCAATAACTGATAGCTTCGTTCTCATATATTAATTTTCTTATTCCTATAATTTCAGCTTCGATTTGACTAGGAGCTAGGAAGCCTATTCTCAGGCATTTTTCTGTTCATTATTGACGGTTGGTACAAACTGTAAAAATGGCGAGATTTGGTGATTTGTGAATTCAAAATATATAAGAAGCGGTATATCATATCCGTATAATACACGAGGAAGAACAAAAGTGATATGGAATAAATTTATGATTACCTCACTACCTCCCTAAAGAAGTTGTCACTATAACACATTTTTAGTTATATTTTATTTAATTCAGATCCGTGGTTATGCTTGGGATAAGAGGTAATAAAATTGGTGTATGTTTTCAAAAAGAAAAAGCAAGTAAGCCACTTAGTGCAAAAACAAAAAACAAAAAAATCGTTCGGGTATTGGAATTATCTTACCGAATCCCCCTGTTACTTATAATTTTTCTTGGGAATTTATTTGAGCTTTCCAACTAATGCTTGTAGTCACTAGATGATTACTTTTCTAACTTCGGTTTCGAAACAATTATCAGACAACAAGCATTCATTAGCCTCAATTAAATTAAGAAAAACTATGACACCGTAATTATTGACATGAAGATATAAATAATGAAATAAAGAAATGATAATAACATAGGAAACAATTGCAATAAATACTTTCCATATATTAAATAAAAGTATAATGCAATAAGCCTGGGTTGAAAGATTTTCCACAGAAAAAGGTCATTAACAGGTCAGGGAATGCCATTCCTAATAGACGAATAGCGAACACTTTAGTACAAAGATTCCTGAAATGCAGCTAGAGTCGCGTTCAGTATGTTGGCAAAGTCAAGTAAAAAGGAATTCTATAAATTAGAAAGGGAATGGAGTTCTTAGACTGAGCAAGGCATTGCATGGAAAAAGGTTTCAGATACGACACGCAAATTTTAAGATTGGAGCGCATAAGTAGGCATAGGTAGGTGGAGCTTAAGTTAAGAAAAGAACATGCATTTTAAATCAGGCTTACTTACAAAATTATGTGACTTACTCGTACGACGGCGCTTGTGATTACTGCTGTTTTATTTTAAGCTGTGTAACGCCCATGAGCTCGCTTGAATCAAAAGATTTAGCGGCTATTGCGAGGGATTTTTCCGAGTATCATTTCTACGACTTACGCTCCACATAATTATTATTCTATAAATAATTTAATTCTTTAATTTAACAGTCGGCGACTCTTTTCAAACAGAATTTTTGAACCAACATTAATATTTATCAGCTAACCAGCAAAATGGCATTTATATATCTGTTGCAGTAAGAATTAAAGGTGCACTAAACTATACTAGCACAGCAACAGTTTGCATCAAGAAACAAACCACGCACTGTAACTTTGTGCTACATATCACTGTGCCTTCTATTTCTTTCTTACTCCCACTGTTTTATTTATTTTACCCTTCTCCCCCTTTTTATAGTAAAAACCAACTTGCCACCGGCAATTAGGCGAACACAACTTTCAAGGGTTGATATAGTGTTATACATTAAGCAGTGAGGCTCAAATAATTCCGTGTTTTTCACGCTTTAACCTGACAGGCAGTGCGTGTTATTCCGCTACCTGGACTAGAGTGGGGAACGCCCGCTGAGAATAACCGAGAAGCAAGTGTGAACATGTGTAGGGGGATGTAACGGCCATGTTCCTTCATGAAGCGCTTCCATGAGCGGCTAATCTCTTGAGAGAGTGCACCAAAACTGTTTAGCTTTCAAATTTTACCGTGAGACGAATTGACGGCCACATGGTTATGTTCTTACTTTTTCTACTGCGTATAGTAAGTAGAAGTGTTGTATTCCACCCAAAAAATCGATACCGAGATTTCACCGGAAATATATGTTTTGAGGACCTCTGAATCCAAAAAGGGCATTTTTGGAAAAATGTCCGTGTGTGTGTCTGGAAACAGCATAACTCAGAAACGAACAGTCGGATAAACACCAAACTTGGTATTTAGGTTCAGTATCTTCCGGAGATGCGACACGAAGGTTTTCAAGAAAATCCCCCACCCCAGAGTACCCTTTACATGGAACATTTTTCGAAAATTTTAATTTTCTCAAAAATGACTACGATTTTGATTAAAATATATGTTGAAGATATTTTCATGACAAATAAAATGTATATCTTGAATTTTCTGGGAATGTCTCAAAAAGTATTCTTCATTGTGAACGACTTTTGCATAACTGGTAAATCATAAGAGATAGACAAACGTTTACTACACAAAAAATGTAGATCGCGTTAAATAAAATACACAATTTATGTCATATACCTTTTTTTTTTGAGTGAACCATTTTCGAGATATTACTTGTTATTCCCTTAAATTTTTCAATACATATTTTCTCAAATGGGAATACGTTATTCATTTTTTTGTCTTGGATATGCAAAGAGTATTAATCTGTGGCGAAGAAAATGGTGCTGCACTTAGCAACCAGCTATTAAGAGATATGTCTATGCTTAAAGACTACTGTATTTCTATATTGCCCTTGGAAATATATACTCCCCTTACATCTACAAGAAAATTAGCAATAAGATAGAGTCTGCAAATGTTTATCTCGATTAACATGAAGTAGATGGAGAATAAGCGTTTGTAAAAATAGTTTGTACAAGAGTAGAGAAAGTCATGCGAGTGTAACACATCAGATTTTTCTCAGATCTATTGTTCCCAAAGCTCCAGTTTCTTCCACCTACAGACTTGTACACAAAACTATTACAAAGAATCTGATGTGTTACATTTACAATGACCTTCTCTACCCTCTATCGCTTATTAGTGGGTATACCAATTATTCTTCCAAGGTTTATTTTCTTATTTACTTCATTTTAATCGAGGAAAAACCTAATACCTGCATTATATATTTCGTTATAGATACAAAGGGAATAGGGATAGACAAATATTTTAGAACTGGACGCTATACGTCACCTTAAAATTTCATACTCTTTCCACGATATCCCGAGAAACAATAAATAAATAAAACTCTGAAATACTCCGTCCCGGTACCTAATTTCTTAAGCCGGGATATGTTTTCCAAATTCTTACATTTATTACGAAACATTCTAATTACATTCCAATACATTTCATTTTTTTCGATTACTTATATACTAAAAATATCATAAAAACAAAAATAAAATCAAAACAAAACATATGCGTATAAATAAGTTTAAAAAATAAAAAATAATGAATAAGAAGTAAGGGTACGAAAAAAATAAAGTAAAAAGGAAACAAGGAAATAAAAGGCAGGTGAGATTAGAAATTAGAATAAAACAAAATATTTTTTAAATATACAACAGAAACGTCCCTTAGTATTTTACAAATGTCATTTCTTAATGAGCGCATCTCAATATACAGGGTTATTCAAAAAGAAGCAACAGAATTTAAATATTTTTTCTAATGAACTACAATAGATGGCGACACATGCATACATCACTGAATAGATACATCACTTTTTATTCCATGTGTTCAAAATGAGCACCTTTGTTATACGAGGTCGACAAGTGCTTTTCCGTTTGCATACGCACCATCTTCTACGAATTTATTGTATCAATTGTAATTTTTTATGACGAGGCAGCTCGTTGTTGAACTTACACCGAAATGCACGCTGCAAATAAGCAATGGATTCACTCTTTGCATAACGCAGCACACTAAACGACTTTTCCTGTAGCATCGTCATTTTCTCGTAAACAAACACATCGCCGCTGTAGTTACTGAATGAAACTAATAGGTGGGGCGTAAAACTTTGAGCATTTCTCTATTCAATGATGTGTCTATGTGACCCTATCTATTGTCGTTCATTAGAAATAAATATTTAAAGTCTGTTCCTTCTTTTTGAATAAGCCTATATTATTTTTTTCTTTGCTTGCATTTTCTGATGCTCAGATCTTCTAATACAATAATGCTAAAAACAATCTATTTCCTTCAACTTGCTGAGTTTTGTCCATAAGTTGAATTTGGAAATAGCCCTAAGATGAGCTGAGATAACATCTTCCCCTCTATTGGCCAGTGTGTCTTTAATAAATGATATTGTCGGGGACAATGTGATGGTCTAATCCAAATGTGGTCAAAAGTTTATTTGTGATTACACGTGTTATCAATGACACTAAGTGCGCTCTATCAAGCACGGGCCCATCATTCCGTTTTGTCTTCCTCTCATTTCCTATTGCTATACTGCAGTGGCCGGCAAAGAGTAAACTGGCACGTAGTTGCAGTGCAATCATGTCTGCATGCAACAATGCAGATAACCCCCACTGCCTGTAGGGCGGGCAATGCTAGCTGCATTTCTCCCATGTGCTCTCCTTCGTTTTCAAATGTCTCGCAAGCGGCATACTACAATTAATGAACTGGTAAACTGTACCCAACTGTGGTAATAAACAAGTTACATTACTTGATCTAGCCAAGCGGGCAATGTTTCATTTGATTTCCTGTGAACGAATACCCGAAAATGCAAAGAAGTTCTGAGGGCCATAAACATTAGATCTGTGATCACGCCAAAACAAACCACGGAGCAAACCAAGGAAAACATTCTACCGACTAAGAAGTTGAGGCAGTATTTTTATCATTTAAATGATATCAGTCTAATTATATAATATAAAAAATAACAGCCCGCCTAAAAGCAATATGTGTATATAATAATATATAAAGTGTATATTACAGTCATTGTATTATGTTTATTTTATTATGTACATGTATAAAAATGTTATGTGAATGTATTACGTAGTTTAACAATGTAGGAGCTGTGAGAATAGAAGCAAGCTGCTTAACGTAGCAAACAGAATTACAAAGTAGAACCCGAAAGCTTAAAAAGGCTATTAATAGTTCTTGGAACAATAATAATGTAATATTCAAAACAGTTTATAAATAGCCAATCAAAAATTAGAAAATCTAAAAGTTAAATAAAGGTATTCTATTGGAGTAGGCGTAGCCAATCAGAGACTAGAAATAGAGAAAATGTACAAATTTAAACGATAGACGCTACAAGAAAGCGTACCCAAGCAGTTCGGTTCGGTACGGGTTCAGTGAGGCATGAAAATTCATTGCGGTGAGAATAATATAGTTTTACGAGTTAAAAAGTGTAATTAACAATAATCTCACAGCTCTATAGTAGGATACATTAGTGAAGTGTTATTTAATCATGTGAAGGATTAATAAAGGGAGCGGAGTACAATTATAATTTGTATAAGCCTTGTTCTTTAGCCGTACCAGCCCTGTTAAGAGATACGTACTCTACAAAATACTAATGACGAAGCCGAGGCACACATATATAATATTTAAATAAACATTAAAATAAAAAGTTGGTTCTTAAACGTGGGGCGAAGGTCACCGGAAAGTTTGACCGCACGTGGGGCGAACTGTCCTAGAAACAATCTCCAGCAAATTGGGTTCCCATACATGGGACAACCGCAGCAATAAAACCCCTTCAAAGTTAAAGGCGAGGAAAGAAAGAGACCTCTCTTTTAACTTACACATATTGATACATACACTTGTAGCTTACCTTACAAACAACTGCGAAAAACGAGTGCCATAAAACGCTTCGCCTGGAGGGCTTTTTGTGATGCTTTAGGCCCTTTTTGTTAGCACACAGAAGTTAGGAGCTCGGTAAACAGCCGAGAAATACAAATCACATCACTTTTTGCTTCAGGGGAATATTAAAACCAAAGTGGTTCATTATCCTACATAAAGACTATATAACCACAGTAATTCATGAACAACAGATAAGATAAATGGTCAATTTTTAAAACGAAACTGCACATACGTGGAACGATGAATTCTCAAGATAATGGTCCTAGAACGCAACATAAATACAGGACGAGTGCAAAACAACAAAAAACTCTGCTAGCTGTAGGAATAAACTGACCGCTGCACAATGAACAGTCATAGCAAGAGCATCGCCTTTCCTCTTTTGTTCGACAATGGGGTTCTCTTCAGCACAGTAATATGGAATTTTTAAGTTTTGAATGTTTCCTTACGGAATTCAAACAAATGTTTTTATTTTATAAACAACTATTTTTGTCTTGTATCTGTTATCAAATCCTACCTATTTTACAAGGAGTATTCAAAATACGTACCTATTTCATTTCTTTTCCCATTCTGTTATATCGTAATTATTAACGGGAAGATATAAATAATTAAATAAAGCAATGGTAATAAGATAAAGAAATAATTGCAATAAATGATTTACGTATATTAACTCCAGGTATAATGCAATAAGCCTGAGTTGAAAAATTTGTCCGGAAAGCAAAGGGTAATCAGCAAGTGATGTAAGGAACACATTAGCTTAAAGATTCTTGGAATGCAGTTAAGGTTTAGTTCAGTACGTTTGCAAAGTCACGTAAACAGCAATTCTATAAATTAGAAACGTGATACAAGGTAAGAAATGCATACGTAGTAAGATTGGATCGCGCGAGAAGAAGGCTGGTAGGGTATTGATATGTGGGCGGAGCTTAAGTTAAGAACAGTTCATGCATTCGAATCAGACACATATCCGTGACTCTCCTGAGATTCTTGACTCCCGTGTGTAATTTTAAGCTGTGAACGCGCTGGCGTTAGAAAGATTTAACGCCTATTGAGAAGGATCTTTCCGAGCAACATTTGTGCGACTTATAGCAACTGAGCTTCGCTTAATTATTGTTATAGATGTAATTAATATAACAGTCGGCGACTCTTGAACAGGCGAGTCAACATCAAAATTTATCAGCTGAACTTAGCTGGTGATATCCTTTCAAAATACACTCGCGCATATCTTGAGATAAAGAACTCATAGCTATTTCACTACAGCAGCTGGCAAACGAGACAACGCTACCAGATGACATCATAAAACTCAACACAGCAGGTAACATTAAACGTTACCTAAATGGATGCAACTTCGAGATAGCAGCATCAACATTTGAAGCAAAGGGCACAGCTTCACCTGCTGTGGCAATCATCATCTTTGTAGCTTCGTATTTCAATAAGACATTTCATTATAAATGTCCAAATGAGCCTTACAGTATTATATTATAGTGAATTTCAGTCTCCGGACTTACAGCTCGTTGTCTATTCGAGATTGGATCGCAATCACCTTAGTGGTAGGTCCACCGTTCTAGGCTGTCGGTTGCTGCTTTATTTCTGCTCAGAAGAGTTGGCCTACCACTGAAGATGATCGCCGTAGAAGTGGTCGAAACGTTTGCATGAACAATCTCCGTTAGACCAAGGGTAATAAGCTTGGAACTCAAATTTACTCAACTACTCCGGCAGGGAAAGCGTTTCATTATTAACTTTATAGGAAGCTTAGAAAAGCTGTGCTGCTACCTTCAAGAGAGAGATGATGCATGCCACATTTCCCAATCGTCGGATAGCCACAAACAAGAGAGGAAACCTAGAGGCTAAAGATATGGGTATCTTCCAATCAAAAAGTATGCGCCCAAACTTACCTAACTGAACTATATTCGGGTGGTTATCGCTGACGTCATACTTATAGTTGTGAACTTGTCTGAAACATTAAACTTGATCTGTCTATCCCACAGATTACGACACCGTTTCTTTTTAGGGATTACGTCACTGTTTCTTCTTAGGGTTTTAGAGATAAACAGAAAATTGGATACCTGCTTGAAGCTACATTTTCTAAGAGCTTTTGACTTCTAATAATTTTCAAACATCGAACTAGCATTTCTCGCAGCTTTTTACTGCAATACACAGAATTTCAAGAAATGTTCTAAAATCTTAACAACACAAATAATAAGCAACTAAACAAATAGAAAAAGTAATTTTAAGTAATGAGATCGTTCTGAGATGGCGATTTTAAGTCGATCCTATCCACGCCTTCACCTCTAACTTGCTCATATAAAGTAACCCCAAGGCCTAACGTGAATCAGAGTTCACGATAAAAGCTGTAGGTCCTCTAATTCCACCGCCATCCTCATCATCGGAGGCAACGGGGTCGTCCTCCGTGGTGTAGTGGTTACCATGCTAGCCTCTAGTTCCCGAGGTCGCAGGTTCAAACCCGGCGGAGGACGATGGATTTTTTCGGGCGTAAAAATCCTTACCATGGCTTCCTTCGGAAGGGAAGTAAAGCCGTAGATTTACGGCACGTAAAAGAACCTCAAGCCTGACAAAGAGGCCTCTGAGCAAAATTACCGGGCTTTCACGCCCAATATAGAATGGGACGCTAAGGATCATAGCAGTTAAAGAGCGTCCATAAATAAAACTCAGTTTTTTGGAGGCAACGGATTGCACCCGCTGGTGCCTTCACCTCAGAAATGAGTCCAGTATTCGCTACGTTTTATTTGGATTGTATAAGAAATAATTACGAATTAAGTTTACTTTCACTTTTAGTTGCTTTTGCTCAGATTCTTTTTTCAGCTTGACTGCAGCTGCAATAATACGATTTATCAAATTCCCATATTCATTAATGAAAACTTAATATTTTCTAGAACTATTAATCCTAACTTTAACTGCAATCTAATGATATACGAGCCATAGCTGAATAACCTTTAGTAACAATGTCCTTTTGATTCCTTCAGAATCATGTCTAACCTGAATCAGAAGGTTAGCGATGATGAAAACTCCAATTGTTATTGTTTCACGTATGGAAAAGCCGATTTGAAGTGGGAGTTGTATTGTATTTCAACTGTTGGGGAGTCAAACTTGTATAGTTGCAACCGCACGTATAGTAAACAGTTTCCGGTAGCCTTCGCCCCAAATGTACTTTCAGGTGGCCTTTGCCCCAGGTTTAAAAAAAATAACTTTGTAATTAAACTGTTTCGTTAAATATTTAATATTTATGTTTGCCTCGGCTGTGTCAGTATTATTGTTAGAGAAACGTTTCTCTTAGCAGGGTTGTGATGCGACAAGAATGTAGGCTTACACAGATTATAATTTTACTTCACTCCTTTTATTAACACTTGATAGGGTTTCAATAACACTTCACTGATATAGAGAGCTGTGAGATTCTTTTTATTAATTAATTACATTTTTTTAACACGTAAACTTATTTTTCGTCTCACACGCATACATATTATATTTCTTGAGGACACTTTTTTGCGTTTGGTTAGTAACTCTGTCTGCAGGCAACTGAACCCTAAGTTCGTAACATTTTCACCTTTTCAGTTTCTGATTGGCTAATCCTACTCCAATAGAATACCTTCATTTAACTAAAGGTTTTTCTGGTTGCTGATTGGCTATTTTATAAACTGTCACTAAACTTATTATTATTGTTGCTCCAATAATGACTAGTAGCATTATTAAACATTCTTACTCATTATTGCCTCAAGGTTACCTCATTGTTAGCAACTTTTAACCTGTTATTCTCACAGCTCCTACATTATTAAATTACGTAATACATTCACATAACATTATTAAACATAGATACAATAATACAAACATATGCAATGACTGTTGCATACATTTTACAAATTATTACATACACATATTGCTTCAAGGCGGGCTGTTATTATATTTACATATTATAATTTGACTAAAATCATTTAAGTGTTAAAAATACTGCCTCAAAACGTTGTCCACCGACCCCAAAATTTGTATCACACAGTAGAACTTCCGGAAACCATTAGTACTGACTTCCTATTTCGCGTACTAAATTTTCCCACTACTACTATCGTACGCAGCTCCACGTTTCAGATGCACAGATAATCGAAAAGTGCCGTAACTACTCTTCGGTGGTATCGATAAAAAGCTAAAGAAGCACAATGCGTAGTAAGGGCAATAAAATACGCATTAACAATGGAACATGGTGCATGTCACTCATTGAGGCAGGAGAAACACGGTCTGCATACGCTCACGACAAAAATCCTACGTGAGGTGAATGTGTGGGATAAAAAGATGCTGTAACGTTTGTCGAGCTGTTAATTTGTTCCGCATCGTGTTAACTAAGCCGCGAGGATGAATAATACATTAAACGGACGTTTCGTCTCATGCAGGCTCTACTGAAAAATTAATTGCTATAGAAATAAAAGTCACTCAACAAGGGTACAAGAGGATTTGCTGTGTTTCGTCAGCATCAACATGCATGCATTTCCACTGCTGGGGGACTTGTCCCTCGTGACAACCAGCAGGTTACAACTTTTTCTTTCGTTTTACACTGCTGTCACTGACGGATGACCATTTGTAATCACTCATTCAAATTCACATTTGCATTAGTACAATGTAATAAACTCCTTTAAAGATACAACGCTGCAAAAACTTTTCTTACCAAGAACTCGAGCACTCCTCGCTGCTGTCACACAACTGAACGCATTTCTACTCACTAGTAAAAGAGACCTGGTCAGTACAGTCACATACCAGACATAAGAATTTCTACTCTGTATTCATACTTAGCTGATCCGCGGCAAAACAAACCCACGTGGTCAGTGCACCGTGGTGCAACACGGTAGCAATGCCCCCAGGAAAGTAGTCCCATGCTAATCTCTGAATTTTAGAATCAATTTATCCTTAAATAGTATAATATTCTATACAAATACCTAAGGTTTTATTTAACGCTGATTTATACCGTAAAACAGAGCTACAAGTCCCATGATGCAATTCGTATGAGTCACCTGACATCCGGGTAGGCGCAGAGTATTGTTTACAGCCAGAAACCAGCAGTTGTGTTTAGTATCATGGAGGACGCTGAATTCGCTCTTGTGTTTTGGTCGAATTACGTAAAGCATTAGCCGTGCAAACCATTGACTATTGGTGAAAAAACAATAGTGTTGAATCTCTTTCCGCGAAAAAAATGGTGAAATTAACTTTTGAGTTCACCGGTGTTTCGAGTATAAGTATAAACAGTGCTTGTGCAGAAAAATCTGAAACGAGAAAAGTGGTTACACCCGAAAAAAAAGAAAGCATATGAAATACGCAATGCAAGAATGTAGTGATTTTAAGAAGAATGCAATTCGCGTAACAGTGCACAATTTCTTTTTTAAAATGAGCCGCCAACAGTTAATAAAGTGGCGCTGCCAGAGAGCGAATAAATTAGGTTATCGTATACCTGTTACTTTCTTTTTCGCTCATTTATTTTAGAATTAACTATTATTATATGTGCAAACGTTTATTTTGTTGCAACTATCAATCTTATCACCTTTAACCCTTAACAGAATATGCTAGTTGTCGAAATAAGGACTATGTTCCTTTTGCGCTTGTACTCGCCACATGGTTTGAAAGTGTGACAGTATTTCTAGTGCGAATGGCGGAAGGATACATTATAGCAGTGCACTGGTCACCTGGAGTTTGTTTTGACGCGGATCAACCTAAGAGTGAATACGGAGTAAACATTAAACCAGAACCGAAGGAAACAATGTTGAATTATTTACTCGACTTTAGCCAGGGACGTCGCAAGTTACAAACCACTCCATCCCTCGTACTGTTTGTTGGCGTTTATGGACAGCACTCACCAGCCGTGTTTAACTGACCGTCAGTGTTGTTTACATATTTGTACTGATATCAGTTTGAATGCAGATAACTTGAAGCCAACTGCTTAAGAATTCCTATGCCTGGGCATAATTTTCTCTACCCATTATAAATTCGCAGGCATACCTTATACGGATATACCACAACATTAAAAAGCGACTGTTATGTTCACGTGACGTTACTCACGTTATTTTATGTCCATAAATGATTCCAAACTAAGCAGTGAAGATCTATTTATATGCAACAACGATCAAGTATTAATTGAAAGCATGGAGGAATAAATTCAGAAGTCATAGTAACAATCTCTTGCGGAGGAAAAGAAAAAAGAAGAATTGGAAATTGCGGCAAACGACACGCTTGTATTGAAACATTCAGCATGAATTATTTCGAAACCAGCTAATACCAGAAAACCAATTATTTGACAAAAATTGTGTTTCAATGAGCTCTACATTTTTTACTTTCTCTACTACGTAGCATTGTATTCCACACAAAAATTCGATACCGAGATTTCACCGGAAATACATGTTTTGAGGCCCCATTAAATAAAAAAATCTGATGTGTTACACTCACATGACTTTCTCTACTCTTGTACAAACTATTTTTACAAACTCTTATTCTCCATCTATTTCATATTAATCGAGATAAACATTTGCAGAAACGATCTTTTGACATGCAAAGAGAATTACATTTTACACATAGTAACCAGCTCTTAAAATATTTGACTATCGCTTAAAGCCTACCATGTTCCCCTTGCATCTACAAGAAAATTAGCAATAAGATTAACATCTCGATATCTCCATTAACATGAAGCATATGGACAATAAGAGTTTGTAAAATTAGTTTGTACAAGAGTAGAGAAAGTCATCAGAGAGCAACACATCAGATTTTTTCTAGAATAGGTTTGGGTCTTAAGATTTCCTAATTATACCTATATAACATTCATACAACACTCTCACTCCCTCTCTGTTGCTCTCTTCTCCTTTCCCATGTATTGTGACGTTTGGAAATCCAACGATCATTTTTTCTGAAGGCATTACTAAAAATTAAAACACAAATAAAAGATTAAAACAGGCAACTGTGCCCTATATTTATGTGATTGGAACTATTTGTTTGCTATGGATAGTTGTTTAAATATACAATAAAAATAAAGAAACTAGTATAACCTCTTAAATATTCGTCCCATCGAAATTTTGAAATAACAAAACTTATCAGAAACAATTTGTTGATAAACATTTATCATGTAGCATTTTTCACAAAATTCAATAATAAGCTAAACCTATATTTATATTTTTTTGGAATTCATATCCTACACATCTTTGCGGAAAATAATTATTTAACACCTTTTAGTCTGTTTTCTACGGCATTTATACACAAAGTATCACAACAATCGGATCAGCCATTCTTGAAAAATGGTAATATATGGTGTTTTTGGTATTCCTGCTCAAACACCTAAAATAAAATGTGTTCTAATGTCTTTGTTGCGAATACTCATCGTTGAAATTAAATTGGTTAAAACACATTATTTATCCTATCAGGACAACCCCTTTAAATTGAAATTTAATTTTAAGACTAACAATTACATTATTTTTTCATGGATTTTTTTATTGTTTAAAAATTTTAAATTCATTGGACGATGTTTTTCTAAAAAAAATTGTTCAGAGTACCTCAAAACATGTATTTACGGCGAAATATCGACAAATTTTCTGGCGGAATACAATACTTGCTCTATCTACCATAGGCAACGGTAAAGAAAGTAATAGGCAAGATCTCTGAACCCAAAGTGATGAGAATATGCTTAATTACATGTTTAATTATTAGATCACAATTATGGTAGTTGCTGATTCATTTATTCATTGCTATGTATTTCAAAACCCATCAATCCTATCAACTACACAAGAACGCGTGCTACACTTCAATGAAGATCAGATAAAGGGCAAAAGAAGGGAGAAGTGTTGAGTGACGAGGATGCTGGTGAAAGGACTTGGCAGAGGGAGGGGATAATTTGAACAAAACGAACTCTTCTTCTGATCTTTTCTCTCCTTTTTATTATTATTCCTTTAGTTCCCTAGCTCTAAAAACCTTAATGCGCCTATTAAAATTCATTGTCTGATCCTTGGGCAAGTATATGAAGTGAAAATATATCTGGAAGACGAGTATTGAATAAGTAATAAGACTCCTTTTCTTTCATTCGTTCCCTCTTTCTCCGTTTCTGCCCCTCAGCAATGGATGCTGTTTGCTCCTGCTGGTTAGCTACAGCACAGTTGGAATGAGAAGAGACAACGTCGATATTGCAACACTCTCTCCGGAGCGTTCGTCTCGAAAATCTTGCAACCTTCACAGAATCGCTCGACTATTTCACCAAATATAATCTTTTGAAATTTTTATACCATTTCCGTACAAACAATAAAACTCGTCTCCTCGTTTTACAAAACCTTTTAGTCCGAATATTTATTACCTATAATGATCATCCACGCATTCATCATTTGCTACTTTTAAACTTCGACATTTCTCTATCTTTGCTGCTATGAACTCCATTAAAATCTTTCACAGGTTGTTCAGGAATGTGTCTCTTGACAGTTCCAGAAGCCCGTCGGGCTGAAAATTTGTGTTCCTTTCTATTTAGTCACTTTTGAGGCAGTATTTTTAACACTTAAATGATTTCAGTCAAATTATATAACATATAAATTCAATAACAGCCCGCCTTAAAGCAATATGTGTATGTAACAATATATAAAAAGTGTATATTACAGTCATTGTAAATGTTTATATTATTGTATACATTTCAATAATGTTATGTGAATGTATTACGTAAATTAATAATGTAGGAGCTGTGAGAATAATAGGTTAAAAGTTGCTAAGGATGATGTAACAATGAGGTAGCCTTGAGGCAATAATGAATCAGAAGGTTTAATAATGCTACTAGTCATTCTTGGAGCAACAATAATGTAATTTTTGTAACAGTTCATAAAATAGCCAATCAACAACCAGAAAAAGCTTTAGTTAAATAAAAGTATTCTATTGGACCAGGATTAGCCAATCAGAGACTTGAAATACATAAATTTACAAATTTAGGCGCTAGAAAGCAAGTCAGTTGCTTGTAGTCAGCGCTCATAACTGGACGTGTTGGTTGTAGACAGTGTTTTAACCGGACGCGAGATGTGCCCTCGAGAAATTTAATATGTATTTTGTGTGAGAAATAAAATAGTTTTACGTGTTAAAAAGTGCAAGTAATTAATTAATAAAAGAATCTCACAGCTGTCTATATCAGTAAAGTTTTATTTAAATTGTGTCAAGAATTAATAAAAAGGAGTGAATTACAAATTATAATCTGTGTAAGCCTACATTCTTCAGTCGCACCACTCCCTGCCAAGACATCCATGTCTCTAACAAAAATACTGACGCAGGCGAGGCAAACATAAATATACAATATTTAAAGAAACAGTCAAATTACAAAGTTAACATTTTTTAAACATTTGGGGCGAAGGATACCGGAAACTTTTTACCATATCTGCGTTTGCAACTACTTCAAGTTCGGCTCCCCAACAGTCGAAATATAATACAACTCCTTCAATACTATCTACTTCAAATTGACGCCCAAAGCGTGATGCAAATAATTTAAAAATAACAATACAACAAACCAACATATTCTATTTGAAATTCGGACAAATGACAGTGATTACTGATGCTTATGCCAGATTGAGTACGACGTTGGTGTAGCAAACGTTTGTCCCATAAGAGATTTTACCCTCAAATAAATCTACTAACAAAGTTGGCTGCCTACCTCTTTGGTTAATGTGGCACGCCTGGCTCTGTCTGGCAGGTTCTTTGAGACAGGTATCTAGAGACCGCCTTACTGGTAGCAAGCAGTCTTAGCTTTGAGTCGAGTCGAGTCGAGCCGAGCCGAGCCGAGCCGAGCCGAGCCGAGCCGAGCCGAGCCGGTTAGCTACAGTCAAGCCGAGCCGAGCCGAGCCGAGCCGCGCCGAGCCACAGAGAGACATGGACAAGCACTACACTTTAATATATTTAATATGATGAGGCCCCCTAGTGCAAGTTTACATGTATGCGAGGGCTAGCCACTTACTTTCATGTAGTTCCGTCCTCAATTCAGGGGCCCGGGTTCGATTCCGGCTGGGGCGAGGGAATCTTTCTTTAATTAAAGTCATTCCCTACCCTCCGCAGAATCTAAAAGTATGAATATGGGAATGAACGTGAATGTGTTTACGAATGTAAAGCAGTAAAATTCTATGCAATGAGTTAGTTATTTATAAAGTCAAATCATATGACTAAATAGGAGGGCTTACAAATGAAGCATGTAACATGTGTTATTTTTCCAAAGTGTTCTTTCGGCCTGGTTCTAAATTTTTTTTCGGCTTTGATTCCTTTCATTTCTAGGTACTTGCAGCATTTAAAGAAAATTATATATATTGCAAACCATGTTCATTATCAGATGCACATCAGTTAATTAATTTTCTTGCTCTGACTTATAATTAAGACAAACCTGTTAGCTCTTTTTTGTCCTTTGTAATTGCACTGGTAGGCACTTTGTATGGTTTCGCCTGTATTGTGAATTAATAGCTATCACAGTGATTTTCGGTTATATAATCTATTTAATACAGTTAATTTTCATGTTGCTGAGTTAATTTTCTCGATTACATTTGTAACTGCTGCAAACCATTTTATCATCCCTCTCTTGCTTTTAATAGTTTAAATGCTTGTTGTAATTTAAAGTTTTCGCTTTCCTTCCTACTTGGCCAATCCTACCTACAGCTGATTATACAACATTTTCTTGGCAACGTTTTAGGTCAAGGGGAGTGGCACAGTTGTCGCATTTAAGTACACTTAAATGACACGTCCTGGACCGGGATACAGCCAGAGAAAATTGCGAAGAGAAAACCAGAGCCCAAATAGCTTCGTTGACACGTTTAAGATCACCAATTAGGGCACTAGCACTGCTGAATGTTGACATGTTGCACATTGATAATGCGGTTGCGCGGTACTCGTCCTCTTGGTTCCACCCTGCCATCACAGAAAGCCAGTAGGAGTGTCAACATTCAGCAGCGCTTGCAGACTTACCAGTAAAATTAAACGAGTGAAGTGATATTAGCATTGAGGGCGGATTGATAAGTCAGTGACTTTTTAAAGAAAATAAAAAGTTTTTCAAAAAAATCTATTTTATTTCTCAACATAGTCTCCTTTCAATTCAATACATGTTGTTCAGTTTTTTTTAAACCTTCCAAAAAATACGATTTTTCAAAGTTGCAAAATATGAGGTTGTTTCTGCCATGATGTGGTCACTGGACGGGAATTTCTTCCCAGCGAGCAATTTTTGAGGTTTGCGAAGAGAAAGAAACCACTCGGAGTTAAATCTGGAGAATATGGTGGGTGAGGTAGCAGTTTGTAGCCCAACTCCACAAATTTTGCAATGGCAGTGACTGCTTGTGTGCGGGTGCATTATCCTGGTGAAAGAGAACCTTTTTCTTCACCAAATGGGGTCGTTTCTTTAACAATTCCTTGTGAAACTGATCCAGATTTGCGACATAATATGAACCTGTGATCGTTTTACCCTGTTCCAGGTAGTGGATGTCTGTCACCCCTTATGAATCGCAAAAGACAGCTACCATGATTTTTCCTGCGGACGGAATGTTTTCGCTTTCTTTGGAGCAGGTTCGCCGAAGGAAATCCATTGCTTTGTTGTTTGGTTTCAGGTTGATAGTAATGCATCCAAGTTTCATCAACCGTGATATAACGCCATAAAAACTCATTTGGGTTACGCTGGAACATGTTCAAACATTCCTGTGAAATGGTCACACGATTCCGCTTGTTCTCAACTGTGAGCAGTCGTGGCACCCATCTTGCTGACAGCTTTCTCATATCCAAAAATTCGTACAGAGTGTTACACACCCGTTCACTCGAGATGTTTACGGTCTTGGCTATCTCACGGATTTTCACTCGGCAGTCTTCCAACACTATATCATGAACTTTTCACCATTTCTTCTGCTGTGACCTCATCCGGCCGTCCTATGCGCACGGTATCTCTTGTGCTCGAACGGCCACATTGAAATTCTGTGAACCATGCCATGTGATGAAGCAGTGTCCCCATAATACTTGTTCAGCTTTTCTTCCGTTTCCTATATCGTCTTACCACGCAAAAAGTAGTGCTGTATCCGAATACGAAATTCACTTTTCTGCATTTTCCACGAAGCAACACACATCTGCTTATTTTAGACGCTCTCAAAAATGTTCTAAGAAACAAATGACAACGAATTTCTGCAATTATACCCAGAATAGATGTAAGACTTGGGTGCAAACATGAAACCTGTGATTAGAACGCAATCTCTCGTCAAAGTCATGGACTTATTAATCCGCCCTCGTATATGAGTCAGCACCATGGGGTCGCTAAGTGGTCAAAGTATGTAACGGTGAAGACGTTAAACTGCGCACAAGTTAACCACAGAACTATTGGCCAGAGGATAAATTACATAAAACGATGTAAATTTCTGGAAATAATACAAGCTAGGTGTATGCGTCTTACTCGACCGCACCCTCATTCTAATAAAGGAATGACTAACGAACTCAAAAATTAATATGCAAGTGTAGCTTTCTACTTTTTATGAATCGAGTGATAAAATCAGGCAATGTAAACACAGCCAGAGACAGCGTATTTTACGAATGCCCGCAGCAAGGAAAAATGAATCGGGTACGAGTTGTATCGATTATCTTCCGGTGTAACTATCGATTTCTCATGCTAAGCTATAAAACGTATATGGATTATTCAATTAACAAGTTCTGAAACAAGAAAACATGCTCTCCGCACAAATAAATAACTTTTTCCCCAGGCTTTGTTTCACAAGGGATATCAAAGCTGTTCGTTAATTTCAGAACGGCATTCCTGCATAGATCCCCACACTTCCCACCGTTATTGAAATTCCCTGCAAGTATTTTATGTATAGCGTCAACTTTAAAAATATGTGGAATACATACAATAGACAAGGAAACATTCTAATGCGACAGTTATAGTGGCGTAAATTCCTATTTCGGAACACTGCGTTCCATTGGACTGGAAAATGTGCTTACGATGAACGTGCCCGATAACAAGGTAAGACTCCATTACCATTAGAACATAAATCTCTTCAAGGGCAGTGCGATTAGGCGGTATAAATATAAAAGCAGATAAAGACCAGTGTCCGAGGGAAAGCTAAGATGCTCAGGAAATTATTCACCTGGATGACAGCATCGGCAATTTAGTTTGGATTTATTTGCGGCTTTGTTCTGATGTTTTCTATTTAGACGTTTATTTTCAATTATTTTTAAGACTTTGGGATCAAAGGAACCGGCATTCTTTACATTATTTAGTCATTGTTTCGGAATTAAGACGTGATAATCGTCTGTAATGAAAAAAAGATAAACGTACCGCTGATTCCAAACAAACTAAAGAAATAAATCTGGTAGACGGGCTTGGCGCACTCTACCCTAAGATCAAGTATGTCAATTTGCGCTAAATCTAGTCGGCACAACTAAATATTGGTATTGTGTTTAACAAGCAGGTAAACTTGGGTGATTTTGTATTATTTCTTATATTTCGAGCCGATGGAAATATCTTGAAATTGTCAAGTAGCAGTAGCATTTCTCGAAGACATCATTCATTCGATTTCATTTTCTATCAACGACGGAAGAAATATCTGTAAGAAGGCAGTTTGCTGCCAGTTAGTGTACACTCGCACAAAAAGGTAAAGACGGAAAATGGATCCCATTGACAATCTGTCTTGCGCAATCGTGCCCTTTGAGCAAAGGGTTCTGATACCGATTCAAGCCTCTGTATGACCAGAGATGCTAACGACACGGACCTTTTACTGCCTCTCTTTGCGTGAAGCTAACAAAAGTCTTAATTTTTCCAAGTTTACCACTTTATGCGAGTGTGCCCTCTTATGGAACCTAGGCTTCCTTGTTAGCTGTGATAATATATTGATTTCAGGGCCGGTTTCACCAAACGCGATTAATTAGAATAGTAACTCCAGAGTAACATTAACCCGGTGGTTGTTACTCCCGAGTGGCATATATTCGTTTCACCATGCTTGTGTGGAGGTTAAGGTACTCTCGAGTTAGTACTCCAATAATTATACCAGAATAGTGCCGATCGCAAAGTTTCTCATAGTTTGTGAGCAATGATTACAGCTTTTTTTTCGCCATTTTAAGGAATTTAGTGCGAGTAAACGAAAGTATTTAGAGGTTAAAGCTACGGAGAAAGAAGTGGACGATAGCACTGGTAAGTAGAAATACATGGTAATAGCTAATATTTTGGAAAAAATTTAAGTTTGGTAATAATGAAATTATCCTGTTAACTTATACTTTTTGTGTGTTAAATTTACAGAATCATGTCAGGCGAAGGAAAGCGAAAGAGAAGCCCAAATTGGCATTCTTCTGAAAAACTCCTCCTGCTTTCTGTGGTAGAAGAATTTATAAGTGTGTTATAGTACAAGAGAACAGAAGGTTCAACTATGCGCCAGAAGAAGGATACATGGGAGAAGGCTGCAGAAAAATATAATCTGGACCACTATGGGACACAGAACTGCAGCTAATATAAAGGCAGAGTGGGAGCTGCTAAAAAAGCTGCAAAGAAGGATTTAGCTAATAAACGAATAGCTGCAATAAGACAGGTTATACATTTGTTTTCTTTTTAATATGCAACATCAATATGTAGTGTAAGCGTTTGTTTACTATTTCTTCTAATTTGTAGGTGGTAGACTCCAAGGTCAGACCATAGTGATGATCCAGTATTCACCAAAGTACTCAGTCTCATTGGTAAAAATCCTCATCTTCATTGCTAGAACTGTCCTCAAAAACCATTCTCATTAATCCTGCAGCGGTGCAGCCATTGTAAAATGCTAGCTAGCAGTTACTCTGTACTTTATTCCACAATACTTCGCCGAGTAACGTTACTCTCTGATTTACTCTCGCATACGCAGTTTATTCAAGAGTATGTTGTTGGTGAAACGCTCAAAGGGCTTACTCGCGAGTAAATCACGTTTTACTCGAGAGTAAAAGTTACTCGCGTATGTTGAAACCGATCCTTAATGTGTTTAATACAGCGTTAGAAACAAATTCTCACCAATCAAGCTAAACATATTGTTAAACGCTGTTAAAATAATTAGAACCACCGTCAAATTGCTCTGATTTGCCAAATTTCACTAAGAAGAAAACGCATTATCCATCAGGTGTTTCTGAAGAGTGGTAGCCTAAATGTAATCAATGGGAACAGTTGAGTACTTCGGATCTTCTCTATAGAGAGGATAACTTCGAACTTCAGCTTATATTTCCGTTACCATTAAAAGTACCCTTCTCCGGAATTAAAAGCTATAGATACATACCGTGCATGACAGAAGGCTGTGGGAATCCGTTTAAACGGCAGGAAAAGCTGTCAAACGAAGTGGTATTTCCCCTGTAACATGCCTCAAAGCACACAGCTGACATAGAACAGCTGTTAATCTGTGCACCCTACTCGCTTGACCTGCCTTCTCCTGATTGCCATTTGTCGCTAAGCCTAACGTAAACACTAGAAGGCAGACTCTCCAGTCATCCATAATAATTCTAGTTGCCAGAAACAACAGATTTGTTGACCTACAACATGCCCTTGTTCATTAAACAAAACGCTTGAAAACACGAACAAAAAATGAAAATTTTGGATTCCTACTAAGGAAGGAATAAAGTTAGGTAAGGAAATTCCGAATTTCTTAAAAGAAATGTTTAAAATTTGGGTGGGCAGCTGCTATTGCAATGAGTAATTCTGTGCGAGAGACTTTTGTGGAATAAGTATGAAGAAGTGTTGTTCTTCAACTGTTGTAGTTTATTGTTGTTGGAGTTATTTATTCATTTTTACACTTGGGAAATCAATTTAAGAAAATGGGTTGTTGTTGAAGTTTGCACCACGCTTTGGGCGTTAATTTGAAGAAGATTGTTTGTTACGTAATATGCTACTACGTTTATAAAACTGATTTGAAGATGTATTTTTGTTGTGACACTCCAAGTTTAAAAAAAAATAATATTAACTTTGGTATAAAACTGCTTCTATAGATAGGATTTATGTTTATGTTTGCTTCGGCTGCTTCAGTGTTGTTTTAGACATGTTTCTCTTAATCTGGGCATGGTGCGACAAGAATGTAGGCTTACGCAGATTTTAAGTTTAAATTCACTTCTTTTTATTAATCCTTGGCACAAATTAAATAGCACTACACTTATATTAAGAGCTGTGAGATTCTTTACCGTATACTTATTTTACAATTCACACGAATACGTAATATTTCTATAGAGAACACATCTTCCATCTGGTCACTACCAAGATCTGCAGGCAACTGAACATATTTGAACCGTCAAAACCCGTAAGCTTCTGTATTTCAGGTCTCTGATTGGCTATTTTTAAACCGTCACAGAATTTACATTATCGTTGCTCTAATAATGACTAGTAGCATTCAAACTCATTATTGCCTCAAGGTTACTTCATTGTTAACTCATTGTTAGCAACGTTAAAACTTATTATTCTCACAGCTCCTACATTATTAAATTACATAACGCATTCACATAACATTATTAAACATGTTTACAATAATATAAGCATATGCAATGACAGTTACATACATTTTTTAAAAAAATTATTACATACATATTGCTTCAAGGCGGGCTGTTATTGAATTTACATATTATATAATTTAATTGAAATTATTCAAGTGTTAAAAATACTGCCTAGGGTACCATTACTTCAAACTATCATAAAGATCCCCCTATATCGCAAGACTGTGTGGTTCTCCATAAATTTCCACAACTGTCTTAACATTTGACTTCACCCAAACTCATAGGTATTTCTCTCTTCTCTGGAAATAAACCGACAAACAGAAGTTAGCCATTGAACAAAGGTTACAGCAGGAAGAAAGGACGCTTTGCTGTGGTTAGATGTAAATTGAGGTGAGCGTGGGATGAACCACAGGACGTTGACGCTGGAAAGAGACAGTTTCTCAGCATTAAGTGAAACAGCCTCGCTTCTATTGAGCATTCATTTCAAAGTGTGGCATGACTTCATTTTTTAGGCGAGTGTCAGCTCTAAGGGGAAAGACGTAAGAGTCGGTGAAGTTGCCTAGCAAGCACGGCATTCGATCCGAAGAGTACTACTAATACGGCGACCTTCACCACAAAACATAGATCAAATAATGTGCTTCGTAATTACATAAAAGCGTAAAATAAAATAAACAATCAAATTAACCTTTCTCTCCTAACTCTACCAACCTGCATTCATCCCGCACATATAATGCATTTACTTACATTCGCAGAAAAGAATTGCAACGCTCTCGGTTGACAAATTCATGTTGTCTTATGCCACCGAGGTTAGATATCCCGCTTACAGCTTTAACGAACACTTGATATTGTAGCGTTTGGATTGAGCTACTTTTGTTGTGTTACTCTTACCTCTGCGTCGTTGTAGGTGACGTCTTCAGGATCAGATCGCCGATATCAGTCAGGAAGCACTTATGGACGTCGCATCTCAGGGTCAACTGTCGGCGAGTCGGTCTGAAATTCCCTACTGTTATTGTCAGAGTAGGATTGCGGGAGGGTTACACTAGGATATTATTCTTGAATAAAACGTTTTCACTTCCACACTAAAACGCTTATTCCTGCCAGAAAACCTGCAAGATTCTTGTTCTTTTTCTACGCCGTACGTTTCTTACATAAGAATAGTTTCACCCTTTGGTCCACTAACGTTTTTGCTCCGGCTATTATTCAAGGCGCTCTATCGCCGTTCTTTTGATTCCCGCGAACTTGAATTCATCACTTGCGGGGTGTAATTTATTATCTTGGATAAAATAATTTCTACGACAATCTAACATTTTATATAATTATTCCACACGCATTACGGTGCGGCACTTCGTATATTTTGCAACTTTTTATCCTTTTCTTTTCTTTTTTGACTCAACGTGATGCATGTTTCCTTACCGCAGAATCATGGCAGACTGTCCCAAAACCACGCTCGCATTCCCATATCTCAACGACTGCTCTCCTCTAAATTTAATACATGTCACTGCGTATTCCTATGTTTGTATTGGTTCTCGCACTTATTCTCTGCGCTTATTGGTTCCCTGGTTGAAAATTTAAAGCTTAACTGTAGGAAATGTCCGTTGCCTCATAGCGTCTGTTTGCTTGAAAACTTGCCTCGCACCCACGAAGTACAAAAGAAGGTTTCGATTTTTATGGCCCCACTCTGGAAAACATAATGGACAGTCTAAAACGAAGCTACTCTTATTCTTGCCTTAATCTTGCAGTTTTTCTCATGCAATTACGCCCTTATTTATTTTACAATATTATGGAAACTTAAAACATATTTAAAGCTTATGAAGGGCTTTCGATTGATGCAATTTTTAATCCTATGGCTTTAAATTATGGAAGTTTATTAAATTAAATATTAATTAATTATTAATAATTCCTAAAATATAATTACTATAGAGTTCTTTTTTATGTGTTCTTGATCGGCGGAAATATCGCTACAATATTGACCAAACAAAACAGTGCGAAAGAGGTTTTGGTAGAAACATACCGTACAGACCGCCGTTTGTTGTTCACACTACACGCCTTGCTTGCCAGGCAACTTCTCCGACACACAAGACATACACCTCTGCGGAAGTACAAGGCGGATTGAATTCTAACCTCAGCAGCTTGTCAAATAACGTCATACATCACGTTATGGCGCACTTTGAAATGAACAACCAGTACGTCGGTAAGACATTGTACTTAACATACACCATTTGTTTGGCGCGTTCGTAACGTAATGAGAGGACGAACAGAAATCTAAGAGTATCCTTAGTAGTTCATAAAGAATTGTATCTTACATAGAAAGTTATTTTTTCTTTCCTCGTCGTTTGCATGTGAGAAATTCAAATTTATAATTTTACGTATACTTAAAAGAGGTTGAATTTATTAATATAACTGTTTCTTTGCAGAGTCACACCTTTCGAGAAATGCTGTAGAAGATTTCATAACAGTGCAGACTACAATCAACTTATGCTTCCCCATGTTAACTTTGTGATCAACCAAGGTAGGAGGACAGCAACCTACTTAAACTTAATGTGAATGCAGGCAAGAGAATTACGTTATTAACCCCATTACAAAAGAGGCAGCTTTCTGATTTAGTACAGTTCCATAGTACAAGTTCTTTTCAGGGGTTTCACAATAACGTAAGATCAAAAGATTTTATGCAGCAGAAGGAAAACATTTACACTTGTTAATTAACTCAGAGCTGCTTGTATGAAACAAATATTTAATGATCTTCTGACAAGCTGCTGCATTGTTCCAAGCGATGATGAACTTTTAACGAAGGCAGCTTCAGGAATCATTAATACCCTCATTTGAGCAAGTGAAGAAGTCTATAAAATTATTTTCCCATTGTATCCATGCAACATTAGTATTCTGTTTGTGTGTGGATCACCAAGTTAGGCAATAACTCCTACAGTGGTCATGCGTTTATACATTCACGCTTCTTTTGACTTTCCAAGGGTTAATCTCTAGATATTCTCACACTAACGTTGTTAAATACGGGGGCGGGGGAAGAGCAGCGGTTTCGTTTCCGCTCTCGTACTGAGAGTCTGGGGTGCGATTCCCGGGTGGCTATTTTAAATCGGCCCTATCCACGCCTTCACCTCTGACTTACTCATGTGATGGTCCAATGTGGTAAAAACTATAGGTCGTCTTATTCCACCGTCATCCTCGTGGTATTTGTGAGTCACTAGAGGTACGCCGGACCGAACATTCGAGCCCCTCCCGATAAGGAGTTTTCGGATTGTGTTGGACTCGGCGGAGCCGTGGTTCCGGATACCCATGGGAGATCGGGTACACCTGACTGTTTTTCCTCCCAGATGGGGTTGTGAGACGCCCAGATGTTCTCCGGCACCAACCATAAGTGAGAGCTGGTAGATATACTGTCGGCCCCACCGAGGTTCTTCGTTAGTCTTCCCTGATACGGTTTTCTCTATTGGGCTGACGCGCGTAAGTGACGTATACACTTCGTCCCTGTGGGGGAGGATGGTTTCCTTACCCAGTCTTGGCCACGTAAGGGGGGCGGTATATAAAATAGGCAATGTCCCTAATGGAAAACCCAGCGAGCATGATTCCCGGGTTCCGAGGATGTGGACCGAGTTGTCAGTCCTGGTCCCGTGGTTCATCATCACTCTATCACCGGAGAAAACGGATTACGCCCGCTGGATGCATTCACCTTAGAAATGGATCCAGTCATCGCTTGGTGGAATGAAGCATCCCTGAAAGTTATTGGTCCTATGGAGAGCGTTAGAAATGACAACGACGTGGTTAAATACACGATGTGTTCAAAAGTATCCGGACACGCCACAAACATACGTTTTTCATCTTAGGTGCATTGTGCCTGATACTCAATACCCGCGACCTCAGTAGTCATTAGACATCGTGAAACAGCAAAATGGGACGCTTCGTGGAACTCACGGACTGCAAACGTGGTCAGGTGATCGGGTGTCACTTGTCAGAAGTCTGTAGGCGAGATTTCCACACTCCTAAACATCCCTAGGTCCACTGTTTCTGATGTGATAGTGAAGTGGAAACGTGAAGGGACATGTATAGCACAAAAGCGTACAGGTCGACCTCGTCTTCTGACTGAAAGAGACAGCCGACATTTGAAGAGGGTCGTAAAGAGTAATAGGCAGACATCTATCCAGACCATCACAAGGGAATTCCAAACTCCAAGTACTATGACAGTTAGGCGTGAGGTGAGAAACCTTGGATTCCATGGTCGACCGGCTGCTCATAAGCGACACATCACGCAGGAAAATGCCAATCGTCGCCTCGCTTGGTGTAAGGAGCGTCAACATTACACGATTGAACAGTGGCAAAACGTTGTGTGGAGTGACGAATCACGGTACACAATATGGCGATCCGATGGCAGGGTGTGGTTATGGCGAATGCCCGGTGAACGTCTTCTGCCAGCGTGTGTACTGCCAACAGTGAACTTCGGAGGTGATGGTGTTATGGTGTGATCGTGTTTTTCCTGGGGGGCTTGCACCCCTTGTTGTTTTGCGTGGCACGATCACAGCGCAGACCTACATTGATATTTTAAGCACCTTCTTGCTTCCCACTGTTGAAGAGCAATTCGAGGATGGATGGCGATTGCATCTTTCAACACGTTCGAACACCTGTTCATACTGCACGGGCGGAGTGGTTACACGACAATAACTTCCCTGTAATGGACTGGTCTGTACAGAGTCCTGATTTAAATCTTATAGAAGCTTTGGGATGTTTTGGAACGCCGATTTCGTCACCGACCTGCTTCGACACCTCTCCTTAGTTCCCCACTCCGTGAAGAATGGGCTGCCATTCCCCAAGAAACCTTCCAGCACCTGATTTAAAGTATGCCTGCGAGAGTGAACGCTGTCATCAAAGCTAAGGGTGGGCCAACACCATATTGACTTCCAGCATTGCCGATGGAAGGCGCCACGTACTTGTACGTCATTTTCAGCCAGGTGTCCGGATACTTTTGATCACGTAGTGTACGTAGTTCTTATGTATTTTGAAGGCAATGCCGATATGGTTGTGAGAATCTTACTTACCTCTGGCTTTACTATCATCTACTAACAAATTAGAGCATGTCACATTTTATATCAGCTATCAAGTCGCTAGATATGAACACAGTTCACACTAATTAAATTAAAATTTTTATTTTATAAAATGTTTAATGAGTAACATCACCTGAACATACAGATGGAACAGCTGACAGTATACCAATAAAAATGCGTTGGTTATTGATGTTTTAATACCTGCATTATCTGAAACCTCATTACTTTCCCTACTGCTATCCTATAGTATGGAGAGTAGAGTATTGCATTACACTGAAAAATTCTATACAGAGATTTCAACGAAAATACACATGTTGAAACTCCTTTATTAAAAAAAGAAGAAAAAAAACATTTCCAGAAAGGGGCCAGTGTGTATGCGTCTCTGAACAGCTTGATTTAAAAAAGAAAAGGCGGTTAAATACCAAATGAAATTATCAAATAAGCCCTCTTCAGTCTGAATAACTTCTGCATAATTTGTAAACCGTAAGAGATAGACAAAAGCCTGCTCCAAAAAACGTATATACCGTTAAAAAATACAATTTATATCTAACAAAAAATGCTGTGACATTAATATTTTTCTGAAAAATTCTTTGTGGTTGGTTTGAATTTTCAAATACTTGTATTTTTTCAAATGGTAAGTCGCCATTCTTTGTTTTGTTCTCTCCTGGTCATGCAATTATAACAAAATAATATCCATCATCCATCTCATATCCATCATTAAAGGATTTAACCTTTAACAAGGAAAGTCCCTTTTACCTACAACTAAATGCGTTATAAAACCATTTCTACACTTGGTTCACATAAAGCAGGGCGAAAAATTAACTTTGTAAGGGTAGTTTGCAGAACAGTGAATAGTGAAAGAAATGTGAATCTAACACATTGTGATTTTAATGCGCCTACAGTAAATTGGAAATACCTTGCCAGATCTCCCAGGTTACAATAGTGACTGTCTAAAATTTGACATCTCGAATCCTCATTGTTCTGACTTACCGGTGTAGGGAAATTAATACTATATATAAAGAATGCTGTGGTTGGATACAAATAAGTACCTAGTGAGATCAGGGAAGTTTTACACGACACTGGTCTATGTAATGGACATTAGCTATTTTGGCGGTGCCTTTTATCAGCTTGTATATCATTTACCCTCGTATAAGTGCCTGCTCTATACCAACGGCAATTGTCGTGCAGCTGTTTAGTAAACAAGATACATTGACAATATAGTACATAGGTATATCAGAGTGGATAAAACAAAACGATAGGGATATTTATGGGACGGTGGTGTAACATTTGTGAGTACGTATATTCTGGCGTGCTTCTACCTGCACATTTAGTGCGAGTATAAATAGTACACAATGAAAGTTAAGATAACGTTAAAAAGAGCAGCATTAGCGTCCGTTCTTAAATATTTGACTATCGTTGTTTACTGTGTACCCTAAAGAATTATGATATACCAGGTGAGTCAGCTGCCCTTAGGTATTCGTTTCTATGCAACCCGCAGTTTATAGTGTAATGTGAAAACGTTAACCACTTTAGCAAACAAACTGCTATTGTAGCTCTGCCCTTCTGTTCAGTCTATACGCAACTATCATTAATGATTAAAGGTCTGAATGAGAACCAAAGAGGTGCGAAAGCCTTAAAAAAAAAGACGGCGTTTCATGAATATAATGCTTGCAAGAAGATAGAAGAATGTTTTCTCGAAGAGCATGAGAGACTACGTGGGTTCTGGCCGATTGGGTTAGCTGCCGGAATATGGTGAAGCAAAGGTTAGCTTCGGAGGTTCGAATCTGATACAAACATGAAATTGTTTTGGTCCTTTTTTTCTCTCCTCGATTTATTTTCTGCATTTTAACTTACTAATTCATTTATTTTTGTTATTGGCTCTCCTGTGAGCCAAAGATACAAGTATTACAATCGGATAATTGTGTATCATGTGTACCCTAATAATCTGTATCTATCTGGTGTTGTAAACCGTGTTACGTAGTTAGCTTTCATTCTTTTGGGTGCATATCGACGATATTAAATATAGCAGTTTTTGTTTCATGTTTGAACCTTATATTGCACTACTATTTACAGCGGAGTTGTAAATCTGCTAAGTTCACGGGTAAACAGAATAATAAATTGTTAAAGAGCGCAGATTTCATCAACGAAGTAAATGTTCAAAATGACGACCCCCTTCATCAATGCACATTTGTGTACGTTGCCGGAGAGACCTTCTTGCATGCTGTAACATGTGCGGTGTAATCTGCGTACATTCTTCACGTATCACTGCCCGTAGATGATTTGGTCTGCCAGTGGAAAACATGGCGATTATTTAATTTTATACATACTTATAATGCTATCAAAATGTTGTTTATATCATAATATCAAATTATAGGCCCAAAGAGATAAAACAAAAGGTAACAAAAAGTTTGAACTTATCCGTAATGATTTGAACCCGCACCCTGTTAAAGCAACCATGATAATACCATTCGGCCAATGCTACCTTGCGAGCTAAGGTTCTTATACCAATTAGTAATCGTAGAACTAGACCCCACCTCGAATCTTCACACGCTTTTTGCAGCGTCATACAGTGTTTTGAGCTCGGTTTGGTAGTTTTAATTCATACAAATAAACTGCGCCAGTCATTACAATTACTGCATGATCTGAAATACGCCATGGTTAGTGAAATAAGAGAAATTATCTACCTACTACTTAGGATTCTTTTGACAAGACTGTACAACGTTGACTGACGGCTTAAATCCAATTGGTTGCACTGCGTAGATATGCCAGTTTGTTTTCAAATGGTTTTGTCAACCGATGCATGCGATAGGTTGTTCCTTCAGGGGCGTTTTCAAAGGTATGCTAAATAATAAAAGTTTGTACAATTGACTAAAAATGCTACTTTAGCTTCCAATGTCAGGGTGGGATGTTTTTTGTATCGACATACATAGCGATTGCATTCTGTCCTGTAAAACATTTATGCACTGTTATCTATCCCTCCTCTATAGAGTGTTATGCAAATCAGCCTTAAAAGGCATTAAAGAAAGGCGTAAGTCAAATATGACACTTAGCACGTTGCATAAATTCTAAAATAAATAGGGGCAGCTGACTCAACTGGTATATATAGAATTTCTGCAAAGGCTTATCTCGATTAAAATGAAGTAGATAGAATAATACACTTACGCAAGTGTAATTTGTATATCCATTAATAAACGGTAGAGGGTAAAGAAAACTATGGGAATGTAACACATCAGATTTTTCCTCTAAGTCTGAAGTTTTCGTAGGACAGAAGTATTAAGAGGTAAAACGCATTCTTATTAAAAGTGCCCAATACGAAGAAAATAAATACAAACACATTACCTTTATATATGTCCAGCTAAATAACTAGAGTAATACCAAATCGAATATCGCACTTACCTTCTTGTATGTATATTTTATCGCCAAAGAAAATTACCAAATTGCTTAGCGATAAACAGCAATAAAGTACTATCGAGAAACCGCATTTAGCAGGGAACAGTGCAATATAAATCCGGTATGATTCGTGTACGACCGCACAACTAACCAAGATTTCAGTCGACGAACTTAAGAAAATGGTAATAATCATTGCATTAAATTTGCATCAGAACCACAATCTTTACCTTCGAGAAACGTATTTGCATGTCTATAGCTACACCTTCTAAGATACAGTATCCGCTTTAAACACAATTCGCAAGAGACAAACATGAAATATCCATTTAGCTCCCACTGCAAAACAAGTATTCATGCATGCAACAGCCGCCAATAATAGCTTAGCAATTTTGTTTGCAAATGACGGGTGACTTTTATGCCGCATAATTTTTATGATTATTTATTTTCCTACGGTTTTCGTCATCATAAACTCTTTTTGCGTAAGCAGTAAATTTGTTCATGCTTCTTATAGCTACAAATATAGACACTGAGGCTTACGAAGTGGTTTTACGTTTTAGTTATTGATTAGAAACAAGAAAAGTAGCTGTTCCGTACGTGCTCTTCAGCGAGCCTCAGCAAGGATGTTCATGCATTTCTGACAAAACTAGAAGTGATTAGAATAGCATTAAAGCTATGCCTTAAAAACTGTTTAAGTTTTCATATAATTACTATTCTAGTATTCAAGAGCTGTAATGTCTTAAATGTGTCCTAAAGTTCATCTCAACTTCTACTTGAATTGCAGGCATAAGTGATTATTTCTAACTTTAACCTTGTATTAGGATTAAGATTCAACGTGGAGGGGACTTAGCACTCGACTTACATAGGTTTTTTGTACCTATGCCCTAACGGGGCGCCTCCGGGCGGGAGGGATAAGGCGAGAGGAGACAGAGGGCAGGATCCATACCTTTTACAGAGTGAAACTGCCCTCCCCCCCGGGGGTCCGGGACTCTGAGACCGTGACCATTCCGGGGAACAAAGGGTTACATAGAGCATACTTTTCCCCTGCCGTGTACTGCGAGACTCCCGCCGACACTTTCAATGCTGAAACAGACCAAGCAGATGAAAGGTGAAGTGAAATGAGAATGTAGGCGAAGTGGAGAGACAGGAAATTCCCAGCATTCGCCTAGCGACCCGCGGAAACCCACAAAAAACCTCATGGATTAGGAAGGTCGGCAGCAGGAATCCAACCCACGACCGCCCGAATGCGGGCCACAGGCTTTAACGCCTAAACCATCCCGCTCCGTGTCTTCAATTTGTCAGAAAAGTGGATAGTATGCCAGAAAACAGGTATTCACAACATGCCTGCTCTCACCGATGGCATTAGAGTTCACCAGTAACCTTAAAGTCAAGATTTAGGGGCAAGTAGATCGGCGCATTGTTGTTATACCGCAGTGCGGCACCATTAACAACCGATAAGCCCACAGTGCCACTCGTCTTCTGTTATCTCGCAAATTCACAGAAGCTAATACATCTTACGTGATCATATTAGCGAAAACAAAAATGTTATCAGCTATGTCCTCTGGAATTAGGACCTGCAGTGCAACAGGTACCGCCTGAATAATTAGAAGTGCCAATATCCCACACCATTCCCATAGGATATTATTAACTCCCTACTGGCATCGCCGCTGTCATATTCATTCGCTGACCATCTATCACAGTCCTAGTATTTGAATATGTGTGATATCAAACCAGCAGAGAGAACCAGAATTCATATTCCTTAGTAATTTGTAGATAAGGGTTTCTGTATCTTCATTTATGCAAAACCAGTTTTACGTTTTGTATAAATGCTTTTTTACATTGTTTTATTTCGTAGTTGCTTATCCAAAATCATTCGTAATCTTGCTTTGTAGCACATCGCTAATTTCAGAATATGTAATTCGGTATCGAATTTTTGGGTGGAATACATTACTTCCCCTACTTGCTATACGTAGTAGAGAAAGTAAAAAGTTCTGGATACTGTGACACTCTTAAGACTCATTTCTCCTCGTATTTACAGAATGAACATTTTTATTCGATAACATTGGGAACTAGAGCAGGTGTGACTGAAATACATGTGCGATGCAGTCGACCTCATTTCCATGTGCATCGGACCCTGCTGCCAGTAGCATTATTTATGTTGCATATTATTCTGATTGTACGTTTCCGTTGATATCTCATTATTTTGATGCTGCCACAATTGCGATGCAGATAAGTGCATAGTACAAAAAATTCTTATGCGTTACATTCACATGACTTTCTCTACCCTCTATTGCTCATTAGTGAGTATGCAAATTATATTTACGAACGTTTATTTTCCTACCTAATTCTTTTCAATTGCGATAAACCTTTCCGAAAATAGCTACATTATACATTTCACTATATAGTTATACAAAGGGAATAGCGATAGTCAAATGTTTGAAAGATACACGCTGGCCTCTCGACAGGACCTCAAAAGAATAACTAAGTATCGAAGAACTGTAACAACTAATAACGGAAATGGCTGATATCACAAAAAAATATATATTTGAAATGAAATGTATGCTTTATTAGACCTACATTTTTGTGTAGTACGTTTTCCAGTTATACAAGATTATATCAATCACTTTACAGACCATAGGCAAAAAAGTCATAATGTATTTTGATTTGTAATGTAAGAATCTTTAATATATGGCATTTAAACAAAACTGTTGGAGCTATTTTTCAGCACATAAAAAATTCGAAACATTTTGCATGTAAAGGGTTGTTAGGTTAGACAGATTATGTTGAAAATCTTCGTATTGCATCTTTGGAATGTACTGAATTTAAATACCGAGTTTGGTATTTACAAAAACAACCCGTTTTTTGAGTTTCGTTCACAAACACACACACGGAATTTTCTAAAAATGCTTTTTTCATTCAGGAGCCTCCAAACATGTATTTCCGATGAAATCTCGATATCGAATTTTTGGATTGAATGCAATACCTTCTATACCTACTTTGCACGTGGTATAGGAATTAAAATTGGTTTCTACTACGCTGCAAATGCACAAAAAACATTTGTATAAACAGTCAATAAACTTCAGAAGTCCAGTATTGCAACTACGAAGCTGTAAACGTGTCTGACCGTAGAATCTGCATACTTCAATATGCTCCTTGACCTACCATTTATTTTTCAAATATTTCCTTAGCCAGTAAAAGCAATTACCAACGGTAGTAATTTTCAACTTTATCTGCATCCACATCATACAGACCAGAAATAAAAGTTTTCACTACTTATGTTTTATGCATTAAGTGTTTCATAGCATTTTTTCTCTCTCCTATTCCGTTGCATAAATTCTTTCTAGAGCTTTCCTCATTTGAATGTACATGGTTTTCTTCTTTTATATTTCCATTTTTATTGAATCATTCCTAAGTACCGTATAAAAATTCCGCCTCGTTTATCCCTTTTCCATTTATAGGGAGATCGGGATTTCACTTGTTTTTCCGCGACCATTGTCATCTCTATCCGTTCCTTTTTAAAGACGTCGGCAGAAAACGTTTTTTGCAGATTCCCAGTCGGATGTGTTTGCACGGAGCTTGCCAATTAAGCTTTAGCAGAGAGAAAATCCACTGGTATTCTCCACCTCCGTATTCCTGTTTGCATGCCAACAGTGGACAAACTGCACAAAAATCAATAGCATTAATCGAGCTACTGAAATGCAAACTATCACTTGCTTTCAGTGATTGTGTTTTATTTATCTGTCCCTCATTTACAGTAGCATTAACCTAACGATCGTGTCACTACCTTCACTTACAATGTAAACCAAGTCATTTAATTTAACAGTTTACAACCATTAACATATGCCGAACAAGCATCAGGCTTGTAAACGACATCGTTTATTTTAGGTATTGACAGTTCCCTTAACGCATAGAAACTACTGCAGATCTGCATTAAAGAAATTAAAACGGTTTTCCAGTTGATGAAATACTCATTCTCTGCGCGTGACAACCTAATATGTACAAAGAGCGCCAAAGAAAATCTCGCTGCACCTCGCTTATGTGTCACATTATTTATCGTTGTACGTGGCCTTGCGAAGCCATGGCCATTTCATTGGTTACTTTAGGCCACGGTGCAAGGATGTGCCAGTTCTTCTGCTAAATAGTTGCACCAATAACCACAACAAAGGTTACAAAATGGCGTAGAAAGGAAATATATGTTTACGCTCTTGATCGTATTGCCTAAAAGAGAAAGAGATAGAGTGAGTGCATTCAGTTTGTCATACAGACCTCTTATAGTGATTGGCAGCCCATACCTTATCGGCTAGTGCAGGTCACGCCTTTGAAAGGGTTAAAAGCTAAGGGGAAAACTTGATGAGCGCTCAGGTTAGCGAAATGTAGAATGTGCAGTGTGAGAAAATTTTCAAATTAAAGCTTGAATGGTATTCATTAAATACATAGCAAGGCAGCACTTTATAACAAAAAGTAAATAGAACTGTATTCTCACAGTGATATCAATGCTTGTTGCTGCATAGAAGCAACCTAACTAAATAATAAATAAATAAAGCAGCATGTTTTCCCGCCAATTCAAACTATACTTGGTTGATATACGTTTACTAACATATTGCTTATCATAGGAATACAACAGGATTATAGACAAAAATATAACCCAATTTTATTGCCATAATATGTATGTCATATTTGGTAAACCATATACACCTTTATCTCTAGTTTCTCTACATGACCAGTCAATTATAACAAAAGAATAATTTGCATTTAGTAAGCGAATATCATCTGCGGATGTTTTACGGGGAGTGCCCACTTTCTGACAAGTTTTGTAGATCATCTTCCCCACTTTCCTGAAATATTTTTATCCAGTAATTTACAATAAAAACACTTTCATGCGCTGCCGTTGCAATTGCTGTAACAGTGCGACCAGCCTTCCACATATCCACGATATGCCCACGAGTAATTTCGCTAGTATATACGGCATGACTGGTTTTAAGACAATAACCATGTTTTGGTTTCAGTAACACCAGAAAAAGAAAGGCATCAACCTCCCCTCCTATTTTCCCTGTACGTTAAGAATGATAAAAAATAAAATTATTATTATTATTATTATTATTATTATTATTATTATTATTATTATTATTATTATTATTATTATTATTGAGCTAACACCACCGGCGGCACCACAGACCAACATTCACATTTCCATACGTTACCTATCCACCATAGAGATTACAATTTTAAATATAAGTTATATTCTGCGCTGTGTTCCATACTGAAAAGCAATAAAGCTGTCGTCTCCAAAGTTTCAGAAATGTTTAAAATGACATGCACTAGTAACATATAACCACTACAAACACATCAGTGATGGCAGAAAGCACATTTTAGCTATTTTGTCAGCGCAAGACAATTAATGCTATTTACAAAATTATTAGTATCAACGTCGACGTCCTCACTCTCGAGGCCTGCCCTGTACCCTGAGCTGAGAGCCTCGATAGCAGACTTTAACTTCCACTGAGGACTTTTCGTTGCTTCTTTTTGTGCAGTCTCTGGCCAACTTCTGTTTAAAATAGCAATGACAGAGAGCCTGCATGTATTTTGCTCTTTGTGAAAACGAGTTAATTGGCAGTATGTTTCACTCTGATGAATCACTCCAGGCAGAAGCTAAAAGCGTCCACTCACGACTTCTTGATTTCTTGAGTTTTCGCAAAGAAGTGACTGTTGCATCAAAGCATGTCCCTAAAGGTTTTAACTACATAAAGTGAATAGAGTATTGAAACTACAACTTTATAATTTGAGTACTATTTAGAAATGATAAATTGTGCATTTGCTGGATATACATCACTTAATGTTAGGGCCGTCCTCTATGGTCTAGGGGTACCATGCTAGCCTCTGGTTCCGGAGACCGCGGGTTCAAACTCGGCGTAGGGCGATGCATTTTTTCGGGCGTAAAAATTCTTAGCATGGCTTCCTTCGGAAGGGAAGTAAAGCCGGTGGTCCCGTGTCGTAGATTTACGGCACGTAAAAGAACCTCAAGCCTGATAAAGAGGCCTCTGAGCAAAATTTCCAATCTTTCACGCCAATATAGAATGGGACGTTAAGGACCATAGTAGTTAAAGAGCGTCCATAAATAAACCACAATATAATTTGAATATGTTAGGTGTGCCTTGGTGAAGTTCTACATTCAAGTGCATATAACGAAAAATAAACCTTTCCCAGCGTGAAAACAGTATTTGTTTAGCATCTTGTTCTGTCAATTCTAACATGGCGAGATACCCGTATGCGCATCAAACCCTCTCACCTGATATAACTATCCCGGTAAACTTTCAAGGTGATACCTGAGATACCTA